>CM033324.1:12558494-13205994 GCA_019359835.1 Pharus latifolius | reverse complement strand
TTGCATCTTGCGGCAGTGGCTTCGGGCCAAAGAAAGAACGCAGATGGCGGTGGCTGTGGTGACACGTGCACGTGGCAACGCATATTACTGATGAAGGTGGCCACTTTGGGTGGTGGTTGTGATCAGCAACAGCGCGCGGCTGCTGGTCAGCTGTTGTGCATCTTAGGACCGGCAGTAGTAGATGCGGCCAACGATTGTAGCGGCTCCGTCAACTGCAGGCACAACGGCATCCAGATCCGGCGGAGATGAAGCACTCCGGTGGAGATGGACTCCGGTGGAGGTGACAGGCTCTAGCGGAGGCAGTGACGGAGCCACTGCTAGTGGCGCGCGCATCAGGCATGTGGATCACGGTCTCCGTGCATGGGCTTACGACGGCGCGTGCATTAGGCGCGCTGATCAAGCCAACAGAGGCTACGAGCTCCGGCATGTGTCAGTGTGGCTAACGGCGTCGTTAGTGACAGACTGGTGACGATTCAAAAATCCCCTTTTTTCGATTTGATCTGTTTGTCTAGGGGATTGGCTCTGGTGGCGGCTATAGGCCGACGATGGTGACAACAAATCACCGCTTCAGGCTAGCAGCGACAGGTTGTCGAGCTAAGAAGAGAAGAAAAGAAAATTTCCAGATTTCTTTTTCTCTTTTTGTTTTTTAGATCGAAATAAGAAATTGTAGGTTGATCTTGTAAATGTAAAAAAGAAATCAGATAAGTTGATTGTGCTGATAACATGTTGTAAATAGTGTCGATAGTGCTCCATCAATCTACACAAAGCAATCACATAGAGAGAAAAAATAGAGATAAATAGTATATTGAATTCTTTATATATATATATATATATATATATATATATATATATCTCTTTTTATAGTAGTATAATATTTAAGTAGACCAGACTAAAGTTGCTTTAAGGGTAGTTTTGATAATATTCACTAGAAAATTGTGTTAGATAATTATCTTTGCACAACAGTATTTTTTTTTCTTTTAGTGCCAATTCTTATAATTCATGCACGAGCTCTTTTACGGTCCTCCCAAAGTATTTTCAACCACCTAAATTATTAATATGCAATAGTCTAGATATATTAGTACCTCTTGGTACTTTCTCTTACCCATTTATATAAAAAAAGAGGTACTAGATATAATAGTAATTTTTCAAGCCATTTTAATTCTTATAACCCACATCAAATTCTACAAAGTCCTCCCTCCATAAAATCCAAATCTGTTCCTCATTGCCTTGTTCTCTTCCAAATGTTCTTTCCATGCCTGTCATGTACATTTCTCATAGATTAGACATAGGAAAACCAAAAACACATATAATACATGGAATTAGTAGTGTTCATTGGCACGTGCGCCACTAGTCTATAATATGCAATTCACCATGATAAAATTATCTTATATATTTGTGCTCTGGATATATTTATAAATGCAACATGGCTATTAAACATCATCTCATCATTAGTTTTTTGAGTTTGAGACATTGTTTTTCATTCGGTTTAAAACCCCATGAATTGCTTTTGCACTTCTATATGATATGTTCTTCCTTCATGCATGCGTCATTCCTTTGGTTGACCATGTGCTTCGGCTTGGCCGACAGGGGGATGATAGGGGTGGAAATGGAGCCGAGTCGGATCAGGTTCAACTCGGATTCGAATCCAGACGGGCCAGATACGGATATGAAAATTCAGTTCGACCTAGGTTTGTATGCGGATGCGGATCTAATTTTATTGAAACTTCTGGGTTTGGATTCGGGTTTGACTAAAATATCCCGGATACGGATGCGGATATATATATATATAACCTCACACAGTCACAGCCACTGCTCACAAAGTCGACACTGCCACAAACCCTAGAAGCCCTAGATCCAGATCCAGATTCTCCGCGGCTCCGCTCCTTCGCTGTCTTCGCCTCCAGTCGATGCCAGCACGCCGCACGAGTCCTCTGTGGCTCCGCCCCTCCGCCGCCTCCGCCGCCTCCGCCTCCAGTCGACGCCAACACGCATCCTCCACCTCCTCCGCCACTAGTTTGGTTAGTTTCCCGCCAAAATTTAATCTATAATTAGTTGTTGTGCGATCTTTTAGCTCCTATGTACGAATGACGTATGAACCATCTACAATATTTCAACTGGGAGATCTTTTAGCTCCTGTGTATTTCAATTGCTTGAAGCAAGGGCCAAACAAAATCTTTTGGTTTGAAGCATGATGCATCATATATGATATAAAATTAACAAAAAGCTTGGACAGATATATCTATTTGATTAGGATCATCAAATAAACTTGTAGTTTGATATTTTGTTTGCAGTGATGCCAATGACGTCAGACTCATTCTTGCATATTACACCAATAATATTGTTTCTACGTATTTGAATTACTTGACTGGGAGATCTTTTAGCTCCTCTGTATGTCAACTGCTTGAAGAAGTTTCGGATTGGTTTTTGATGTGTTCTAGCAGAAGTTACTTATTGATCTATTCTTGTAGTTTAAAGACTAATTTGGTACCAGTAACATTGTCAATTTGTTTCTCTTCAGCAAATTTGAAACCTGAATTTGTAGATAACTTGAAACCTGAATTTGTAACTTATACTGAAACCTGAATTTGTAACTAAAATCTGAAACTTTTTACAACTATGAAACTGAATAGCTTTTGCAAATCTCAAAACCTGTAAATAACTTGAGACTTTTTCAAATCTGAAACTTGAAATCTGAAAATTAAAATATTTTCAAATCTAAATTTCAGCGAATTGAAACTTTTGCAAATTAGAAATTGGAAAATGGATACCTGAAACCTGAAAACGGATATTTTGCTATTCTTGTGTAAGAAGCGAACATCCTATGTAAGAAGTAAGACCAAACTTTGGAGCGTAAATGTGCAAACAAGATAATGTGGAAAGGATCTCCTTTCTTCTAGTAGGTGTCCCATGTGTCTTGAAAATAGGTGAAAGGCACGTGGGAAACGGAGCACCAGAACATGATGGAATTATGTAAGGAAGTGAGAAAACTACAAGAGAACTTCATGTCTTTTGAGACCAACCATGTGCGACGGGTATGCACATCTCTCCTCCAGCGTATCATCTGCATTGATATGAACATGCCTAGTGAAGCAATACTATTTTCTCTGGATTTGCAATGAAAACATACCCTCTTAGCTATAACTAGTGCTGTAGTGCATGTAAGTTAGTGTTAACCAATTAGCTGGACGTTTACTGCTACGAGAGTGATATGGATGTAGACTTTTTGTATCCGGTCTGAGATACCTGGCTCATCAGAAGTTCCTGTGATCAGTTGATGACATGTTAGGAAGATTTGCAATGAAAACATACCCTCTTATCTGCATCTTCTTAAAATAAATTGACAAAGGAAGAAAGAACCGTTTGGAAATACGTTTCGTGTGGTGAGAGCATGTTACTATAGTACATATTCAGAGGTATCAGTAGATTTGCACTGATTCTTATTGCATAATCGAAATCAAGATCTAATCTAGATTCAATTTGTCACCCACATAGCATACAAAGCATGTCTCGTTCCTACACATCCCACCCAAAAAATTTGCTTTGTCGAATCAAAATGATGTGTTGGAACGCATCATACATAGCATAACCAATCCTTGTCTTTCTTTACTGTCTCCAACTTTGATATGAACAAGCTTAAGCCACTGCTGTTTGGTAGCAACAAAGCAGCATTGCGAAACTAATAATGCATCATTGTTTTATTCTTTCTTTCTTTTTTGCCATCATTTCTTTCAGAATAGGACACTTTGCTTAAGCCAGGAATCACCCTGCCAAAATCTTAAACCCCTAATCCCTAAACTCCTGAGATCTAACAAAATAAAGAGATTTTATGAACCCTAACAACTTAAAAAAGAGAGAAAATACTAAACCTCAAAATAGATAAAGATAGATCACTAATCATCTCTGTCTCCAACTATCAGTTTGTAACTCTGTATATCACCGTCCAGTAACATAACAGAATTATCCCTCCTTCACTTGTCGCCGGCGGCGGCGGAGCATGGCCAGGATGCTGCGGTGGGAGTTGGAGTGCAGCTCCGGCGAGCAGGTGGGGCTGCTCATCGGGCGGTACTCCGGCACCAGCCGGCCGCTCATGTGCCGCACGCCGCAGGCGTTGCACAGCGTGCCGGCGCCCTGGGGACCCATGCGCCACTGCGGCGTCTTCGTAGCCCCGCAGTGCCGGCACTGCCGCAGCGCCTGCGGCGGCGGCGGCGGAGGCGGCAGCACCGGAGGGGGGCCCACGCCGCCACCCGCCGCCGCCGCCGCCGCACGCCCTTCTTCCTTGGCCCCACCGCCGCCCGCGCCGGCTGCGCCGGCGCCGGGGCCTCCATCGTTTCCAGCGTTGGGAACGCGTCCTTGTTCGACAGCCACTCCAGCTACTCCTCCTCAGCCGCCGCCTCGCCGCCTGCACGGGGCGCCACCTGCAGCCCCTGCAAGAACCAAACTTTAGCGCCATTTCGCAACACAAAACCAAACACACCCCCACCCCCACCCCCCCCCCCCCCCCCCCCACAGGAAGGTCGGAACGCGCACCTCGTGGTCCAAGAACGCTTCGATGGAGGTAACAGCACCGCCGGGGAGCTCGTCGGCAAACGCCGCCGCCGCCGCGCCGTGGACCGCGCCCACCACCACCATGGCTGCCGTTTGCTTCTTACCAGAACACACGAAGGATAAAAGGAAAAGAGAATTCTTCCGGCTTTCTTTGTTGTTTTAGGGCGCCTTTAGCTTTGTTTTTATCGTATTAGTAGAAAAAAAGGAAAAATGGGAAATTGTGTTTAAGAGGAAAAAAAACTTATACAACTTGTCGTGGTAAAAAATATCTCGGCAGATTTGATGACGTGCGCAACACGTGTTCCTCAACGCGTGCTGATCGTGCGACGGGTCATCACGCGCTGGATAATCACAGAGATTGACACAAGGGTTTATACAGGTTCAGGCCTCAGTGGAGGCCCTAGTCCTGTCGACGTGCTCCCGACACGCGTCGGCTAGGGGAATCTCTCCCGGAGAGAGGTCTCCAGAGCACGCCTATTGGTTTTTATGATTGGAGTCAAATGAATGTCTTTGGTTACAAAAGAGGGTTACAAGGGTATATATAGACCCCAAAAGACGCAAATTACTGAACTACCCCTGCTGCCACCGTAGGATCGGGGGCAAAACGGTCTTCTGACGAGGTCCAGGGCACCGATTTCTGGCACGTGGCGGCCCTTGAAATCGGTGCCCACCAGAGGAGCACCGGGGGAAAACTCTCCCGAGCCCAGAGAGGGGACTCCGGGAGAGGTGCTCTCCCTATCCCGGAGAAGGTGCGCCGGGGGAAGTCTCTCCCGACCCCGGGGGAGGGCTCCGGGAAACGTCTTCTCCGGCCCGGAGAAGGGGCTCCGGGAGAGGAGCTCTCCCTAGCCCTGAGGAGGTGCGCCGGGGGAAGTCTCTCCCGAGCCCGGGGGAGGGCTCCGGGAGACGTCTTCCCCGGCCCGGAGAAGGGGCTCCGGGAGAGGAGCTCTCCCTAGCCCTGAGGTGCGCCGGGGGAAGTCTCTCCCGAGCCCGGGGGAGGGCTCCGGGAGACGTCTTCCCCGGCCCGGAGAAGGGGCTCCGGGAGAGGAGCTCTCCCTAGCCCTGAAGAGGTGCGCCGGGGGAGGTCTCTCCCGAGCCCGGGGGAAGGCTCCGGGAGACGTCTTCCCCGGCCCGGAGAAGGGGCTCCGGGAGAGGAGTTCTCCCTAGCCCTGAGGAGGTGCGCCGGGGGAAGTCTCTCCCGAGCCCGGGGGAGGGCTCCGGGAGACGTCTTCCCCGGCCTGGAGAAGGGGCTCCGGGAGAGGAGCTCTCCCTAGCCCTGAGGTGCGCCGGGGGAAGTCTCTCCCGAGCCCGGGGGAGGGCTCCGGGAGACGTCTTCCCCGGCCCAGAGAAGGGGCTCCGGGAAAGGAGCTCTCCCTAGCCCTGAGGAGGTGCGCCGGGGGAGGTCTCTCCCGAGCCCGGGGGAGGGCTCCAGGAGACGTCTTCCCCGGCCCGGAGAAGGGGCTCCGGGAGAGGAGCTCTCCCTAGCCCTGAGGAGGTGCGCCGGGGGAGGTCTCTCCCGAGCCAGGGGGAGGGCTCCAGGAGACGTCTTCCCCGGCCCGGAGAAGGGGCTCCGGGAGAGGAGCTCTCCCTAGCCCTGAGGAGGTGCGCCGGGGGAGGGCTCCGGGAGACGTATTCCCCGGCCCGGAGAAGGGGCTCCGGGAGAGGAGCTCTCCCTAACCCGGAGGAGGTGCGCCGGGGGACGTCTCTCCCGAGCCCGGGGGAGGGCTCCGGGAGACGTCTTCCCCGGCCCGGAGAAGGGGCTCCGGGAGAGGAGCTCTCCCTAGCCCTGAGGAGGTGCGCCGGGGGAAGTCTCTCCCGAGCCCGGGGGAGGGCTCCGGGAGACGTCTTCCCCGGCCCGGAGAAGGGGCTCCGGGAGAGGAGCTCTCCCTAGCCCTGAGGAGGTGCGCCGGGGGAAGTCTCTCCCGAGCTCGGGGGAGGGCTCCGGGAGACGTCTTCCCCGGCCCGGAGAAGGGGCTCTGGGAGAGGAGCTCTCCCTAGCCCTGAGGAGGTGCGCCGGGGGAGGTCTCTCCCGAGCCCGGGGGAGGGCTCCGGGAGACGTATTCCCCGGCCCGGAGAAGGGGTTCCGGGAGAGGAGCTCTCTCTAGCCCGGAGGAGGTGCGCCGGGGGAAGTTTCTCTCAACCCCGGAGAAAGAACTCCCATGGTGACATTTCTGGCGTTGGCTAGTATTTTCCCCCAACACAACTGTTGTCTTCATGTGAGGATATTTTTATCGCCTACAGGTTAACATGTTTTGCATGAACAAGATAGTAGAGGGGTGAGCCTTCACGTGCGAACTACCTTCACAAAGATTCGTAGATTCTAGTTTTGAGTAATCATTGAATTCTATATATATATATATTGATATCGATAATATGAAAAGGAATAATTAGTTGCTAAAGTGGGTTAAAGACACGGTTGGTCGATTTATTCGGACTTCAACTATTTAGATAAGTTAGAGTTGAGTCAAATAGGAATTTAAGTTCTAAATTTATTCTATAAATCGAAACATATTTTAAATTAAAAAATTCTCAAATAAACTTAAGTCAAAGAAAAATGACTCTATTAGATTTATTTAAATCAGTTTATTTAAAAAAAATCAAATCGGATCAAACACCCCTCAAGAGTACAATGGAAACCTGTCTCAGGAAGCATGCCAGAGACACAAGAGAAGCTATAATTTTGCCTTTTCTTGCTTAGCCTACGGGTAAGGTGATGGATACAAGCCTAGAACGACTTCCGCAAGAGAACGGAGACGTGGCAGTGGACGAGTATGTCGTTCTTCCACTGGGACTAGATCAAAAGCAATATGTATAAAACTAAAACTAAATCGACAAAACAAACAAAATAACTAAGTCAAGAGAAAGAGAGAGAAAAACATCAGAACAGAAAGGAGGGTGAAGATTGTTGTGTGGCTTGACTAGTTGCACCAACTAGAACGCAACTAATAGAAATGAGATTTTGTAATCCTGTCCTAGGATAACAATGTCAAACTTGAATTAAGAAAGAACGATGCTTCGAAATGAGTCAACTTGCCTCAAAAACAATCCAAATAGAAGAGTAGTATTCAAGTAGAGAAACAACGACTCAATTGGGTTATAGGCAAACACAACGCAGATTTTGATTTTTAATTGATAGCCCAATTCGGTTACTTGATTTTAGATTTTTGCACCGTGGTTCCAATCACATAGAGGGATTCGCAGTCAGAATAAAGAAACACCAATGCAACCTAAACCATATTTCCATTCGAGCCTAACTTACAGAGTAAAACCAGCTCAAATAACAGAGGAACTAAAAATCATCAAGCAATTCCAGTTTAAGGTACCAAGAGATTTAACAGATGGATTCATTCAACAAAAATGTAGTCTGTTCACTCCTCACTGGCATTAAGCATTCACAACTCAGTAATAACATAGATTGAAACAGAGTTCTAACTGGAGTTTTACTCAGTTCAAGTCAATACAAACATTACAGGCAATTCAGGGGAGGAAGAGAGGGGATTAGGAGAAGGATTTGTTGCCCATTAGGATGTAGACTCGATGCAGATCACCGAATATGAAAATAGTGCCGAGCAGAATCCCAGCAACAGCAGCTTGGTCGTGGTCGCGGTCGTAGTCACGGTCAAAGTGGCGGTCGGCCAACGGGACATTGTCGAGGTTGCAATGGAGGACGTGGTCAAAGTTGAAGACGAGGTCGAAGTCTCCATCGAGGGAGTGGTCAAAGTCGAAGACGAGGTCACAGTCACCATCGAGGGCATGGTCGAGGGTAAAGGAGCTAATCGTCGGAGCGGATCGTGGTCATCGCTCGAAGGAGCTGATCATTGGAGTGGGAGCGGGTCATTGATTAGATCTGGGCAAATCTAGGTCGATCAACGGTGTGCAACGGCGGAGGCGGTGTGTGGAGGTGTAGGAGGCGGAGCGCGTAGATTCGGCAAGAGAGCGGCATAGGGGTGGCAGATCTACCGAGTGGTGAGATCAATAGGACAGTGGCGCGACACAGATGAGAGGCAATGATGCTGGAGGAGTAAGGAAGTATAGAGAGGGAGGAAGAAACAGAGAGGAAGAAGAAGAAAGGAGAAGGAAGAAGGAGGAGGAAGAAGCAGAGAGGAGAAGAAGAGGGAGGAAGAAGGAGGAGGAAAAGAGAAGGGGGTTTGGGGAGCTTGCAGGTGAAGAAAAGGGGGAAGACCGGTGGCCAAGGCCGGTCGCTAGCGGTGGGAAAGACGAACCGGGGTGAGGGAGCTGAACTGTGGTGAGAAGGGGAAGAAGAGTTTGGGGATTGGACAGGCTAAGGAGAAGTCAGGGGCTGGATCTAGTTTTGTGTACTGTTTGGCAATTTTTCAGAAAAGTCCTTAAGGTTTTGGGTAATGGCAACGAGCTCCTGGCGGCTAGGGTTTCAGTTTTATGAGTCTTGGTCTTTATGCATTTTGGTACTCAGGTTTGTGGGAATTTGCAGATAGGTCCAAGGTTGTTAAGTTTGAAGGTTTTGGCCTCGGGGGAACTCCCATCATAATGTGGTCGGTTTCTACGCGTCCGTAGCGACGCGTACTTTTATACAAAATTTCCTATGGATCAGATGTAGTTGATGAAACACGTCAAAACAGTCAAAAATATGCCCAACTTCTGTCAACCTACAATAAAGATAAACAGAATGAACAATCAAGGTCGAACAGTAGTAAATGCAGTTGTATATAAATATAGGATGACTTTTATGACTGAATGTAGCATAAATAAGGAGAAAAAAAATTGAAAAATATGCGCAATTATGAGAATGATCACTCCCCCACCCCCGCACCCCCCCCCCCCCCCGCCCCCAATGCTTGAACCTTTGCTTGTCCTCAAGAAAATGAAATAGTAAATGAAAATGGACAGCAAGTAATGTATGAATGTGGCAATCTAGTTTATTATAACTATGTATCCGTATCCGTTTTTCATATCCGTATCCGCATCCACATCCCATCCGCATCCTTATCCGAAAGAAAGATGTGGATGCGAATATGGGTTTAAATATTATCCGACCTGAACTCGACCGGTTTTCACCCCTAGTGGATGGGCTCTGGCTTAGGTTGGGGTGGGATGGTCGGCGGCTTTTTTATGACAAGATGGAAGGAGAAAGATGGGATGGCGAGGAGAAGTCAGAATCACACATGGGAGTTTGGTTTAATTGAATGAATTTGTTTGGAAAAAAATACCAAATCTATCTATATTAAATCAAAAATTAAATTACATTATTATTTTCATACAAATGAAGAGATAGTGATATCTCTTATAAGACGATAACATTTGTCTACATACACTAGTTATATTCCATGGAAAGAGAAATACACATGAAGAAAGAGATCAGCCAGACTGCATCTTCTAATTGACAAATATCCATATTTTGCTTACCTCGTTTGTTAGTGTCTTTGTAGTTTAACAAAAGGCAAATGGTTCTGTTGGGGGAAAATATTAGCCATGCTGAATGCGCCTGCATTGGGATGGGAGGAGGGTCTTCTCACCTCTAGGCTTCATCCCCCGGAGTTGGGAGTGCCCACCTCCGGGTTAGGGGGTTCCCTCACCCCCGGACCACACTCGGGTGTGGAAGTGCCCTCACCTTCAGACCCCGTTCTCCGGGTTAGGGGGGTGCCCCCACCTCCGGACCCATCCTTAGGGTTAGGGGTTGCCCTCACCTCCGGACCTCTCCTCTGGGCAAGGAAGTGCCTCACCCTCCAAGCCCGTCCTCAGGGTTAGGTGGTGCGCTCACCTCCGGACCTCTCTCCCAGGCGAGGAGGTGCCCCCACCTCCGGACCCGTCCTCTGGGTTAGGGGGTGCCCTCACCTCCGGACCTCTCCTCCGGGCGAGGAGGTGCCCCCACCTCCAGGTCTGTCCTCCGAGTTAGGAGGTGTGCTCACCTCTGGACCCGTTCTCCGGGTTAAGGCTGCCCACACCTCCGGACCCGTCCTCCAATTTAGGGGGTGCCCTCACCTCCAGACCTCTCCTCTGTGCGAGGAGGTGCCCCACCTCCGGACCCGTCCTCCGGTTTAGGGGGTGCCCTCACCTCTGGACCCCGTCCTCTGGGGTAGGCACCTCCCTCTTCTGGGACCTCGTCCCAGAGAAGGGGCACTGAATTCAAGGGCGGGCACGTGTCCAAGATCGGTACCCCAGGCCCTGTCAAAAGACCGTGATGCCCTCGATCCAACGGTTGTGGCTAGAGTAGTCTAGTAATTTGTATTTTTTGGGGTCTATATATACCCTTGCACCCCTCTCTTGTAACCTAAGACATTCATTTGGACTCAATACTCAAAAACGAATAGGCGTGCTTAGGAGCCCTCTCCCCGGGAGAGACCCCCTAGTCGACTCATGTCGGGAGCACGTCGACAGAACTATGTCAATATCTGAGATTGTCCAACAAGGGGTGACTTGTCACACAGTCAGCTCATGTTGAGGAACACATGTTGCACACATCATCAAACTTGACGGGGTATTCTTTTTACCACGACAGGTTCGTTAAGTCTTTGAAATGGTTTTCAACCGTCCATAAATATTGATTTGATTGTACCGATACAAAAAAAAGATATTTTTATCTAGTAATCACAAATACTTTTTCTCTTACTATTCCCAATCAAATTATTGTACAATTTTATCCATATTAATAATTAAATTTGATGGACATACTAATTCTTGTATCTCCTTGAAAGGACCACAACACACCTCCTAATAAAAAGGTATGCTTGCAAGGAAGAAAAAAGGACTAACAAATCAGACTATAACATTGCACGTACATGACTTGAATTAATTGGATATTAACTCTTCCTTAATCCCGAATTACAAACTAATACATCTCAAAATTAATCATTCACCAATAAGAGACGCGACTACGACGCACCAAATGACACAGATCAGCTCACTCCTCAGTACACTTAACTAAAAGAAGAAAACCACGCAAACACTAAACTAAACCATACTACGCTCACCACTTAATTAAGATCAAACCAAAACCAGGAATGCCAATGTGACGGACACCAAGACATGAACACATGACGCAAAGAACGAGGAAGCGGCGGCGGCCATAACCATCCACGACCCCGGCGACGGCGCAGGCGGCTGCGCCGTCGTCGGACCAGGCTCTGGCGCTGGTCCGGCCTCCACCTTGACCATTAGCCTCTGGCCCTTCTTGCAGTGCTTGAGGTCGGCGCTGGAGAAGTAGACGTAGCCGGGCTCGTCGAGGAGAAACAGCGTACTCCCGTCCCTCGGTGCCGCCGTACCGGCGGGAGCCGTCTCGTTGCAATGGTAGTACCCGACCTTGTTCACCTTCACGACCGAGTCGTTCTTGTACACGAATTCTTCACAAAAACAACACAAAAGAAATAGCAACATTAAACAAACACAATTATGAATGATACAAGCATGCAACAACTGCATCGCCCAAGCTTGCATGTTCCCTTTCATGTGTTACTATGTACTTCCTTGCCTATTAAGATATGGAGCCTCATGATTTACATAAATGTTCTAATCCAACATTATAGAGAAACATAAATAAGTATACAAAAAGAAATCGGACAAGTTGTGCCCACACTATATTGCCATGAATGCATGCATGCAGATATATGCGTGCACGTGGACGTTTGCTTAACTCACCAACGGAGTCTTCGACGTAGAAGTTGATGCCGGAAGCCCACTTCATGTACATGTCCTTGTTCGCCCTCGGCGGCACTCGCCAACCCTCCTCCTCGGCGACGATGTACCTCTTGCCCATCCGCAGCGAAGACGCCGCCGAAGCGCACTGGGCGGCGAAGGCGGCGACGACGAGTAGATCGAAGCAGAGAGATGGAGCCATCGATGTCTTCCTCTAAAGAGACCTCTCTCTCTCTCTCTCTCTCTCTCTCTCTCTCTCTCTCTCTCTCAAGTTTGTGATGTAGTAGTCTTCTTGTGAACGAACTCAGTTCAAGTTGGGAGGAGTGCTTCTTTCTTGTTAATGTTGTGTGCTGTGTTGCGGTGAAGAGAAGTGAGGGGGTTATAATGTATAAAGCGGGTGAGTCAAAACGGATATAAATGAAGGGAGTTCGTTACGTCAACGCTGGGGATCTTAGGAAGTGGACAACGTGGCGTTGGACTCTGCCCAGGCGGTTGCATTGGGGCCAACGTCATAGCACAATTTTGTTGCCACGGCCCAAAAGGCCATGGAAAAACTAAACGGGCCAATGCCTAATTAAGGTACCATGGCGTTCTCTTCTTCTTCTTTGTTGTGTTTTCTTTCTTCTTATTCTTTTTCTCCCTTTGATCACCCCCCTTTCTTGTGTTCTGAATACTGTTGTTATACCCAATTGGCAGCTTAACAAAACACAGTGGTTAAGACCTTAAGCCATATATGAAAGGTCAAGGATTAGCTCGCACCAAGGGTGAATTTGGGGCTTTGTGGTTAGCGTGGGTTGATTTCTTTTTTTTTTTCTTTTTTAGAGAGATGGTTCCAATTGTCTGACTCAATATTCTAAATATACTAATAAATGCATCCATGTCAAAAAAAAAAAAAGAAATCTAAAGTGCAAATATATACTTGTAGAAGAAGTATCTATTTGTCCTTATGATATCATTGATTTTCAATCATCACCATGCACATATGTGGTGCACAAGTAGGTGCAAACAAGCAAAACAAAAGAAGGAACAAGTAAAACAGAGAGAATGGTATTTTAGTAATTAATTAAAAAAATGCTAATTGTAGTATTTAGCTAGATGGTCAATCAAATACTATACACACACACACGGGCGGTCTTTGGAGAGGGCTCCCGAGAACCTGGGCCCTTCATGTAGGGATGATTCTCGATGAGCCCATGGGCCTCCGAGCCCCGGATTTCGTGGGATCTCCCGAGCACCTGGACCCTTCGTGCCGAGACGGTTCTCGGAGAGTCTTGGGGCCTCCGAGCCCCAGATCCCGTGGGATCTCTCAAGCTCTTGAGTCCTTCATGTCGGGAAGGTTCCCAGTGAATCGACAAGCCTCTGGACCCCGAGTCCCATGAGATCTCCCAAGCACCCAGATCTTTTGTGCCGGGATGATTCTCGGTGAGTCTCTAGGCCTTTGGACCCTAGGTCCCATGGGATCTCCAGAGCACCCGAGTCCTTCATGCTGGGATGGTTCCCAATGAGCCCATGGGTCTCTGGGCCCTAGGTCCCGTGGCATCTCCCCAGCACCCAAGCCCTTCGTGCCGGGATGGTACCCAGTTAGCCCATGGGCTTCTGGGTCCCAGGTCTCGTGGCATCTCCTGAGCACCCAAGCCCTTTGTGCCAGGACGGTTTCCATTGAGTCCCTAGGCCTCTGGGCTCCGGGTCCCGTAAAATCTCCCAACTGTCCAGGGAACGTCCGGGCCATCCAAACGGCGAGTATCCAGGCCGAGATGTCCAAAGAAGATTTGGATGTTTAGGGGTCCATATTGTAGAATCAAGGATGCCGACTAGAGGGGGATGAATAGGAGGCTTTTAAAATTTCTTTTCAATTAAGCAATTTTAAAAGATATTTCGAATAACCTAGATTTTGCAAAAGGGTTTAAAACTAACTAATCAATTAGTTGCATTCAACCATCTGAAATAAGTAATTCAACATGCAACAACAATCTAACATATAGATGCAATTGATCGATATGAAAATACAATACAACAAGCAATTAGATTGATTTAAACAATTGTGTCAAAACAAATATGAAATGAATACGAGATATGAAATTGACATAATATTTTTACTGAGGTTTCGGAGACTCGCCCGGTCTCCCCTATTCCTCGTTGAAGCGCTTACACGTGAACTTCGCTTCTATATCCACGAAGGATATTTCACTAGGGTTGCTCCTTCTCCACACCGGATAGGCGAGCACCAAACCCTTCACAAGCTTTTGCCGGCCTCTCCGACAAACTTCAATGGAGAGATCGCGACTCTCCTCTGACACCGTCTAGGCGAAGGCGATCGCCAAGAGTAACAAGTTGGATGTGCTTTCACTTGAACGAATCACGTGATAGAAACTCAATGATGCAAATGAGATGCTCAACACTCTAGCACTAGCTTGCAAATGGAGATGAAGTGCCCTAAACACTTACAATCTCTCCCAAATGCTCTCTCTCAAATCCACTAAGGATTTTGGCTCAAATTCTAGCCTCTAGATGCAATATCTCATATGCAATGTGTTGGCTAGTTTATCGACTGAAATATCAACTCCTTGAACCACCCCAAATGAAGGCAAACACAAAATATATATATCCCTCAAAGAAAACTAACCATTTGTCATGAACAGGCAAATTTTTGTACAAGCCGAACATTGTCCGCCCATACCGGATACTGTCTGGCCAGTACAACAAATTTCAACCGTTGGAAAACGTCATTTACCGTTGGGAGATTTTTTTGTAAAAGCCGGACAATGTCCGACCATGTCGGACAAAAGCCCCGGACATATATATCTGCCTCTGTTTCATTCTCGACTCAAACAAATTGTACTGGCCGGACAATGTTCAGCCATATCGGACAAAGTCCGGCCTACCCCGGACAAAAGCCCCCGGACGGATGCAAACGTCTCGGGTTACATGTCAAAGAAATTTTTATAGGTCGGACTTTGTCCAGCTATGCCCGGACAATGTCCGACCAAAACACATTGATAGTAAAAAAAAAGTATAATTTTTTATCTAGAAATCCGATTGAGGTGATTTTTATCTTGTTGGAACGATAACTCAAAGGGCTACAATTGTGTCAACAAAAGTAAGACCTAGAAAGGCCTAGATATTTCTAGAACATTAAAACAACTACCTGCTGCTAAAATGTCCAACACAAAAAAAAACATCTCTAATGCAATTTTGGGTATTTGCACATACGGATTTTCTATTTTCACGCGGATATCTCAGCTGACACTCAGAGACGATCACAACCAATATGATTTATGAACTAAAACCACAGGTCGAACATCTGATCGATAACAGGTGGTCGGGTGGATTTGGTCGAGCGTACGCAAGCGAGCCGAAGACTGGAACGACCAGCTCGAACTCCTACGATCACGACCAAACCCTAAACAGAAAACCGCCAAACGGGCGACCCAACCACGACCACGCTCCAAACAAGGATACGATCAGAATGTGCAAATACAATCACGACCAGCTCTAGAAAATAAACTAATTTAAATAGTTGGCGATCAAGACTAAGTGCAGTTTTCAAAATATTTTCTCTAATGCACCACAAACCACACTTAGACTCTCTAACAATGCAAGAGGCGATAAAACACTAGTGCAAGATGATATGAATGCATTTGAGCTTCCACACTAGATAAATTCAAGCTACTAGTTTCCAACCCCTCTTAATAGTACAGTCAAATTAGTAAAACGAATCCTATCAATCTGGTCTATCTCCAAACACCGAGACCAGTAAAATCCTAAGAAAACAATCCTTAATTTTGGATTTTACCTTCGATGAAGCCCAATCCCTCGAAACTTGTCCTCGCAAAACTCAACCCGCTAAGCTTGACCTCGCCCGAGATGACTCATATCGACATCATCCTCTTCACGCCCTTGCTTGCTTTCATCTCGCAACCATTCTGAGACTACAGCACATACACTTTATGCATAACGTTAGTCTCATATATAGATCGTCATTAATCACCACCAGAGAAATTACTTCACACAGAAGTTAACTCAACAATTTCTCTTCCCGGTGTTTAATGACTGAACCAATCTCAATAAGCAACAAATGAGTAAGAGATGAAATACATAAGCATATAGAATCGTATATGATAAAGGCATACGCTCACGATCTATACTACACATGTCATGATAGCAATCAAATCAGATGACAAATATGATGAGCTACCTCTTAGCATATGCATCGATGTCAAAATCTCAATAAGGAGCCATCAAACTTCAGGATTCACCTCATGACATTTCGATTTACACTTAGCATAAGATTGACGCAACCACCGAGCTCCCTCTCTACATATGCATCAATATTAAACCACAACAGGAAACATCCATTTCAGTGTTTATCAACAATCAATTCGATTTATTTGTACTAAATCAGGATTTATCCAAGTTGTCATTTAATCATCAAATCTGTCATTATCCAGATTAACATTAATCATCAGGAGTTTATCCAAATCGTCATCAATCATCAAAACTTAAATACCTAGATCGACCTAGATCCAACACATATTTCCACAAATGCCTCGGGAACCAAAAAGGACACATGTCAAGCATCCAAGTCTTTTACTCTGCAAAAGGACGGTTGCGTCCCCGATCCAACGTTCGCTGTTAGGGGTAGTATAGTAATTTGTGTTTTTTGGGGCCTATTTATACCCCTTGTATCCCGCTTGTAACAGATGATCTCAACTCATTCCACATACAACACAAAGCAATAGGCACGTCTCGGAGACCTCTCCTCGCGAGAGAACCTCCCCAGCTGACTCACGTCAGGGCGTGTCAACAGGACTAGAGTTCCCACCGAGACCTGAACCTGTGTGAAATCTCTGTGTCATTCTTATGATTGCCCAACGGGAGATGACCTGTCGCACGGTCAACTCTCGTTGTCGTACGTGTGTTCCATTCCCTAAAAACCTGCCGTAGGATTTGTAATACCACGACAATATATATATATATATATATTAGTTGTCAATCGGTGATAGTCCAACCAGTGTGGCAACTAAGACTATATATTAGATGAGTTATTTATAGTTTTTCTGATATTTGATACCCCCAACCTTATGGTTTCCTGTGTTTTATAATAGTTATGTTAACCATCTCATCCTAGTTTCGAAAAAAAAAATATTTTTTAGTTGTCTTCTATATTATTAATGAAAAAAATATGTATATCATATAACTATGTAATTATAAGATACTTAATCATTAATATTTTTTTGTTATATATACTTCTTTAGTTGTATAATAAGTTATTTCTGAAAAATATACCTTAAAATTTTAAAAACTACATACCACATTTTATTGAAACTGTTATACATACATTCTATTAACCAAAACAATATTTAGATTATAAACATATATATATATATATATATATATATATATATATATATATATATATATATATATATATATATGCATTTGAATGTTAAGAATACATGCTCCAAAAATATAAAATCATTTTTCTATATATATAAACTGGGACTCATGGTTTATGTATAAAATCTAAGTCCGTTATGGACTTTAAATTTTTCCAGGATGAGAATTTTGTCCTGCAAAATGCGCATATGTACCTTGAAACAAAATTCAGTCTTTGCATCCCACACACAAGATCTTAACAGACCAATTTTATTTGTAGTTTGGTCAATTTGGACAACTGCGTGGGGTCATCCACAAAAATAGCTGACCTTTTCAGGTATACCTGCTTAAGGAGACTTGGAAGGACTGTCCTGCAGGTTAACCCAAAATTGAGCCCAAAGTTACTTGCCCGAGCTGCCTCCTCCTCCTCCCTGAAGCTTGAAGCTTACAGCTTGCTTCACTCACCCGCAACCCTCACCTCCCAAGTCTTCTCGTACGCCACTCAAAGCACCCAAACGCTCATGTCTCAACCAATACATACATAGCTCCAGCCATTGCGGCATTGCCCATTTCAGATCAGAAATTTCTAACCCATGCAGGACGCCGACGAGACGACGCGGCGCGTGGCCAACCGGATCATCCGGGCGCTGCAGCACCAGATCCGACTGCTCCACCGCGCCGGGTCGGACTTCTTCGTGCTCGGCGCCACGGGCAACGTGTACACCGTGACCGTCGCCGCCGCCCCGTCGTGCACGTGCCCCGACCACTCGACGCCTTGCAAGCACATCCTCTTCGTCCTGCTCCGCGTTCTTGGGCTGTCCCTGGACGAGGCCTGCGTCTGGAGGCAGACGCTGCGGCCGTGCCAGGTTGCGCGCCTGCTCGGCACGCCGACAAGCCCGGACACCCTCGCCGGCCCCCGCGCCCGGGAGAAGTTTCACCAGCTCTGGCCGGGCCGGGCCAGGACCAGCCGCCAGGAGGCCGGCACGTCGGGGAGGCCTGCGCGGCTCGACGGCGCGGTCTGCCCGGTGTGCCTCGAGGAGATGGCGCCGGCAGTGCCAGGGGGCGTGGCGCTGTCGACGTGCAACACGTGCGGCAACTCTGTGCATGCCGAGTGCTTCGGGCGGTGGAAGCGCAGCCGGGCGAGGCGCGCCGCGACGTGCGTCGTGTGCCGGGCGCGGTGGAGGCAAGGCCGGGAGCGGGAGGAGCAGCACTACATGAACCTGGCTGCGTACATGGGCGACGAGAGCGACGTGGTGATGGAGGGTGGTGATGCGGGACTCTGTGCAGGATAATTGTTAGTGTGAGATTGCGAATTGCGAAGTTGTGACTTGTGACATTAATCTTAAGCTGTGTATATTAACATCTGAATTGGATTTTCTGCTCTTTCTTTTCGTCTTTTTAGGGACTGACACGAGAGATTTATGTGCATGCATGTAAAACTGATATGTTAAAGGATTAATTCTGTTAATATTCATGCAAAGTTGTCTAATTCCTTAGCGAAATGTATGTTAAATTTTGTTGTTTATCTTCTCTTGTGTGTTAATTATTTTTGTTTTTGTGCAATTGGTCCTGAGAAATTTTCAGATATTTCCCGGTAAACTGCTCAAATTATTACATTCTTCTGTTAGATTGACTTTGTCTTTGGTTTTGGTTTCCGGTAAACTTCCCCAACCCATTTCCTACTCTCTATTACCTCAAGGATAAGCCGCATAGAATTAAAAACCTACCCTCTTCTCATAAGTCATAAAAATAACTGCAACTTCTCCTATCGACTCCCACCTTTGGTTTGCCTAATTGCCTCTCAACCACGACATCTACGGCTGATGCATGCAGATTGGCAATTGACGCATGTGTAATTTCTTTATATCATATTCTACAATTATCTTACTAATAATTACGGTTACTACTACTACTTACTACATTTTAATGCCCCTTTTTTGCTAAAGAAATATATACGTTTTCACGAGGACATGACCTCAATTCCGTTGTACTTAAAGGTTATGCGTTTTAGCATTTCAATCATGAGGAACTCAATTTAAACATCTAACAAATAGCAAACTGAAATACAGAGAGCATAATGCGCATATTATTCAATATATTTATAGGTAACAAGATCAGTAGTGGTAGTCCATGAATACATATGCCATGCTCGCATAAAATTGGCATGAAATGGAACACGGGGCTCTCAACTCTCCTTGTCACTAACACATCACAAAAGAGCCAAACAAAAGCCCCATCCAAAAATTAGCATTAGGGTCTAACCACAACATAATAACCTAGCAAGACTTGCACCCCGAAACAAGCATACAACTCCTGTATTTTGCATAGACAAACTAATACAGGGACAAACTGAGCATGCATGGTCACTAGTCACAACCGAGGCTAGAAAGGCAGTTCAAAAAAAACACCACACACGCATGTAAACACGCACCTCCTAGCCAAAATGGTCGATAACAAAAACCTCTAGCTATCTAACTACTTTTATGATCAAACTGACCAACTCACTATTAGAGGTGAGACTGAGACAGTTGAAAATCGTCATATTGTAAGATAGATCATGATCAAACTGCTCTCAGCTAGGTCTCATGATTATCCTTATAGAAATTTTTTTTTTCAATCTCTACTTGATCGCCACACGATCATTGAACTCATCGGTGATGAACGGCATGCAGCTGGAGCTGCGGGCAATGGTGGCACCGCGGGCCTTCGTCGCACCTTCCTTGACCTCCCTAGGGTTGATGCTGGACTTGGACCTAGCTCCAAGCTTGGAGCGCCTCCTCAGTATCTCTCTCATGGCCTCAGCTTGGAAGAGCACGGGGTGCGTCCTCCCAAAGCCATTAAACCTCTTGCACACGGCCATGTGCGCCCTGAGCGCCTCCTCGAGCTGCTTCCCGCCGTCCTTCTCCTTCTCCTCCGTCACCGCCTCGGCGCAGAGCCCGCAGACCCACCACCCGGAGAAGCGGCCGCGCACCGCGCGGACGTACTCCGGGGTGCACTCCTCCGACATGCCGCAGCACTCGCAGAGCGCGTCCACCACCTCTGGCGCGCGCACCGCCGTCGCCTCCTTCTCTTGGGTGTGGAGCTCGTAGGAGACGTCGGACACTGCGCGGTGGAGCGCGTCAGACGAGGTCCTCCGCGGCTTGTCGTTGCCGCAGGATTTGATGCTCGCCGCGAGGAACGGCGCCGCCACGGCCATGGCTACCGCGCACGCTTCCCTGCTAGGAGCCATGGGACTTGGCGCTCAATGTCTCTCGGTGTTTCTTGGAAATGTGTGTCTGTGGTGTAACTTGACAAGTGATGGCTTTGTGTTGCTTGGATGTGAAGAGTATCTAGAGCACCATCAGGGCTATTTATAGGGATCTTTGTGAATGCATGCATGTGTCATCGACCACAAGATGCATTAAAAGGTGATTGCAACTTGATAAATGTAAATTGTGGTTGATAGGTGGTTCATCGATGGCTATTGGATTGTAACCTCAAGATTGGTAGAGACGAGTGCAACTGTGACAACTTTTTGTCAAGTGGGAGGGAGGTGATAGGTTTTGATTTCACAGCACGTGAGGAAATAGTTATCTGAGCAAATAATATCAAATTAAGCAGGGTTTGGAAGTTGGAACTCGCCTAGTGTTAAAAGGTGATTGTAACATGTAGCCAATTGCATTGCCGTTTCGATCTGATTTTTCCATGCCATGCATAATCTGATCACGAGAAGCTCGTCAATGCCGCAAGAGAGACGTCTAGAATTAGTTCGATTTTATACCGCCTAAAAAATGGTTCCTACTAATAAATTACCTTTACGAGTTGTCGAGCTGGATATTATTTGTGCGGCCATATATAGTTAATTTAGTCAGACATCAAGTAGTTTGTGCATGGACATATACACCCATTTTTTCTTAATTTGGTGAAACTTATTGGAAAATTTTTTTAAGAGTAAATTGCGCATGGAGTCCTTAAACTCGTGTAGTTGTATCATTTAGATTTCTAAACTTCAAATTTAACTTAATAACAGTTAAATTTGTTTGATTGTTTCATTAAGTCCATTCATCAGTTAAATTAACTAAAAATGATATAGTTTCGCAATATAGCACTGCTAGATTTATGTTACATGTCATCACAACTTTTCTAAGATAGTAGTTGTGTCGTATGGTATGTCTCGTCAATTTTTTAATGACTTGACATGTTGAAGTAGAGATTGAAAATATGATATTATTTTAATTAAATACTTAGAAATAAATATAAAATGATAATAATAGTTCAAGAATAAAAATTATGCAGAACTAGAATGCAAAATTGTATTCAGTTACAACTTTAATTATGAAACGATAAAATTGACTAATTTAGACAAATTCATGCACTAAATTGACTAAGACAAATAAGTTTAAAGATCTGTTAAACTACATATTTAGAGGTATAGAGTATAATTTACATATTTTTTTTCTAAAATTCTTCTTACAAATGCCCTAAGCTATTATCTTAATATTTTTTTTCCATTCTTTTGTATTTGACATTTTGACTTTTTGCCTTTTTACGGTATCTGAGACAATGATATAACATTGACTATTGATTTTTGCAACTATATAGTATAAAAATATTAGAATAATAATTATTATCATTATAATAAACAAGTTAAAAAGAATGCAGTTAGTGGTTCCTACTTAGGCGGACTCCAACGCCGGACCACACGAGGAGCTTCGCGGACGAAGCCGCCGTCGGCCGCGCGCCAGCAACGCGCGGAGCAGTGTTTGGACGCGCGAGAACGCGGTCGTGGCGAGGGCGGGCCCCACCTCTGCGAGCAACGGTCGAACGCGCGTTGGAGAAGAAGATGCAAACGAACGGGAGCTGTGAACAGTAATTTGACGTGTTTTGTGGGCCCAGCTACAGTACTGCCTCAGGATAATTCGGGCAGATCTTTTGTACCGCACTCACACGTATATACACATGACATGTGGGGACAAATTATGCCGGGGCCCACTTGTAAGTGACTGTTTTAGCTCGCAACGGTCGGATTGATTTTTTTTCAGTTTTTAAAGCGATCCAACAGTCGTTTTTTGCACGGGCCCACTTGTCAGCGATGGAATTTCCAGCCGTTGGAGTTTTTGCCGTTGCAAAATTAGCCGTTACTCTTTATTTAATTATTTTTTCATTAAAAAATTACCCAAAATTCCAAAACAATCCTAAAAAATTCAGAAAAATTCGAAAAAATTCTGAAAAATTCACAGAATTCTGGCTATAAATAGATGCTTCATATCTTCACTTCACCACACCCATTTCACCCATCTCACCCATCTTATAACATTTTACACACCTATTTTCACACACTTTGTGCACCGAAATTAGTTTTAGCGTCGATATGGATAATAATCCTCCTAAAGGTTTCGTAAACTGGCTTAGTTCTCCTAGTACAACTGGAGAAAATCCAGAAATACCAGGTAATTCAAATCCTCCACCATATCCACCCACTAATCTTCATTTTCCACAACCATCTTTTCCGTCCGGGTATCCTGTCTACCCCCCCGGCCCGCAGTATGCACATGCTCCTCCATATCCCCATCCCGCTACATATGCACCACCGCACTCATTTCCACAAGGCCATCCATTTGTACCGTATGGGCCAAACTATCATTTTATCGGGGCTCCGGCTTCGTATGGTCATCCCTCGCCACCGCCAGGCCTAGGGCAAAATCTCAGATCCCCATCCCCCCCAGACGTGAGTACTCCACAATCTACGCCGGAGCTCGGAGCGGACGACGACGACGACCATAGTCTCCCGGGTCCTGCCGGGCGCAGGCGGTTGCTTTGGCAACCGGCCGACGATGTTCGACTTGTGAGTATTCCTTTTTTACATTTAGATATTGTGGAAGGAATTATTTAAATATTTTGCTGAATTTTATTTGAAACTCTTACATCCATTTTTGATCACACCATTTATAATTCGGTTGCGCAGATAAGTGCGTGGTTGAACAACTCGTTGGACCCAATCGACGGGAACAGCAAAAAGTTCGACACGTACTGGGCGAGTGTGGCTACGGCGTACAATGCGAGCAGCCCACGAAATCGTAGAAGGGAGGTCAAGCATTGCAAAGACCACTGGCTCTGGACTAACAGAAAAGTTGTCCAGTTTAATGGTTGTTGGTGCAGGATGAAGGAAGTGTACACCAGTGGTCGTTCGGACGACCAACTAATGGCACAAGCCCGCGAGCTGTATAGGAGTGAGACAGGGAATGCATTCGCTCTGGACCACTGGTGGACGAATGTTCGGGACCAACCTAAATGGAACCGAACATATGTCGACACCGGCAAAAGAGCACGGTTGAGCGAGGACGGTGCGCACACATCGTCCTCGACCAATCCAGATGAGCGGCTCGTGGAGGAGACGCGCCCAGAAGGTCGCGACACCGCCAAGGACAAGCGCAAGGGGAAAGGCAAACAGAAATCTCCTTTGGGCAACACGTCCGCGCAAGAAGACCTGCAAGCCTTCGTCAGAGCTAACACTGAGCGCGTCGAGGCAACAGCCCGTGCGGCCTCCACTCTGAGCAAACACGACCAGCTCAACCAGAAGCTGGTCCTTGCAAGGTCTTTAACAAAATTGGTCACCACAGACAAATCCAACTTCACCGAGGAGGAAATGAAGGATCATGCGGAAGCGTTAAAGTTTGTAAAAAATTTGATCCGGGAGGCCAACCTAGACTAGGCTGAGTAGTGTAGCATTTTATTATCGAGGTGTCGTTGTACACCTATGTATCCTTCTTTTCTGCAATTGAAATAAGTTTGAAAAATTTCCGTTGGACTCATATGTTTGAGAAATAGCCGTTTGACTCATGTGGTTGAAAGTAGTCGTTGGACTCATATGTTTTGAAAGTAGCCGTTCCACTCATCTTTTCGGAAAATAGCCGTTGCACTCATCTTCTTGGAAAATAGTCGTTGCACTCATTTTTTTCGAAAATAGCCGTTGGAGTTTGAAAAAGAGCCGTTGGGATATTCATCCTGGCCTATATAAACCGAATCGATCGTGCACATATTTCTCATCTCCAGTAATACTCCTCACTATCAAATCCCTCTCATTCCGAAATCCCTCTCCCTCAAACATGCCGTCCAGCTCTGGTTCAAGCTCGTACAGTGAAGACGAAGAGTCCGTAAATACCTTACGGAGTGCCCTTGCGGGATTCGTCAACTCAGATCCCGCCATGGTGGAGTTAGAAGAGCATGTGCTTGCCGGTATACAAGCAAGGCTGCAGGCTTCTACCTCCCGCCGTCATCAGCACGATAGCAGACGATACATCAACAGGGACCGTGAAACCGGCCATATCCGGCTCATGGCGGACTACTTCTGCGAAGATCCGGTGTACCCCAACCACATGTTTCGTCGGAGGTTCCGGATGAGCAGGCCCCTCTTTCTTCGCATCGTCGGATCTCTTGGTGAGTGGTCCACCTTTTTCACCGAGAGAGTAGATGCCGTTAACCGCCGAGGGTTGTCTCCATTACAGAAGTGCACAGCAGCCATTCGTTTGTTGACGTACGGTTCTCCTGCCGATGCTGTCGACGAGTACGTACGGATTGGCGAGTCCACAGCAATCGAATGCTTGAAGAAATTTGTCGACGGAGTGATTGCCAACTTCGGCGAGGAATATCTTCGACGCCCAACCGTCGAAGACATGCAGCGCCTATTGCAACAAAGAGAGGCGCGCGGGTTTCCGGGAATGCTCGGAAGCATAGGCTGCATGCACTGGGAGTGGAGAAATTGCCCAGTTGCATGGAAAGGGCAATTTACTCGCGGCGATTACGGAGTCCCAACCATTATACTCGAAGCGGTCGCCTCCCAGGACCTTTGGATATGGCATGCCTTCTTTGGTGTTGCCGGCTCCAACAATGATATAAATGTGTTGAACCAATCCCCCTTGTTCACCGATATTTTGCAGGGACGAGCTCCTCAAGTACAGTACTTCATCAATGGGCACGAGTACAACATGGGATACTATCTAGCAGATGGTATATACCCAGAGTGGGCTGCCTTTGTGAAGACGGTACCCCTGCCGCAAACAGACAAACACAGACTGTTTGCTCAGCATCAAGAAGGAGCGAGGAAGGATGTGGAGCGAGCATTTGGAGTTCTACAATCCCGCTTTGCCATCCTGCATGGCCCAGCACGCTTTTGGCAACGTTCAACTCTCGCGAAAATCATGAGGGCATGTGTCATACTACACAATATGATCGTTGAGGATGAGCGAGATTTTCACGGGCCACTCTACGATTTCGAAGACATCCAACGGACTTCCACCGTAACACCGCCTAATATCCAACATGGCGGTACAGCTGCTTTCGCTGATGTGATCCAGAGAAACACCAACATTCGGGCTCAACCGATGCATGCAGCGCACAAAATAGATTTGATTGAACACATTTGGGAGCATTTTGGAGGTGTCCACGGAAATTAGTCATTATATATCGCTTTTCTAATATTTTTTATTTGCACGTCGATGTTAAATTTCAAGTTTAATACCAATGCATGTATGTAATGTCGTACGTTTAATGTTATGTTCAACTGTCCAATGTAATAAAAATATTTATTTTTGTTGTACCGAATTTAATACAAATATTTATTTTTGTTATGCCGAATTTTTTATCCGCAAATTATATTTTTAAATGTTGAAAATATTGTCGTACAATTTTTAATTTATTTATATAGATTATGTAATTATTAATATGATTGTAAAACCGAAATTATATATTTAATATGTGGGGTCCACCCAAGAGCCTCTCCAAGAATCTTTGCATTGGAGAGAGAGACTTTTGGAGGAGTGGTCTCGCGAAGAGTCTCTCGAGGAGCCTATGCATTGGAGAGGAAGAAATGGTTGGTTGAGGCTCTTCGCTGACGTAGCGGAGAATATTCTCCTGGAGAGCCTGTCAGGAATGAACTAGGGTTGGAGACAGCCTTAAAGGAACTTACATGTTTTTCTACATTAATTGCCAAATTGCCCCACTATAAGTTTTGCATGCAAAGCCGTTGTAGGACACATCTAGAACGCTTACATGCAACAATTAATTCGTCAGAAACTTCTGGAAAGAAAAAAAAGAAAGAGAAAGAAATAAGAGCAAGCGATAAGTGATCACTAGAGATGGTCTTATCAGCTTTTCTTCTCTCTCCTGAGAAAACACTGTTCTTATCAACTTTGTATGAACAGCAATATGTGCATAAAGTCCACAGATCATGCGAAAGGCCTCAGCTAGGTCACATGCGAAACTGATGCATCCAGATACATTTGCCGAGCTTTTTCCATCAGAAAAAAGGAAAACTTGGGAGTTGAGACGTCCATAGAAATTTTGATTGCCTAAAGCTGGAGGGAACTGTAGATATTATGTGATGTAGACGTAGACGCAAAGGTTTAGTTCCAGTGTCAGGTGGTAGTTCATGGATGGTATGTCATCAGTGACATCTACCTGGTTGTACTGTCGTTGTTCCTTTCTAAGGCTTACTCCAACAACCACGTCATGGTCAACACGTGCCGACGGGTGAAGGTACGTGGTCGATAACTGCTTGGTGTGATGGAACGGTCGCGTGCTCTGGGTGCGGTGAGGGACACATCGCCGTTGGAGATGAAGCAGATGCTTCATATGCGGTTTGCAGGTATTATAGAGATTTAAACCAATTAAACGTATTCACCAAAAACTAAATCTGACATGTTGGTCCAACCAATAAAAAGGCCCACTTGTCAATCTCTGGGTTTTGGTGCATGCATCAACACTTTTATCTCGTGTGGGCCCCATGACAATGAGCAGCATGCCTGTGTCAATATGCACGCGCACCGTGCAAAAATAAACTCGTGCAGTTGACAATTAGATCCCACAATTGGTGTCTCCACATGTCAAAAACTGAATTATTACAAACCGTGTCGCACAACGCTCGAGAGAAGTGGGGCCCACCCAGCTCGTAAAACGCAGGAAGTGTGCCACTTCGCTGTCTTTGGCAAGCACACGCGTTTGACTTAAAGTGACTGACTGGCAGGTCCTCTATTTGCCGCCCCACCTGTTAGTAAAATAGACAAAAAAAACGACCGTTGGTTTAAATAAAAAAATCAAGTATTCCTCTCTCTGTCGTTCTGCGCTCAAAGACAATGATAAGTGGGTCTAATACTATGTTGGCACACCTATAAGTGACAGAAACATTGTTTTTATATGGAAATATATTTTGGAAAAGTTGTCAGCAGTGAGTCCGACCTGTCAGTGGCAAAAAAAAATAGCTATTAGTTTAATAGCTGTTGGAGTTATTTTTTTATTGATTTTACCCTAAAAATTAGTAAAAAATTAGCAAAAATTTCCAAAAAATCCAAAAAATTACAGAAAATTTTCTGAACTCTCTCCTCTAAAAATATTTTGTTGTTTTTTCATTTTCACACAAAAATTTTCATCCATCTAGTTCCAAAGTCATTTCAAAATTCTTGCAAAATTTTTTAAAAATCTCATATGGATTTTAATCCACTTAGCGGTTTCGTAAATTGGCTGGGTTCTTCCCAATCTTCCGATGAAAATACTAAAAATACTAGCAACCAACAATAATCCAATTTTTCGCAGCCGTCCTATCCCAAACTACCATCCATATCCACCAAATTATCCTCCCTATCCACCACAATATAATCATAGAGAATGAGCGCAACTATGATGCCGACAACTATGATTACAATGATCATCTGAACACATCCACCATAGTACCATAGTAGGCCTACACCTTTATTGGCCAATGTACTTGTAAGAAATGCTGTCATCCGTGCTCAGCCTATACACGCAACTAAAAAAGAACTTGATCGAGCACATTTGACAACATTTCAGAAGAGAGCACAACGACAAGTAGTATCTTATTGTATTTCTTAGTTTGTCAAAATTATGTTGTTGTTATCTTTCAATATTCGAATGTAGTAGACTTTTTTACAAATTTAATTTTAGTTTGGTTTGCAACTATGCCATGTACTATTTTTTGAATTTTATGATATATTATTTTTCTGTTAAGTGCAATTTTTAAATAAAATTTCATTATTTATTATTTTGTGTCAGAAAATGACAAATTTAATTCCCTAAATAATATTAACATATTATTAATACTAAAATTTATGAATTAATACAAATTCGTTAGATATATAATTGTCAAATCATATAGAGTCAAGCCATTGGAGTGCTTGGCTTTAAAGAGTGTGGGGCCCATGCAAAGAGCCAAACAAGAGCTAAACCATGAGATTCTTCTCGCACGCGTGGTAGAGAATATTCTCTTTAAAAGCCAAGTAAAAAGCAAGTATGTTGAAGACAGCCTAACAAGTTGATGCCAGACTAGAGAGCTAGCTGGAGCATGGCTGACAAGACATCCGAATGTAATCGTGGAAACCAATTTAAATTTCAACATGTGAGATTATGGGTTGAGAGTCTTCTCTCAAATTTTTGGAGCGTTGGAATAATTGGTTATTACGTTAAGACTTACAATTAAAAAGTCATAGAACCAAATCCCACCAATAATAACATCTACACATATGGATTTGGACCAAAATGTTTGGTTTGAGAAATATTACATACCCCATAATAGATGGAATAGGTCATCCAACTAATTTTATGGAATGACCCTTCTATAAGTTGTATTCCATTCTACATCTTGTTTATATGTTGGTGCTAGCACGAAGTCATTTCATTCCATTAATCAAATAATTTCATTCTTATAACCAAACACAAACATTTAGAATCAAATAATACTGATGTGGTGCATTCCTTAAACTAAACACCCGACCGACCAATTGATTTGTTGTAAAAATCATGGAATCTGACATAAGATGAACGCTGGTATAGCGCATGTCCTAATGAATAGATTTCTTCTTTTGGCACCCATGAGTTTACATTTTTTCTCCTTATATTTTGTCCATAACACTCAAATAATGCATATTTTTGTTTCTATCATTGACAAATCACTCTTTCTTACTTACAATTGACACATCAACTACTATTTTATTTTTATCATCACCGTCAATTCAACATTGTGAGAGGGTAAAAGAATGAGCAGATGAAAGATTTACCCTCAGCCAATAGTGTTCAAACACGTTTAAAGGGCATCACCTTCTTCTTGTAGACAACCATACCTGCTGGATCACCACAAGCTATCACTAGCCATAGCATCATGCCCAAATGGTGACTCTCAACTTTTTATGTATGTCTAGAGTTTCGGCCCCATCAATTATGCCCACATCGGCGGTTAATCGTCATTTTTCCTCCGCCGACAAAAACACCTTGTTCCTCCCATGAGAATACCTTCTAGTCACCCTCACTATCAATTCCTGTATAATAAATCCCCCATAGCCTTCCCTAAACTTGCCCTGACAGTTGCCATCGACAACTTCACCGTCAGCACATCCTCCTCTTCCCCAGCACCGCCTCACTGCCGCCAACGTGCTTTGGTAGTTCGCCCGTGGCGAACACCACGTCACCAACACCGTCTTAGCCCCCAGCCGCTGCCTCCTCTAATGGCGCCTTGCCGAAAAATGTGGTACGCGTGCCTGCGCACATGGGAACAATTCTGCCACCATAAATCTCATTGCCGCAGTCAAATCCCCGCACACCAGTCTATCTCTGGACCACCCTCAACCTCCTAGATAGTGACGATGCTGCTCTGTCGCCGCTGGCCCCAATACTTGCCACTATCACACTCCACCTTTAGCATGTAAGTCTGACAAGTTGGTTGTCATTGCAAGTAACCACATTGTCGTTTCGCCTTGTGTCCTCACCGTGTCCAATACCTACGTGCAGCCACCACCACTGTCCTGTCGCGTTCGGGTGCTACTTTCACCGGCCACCGCTTTCTGGAGCTCATTGTAGCCCTCAAACTTTGCCATGGCTTAATGCTAACTCATTTACTGACAACAACAATTGAGCAAGCCATTGGCTCATTTGTTGACAAGGGTATATTTATTTTTTCTATAAAATTACGATCGAGTCAATGCTAATTTGAACATCTAATGGCTTGTAACAATAACAAACCTGACGACAATGGCAAATCAAACTAGTAGCTGACGTGTCAGTAGTAAAAAACAAAGTGACTTTTTAGTGATAGAAATGAAAATATGCAATTTTTTAGTGGTACGGACAAAATTTCCCTATTATTTGGTAATGGTGCATATGGTTCTGGTGCATGGTACCTTGTTGGTGGACTGCTAGCTACACTTGGGTGTGTTTATTTGTTTATATTTGGGTTTGGTCTGGCTTAAGGAATGCATGTTATCTCGTGTTTAGTTGCTACATCTAAAATTGAGCCTGACTCATCTCTTGTAAAAAGTCCGTATGAGCCTAGCTCAATAGAAACACAACCTTTGATAGTGTGTTTGGTTGCCCAGATGGCACTGAGTTTAGCTCGTATGTGTGGAACAAGTTGAGTGGAACAGATTATGGAGATATAATTGGATAGTGTTTGGTTGGTGTATGAGATAATGCAGTTTAGATAAGATATTGTTTGATTATTTATATGATTGGTGTAAGTAGAAAAATATATAAAGTGAAAAAAATACTACCAAAACTAATAAATGTTTTATTTCATTTTCATAGTCCTTATTTTACCTTAATTATTCGTAATCAACATTAATTCATATTAAGAATCATTAATACACACTAATCACTCTTTAATCACACAATATTAAGAATCATTATTATGTCATATTCTATTTTAATAATCCTTATTGTAGCTTAATAATCATTAATTAACCTTAATCCATACTAAAAATCATTAATACATATTAATCATTTTTTAGTTATGCAATTAGACGAGTCAGGCTGCGGAAAAATGGTAGGCAGGAGTGTATCCACTAGGCCAAGCTCACAACCACTTTTTACATCTGCTCATCAGGCCCAAAATCGTGTGTAGGCAACCAAACAAGGAGTGGTTGCATCTCGCAAGTTAGGCTCAGCTTGATGCAGACAACAAAACGCATGGCGAGTGTATGTGTGAGTTAGGCTCACCTGATGGTGTGATTAGAGAATGATTAATGTATATTAATAGTTTTTAGTATGGATTAATGTTGATTAAGAATAATTAAGATAAAATAAGATTGTTGAAATGAAATAAGACATTTACTAATTTTAGAAGTATTTTTTTCTACCTAATATATTTTATACTTGTACTATCTACGCACCCAATGAAACAATATGCAATCAACCAAACATCATCTCTTTATATCACAATAGTCTCTCTCACTCAATTTATCCCACTCATTAGAAGCGGGTTCAAATCGACGTGGTATCCAAACATTGCCCAACATGACAAGAGCGCACCAATGGTGGCCAAATCAGGTCAACTATCCAAAAACGATGGGTTGAAACTCAATGGGCCAGGCAAGGTATGTATCATGTAACGGTGAGCTCGAGTTGGACTTGTTCCAGCCTAGAACCAATTAAGCAAGCCAAACTCGGTCGATAGGCCTGGATCGGCTGTGCTCCCAGATGACCCACCCGTGCCAAGTCGTGTAGCGGACTCTGTCTCGGGTCCAAAGGCCTTTCTTAGGCCTTGTCCGGTCATCTATACCATAGAAACCAGAGATATTAAACATAGTTTTGTAGAATTTACAAGTGTTTTGGTTTGCAATCACATCTTCTCTATTTTGAAATTACAATTGACATTCATTAATCTAAACAATAGTAAGCTATATAATTCGTTACGATTACGAGGGAAAATACCCCACCTCTGGCTTTAGAGTCACTAGATCCACCAAAAAGGAACTTTGAAATTTCTAAGAAACCAAATTTGGCCTCACTTTGTCTTTAAAGAATGCCAAAAATGGAGTTAGGTTGTTTGGTGAGATAGCTTCAGCCGTGGTTTCAAAGCCAAACACCCCTTAATGCAAGTAGTTGTGACACCTCAGCTTAGTGGTTTCACATAGCAGGATCCTCTGCTTAGTGGTGGCTACTTACTAGGCCACTACCACCGGCGGAAGGACTACGTGAGGCTGCCGGGCTCCTAGGCCGCTTCGGCCTGTGAGCCTACCACTCACAGAGGCAATTAAGCCATCCGGGCAGATAGGCCCTTGGGTGTGTACGTGCACTTCTTTACCAGGCTGAGCTGGGTTTGAGAGGTTGGACTTGGTTAGTGTTTGTTTAGAGCAACTCACACCCAATGGATCCTTGATTCATGTGGGCAAAATAGAATCTATCCTAGATGTCTTAGGTTTTTCTAAATCTTGCTTTGACAGGTCAGACTTCCAGGATGAGCAAGGCAACTTTGCTGCTACTAATTACACTAGGTTTCTATAGCCACTATTCAATTTTATACTCTTATAAAATAGAAAAGGGCATCTACATTAAGGTTAAAATGTATGTTCGTAAACTTGAGTAAACTTTGAGCAATGGATCCCAAAAACTAGCCATAAACCGCTAATCTCGTCTACCAAAATTTGGCAAAATAAGTTATTTTGCCTTAAATAAGCAATCACCTATTTAGTGAAGTGATGCAAACATACCCAAGTAACTGAAAAGCAGTCAGAGCCATCTGCTTCAATTGGAAGATAAACAAAACTGTAGTACACAAGTGCATGTGTATACGCAAACTGTTCATGGTTGAAGCAATACAGAAAGGTAACTGGAAGGATTGAAAGACCAACTGGTCAATGGTACAAATGAGCTACAAATAGATTGAGCAATTGAGATGAGGAAAAAAAGACATAAGCGTACGAAGGTCGAGATTTTTTCTCGACAATGGCAATGAGGTGGAAAGAGGTCGCCATGGTCGAGGTAAACAAGATCAAACTTGTCCTTCGTCATGTTCAACATGACGTCGACAAGGCAGAATCCAAATTTGAAGTTTACTTCTTATATGCAAGTAAAGATTGGAAAAATGGAAAAGAACAGACCTGTAGCAGCATAAGATTTATAACAAGTGCCTGGTCCTGATATTACGGCGCAAGCTTAAGACAACCAAATGTGATAACAGCGGACAAAGGTTCTCGAGAAATACAAAAGCAGTAGTAAACAATGCTTGCTCCCAGTTATATTCGGGTAGTAATGTCAAGGTATTAAACAAATCAACAGAATACATGTAGAGATTGCAAAATCTTGCAGCCAAAGTGACATGAGCCAAGTAACAAGTTTGACAAGAATATAGACGATATGCAATAGTCTTATGGAGTAAGACTCGCATACAGTGCACGATTGGTACATCAACGATATGAACTAAAAGATCGGAACTTCAAACCGAACAGTCTATGTGCAGTACCTCCTCTTCCTGTCCAGGGACAAATGTGTATACTAAACAATGTTGATGTCCATTTGGTGATATCATTGGGCTTCAGATTTGCCAGTTTGTTCATGGCCATTGTCATTTGACCCAGAACTACCATCACCTTGAGATTCGTTGTGCTCATCATTGGTAGATACACTGGTTTCAATTTTCATACCAACTTGTTCACTATTGTGAGGTACTTCTGTAGTCCCGTTCTTTGGGTCCTCTACAGGCTTTGTCTCTTCTGAAGAATCATATGCTACTTTACCAGCATCAGAAACTCCTTGAACGCTCTCCGTCTCCGCATTTGCTGGCTGGTCATTGGAAACTTCTGTTGTAGAATTGCCTCCCTCAGAATTCGCTTCTTTTGAGCCTGATGCCTCACTGTTCGCGCCCATTTCTGCACCCTTCTCATCATTAGCAGGTGCTGTACCAGTATTTTCTTCAAAAGAGATGTTATCTGATGAGTTAGACTCCACAGAACTGCCCGATTGGGACTCCGAGGCCACCCTTTTAGGAATCTCATTGTCACCTGGCATCACAACTTCGGTTTGATCACCTGAACTAGATGAAGTGGTTATACCTTCATTCTCAGATCCAGTCTCAGTATGAACGGTCTCTCCATTGTTGTCCTCAGCAGCATCAGATGTAGTCGAAGCCGCAATACCTTGGTTTTCACTAGCATCCTTTTGTGACTTCTCATTGTGAACTGATGGTATATTACCTGTTTCGTCAGGAAGAGTTTCAGTGGCAGGCTCGTCATTTGAACTAACATGATTTTGAGAATCCACAGTTGTTCCAATATAGGTATCATCAGAAAAGGGTTCAGTGCCAGTTTGAGAATCCACTGCCTCCTTGTTCTCAGCTTCCTCTCCATCCAATCCATTGTTGCTTGCATTGGTCTGATCTGCATCAGTAGATTCAGCACCCAGCACAACTTCATGGGAGCTTCCATTCATCTCACCAGTGCTTTCCTCATGTGGATCAACATTCTGAGGCACATCCTCTCCATTGGAATGGATTTCACTTCTCTGAGTCTCAGATGAGCTGAATTCAGCATCATGCTTGTCAACTTCAGAATGGTCAGTTGCTTCATCCGCATCATTACCATGAGGTTCTGTATTACCATCTCCATTGCCAACCTGCCCCTGTTCAGCTTCTGACCTCCCTACGTCTCTCACATCATCTTCATGAGATTCAGTGTTGTCTTTCTCGAACACAGTTTCTCCACTCTTTTCTTCACTATGGTGATCAAAAGAATCAGAATGATGATCTACAACTTCTGGTTTGTTTATCACATCAGAATTCTCTCCATCCTTTTCGGCATTACCATCATTGTAACGACCTGCCTTCTCTTTCCTCCCCTGGAACATGCTTGTATCATCATGAGTAGGCTGGTCTTCAGTATCATCCAAGTACTCATTTTTCTTATCATAGGAATGCTTCACCTGGTACAGAAGCCAAACAACAACACCTAAAAGTAATGTAACCTGCAGTAGTGTTTTGATTCTTGATCCTTTGTTCCTTTGATGTCGGCTATTTGAATGGTGAAGCATCATTATGTTCACAACAGCTGGAAGGAAACACATGATGAAGATTAGGTTGTCATTTATTTGGTTCCACTTAACAATATATAGATTCCAAATTACTTGGTAAAGTAACAAAAGTCAATGTATACTACAAAACATTAGGTAAAGTAATTGAATGACACGAGACTGACCAATGGTTTTACAAGGCAAAGCATAACCATTTGACAAAATTTCACCTCTGCAGAGTAGATTTTGTGCAATTACTAAGCAAATTTTAGGTGTATGTTGAGACATTAGAAGGATAGGGGAAAAAAGAAATCTCAGATCTGTACCTATACTTAAGAAAACATGTCCAACTTCACAGAAAATCCCTGAGCAGAATAATAGGAGCCACCTTGAAACACCTTATTATGCCGTGTCTATTGATTCTAAAATTGAACTGAGAAAAAACTAGCATAAATATTTAAGACAATAAAGGGAAAACATCCTGGAAGCCAAAATTGAATTTTTTTTTTTTGCATGACCAAATTCGTGGTCTGCAAGAAAATGCTTCAAGCATTATAAGCAGGGTTGCTATAGCTGGGAACACATGGAGTTGGGATGCATTTTCTTTATCCACTTTTGACCAGCGAGATTAGATATGGATAATCCCCACATGGTAGTCGTTTACCATCTCAAGTAAGCGGTCCACCAAGCATTGGTCAAAACAGCAGTCATGCGCATTTGGTAAAGCTTGATTGCTTCTCTAAGAAAACAGAAATCATGAAAAGCAAAAGGAGGAAGTTTATAGGTTAAGAAATTTTCACTGAGCGGGCATTAACTAGAACAAATTGAAAGAAATATCAAATGCATTATTCAATTTTGAGGTGCTAGCAGTAACCTGTAAACAACCAAACCTACTGGTCCAACTTCATTTCGTCTAAACCTCTAAAAAAAAGCTTCTAAATATCTTTAAACTGAGAAGATTCTCCCATCAAACTACTGTACTATTAGAATTTTGACATTCCCAATGACGTCAACACACAATATACATTTGCCTCTCTGACGCAATCATGCAAGGATAGATGTAGTTCACTAACCCTAGGACAAAAAAAACCCTTTGATTCCGAAGCAAATCAAGTAGTGAACCACATAGCGTCATAAAAACAACATATAGCATCCAGACACAACCACAAGAGCTCATCTAAGAACCACTAGTCGCATCCTCCTGATAGTAAACGCATTGATCAAATCAAAATTACACATGAAAGCACAATACCACACACACACACACACAACCAACAACCAATTGCAAGTCCGACGCACACAGATTACAGAATCTGGGGGAGAGGCGAATGCGAGCACAGTACATGCATTGCTCAATTCAAAATCAAACATCAAAGCGGAACTTTAACATTTCCAATCTCGTCGCAAGTCCGACGCATACAGAACCGTGGCTACTCATGGATCAACGATTTGCGAAGCAAAAGCGAGAAGGAAGGGAGGAATTGGGGCAGAGTGGAGGGGATGGACCTGGAGAAGCGGGCGGAGCCACGGACGCCGACGCGGAGGAAGTGAAGCGAAGAGAGATGGGAGTGGCGAGTGGTAGTAGTTTGGTGCCTTGATGGTGGGTTAGATCTGGTCTAGTGTAGTGTCGTGGGAGATTGGGAGGGTGGTTGATTTCGTACTGGCACACCAAGCTTTTGCTTTGCTAATATCTGGCTACGCGTGGACGGGAAATGCGGACGGCGTCGGACGATTCGGCTCGTGAATCGTGACTACGTGGTGGGCCCAACGTCTTCCCATCATATTGGGAAGTCCCGCATCAGTCCGTTACTTTGGAACTCCAATTTTCAAGGTCAACTTCTAAAAGGCCAAAAAAAAAAAAAAAATCTTATTAGGTTAACTCCAATCCATCGATTCGTGTTGGTACGCGTCGATTTTGCTCAATATATGCTCAGTGTTTGCTTGGCATGATCAGATGATACTGGTGTGCGTAGGAGTAATACATATCTGTCGATCACGTACTGAACGAAGTGGTGCAATTAGAGTACAATCATGAGACATTGTTCGTAGATCCTACATGAGTTACATCTCGAATGCACCAAATCATGTTAAAATTTACTGTTGACAAGTAGAGTTAGGTACATGTGAGGTCTACGACTACGACAACGACATGTGTGTAAATGTGTGTGTGAGCACGTGAAGCGAAGCGTGTGGAGCCCACAAAATATATGAGTGGCTAACAAGTGGGTCCAATGTTTTGTTGGCTCACTTGTCGATTTTAATAATTTGTTTTTTAAAAAAACTAGTCATTTGAATTTTTTTAGTGAAACTTATTGTCAATGACATAAAAAATTAGCTGTTGAGAATATAGTTATTGAAAATAGTCATTAGAATATTTTTTTATTGGTTTTTGGCAAAAAAAAATATTTAAAAAGTTACCAAAAAATTCTGAAAAATTTGTACACCCCTCCCCTATAAATCCCACAACTCTTCAACACTACTATTCCTCACAACTCTCTCTTATAAAAAAATATCTAACTCTAATCCCACACCACATAGTTTCAAAAAGAAGACCATCAATAAAATGAAAGATTATTTAACATAATATTCTTGGAGGAGAAGAAGGCCCCATATGAGTTAAAAGATTGTCTTGTTTGTTTTCATGCTACGATACAAATTTATTCCTCCCACTGCCGCTGACGCAGTATTAGAAGATACCTTGAGAGAAACTGCGAAGATGTTTGAATTAAAATAGTGCGTTCAGTGTTATATTCCAATGTTCGAATATAATAAAATAAATTCTTCTCCTTAATTCAATTTATAATTTATAATTCATAATTATTTTGTTTGATTGGAATTATCCCGAATGAAACTCTTAGTATTTCTTTTAACTAATATTAATAGAAAAAGACAATAAATATTACAAATCAATAAAATATTAGTGAGACCATCCCATAAATCATCATAGAGTTAAGTCATTGAAATATTTGACTCTTAAAACTTGTTATAAAATATGAGACATCCTATCAAGTCTCAAAAACCAAGTTATTAGAAGGATGATTCTTACTTAACTCTAAGGGTGAGGTGGCATCTCTCTTAGGTGGCAGCCTATGAACCTGCCATTATTGGAGATAGTCTTACTAACTTTTGGTCCATCTATTGTATAATATAAGATATATCATCTTTATTTTTCATTACATGAAGAAAAATTTGTACTAAAAGAATGTTATTTTATATTTTTGAGATGAACTTGATTTCTAAAAATATCCTCATAATCATTGCTCTATTTGACTATTGAAATAATTATTTGATACAAATGACAAATCTATCACATTAATTACAATGGTAGAATTGTAATATAATACTGTTTTTTAAAAGTCTCATAAAGAACTAATACAACATGTAAAAAAGAATGGAGGGAGTATAATTTTTTTTAACTCTTGTTACAAAATATAGGTGGTGCATATAAATTTATTTCTATTTTTCCTAGTCAACTCTAATTTTACATTTTCACTCTCTCTGTTATTTTTGACTGATTCTTTACACTAGTATGCTCTGTCTAATTCTCAAGACATTTAGAAATTAAAGTAGTTTAATTATTTTCCCTCAATACTCACTTGAATTTAAAACTTCTTTAATCAATTTGTGTAATCAAAATGTGCCATTATTTTGCAAGGAAGGATTATTCAAGTCCAAAAATAGTGTCATTGACATGTAAGGGCATTGACTTATTTCGGGATAAGATACAAGGTGAGTTCTTTTTATAAATAACTCATATAAAATAATTATTTACAAAAATAACCCACAGTTGAAAAATTTTACAAAAATAAACCGCCACATGTCGAGTGCTAGCCACTCAATAAGTTACCTGTCGTGTGGAGGTGGCATGACCATGAGCTTATCAAGTGTTCAGCACTCGACAAATTATGTGTTATTATCTTGTGCATTGTTAATAAGTTATCAAATAACTCTAACTCAACTAGCAAAGACATCCTTCTCTCATATTTTTTTAAGACTTGACAAACTGATGTGACAGTCTATAAAATTTTTGAACTGATTATTTTAATAAATAATTATTTTATGCGGATTATTAATAAAAAAAACTCGATACAAAGTTGAAGGTGTTTGTCAGCTCCGATAAAAGTTACGGGCTTAAGGCCCGACAATACACCAGAGTCCAAAATGTGTCATAATCTAGCAGTCCTTTTCTAAATATAATTACATAACAAACCATATTTATTAATATAATGTCCCTGTCGGAAGAAAGTTTGTGTAAAAATAAGACATCCACAATAATAGAAATATTTTCTTAATATGAGACGTAACATGCAAAATTGTGCTAGGTACCAATAGAAATTAGAAAAAAAAAAAAAGAAGAAATATTGGAGATGGTGTTTAGTAGTTCTATAACTTTGACCAAATTCCATGCTCTAAATTATCCTATACAAGATGAAACAGAAAATACAAAATGAAAAATAACTTTAAATTGCATCTCATTTTCTTCTGAATTAATTTTTCTCATTCCTCCTTTTGCCGATCTCCAGTATTTCTCAAAACTTTTTGAATTTTTTATGGGACTTTGCTTATCTTTGTGCAATCAAAGTAAATTGCACTAGCTAGATACCAACCTATTAAAAGAGGAGGATATTCTAGGTTCTCTCAATGATTAAATTGTCATTTAATACTTGTTCGAAGAAAAAGTTGGACATTTAAAGTTGAGATATGATCTAATGGCTATTTACACAGATGACTCAATCTTCTTTATTGTGTGCTGGCTCTGTAGATCCACCGGAGAAAATACAAATCTGGGATTTAGGTGCAGATGGTAATACCCAGCATATTACAAATCTATTAGGAGCGCATTTAGCAGAGTTCAAATTTCTCTAATAAACTAATATGTTGAGTTTTTTTATAAACACAATAAGTTCTTTTAATCGGTTTCAATTTATTTGAGATTTCTAATTAAAAAAAATTTATACTCATAGAAAAAATTTTGAAATAAAATAGATGTTTGAGCACAACTTCAACTTAGAAACTCATAAGTTGAAGTTGAATTCTAACCAAATATATCCTAAAATGACGGAGTGAATCACTATGGGATGTGATCTGTTTCACAAAAATGGGGGAGAATTTGAGATGTTTGGAGCTTCTAGTTTCCTAATTTTTACTGTCTGGGGCATGGTCGGACAAATCGCGGGGAATTCAACTCCATAGCCGTACAGTCTTTAATTAAGCAGCCACCCGGCCCACAAATCTTTCAACTTTGGAGATGTGTGCCCGTTTTGCGGCCCAATTACACTTTCCTTGTTAATTTGTTCCCAATGAACGGGGGCGGGCTGGCTTTTTTCAAAATCCGCACCCGCACCAGTCTAGGTGGCAATGTGGGTTCACTTGTTAGTCATCATCAATACCATAATTAGTGCCATTAGTAATTATTAGTGATTACTAGTTATCATAAATAATGATTAGTGCTGCACAGTGACAATTTTAAGTGGTGATCGGTTATAATTAGTGGTAATTACTGTGTAACCGTTAGTAATTACTGATTATGTTAACTTGTCATTTTTATTGAGAAAAAAATCAAATTACAATTATGAACTAATCATAGCTATCCTATATGCACCTATTAAACAACTGGTTTTTCGTGAGGATATTTTATATAAATAGCCTTTTAAAAAATTACAAATTTGATTAAGCATTTCAAAAATAATTTTTTTTTAGAAGTGTGGTTGAATCTAGACATGATACTTGGTGGTAGTAGTAATGTGACAAACTTCTCTACCGCACAACTAGACAAGTCAACACAACCAGGAGTCTGTCCCACTTTCAGGATAATTAATTTTCAATTTTTTTATTAATTTAAATTCAAAATTTCATAAGAAAAATTTCTATATCTTTTGATCTATAATTTGAATTGATAATTCTTTTGAACCAATAGAATCATTAACTCAATGATAGATCGATAAAAATGGATTATCAACCGAAACTATATATCACAAGATATCATATCTTATTATATCTTCAGATATATAAGTCTGGTTGATGATCAGTTTATATCGATCTAATTGTTTTGGTCTCATCATTCTTTGAGATTAAATTATACTCAAAATTTTATTTTATTCTTTATAATATCTTTTGATTTACAACTCGGATTAATAATTCATTTGAACTAGTACCTTAAAAAAATTATTTTTATAAATGTTTAAAACATTAGGTCATATTTATAATTTTTTTAAAAAAATTATTTATATAAAATATTTGTTTTTGTGAACCATGACAAGAGTTTTTGTCACGTTTTTCTTTCTATACGGCTGTACCATCCAAACATGGATTGAGATCCTCCCTTAGATTATGTTTGGAATTGCGTTGGATTTGTCAAATTTTATTTAACGTACATTTTTTGATGTGATTATTTAGTAACTAATGAAATAATAATTATATTTATTAGAAATAATAAATATCTTTAATAATCATCACATCTCATGACATAGCACAAAATCGTATCATAATCCCAAACATAGTCTTAAAGTGTGCTTGGTGAGTTAAGAGTTTCTCAAATAAGTCGGTTTATAGATCAAAAAATTTAATTTATTGCCTTATAAATAAAATATTCTAGAATATGTTTGATAATTTTTTTATAGTTTATTAAATTGATTGGATGAGTGTGAGGAAGAAAAAGTGAAAAAATCTGAGAAACTACTCTCTAGCGACTAGAGAAACCACATGCTGGATTAGTTTGAATTTAATCACATTCAAATACAGTGTTAATATAACAGGTGTAGTCGTACCGACTAGAGACACACCAGATAGAAGACTAAATAAATCAGAAAGTGTAAATCTTTCCATGGGAGACGGTGACACGAAAACTACCACTCTAATTGCTAGTAGTGGGAGTTTGAGTTGTCGGCCGCTCGAAAGCTCAACCTACGGACCTTTAATCGCCTACTTAATGCGATAGAAATATCTTGTTTGAAATAATTGAGCACCAAATCCCTCGAGTCAAGGATGAGAACGCCAGATGCACCTCCGTGGGAAACAAGGCGTCTCCAAGTCACACGCGTAGCTATTACTAAATGAAAGCTTTCTCAACAGCAATTAAGAGTAACCGGATGTCCTAAGCTTGTTCGACGGCCTCATTAGATTGTTAAATTTTAATTATGGTTTGGTAAGTCTTTAAATTTGTACAAATGATACTAGTAGCGGATAGAAATGGTGAGATGTAAGTTAATAGCTCTTTTATAAGAAGGACTTGAGTTTAACCCGATAGCTTTAGTTTTTGTGTAGTTCAATTTCCCAGATCAGGCTCATGGATTTGTTATTGTCATTAATGTTTATCTGTTAGTTAAATGGTTGAACAATAGTGCCAAAGGGATCTAAATGACATAATTATAATTTTTTTTCACTTAATTGATGAATGAATCTAAATGATATAATTATCTAATTATGCCTCTGTTAAAAACAATTTCTCATCATGTCACGCTTTTAGAAATGACTAATAAAAGCTTTCCTCAAAATTAAACAGTAACTAATGAAAGCTTAACAGTGATTAATTAATGAGTTAATGGTTCTATTGTGCATGGTTAATTTGTCAACTAGGAGGAGTTAACTATGACACCTTTCCCTTTCGCACATTTTTGGTTTTTTTTGATGGAATTGCTTTAATTATTTGTGCCGCTTTTGTCAGCCACCAGTACTGCTTTATAAACATGGACCTCCTTCTACCATGAAGCTTAAAAGGCATCCATGGTGGTGTGCTAACTGCTAAATTGTGAATGGTCCAAGCTTCTTGACCTTGTTTGGACAAAGCTTCAATCATTAAGCTTAAATAAAAGGCATACATGCATGCATTTTGGCTTGGATCTGCATCTCAAATTGCACAACTGGCGAGGTGGATTGTGAACAAAAATCAAATGAAAAATAAAATTATAGGAGTATATAACCCATAGCACATTAATCAGCTATTATGATTATATGATAAAAGTAGATAAAATTAGAGGTCCCAGCTCGTTTTGAGGTTTAAGAATTCTGAGATTAATAAAAAGAAAATATCTACACTATAGATTAATATGGTGGACTCAAATTACAACTACAATGGTATAGACTAATCAGATAATTTTTTAAAATTTTATAATAGACATAATTCTAATTTTAATACCGAAAAATCCCATTATAATATTAATGTTTTGTAACATTTTACAAGACTTTGAGTTAGTTATATAAAAAGGGGCATATTGATGGTGTAACAGGAGTTAGGAACCTATCACGATATAGCAGTGTGAGAGTTTTTTTTACTGTTAACCCAGAATTAAAAAATAATTTCGAAATTAACCCACAGTTTCAAAAATTTGCAAAAATGGCCTGCCACGTCAGCTTGTCGAGCTCTGGGAGCTCGACAAGCTGCTAGTCGCACGGGCAGCCTCTTGTCGTGCTCCAGGAACACGACTAGAGCTTGTCGTGCTCCCAGAGCTCGACAAGTCCTTGTCGTGTTCCTGGAGCACGACAAGCTCCCAGTTCAGCCATCTGCAGAATATTAAAATGTCCAGTGCTTATATAACAGATAAATACCTTAGACCAACCGGCTCGCGCGCTCGCTCCTGAGTCTTCTGGCCCGGGTTCGAATCCCCGTTTCGGCAAATAAATGTTTTAACTTGTCGTGCTCGGGACCCGCGACAAGCTGTTGTCGTGGTTGGGGAGCGCGACAAGTGGCGACTAGCAGCTTGTCGAGCTCCCAGAGCTCGACAAGCTGACGTGGCAGGCCATTTTTGTAAATTCTCGTAACTGTGGGTTAATTTCGAAATTATTTTTTAACTCTGGGTTAACAGTAAAAAAAACTCAGCAGTGTGATTAAGTGTTGATGGCTTAGTAGAGATATTATAGCATAACTACTACTATAACATTACTATAGTCATTCTTTACAGTAATGTAGCAATCTGACATGTGCTATAGTACCATGACTGATAGCCCTTTCAGTTGACTACAACATCGTGGTAGGTCGTGATCTTTTATCACATTGAAACCGGACATTTCTTCGGTAACGAATCATTCTCTAATCAGTAGATCATCACTCGATGGATGATTTGGAATCTTGGATGAGTTTGTTTTTCTTAACTGTGGACTAGATTTTTTTAGGGGAAAAAAAAATAAACCGTGGATTGTAGACGGATGTAGCATGCATATTGCATTATGAGCATGGTTTGGACCACTCCTGTACGTGTTAGACTGCCCTGCATCAATATGGTGAAGTATATCATAGCTCCCGATAGATCTGAAGTCTGGAATCTGGATGTCTTTACAAGGCCATACCACATCCATAACACTGACTAAATTGACCAATGTCACATTAGAAAGCTTTCACTAGATGTAGGTTTTGTTGATTTCAATCATATATTTCTCACAATCAAAGGACTATAACTATCTTCCTATCCACCTCAAGCGTAGAAAGCTTCCCATTGTATTTTATTAATCTATTTAATTCTAAACATATGTCGTTTTGACATCTGACACTAGAAACAAAGACATAAAAAACACTAAAATAATCTTAATTAATATATCTTATTAAAAATTTGTCTACCACTCAAGATATGTATGTCTTCTTAGTATTGGTAAATAAATTTTTTAATAAAATAAATTTTTACTATTAAAGAAGGGTATACATAAAAAAAAGAATTTATATAAACGTGTCTCAAATTTTACAAAATGACATCTATTTGAAAACAAACTTGAAAAACTGAAATAGTTTGGACTTGCTTAAACATGGGTGAAACTTCAAAAGCAGTTGCATATCCCTGTGTGCCTGTCAGCCAATAAAGTCCAAGTGCAGTGAAGTGAGGCAAGTCAGCTTCACATCCGGGACTTTGCACGAACTTTTGTGGCACTGCCATTGTGCCACAGAGGGGCCACACGCGCGCGCACAGGGAGGAAGTGAGTGCGAGGGTTTTAGGGAATTGGTCCCAAACGACAGAGAGATTTGTGGTAGCCCTGCATGGAGGAGTGCAGGAAAAAGGCAGTGCACAGCACAGGTCCAGTCTCATAAAAGGACACGTCTACAGAAAAGATCACTACTAGCCAGCAGCTCGGACTTCCCATCCAATACTTACTCACTAAGCAACTGCGTCGACACTTGGGCTGCTTCACCTGTTGCTACATGATTGGTTCCTAAGTGACGTGTGCTCACCACCAAGTTACTGCCATCCACAACGTACACTGCCACATGAGCATCTCAATCTCCTATTTTGTTTGCATCTCAAGACTCTGGTTTAGGAGTACCTTTTATTATTTTTTTGGTTAAATATGGTGATTACATTGTTGAGTTTGAATTGTTAAGTGACATCTTCCTTATTTAACTCCGACCAAATGGGAAATGTAACAATTAGTTCAGCTATATCATATGTAGCATCGATGTATGATGTATCTTTAATTATGTACTTCATATATAAACATGTGCACTAGATTTAGTGAAAACTTATTTTTTATTTAATAGAGTTATAATTTGTGTTAATAAAGGGGAAATAATTATAAAGTGATTCAATGTCACATAAAAAAGAAAACTTAATAGGAAATAGCGGGTTGAGGAGGATAAAATTTAATAGGAAATTTAATAAAAGGACATGTGAGAAGCCTTTGGAGTTATCCGATTAAGGTAATGCATGGTGTAGATTCATCTAACTCACCTATGCATGTAATACAACTCAATAGGCATGCTTGGATTTATTCAAGTCACCTTATCAAAATAAGATGGCTCTTAAGATCTTCTTATAAAAAAAGTTTTCTCCTATATTTTTGTTCAGTTGAGAAGAAGATTTGCAAATAAGATATTAATAACTACAGATGATTTATGACTTGTATAGTATTTCACAAGTATACATGGCAATCCTCTGGACGAATTAATCAAGTCCCTTAATTTAGTTCTGCATTTCGATCAATTAATCACGGAATATGGTTTTTTTAAAAAGTGCTTTAGGATTTTTTTTTCAAAAAAAAGTGATTTAGGCTGGTTAATTACCAGAATATTCATAGCCCCACCACGGTATCCATATAACAAATTATCTACATCTATATGCTCTTACACTTTATAATAGCACCCTCTATGTATTTCTAGAGTGAATTGCGTTTTAAGTCTTTAAATTTATACAATTGTATAATTTAAATTTCTAAATTTGAAATTTAGATTGATAAGTTTCTAACTTGTCTTCCTTAATCACTTTTGTCCTTCAACTTGTATTATAGATTAGTCCATTTTGTCATTCTCTTAATTAAATGTAGGAACTAAATGCAAATTTTGCATTTTGGCATTATATATTTTTTATGGGGTAATTTGCTATAGGACATTAGAAAAATAATGATTTAGCTGTAGAACATTAATGTCTCAATGACATGTGGATCATAGACCCACATGTCATTCTCACGTGCAGTGTTTTATTGCGATATCCCATTTTTACAATGTCTCTCAACTAATTTTACGATCTTTTAACTTTTTTGAATATTTATCATATCTTTTATACTAATATCTAATTATTTAATCAAAATAGTATCATATTTTCAGTATCTATTTTAGACTGCCATGTCATCAAGATGCTGACATAGCATGCTATGCAACACAATACTATGCTATAAAAATTTATGTAGCATGCCATGTCAATTTAAAAATATTATATTATGAAGTTTCATCATTTTTTATCTATTTAATTGACAGATGGATTTAAATGGAACAATCGAGCAAATTTAAGAACTTATGAAACTAAATTTGAAGTTTAGAACTCTTAGTAGCATGAATGCACAAATTAAGATACCTAGAATACTATTTACTATATTCTATACTATATAGTTGGTTGTAGCTGCTGTCATCGCCAATCAAATATGCTTTTCGCCTAACAAAGGTTCGTCCACTAAATTCGTATTATTTATTACTATTTGTTTACGGGTTACTAGTGATCGATAGCAAGCACGGAACCTCAATAATTATTCACGGCTAACAAATAAAATTGCATACAAATCAATTATAGTCTAATTGATAAGATATCTGATTGATCTACTAGAGATCAAAGTTTAAATCATAGCACTTTCTATTATGGATTTAAGAGGATGTTTGATTTATACCGTAACTTATTGAAAAAATGTTTTGTTTGTAACCTACATAAAACTTGTATAGAGTTTGTTTGGTTTGTCCTTTTACAGTGCTAGGACAAACCATTCGTGGTCCTGCTAAAGCATATTTATAAGTCACATGGACTCCTAATCAAGTGTATGAGAAGTTAGACATGACTGAGTAGTCCATCATCAATCAATCATGCAAGTCAATATTATAGATTCACATTTTTTGTTTTAGTGAACAAAAGATACCTGTTTTCTTTATATTTAGATCATTGGATAAAAAAATAATAATTCTGATTAAGGTGGGTGAAAAATTTTGAATGTCATGAGATAATTAGTTATCTCAATTTCTCTTTCATATCAATCAAAATCATTCAAATTCTAATTAGATGATTGAAATTCTAAGAAAGGTACCTTCTATCTTTTGTTCTTTTAAGACAGATAATACAGATCCCAATCTCACGTATGTCTGACTAATAAAAATTTTCAACACTATAGACAAACCTAAACATATTTGGAAACTATGTATATTGATAAAAATACGAACCAAATAGCCCGTGCATCCCATACTGCAAATGATGATCTAGCCAATCTCTCCCTGGTCTAAAAGAAACTGGACATATGTTCGCTGTAAGTCATTTTCTAGGACATGCAACTTGGCCATGAATATATACCAGACCACACGTCGGCCAAAACGTCGATTGGTGTTCAAGTTTCTGTTGCGGCACGCAACTTTATACATACATATTTCGCTGTCACAATCGTATAATGTTAGTGTCTAGCGTTGATGGTTCTAATGAAGTGAACCATACGCTCCAGAGCACGTCGTGGACAACTCGCTAATCACTCGATCCAGGACGCCAACCTCTCCTAAAGCTAGCTGGCAAAGCCCCAACTTGTCTGAACTAAATTTGATCAAGTTCATCAAATTTAATTATTATCTAATTTGATATCAAAATATTGGCATGTAAAATAAAGTTTGGCAATCTAGACCAAACTTGATGCTAAAATCTTGTTTAGTTAAGTTCCTGCTCCAACTTTTTAAGTGATAGAAACTTGAGTCATCTAATTCTAACTTAAAAAAGAAATGGGAGCCCAAAATTTGGAGCCAATTAAAATAGTATTTGGCTATAACGTTGGCCTTGAAATTTAATTCTGATAATTATATGATTTTATCGTATTGCCCAAGCAAAGAAATTCTTTCGAGAATGGAAAGCATCCGGGTAATCTCCAAGGCACCTTACTTCCAAGACATCTTACTTCTGGACGAAACTAGAAAATTATCATGAGGAGACTAATTAGTAAACAATGAATAGTTGAAGAGTTAGATAAAATTTTTATATATATTTTATATAATAAAATTTTATGTGAAAAGATATATACATTTAACACGAGGAGAGTAGATCCCTACCTGCCCCTCTGTGCCGCTGCTACTCTGGAGCTATGGAAGCTGCCCAAAAGGTGCTAGGAACACCCCGACTCTAGTGTTGTTCGCAAGAGCTGCGGGATGGGGCTAGGATGTTTGGGTTGATGCTTCCGATTTCAACCTACATACTTAAAGTTGGAGCTCGACTAAATAAGTGCTAAGAATTTAGTGATCAAAAGTTTGGACAAGCGCGATGGTACAAAGTTGGAGTGCAATCAAAACATGCCCATGTCTATAGCATGGTCCAAACAAATTAATTGAGATCACAATATCAACTTAGAGAATTAGTTTACGTATCACCATAGAATTGTTAAATTTTCCGATCAGACATGACACCGGCATACAGCCATCAACAAGAAGCACAATAAACTTTTTTTTTTGTCTTTCTGTGCATAGTTTGGAATATACGAAGAATCCATCCATGGGGAATGAATCACGAGATGCATGTTGTACAACTGAAAACTTTTCTATGATTGTTTGATGTTTGACAATTCGTAGCCCGAAAATTATCTGTCACAGAAGTTCTAGAACAATTTTAAAACAGTCTAGTACTATCCAAACTACTATGTGTAAAATAAACACAAAATTTAGTATAACATCAACTAAATTATTGAACCTTCCATACAATCTCTTTCTTTAGTCCTTCACAACATACGGAGCTTGAAGGCAAAGACAACCTTGGACCTGTACTAACTAGTCTAGTACTAGCAAAATAACTGACCAATCATACAACACTTGCATGGATCCAAGCATTCAAACATTAATACTTACCTAACCTATGCATTAAGCAAGCAAATTAGAAAATCTTACGAGCAAGCATGCAGATTGATCATGGATCCTTCAAAAATCTTACAACTCCAGGAAAATTATTACCTCCCTACAAACATGCTTGGTCCATGCATGCATGCACAAACACAGTACACACTTCATACTTAAGTACAAAAGTAGCAAGCTAACGTAGAGAAAATTATGGATACATGCGTATATGGACACATTCGTAGTTCCTAGGCCATGCCAGTCACTGGCCGCGCATACCCATACGTGCCGTAGCCGTGGTCCGGCGTGGCTGCAGTGATCTGCTGCACGCGCAGCTGCTCGTAGAACTTCTTGATGAACTCCTCCGCCTGCCGGTCCACATGCCCGCCGTCCTCCGCCGCGTCGTCTCTAACCGGGAAGGGCGAGTCGGTGATCCGAAGCTGCCTCACCGGCGCCGGGCTGCGGCCGAAGCTGGACCACAGCGCGGGGGACGGCGTTGCAGCTATAGCAGACGTAAGCTCGGGGGCGGCGTCGTCTTCCAGGAGCTGCTCGTTGTTCAGGGTCTCGAAGACCCTGGCAATGTCGGAGGCGTCGTAGTTGTACCACCCGGGCTCTGCGCCGTTCGCGCCGCGGTGGTGGCGGCGGTGGCTGTTGCGGCGGCGGCCCTTCGAGGGAACGAGATGGAGGGACGGGTAGGAGGGGGTGTTGCTGCAGCTGAACTCCACCTCGCGGGTGCCGCGCGGGTCGTAGACAGCGAGGGCGGGGTCGAGCGCACGGCACGAGAATGACGGCGGCGCATCGGAGGAAGCGGCGGCGGAGGCGGAAGCGAAGTGGTGGTCTTGGTGGTGGTGGCCATGGGAGGTCATGAGGTTGCCGAGGGCCTTGCCAGAGATCTTGCCGCGGCGGAGGAGAAGGTGGAGGTCCATGGCCAGCTTCCGCTTAGACATGCCCTTGCGGAGGACGTACAGCACGGCGCACACCACGTGCCACAGCCGCCGCGCCATGCTCGACTCCATGGCTCCTTGCTTCTGACTTTTTTCTTTCAAGTCTTTTTGGTGCTGTTGGGTTTTGGTTTGTGATGGGGGGGGGGAAGGTTTTTTTTTTTCCTTGTGGGAGTTGTTGGTGTGTTGTTTTGGTGCGAGTAGGAGGAGGGCGGGGGTGGGGGGTATTTAAAGGAGGAGGGTGCGGCACAGCGGCAAGCAAAACAAATGGGCCAAGGAATTGAAATGGTTTTGTGGATGTTTTTTTTTTCGGTGATAGAAGTTCTCGTTGCTTGATTTGTGATATTTTCTCAGTTGATAAATATACGATGTTTTCATTAGACTTTTTTCTTGTTTACAAATATGTGTTGTTTTACATTTTTGAGAAGAATTTCTCGCATTTTTTTTCTTTATATTCTACCTTTTTAAGAATTCGTCGTAAATTAGCTAACTATAATTAATACACTATAAAAATTTTAACAAGCCTAGACTAATCATTTTAAGTCATATTTTATTTTTTTGTATATGAGTCTAAAATAACATATATCTATAAATAAAAATAATTGTTTAATAATACTATTAGTTGTTATAACATACTTCACTTAGTGTTGAAGTATGATTAAAAATTGTCCTCCTCTAGGCAAAATTAAGAGAGGTGTTAAATCAAGGATATACTAAAATCTGGAGATAGCAAGTAATATTTGTTGGTTTGCAGGGAGGGCATGTGAGGGAGGGGATGTCGCACGAGAGAGATGGTATTTGGATATTTGTATAGGTTTGGCCACCGGACGGGGATGTTCTACTCCATTTGGTATGATTGGAATGTGATCAGATCCGAACAACACTAGTGTATATGGTTGGAAAAATGACTTGAGCGGTGGTAGCCTTACACCTTCTACATATCATGCAAGATTGAGCCCATCCGTGTAACTTTCTCAACACATTTTAATATGAGATAGTCCGCACATAAAAAAAAATTATACGAGTATATTTTTCATAAAGAATATTTTTATAATATTATAAATTTTTATAAACATATTATAATAAAAATAATAGTCAAAATTATATCTTAAAGATTATATACAGTAAAAAAATAATATTTTTTTAGACCGGTGGAGTATGAGAGTTGTGAGCTGCACGGGCTCAAACTTAGTTCGAAACAAGCGAGCTAAATTTGAACCAAATACTTAGCTCATTTTCATTAGTGAGCCAAGATGAGCTAGAGGTCAGGTCGCTAGGGTTTGACTTGCTTATACTCATTTATAAAATGACCCCAGAAATAATTATTATATTTAAATTATAACCTCAAAAAATAAGTGAAACTCTAATTTTATTCCACAAACTCCACTACACTAAATTTCTCAATCTCACTTACTTATACTAAATTATGTGATCGCACCTCTCTCAACTTAAAATTCTCTGTATGAATGGCACAAACTAACTCCTATATTTAGATTCAACTTAAAATTCTCTTTGTGAATGGCACAAACTAACTCCTATATTCATATCTCAGTTTCTCATAAGTTAACCGCATAAAACAATACAATAACTCTATACTCCTGCCCTCCTCTTTCTCACTATTGTAGCTCCACCTCCCCACCTATACAGATTTAGTAATGGCTAATCTCTTATTCTTTTTATGTCACATATTCAATAGCGGCAACTGCATCTATGACAGTTGACTAACACATCTCATGGTTGTAATTTTTTGTCATCAACTTAAATTTGTGCGGCAATTTTGTATGAGTAACGATTGAGTAGGCTCACAAACACTTTTGTGTGCAAAATATAGGAAGACAAGTCTAATTTTTTTAATAAATGAATTAACTCATGGTTGACTCGTGAGTTGGTTTGGGCTCAAAGGTGGTTCGGCTCAAATAGACATGAGTCAAATTTGAGTCTAATCTCTAATTTATTTTTTTAGACTAAGTCAAACTAGAGTTAAGTCGCTTGAACTCAATTCGTGCACACCTTGTGGCCATATACTGAATTCCAGCCAAAGTGAATTTACATCTTGTGAAAGAATGGACGCACCATCTATATATGTACCACTATTATTGCCATTACATTTGCACGTTATCGCAGTTGATTAAGTTGTAATGATAAATCAACTCTACTGTGATATAACTGATTAGAAAAATCTATATTGTGAATTGTCATATATTTCTAATTTTGAACTGATAGGTCTGCCTCTTTTTCAATCAGGAAGTTTTTTTTAGCCCCGTTGTACAGCAAAAAAAAGAAAAAAAAATCCTTTCCTCCATCTCCATCCATGTTTTTATCCGTTTCCACGTTTAATAGCTACGTGGTTACCCACAACAATTCTTAAAAAAAAAAGAAGTTATGGATGTTGGACATCTCCATTTACTTTGGAAGGACACTTGTTGCAAATTAAAAGCAGCAAAGATCGCAAGATGATAAATTGGTTTTTTTTTTTGAGAATATCAAGATGTTAAATTGTTAATGTACGTGTACAAGCCTTCCTTCAGGCCAGACAGTAGCTTTCGTGGACAAAGTTGATTTAGTAGTTTATCCATAATTCAACTTTTCGGTTGAGTAACTATTATAATCTTTATATTAAAAAAAGCAGAGATGGTTAGAGTTTACATCTCTTTTTTTTTTAAAGAAGAAGATTTAAATTTTTTAACCATCCAAGTAGATATAATCAACCCATCGTTGTCCTCTTGTGCTGATGTTCAAGACGTATGTTTCTGATCCGTTTCTATCGTGCTCACCATCTGCTACAACCATAGTTAGTGGCGCCACCTATCCCTTATGGCGATGATGTATGCAAAACTTAAAAAAAATAGAAACTTACTATTTAGCAAAAAGTCTTAAAAAAATACCATTTAACATTTTAAGATTTCTTTACCAGGTGATTATCTAGCATACAAGAGATCGGTTTAAGTGCAAAAATCTTTTCTTCCCGATCCAATTAAGGAAAAAATACATATACTATATTAAAAATTGAAAGAAACAAGATAAACAGCACGAATTTTCCGAGAATTGTTTGTTCAAGTTCGTCTGAATTAACATTTTACTTTTATTTTTACCTTGCCTTCATCAAATAATTTTAGTGAAATCAGAGCCCTTCATCTTTTTTTTTTTTTGCAAAATCAAACGGGTTTTGATACGATCCTTATACTTTGTTCTAGACAGGTCAAGAAACGACATTTTTCCCATGCGCAAATTATGTTTGGATTTTTGACCTAATTGAGAATTTTTTTTTGAAATAACCCTATAAAAAAAAATAATTGCAAAACTAACTCTTAACTTTTTAAATTTGTAAAAATAGCTTTCAGTCGCGAAATCCCCTTCGCGACAGTCTTCAGTCGCTATACGGTATAGCGACTGAAGACGTGGCACGGCACAAATGCCCCGCTGGCACCTGTGCCGTGCCAGCGAGGTTTCAGTCGCTATACCGTATAGCGACTGAAAGCTGCGGGTTTCAGTCGCTATACGGTATAGCGACTGAAACGCTTTATATTCCCCAGCCGTCCCTCTCAGAATACAGTTCAATTCATTTTTCCGAAATTTTACAGAAATTACTGAGAGAGAAGGAGGGAAGGAAGAGAAGAAAAAGGAGCAGAAAATTTTTTTCGGAGATTCTTCAAATCGCTGAGGTATATTTTTTTAACTCGTGTATTTAAATTAATTAGATCGTAAACTCGTAGTATTTAGATATGATTTAGAATGATTGTTAGGGTTAGTGTGATTGTTAGGGTTAGTGTGATGGTAAATGCGTGAATGTGATGAAAAAAAATTTAGAGTTAGGGTTAGGGTTAGGGTTAGGATTAGTGTATGTTCACAGATTAGGGTTAGTGTATGTTCGCAGATTAAAAAATTTAGGATTTCGCAAATTAAAAAATTTGAAGAACCACTAAAAAATGTGATGTTTTTCAAATTTGAATTTTATTAGTATGGACGTAGATTAAAATATTTGTTAATATGTAGATGTAAACATTTGTGATTATGTATATTAAAATGATTGTTATTATTAGGGTTAGGGTTAGGGTTCACCGCTGTCGCTTCTTTTAGTTGGGGTTAGGGTTAGGGTTAGGGTTAGTCATCACTGCTGTCTCCCTCACCGTCTTGGTCTTTCCTGCACGGGTTTAGAGCGAGAGGGGTTATTTTTTTAGGGCTGTAGGGAAACATCGTGTTCCCCAATAGCGACTGAAACGGTATTTAAACACCGTGCGTCGTTTTCACACAGTACGACCATTTCATTTTTCCGAAAATTCTGAAATTAGCACAGAGAACAAGAGAAGAGAAGGAAGAGGAGGAGAGGAGAAGAGAAGAGAATGGTTGGTTTTTTTTGTTAGATTTAGGGGTAGGGTTGTCAATCAGTTAGGGTTAGGATTAGGAATCGCGGTCTCATTGTCGTAGTCATCACCGCTGTCGCCCTCAACGTGTTGGCCTTTCCCGTACGGGTTTAGGGGTTATCTTTTTTAGGGTTGTAGGGAAAAATCGTGAACCAAACAATAGCGACTGAAACGGTATTTAAACACCGTGCGTCGCTTTCACACAGTACGGCCATTTCATTTTTCCGAAAATTCTGAAATTGGCAGAGAGAAAAAGATAAGAGAAGGAAGAGGAGGAGAGGAGAAGAGAAGAGAAGGGTTGATTTTTTTTGTTAGATTTAGGGGTAGGGTTGTCAATCAGTTAGGGTTAGGAATCGCGGCCTCATTGTCGTAGTCATCACCGCTGTCGCCCTCAACGTGTTGGCCTTTCCCGCATGGGTTTAGAGGGAGGGGAAAATTTCTGTTGTTTGGAAAATCATGTTTTTTTAGTACAATGAGCAATGTGAGTTCTCTAATTATACACTCTTGTACAGCTATGGAGCAACCCAATACAGTGTACGTTTATTACGGAGCCGGTGTAATCCGTAATGGACCAAACGGTGATGATCTTGGTGGTTGTATGTATGTTTGCAGTCAAATGAGACAACCACAGTCAATGTCTTTCAACGATTTGAAGATGTGGTTAGTTCACCTGTTACAACTCAATGTTACGACGGATAATCTCAAAGTGGAAGGCATGGTTCCGGATGGAAACAAATGGGTGCTGAAGAGACTGAAAGGTGACAAATCATGGGGTTCGTTTGGACGAATTGTGACAAATCCAGGCTATGCTGTCGGAACCATCATACTGTACGTTGAAATGTCAGTACATAGTTCGGAGGGCAGCCATTCGGTTGAAAGAGAAAACACTAATATCTGTACTGGAGGAGGTCGCGATGGCGGTGGCGATGTCGATACTGGTGCAGGTGCCAGTACCAATGCCAGTGCAACTGGCAGTGTACCTAACACAACTTGTGTAAGAAATACAACTCAATTTGGTGGCCATCAAGTAGATGCAGCTGAAGAATTATCAGAATTGGAGGAGAATTTTAATGAAGAGGAGTATACTGATCCGTCGGAAATGTACGAATCTCCTGATGAACCCACGGAACAGCATAATCCTATGAGTGAGTGGACTGATCAGTCATCCTTGAATAACGCTGTGGTTCATGATGAGCTGGGTTCGCGATGGTCTTATAATGAATCAACCGTCCAGCTTGGACAGTTGTTTCGGAGTAAAAAGGATGCAAAGAAAGCCATAACTGCCTGGACTGTCTCACTAAATAGGCCATTCCGGGTGGTCAGATCAAATCCGAGCCTGTGGACTGTGAGGTGCTTAATCCAGAATTGTCCATGGTACGTACGTGTCTGGCGGCCACGAGATGACCCGTCCTTTCGGGTGACCAGAGTTGACGACCACGGATGTCTGGCTGAGGGCATGGTGCAGCATCATAGAAATATCACTTCCAGTTTTGTTGCCAGTCTGATTCTGTCAGTAGTGAAGGCAAATACGGCAATCACACCGAAGGTGATAATTGCACATGTCGCGGAGAAGTACGGTTATAATATCAACTACCCGAAGGCATGGATGGCTAAACAGAAGACGCTGGAGGAGCTTTTTGGTATATATGTTGAGGCATACAACTTAGTACCGAGGCTGTTGCGGCGGATATGCGAAGCAAATCCAGGCACAGTCACCGCAATTGTTGATACGTCGGCAATCGGCTCCGAGGGTGCTGTGATTCCTGGGTGCATGGTACTGCGGAGATTTTTCTGGGCATTCGCACAGTGCGTTGCATCGTTCAGGTATATGAGACCCGTGCTTTGCATTGACGGAACATTTTTGACTGGAAAATACCAGGGAACTCTGCTGACTGCTGTGGCTGTTGATGCCAACGACCAGCTTCTCCCCATAGCATATGCTGTGGTCGAGGGGGAGAACTATAGCAGTTGGCTGTGGTTCTTGGGCACTTTGAAGAATGAGGTTGTGAAAGGCCGGGAGCGCGTGTGCTTGATTCATGATCGAAATGGAGGAATGCTGAGTGCGATGGAGTACATGCGATCAGGAGAGGATCCATCGCTGAGTTGGGATGATTTGCAGAGTCGTTGGTGCTCACGGCATCTTGGCGCGAATTTTCACAGTCGTTTCAAGAGCAAGCGCCTGATGGTCGTGTTCAAACGGCTTGCCAAACAGAACCAACAGTCAAAGTTCTCACAAATCTGGAAGTCACTGGAGGAAAGTACGTCGGCGGAATTGCGAGAAGCAGGGGTTGCAGAAGATCGCGGCGATACTGGCACGGGAAGCCGCCGGGGTCGTCTCAGATTCAGTCAGTGGATTCAGCCCAAACCAATGGAGAAGTGGGCGTTGCTTCATGACACAGGTGGGGCTCGATATGGAATCATGACGACAGTTCTGGCCGAGGTGTACAACTTCGTCCTCAAAGGTGTGCGATGCTTACCACTCACTGCAATAGTTGAAATGACATTCTATCGCACAGTAGCGTACTACGACAGCAGGGGTTTGGCGGCATCAAGGCTTTTGCATGACCCCTTAGCACACTGGCCCAAAAAGATCAATGATTACCTCGAATTTCGGACAAGGAAATCGTTGACACATGATGTCACAGTACTGAGTCGCTTGCACGGGAAGTATGAGGTTCGGCTAAGGCACAGACATGTCTATGGCACACTGCGGGCTGGTCGGGTCCACGAATGTCGGATTTCAAATGCAGATGCCCAATGCACATGCAACAAGCCTCAACTGCTGCACATTCCTTGCTCGCATGTCATCGCTGCCTGCTCTGTTCCTGGGATCGATCCGGCGCGGTACATATCAACCTATTATACTCTGCAGTACCTGTGGAAGACCTGAGATGGTGTCTTCAATGGGTTTGCGGCGGGGGAAAGCTATCGACAACTATCTCCGGAAGATGCCATCACGTGGATCCCAGACAAGAGGCTCCTCATAGGCCATGTCGGCCGACGTCGATCCAGGAGGATAAATAACAATATGGATGCAGCGGAGCGTGAAGATGACGTACGTAGATGCAGCGCTTGCCGGCAGCCTGGTCACAGAAGAAATCGATGCCCGCGGGTGACAGGCGCACCATCTTCGTCGCAAAACTAAATGTTGTATTATTTCAAGTACTTAATGTTTTGTTGTGAGTTGTACCGAATTTTCATATATCAGTTGTACTTAACTTCCCTAATGTCTTATCGTGAATTTACTGAATGTTTTTTTATTTACTCAATGTTTGTTTATGTACTCAATGTTTCAACTTCTCAACCAATATGTGACAACTGCAGGTATGGCGGACGACCATCAGCTTCCCGAGCTGATTTCACAGCACCATCAGGAGCGTCACCGTGCTCGACGCCTTCTACAGGGCATCGTTCTCCCAGCCTTGCGTCTGAGGGCACCGCGTGAGATGTGGCCTCTAGATGAGCGGTTCGCGCCTTATTTGCTCGAGGCCGGACTGTTGCCTTTCGCTCGCATGGTGGATCGGGCGAGGCGATTCCCTTTCGACCGAGCCCTCATTACTGCGCTTGTGGATCGGTGGAGGCCCGAGACGCACACGTTCCACTTCAGTTTTGGCGAGCTCACTGTTACGCTGCAGGACGTCAGCATGCTACTTGGCCTGCCTATCCGCGGGGAGATATATGTCCCAGCGGCCACCGAGAGAGCTGCATGGCGCCTAGATTTCCTACAGCGCTTCGAGGGAGTAGGGCCAGCGGGGGGGTTTGCGCAGGACGCGGGAGTTCCCCATAGTTACCTCCGCGCAGTGCGCGATGCTGCGCTCCCCGTGGCCGCTCCAGAGGAGGTCGTCAGGCGCCACCTTGAGGCGTATTTGCTGTACCTGTTTGGGTGGTTGCTCTTCCCTGGCACCCACGGAGACATCTGCGAGCGGCAGTACGTTCAGCTCGCCAGGAGTATTGCCGACTCGGCCCTGGGCCACGTGCCGAGGTTCAGTTTCGGATCCGCTGTGCTCTGCCACACCTACAGGGGGTTGTGCGACGCCACGAGCAGAGACCAGGTCAGCTCTCTTTTCGCTGGGTGCGCCATTCTCTTGCAGATGTGGTCGTACGAGCATTTCCCCATCGGTCGACCGCTGGTTCCGCGGGATCAGTTCGCATTAGTCGAGGATGGGAGAGACGGCCCCGTGATGGGATGGAGGTGGGCTAGGCTGAGTTTGAGGTGGGCCACAGATCAGGCGCACCTCTGCTATCCTTCGTACGCCACAGACTTTGATCTGCTTCTCGACGACAGCGTCATCTGGGATCCGTGGACCACCGCAAACCTCCAATCCGTCACTCCAGCCGGCCTTTCTTCTTTTTGTACGCAGGATGAGCCGTACTGGCGCACCCAGGTTCTACTCGTCTTCTCGCACATGGTTGAGGGTTACTCGCCTGAGCGAGTTATGCGCCAGTTTGGCCTACGCCAGGCTGTCCCCGTGCCGCCTCCTCGACAGATCCCGCACCATATCCACGAGTACGTCAAATATGCATTACATTCACATGTTATTTTATACATAATTTCCATCACAACCTAATTTCTTTGTCCGCAGGCAATCCAGGAAGGGTCGAGTGAGGGACGATTTCGTTCGTCGACAGCAGCCTTATGTGCAGCAGTGGATGGATTGGGCGCACACACGCACGGTCGAGGAGCACAGGCCATACAGCCACGACATCCATTTTTCCTATCTATCCTGGTACCGACCTCGCACGATCTACCGATTGACGGGCGGTCCACCCGCCGCGCCTGATGAGCCCATCCCTCCCGCCACCCTCGATGACGGCTACGACCGACGCCTAACTGGGCGAATCCACTCTTCTGTGAGTTCCTTAGCTCTTTGAAACCTTACTTTCACATGGATTGTCGTTCTATAATTGCATTAATTCGTGTGCACAGCTAGACATCCTCGGCGGCATCTCTACTGGTGCACGAGACATGATGGTCTTGTCCCGCCGCGGACCCACCATGCCCAGCGACGATGTGTACGCATATTGTTCAGAGGTCGAGCGGCGGGTCGATCAGATTTTAGTCGGTTTCAGAGTGCTGCTGCCACCTCACTTGACCGTGATTCCCCCACCATCACCGTCGGCGCCAGGTCCTTCGTCGCATGTGCCACCAGCGGACCGTCCGTCGTCGTCGCGCCCTCCACCACTGCACACGGGTTTCGTGCCTGCCGACAGCTCTTCGGATGACGAGCTCGATACTCCTCCATGGCACCAGCCTCCTGACCAGGCACAGCAGCATCCTACACAGTCGACACATGTGCTTCCTAGCTTCCTTCCCGATGCTCCGCCGCCTACGCAGCCGACACAGCCTTCCCAGTCTACGCCAGCTGCGCAGACACCACCAGTAAGGAGGCGGCGCGTCAGGGATCGTCAGCCCCCCTCTCGGTACACACCATCAGAGTATCAGCCCTCCCCACAGAGGGGCAGGAGGGGGCACTAGTCCGATGTATGCTTTTCTCAGACTGTTCAGTTTTCGTATATTTTTGTTAGGTTTCCAACTTTTTGGGGTTTTATGTTTTCTACTGTTCTACTTTTGTATGACTTTGCGTTTCTACTTTTCAGCTTTTACCTATTCATCTGATGCTCGTTTTCGTATGATTAATCTTTGCGACTTTTGCACCTACCATCTTTTGCGCCGAGACGTCTGGTTTCGTACAAATGCGTCGAACAAACGAGACAAAACTAGGTATCAAAAGCACGGTATAAATGCGAAATTGGTATGTACTTGTACGGTCCAGATGGCAAAACTTTGTCGTCTTACTCCTTTTCGCAAATCAGCCTACAATTATCGCGGCTTATACCTTTTAAAGATTTTCCTCGGAACCTAAAAAGGCTAAAACCCACATCTCATCTCCAAACTTCGATCTAATTCAAGGAGTATCTCCCATTCACTATTCTGACCAAGTTTCCCTTCTGTAAGATTTTCAAAATCTCATCCGACGCCTTAGTTTCAAGTCTCGTCATTTTTTGAAATTCTAATTACCCTAAAGTACCCTGTTTTCGAATTATCACAAAATCATCAAATCTTGCCAAATTTCATTCAAACTTCTGCTGAATATGCTCCAGAAATAAAGTTACACTTGTGTGTGAGATTAGATCTCAAATCAGCCATCCCAATTTCAGAATTTACAAACAAGTCCTACTTCTCAAATGAAATTATTATGAAGTGTTTTGATTGCGACCACAGGGCAAAAGAGGGAGCAGAGAAAGTTTGCCAGTTTTCAGTCGCTATACCGTATAGCGACTGAAACCCGCAGCTTTCAGTCGCTATACGGTATAGCGACTGAAACCTCGCTGGCACGGCACAGGTGCCAGCGGGGCATTTGTGCCGTGCCACGTCTTCAGTCGCTATACCGTATAGCGACTGAAGACTGTCGCGAAGGTGATTTCGCGACTGAAAGCCATTTTTATAAATTTAAAAAGTTAAGAGTTAGTTTTGCAATTGTTTTTTTTTATAGGGTTATTTCAAAAAAAAATTCCCTAATTGACGTGCTGTATCAATCTCAATCTCAATCTCAATCTCAATCTCAATCAGACATGGAAGTTCACATGGTTAAGAAAAAGATCGAGTTAGATGTACTTGCGTCTGGGTGTAACCAAAACTCTTAATAAAGTTGGCCTTGGTCTTTTGTTGAAAAAAAAAAGAAAAAGATCGTGCTCAAATACTACACCTCGACAATCATACATGTATGTACGTCTTTACAGCATGAGAACCACGAGATTTGCATTGCTCACCCCTCTATTCTCGCTCTATTTTTCTTAACTAGCCAAGGATCCCAAACAAATATATGGTATATGTTTCCAAAAAGGTATACTATATATAGATTAATATATATTTATATCTAAAAATTTAAGATTGTATCTATTTTATAGTTCTAATAAACATCTGATAATCTGTCATGTTATATCTAATTTGGACTCACCAAATATGTGGTATAATATTTTTTTTTTCTATTGTTTAATGCAAGAATTCTTAAATTTTTATAGTCAATGTGGTGAATTGATTAATGTAGAAATTTTTAGCTCTCAAAGTGATTGTGGGTCTATAAGAAAAGTTTCTTTATGTAGGTCATTTTTTCCTCAATTTCTCATATACATGGGTTGGCACAATAATAAATACAGATCTAATTTTGATATGCCACAAATGCTAAACATAATAAACTCTTACATTTTTGTTCATAATTTTTCACTTCTCTTTCAATTTTTGTCCTACATATATTAATTTAATCAACTATATATGGTCATATAGAACAGAGAACTTTACAAGTGAATGGAACTCTTAATTTTTCTCTCTGCCTTTTTCTATGTTAGTAAGACTGTTTTTGATATAGTTTTCGTGGGATTAGATGGGTTCAAAGACCCGTTGTGTCGTGTTTTAGCTTTATAGGACCAAGTTTCTTTTAGGTAAAGTTGAAACCACTTACCATTTAGATGGCCATCCCACAACACGCCAAAAATAATGGGACGCCGTCCGATGGTCAATTCTATTTATTATTTGGGCGGTTTTGCAAACTTTTTTTTAATAGTTTCTCTTTTTTTCTTTTAATTTTCTGCTGGAGAGTAGAAATGGCTATATATTTTAAGTGTACAGTTTGCGTTTATTTTGTTGAAGCGGTAAACCAAACATGTTTTCTTCGGTTTAAAAAGTTCATTATGATATTTATGGAAGAGCAAAACACTAATATGTGAATAAGTAAAATCACTAATCCTAAATTTGGAGAAAAGTTAAGAGAAAGAAATGAGTATGATTAAATCTTCAGACTTTTTTACTATAAAATTATGTAACATTAAATGATAGGTTGTCAGATCAATACGGTGAAATTTAGGGGGTCAATCTATGATTAATTTTTTTTACATTGTCATGCATAGTCATTTTAAAAGTGGAAAATAGATGAAAGTGTCACCATCCCTAACCCCAACTAGGGTCTTTTAGAAGTTTTAAAAAAAATTTGCATAGAAGTTAATGCATGCAAAGGATACTAATAGGCATCGAAAGAGTTGAGATGTTTGTAGTACATGTATAGAGACAAGGAAAGTATATGTGTGAATTCATTCTTATATCTACACATAGAAGAATTACACTTTTGAATGCTTTCCAACAGATCAAGGTTTTTGCGATACATGTAAAGATGCTAGGAAAGTGTTAAGAGCTAGTTGACAAGCATGCAAATGCAGCCCTCTATAACCTTTTGAATACTTCTAAGCATAAATGTCAGTTCATCCAAAGGGTAAATAGGCTCTCTCTTCTTTTCGAAAGGAAAAGAGCACATATAAGTTTCGTTTGGAAATTTCTCTTCTGCAATGAGTGTGTCATAGATCATCAACACCCATCCAAAGCGTGAGCCAAATCAGAATTAAGCCTTTTTTTTTACTTTCACTTAAAAGCATGAATTAAGTTATAGCCACGCAATTTGTTCGCAATAATGAATATGTAGCCATTCTTTATATAAATGCGGCATTTTTCTCATGGAAAACAATGGAGTTTCTAAATTCAGTTCCGGATTCCGAGTCAGGTTTTTTTCCCTTTTCATAATCAACTGCATTTCTTTGTATTCTCAAGTTATCGTTTTTTCTCTATCTTGAAAAATTACTATTTTCTATAATCCTTTAAAATAGCAAGAGACACTCCTAATATCGATTTGTTTTCTAAAACTTGGTTCAGGCTAAGATGGACGGTAATCAACTATAGTTATCTCCTGAGATACCCGACCGATTACTATGAGTTCCAAAACACTCTCTCTCGTTCCTATGTGTTGTCATAGTCAATGACTTAGGTATGGAATAACTTATTTGGATGGTGTAAATCCTATAAAAATGTTTCTTAATTATGAATTTATAATATGAAACCATTTCATGGGTTTGTTTGGACGGAGTATAAGGGTTTAAGATTTAAATTCCTCATGTGGAGCTAAACAAGGGAATTAGAAAAATGTCAAAAATGTAATTCTTTTCCTCAATTGTCTGCGATTGGTTGTTCAAATTATTTCAGTTGAATTTATATTTTTAGGAAAATTTCAAAATTTTTCCAAGCAGAGCTAGATTGCAAATGGAAGATTTCTTAGGGATTAAGGAGTACAACTACAAAAAATGTGATACCTTAGTCCGTGGTCAAAACTGAAAAAAAAAGAGAGGAAAAGTTGGTCTATTGGATCAAATCATGCATAGAACCCAACAAATGTTGCACTTATCAGAAAGAGACCTTCCTAATGAAAAAAAAAAATCAAGAAACAAAAAGTTTGAGGCTGCAAATTACATGATTGACATGAAGGTCGCTTTTGTGCACTTAAAGAAGAAATCAAGAAATTGTCAAGCTAATCAATGCTTCTATTTGAGCTTCCAAAACACTCTCTCAACGTGCTCCACACGTATAAATTTAGTAATAATTGAATAATTAGTCTGAGATTTCAAAGAAGTCTCCTTGCTTTAGATACATGGATTGTTATAAGAGATTGTGTAATGGAGTAAGTTAATTTGTGTTTGATTTGACAATGAGGTTCTTCAAATTTTAACATGCTTCATGATTGCTTTATATGATTGTTGGATGCATTTTTGTGCAAATAAAGAGTAAATAATAAATAAAAATAATAAAAGTGGTCCCTAAATTAGGTAGATCCATGTATCATGAAATGTGAGGTGTCAAGAGCATGTAAACAATGTCTCTTTTGGATAAGTGATGTCCCTCTTTAGACCTCAGTCATTATGAGAGAGGGGTTAGCTCATCCCTAAGTAACAAAGATTTTTATTCTTAAAAAAGGGAAGGGACTCCCTCCAAGCCATTGAGGACACCAGATCAAAAGGCCACACCATATAGGCATTTGGACTAGAGTCTCGTTGAGGAGAACACTTCTCCACTAGGCAAACCTCCTCTCTTCGCGACAGCATCATGATGGCTCTGACGTCAAATGGTGATTTGTGCTCGAGCCTTTGAATTCTATAGCTTCGGGAGTGCAACAGGTGTTTATCTCCACGATTCATCAACAAGGTACAGAGATGGTGTTCCTCTACACAATCTCCACGAAATCCAAGAGCTACATCATGTCTGTTCTAAAACCTTTGCCGAGAGCCAATAGCGTCCCGTTTCCACGTCTTAACAATAAGCTACAGGGTTGGTGGTCCTCCATGCGGTCTCCATGAGATCCGGGAGCTGCGCCACACTCGTTATAAAACCTTCACTGAAGACAAGTATGGCATGCGTTCGCACGCCTCGGGCCACTCTAACCGGGTGTAATCAAACGCGTCGTCCCTCGCGTTAAGCTGCTCACTCCCCCCTTTTAAGGGTGCGTTCTTGTTATTCTTCATCATAGAGCGCCGTTTTTTGCTCGCCATAAGCATCGCACAAGGCCATCGTGGCCTTCATTCATAGTTGCATCACGTATGTGACTGATGAGGCCATACAACCGCATAACTGAGTGCCGACGAGACTGGTTACATGGTTCTGTATATGTCCGCGACCAACGAGACTGAACACTTGCATAGCTAGATGCTGACGAGACTAGCTATGCACCTCCATATATGTCTGCGACCGACGAGGTCAGACAGTTTCATTTCGCATTTCATCCATATTCCCGAAGAGTAGAGACAAAGTTTGAAGACGACGACTTTAAATGCAGTCTAATCAAAGATATTCTACTAAGTCATACTTAGTGGATATAATTAACTGGGAGTTTCACGAAACCTCAAGAACCAGAAACCTGAACAATTTCTTGCAGTCATTGTCGTACTTTAGACATGATGTAGAAAACAGAGAAAATGACTAGTTGTTTGGTGTGCGTATTTGTATTTTTTTTTTGTAAACTCGATGTTGGAGTTAATAAAATACAGGTTCTACTAATTTCCTTTTCGAAAACAATGATTAGTTTGTAGAATTTTCTTTTTTAGAAGTTGAACTAGACAACTGCAGCTAACTCTTTCTCTAAAAAATCTCTAATCCTAATAAATTGAACTTATGGTATCTCGTAACCACAATTGATGCTAACCCCTTGAGCTATAAAATTATTCTTGGCTAATTGGTAAACTTTTATGCAATATAAGAGTTTGGTGTTTTAAGGATTTTTTTGGGCACTTACTCTAAAAAATAATTGTTTATATATATATATGAAATACAAAATGTACTTCTATTAAAATTTTTTGTTTTATTTTTAGGTACCAGTTTTAATTTTGACACATGGCATCTAAATTTTGGATGGTCTTAGAATATTGCTATATTCATATAAGTTATTGACGCTTACTGGTTTTTACAAAGAAGGACAAAGTTAAATCAATATAAGCAACGTGTAGCTTATCATTCGCTGGTTCGCACTTGTTTCCTGCATAAGCATAAATGCACAACTCATAATTCATGATATGGTTCTGTCTTTCTTCGTCTCATTCATTGGATTAGAATTTGGACATTTTATATTAATATGAGAGAAAATTGAGATAATCTGTAAATTTTTATAATCTCATTCATCTTAATCTCAAGTGTTGAATTATAATTAAATTGTCAAAATGTAAGACAAGACATGTGTATTTTAAAATATATTATAGGAGATACGAATCCATAGTTCATACTTCCCCTATTCTATAGCTTAATGTAAATGACGACATGCGTGGTTCTTAAATTTGAACTAGACAAAGCTTCCTCCCTACGTGGACGGTGGAGTACCCATGCAATAATAGATTAGCACACGTTAGTACAGAATGTTTCGAATAATGTACATGCATGTACAGCTATGACTTGTATGATTCGCCTTGGATTTAATATGTCCATAAAACAAACAAACATGCTTGACAATTGATGCAGACATTGTTGATTGCCTACGTGTCATGTAAAACATGATTTATTGTTTAGTGCCACAAAAATGACAAAACATCCCCTGCACATCAGACCATACCAACCTTCATATGAAATCGCACAAATTGACAAAACATTTTATAGAAAAGTCAGAACTGTTTAATTGCCGTCGAAATATGAGATCAATTTAGATGGTTCAGGTGACTCTCTTTGAGTCGGTGTGAGCAGGGTTTAAGTTTCCAACAAGAATCAATTGGTTATCAGCAGGAAATAGGCATTCTAACGTAGATAGGTAGACTTAACATTGGCTAAAATCAAGGAAGGTTGTATGTTATCGTATAACAATGTCAAATTAGTAATTATATAAGATTGAAATACCAAAACTTGAGAAAATAGAAAGAAAATAAAAAAATAATAATAATAGGCCAGAACAACATAAAAAAATAGCTAGTTTTTATCCTCTTCGTCAGGATCGAAAACGATCTTATTTATGAGAATTTAGACTCTAAGTGGTCGATTTAAATCATACATTATTTCATATCAGATAGTTCCAGATACCTCCCACTCCCACAACAAGAGTGTACTATTTATTTTTTGTCCCTAGAAACGTTCTTTTTTTTTTTTTTTTTTTTTTTTTTTTTTTTTTTTTTTTTGGGTTGTCCTTGCACCATATAATAGTGTTTAATTCTTTCGTCTGTTTTGAGATAATGATCCAGGTAGATATATCACTGAATTAATCGAGATAGGCCCTATGTTAGGTCACTGAATTATTGTTGTTGCATTTGTTTTTATAAAGCTAACAATGCAATTCGTTTATGCAATTATTACTTGGGACAAACTCCTTTTGCCTTCCTTTTCTTGAGCGATGTATACAGTTCTTGCTTTGTTGCACTCGTGGCATGCAGAGATGTGTGATCCATTAAAAAATAAAACAGAACCCCTTTTGTTTTTGTGGACCAAAGAGTATTACTTTTATTATAGACAATAGATCGAATGCTCTAGAAAATATAATTGCACAATTATAATTAGTATTATATTTGATTGTATTGTTGAACACGTTGACATATGAGACTCAATATAGTCTCAGAATATGAAGTAAGTCGAGTTCGAGGCTTAATTGATATAATTTGTAGAAAAAATATAATAATTGTAGAAGTCCTAATAATGACATCACAAGAGTTCTAATTATAGATCAGATCTGATTCTATATCCGACGCATGTCATATACTCAATTCAATAATTGAAAATTGATGGTAATGATTATATTAACTCTAATGTTCAAAAAAAAACTTGACCAATTTAATCTCTAAGTTGCTCCTTGTTATCGCCGAGCCTAGCCACGTTAGGTCAATTTGTTCACGATATGATCAAGTCAGGTGGATCAGGTTAATTTTGAATGATTTCGATTTCATGGGGTATATCAACGAAGATTCATAAATTGACTTGCTACTAGTATGCCGTCTCCTCTAAAAAGTGGATAGTTTTATAGATTAAGAGTGTATTTGATCAAGTTTATCTTATTATAAATCAAAAATATTGGTTGAAAGAAAATTGATTTCTTTGATTAGATATACCAAGAGAGAGAGAGGAAAGCAGTAAGCTGTTTGAGTCAAAGTGATAGACAATGGCATATTGTAGACTTGAGCAAAATCAGCTCACTCTGACCTGATTCGACGGCTTGACCATGGCCTAGCTTGTGGCCGATGCCCATAGGACTAGGGCAATCTTTGATTTTGAGGTTCAAAATCCAAATAAATTTGGTGGTTTTTTTAGTGTAGAGTCTACCCGCTTAAATAGATCTAGTTTTTTTGTCCATAAGATCAGACTTGGTTAGAACCCACACACTCGAATAGATTTGGATTTTTTTGCTAGCACCACTCGTATTTTACACAAATCCACTTTAGTGCATCAGGTAAACTGAAGCCTCTTGCTTAAACACCCATAATAAGTTGGATCTTTAGCTATTCCGGACACGTCAACCTATTTAGCATTGTTGGTATGCATGGCGACCAGGACTTAGGCAGCCGCTTAGGCGTTAGGTGGTGCCCAATCGCTACGATTGCAAAATTGATTGCCTAGTGCTAGGCGGCACTAAGTGGTCTAAATGGGAATTAAGTATGCTTGTTTTTTTAGTTTGTATGTAAATTTGATGTAATAAATTGTTAATTATGTATTTGTAGTTTAAGTTTGATGTAACTAATGTTAATTGTGAGTTTGTAACTAGTTTTGATATGATAAACCATTAAAGATTATTTTTCTATGGTACGGAGACATGCAAATAATATTGTGCAGTCATATTCTAAGGCGCCGCCTAGACAGGTTCTAGGCGGCGCAGGCGCCTATACGGTCTGGGCGCTCGGCACCACGCGGCACCTTCTTGTACATTGATGGCGGCATTTATTCTTTTTCCTTTTAAGAATCATTTTATCAAGGATCACAATTCAAAATGCACTGCCGGTTGATCTAATGATCAGCATAGTAAGTCTTTAACAACAAATCATGACACGTACTTAGTTTAACCGTCATACCATCTCAGACAAAAAGGAACTGAACAGGCAAAGATAAAAATTTCAGTATATGTAAAGGTCCTTTTCTGCTGCCTAGTTTCAGTAGTCTTCATGACCTGATCAGTCTCAGGTCCCTAAAGTCTAAAGCCAGATTAATTAGGTATATGTCTCCAACATTGCCAAATGGCAATCTCACAGTCTGCAGCCACTGTCACTATTGCCATCTCCACTACCAATTGACTTCCATCTTTATAATTCCTCAATTGCAGCTTAATGTTTTAAGGCCAAAGCAAACACTATACTAACTTATCAGAGCACTTCCCCGCATCCTGACTTGCTAATCACCCAACTTTGTGATCCACGAGTTGGAAGATAAGTTAACTTAAGCAGCACTTTTCAACTAAAGTATGTTTACTTGAGAGGCAATCCGGGTGTGAATTGTGCTGGTTTTAAGACAAGTATGGAGGCAAGCATGAATTATGGTATCAAGAAAGCAGTGTTCTTTTGATCTCTGAATCTTCAGATATCTAGCTTTAGCTTTAGAGTGCATGCTTGTGGCCTCATTGGGAGGATAAGTTTACCCGAACAGTTCTTTAGAACTCATGTCCTTCTCAGTGTTGCTTTTTCCTTGTGTAACATGCAAGTTGATGATTGAAGGAAGTAATAGAAAATTGGGTATGAAATATTTGTTCTTTGTGGTTCAAGTTATAGTGTGTAGCAGTTTGCTGTTCTATGTAGTAATTAACAAAAGGAAATTCCAAGTACATCATTTAGCAGGCAAAGAACTTAAAGCAACAGTGAAGGAATGAAGATATTTTTGACGTTATTGAGATCACTATTTACTGCTTACTGGGAGGTGATATGTTGTCACATTAGATACAGGGATTTAGCCCTACACGGCTCAAAAGATTGTTTTTAGTAAAAAACATCGCCGCAATGTTTCGATGACATGTAGAATCCGGACTTTTATGTAGATATTAAAATGGTATTTTACTAAAACACATTGTTTGGAGTGGCGTTGAGCTAACTTTCCCTTAAATGGAGTTTTAAGATCTGCCTATGATCTGCTGTATTAGACCACCTACACAAAGGACTAATATTGTACCCTTTTATTGGAATGAAGTACATGCAGCTAGCTTTGAAAGTCTGACAATAGTGTTAAAATTTTTTTTTGACACCAAAATAATTTTACAAATTGGTCATTGAAAGGCCTGACAGCTTGTGCATCCTGATGCTCATATCTGAGAAATTCAGGCCTTAATTGGGCTGGACGGGTATTAGAAGTTATCTTGGTTGGCCCAATGTAAGGGAGAGAAACAAAAGAAGCCCATGGATGTTAATGCGGTGGGTCGAGGCGTGCCCGGATGGGCCGGCCCGGCTGCTTTATGGCCTAGCCCATAGCACCTGTGGGTTGCTGTGGCTGGCCCATGGCCTTTGGAAACACATTGGGTAGCATGGCTATGGCCTGTGGTGTGCAAGTGCGGGTCATGGGTCGGGCTATAGGTCAGCCAGTTCTTGGCCCATCTCTACCCGCAAAATAATGGGCCAGCCTAGGAGCAATTGTTTCACTTAATTGTGAGCTGGATCAGCAGGCCGGGCCGAGCCGGCCTACCCCACCTGCATCCCCTATCCACCATGACCCAAACTAAACGGCAGACGGGGCACGACGTCCATCAAAGGCTCCAGAAAACATCTAAAGAAAAGAAAAAAAAATACTTAGTAGACCGACGTGAGGGGCGCTACTTAGCTACTTGTGCCGCTAAGGCTAAGTTCACTGTAGGTGCTCCAAGCGATGTCTCACTGTCACGTTGGTCCCGTGCGGACATACGAGTTGTACGGCGACGCGTGGCGAGACTTCTGTCGCTTCAAAGTCTGACAGGTGGGCCCATCGATGCTTTGGTACTCGTAACAGCTACGTTGGAGTGGAAACGATGCTTGATGACGCATTTTGTGAGCTCCACGTTTTTGTAAACAACACCTAATCAACCTGTGCAGATACTACAACTAATAGGTGAGGTCAAAACGAACTTGGGCCCACTTTTTAGTGTGTGAGTGTTGAGTTAACGCTTGCGGAACGCGAAGCGAAATAGCAGTGGTGGGCCCACAAAACATGTGAAAGCGCGTGGGTGTCATTGCGTCGCATATTGTACCGCACCGCGCACTACATTGTCTATACTCACTGACAGTTGTGTCCATGGAGATTTTGGCTTACCTGTCAGTTTTTGAGATGATTTTTTTTGTTTATGTTAAATATTCAATTAAATTTTTTGATTCACTAAAAACCCTAGCACTCTTTAATTGACATTGGGCCAAATTTACTCTTTGGCTCGCATGTTAGTGTATGTTGTTGATGTGTGGTTCAAAAATAGTTGTTGGAGGAAATAAAGGGTGGACTCACATGTTAGTGTCTCAGAAAAATTACCGATTGAATATATCCGTTAAAACTAGCAGTTACACATATTTTAATATTTCTGGGGCTTAAAAAATAAAAAATTCAAGAAAATTCAAGAAAATATGTGAAAAAATCTAGAAAGTTTCTACCCTCCTCTCCCTATATATGAGCATAGTTGAGCTCATTTTAATTAGTATATTTATGTTGTCGTGAAATGGTCGAATGTATCTAATTTGTATGCTTAATGTTATTTTTTATGTGTGAACTTAATAAGATAATTTATAATCTTTATGTTAAATTTTTTAATTGCAAGTCTCTAATTTTTTTTTGTTGTATTTGAATTATCCGGAATTAATTTCTTGTTTAATTTTTTATTTTAACATTTGTTAATCATATATTGCAATAAAGTAACATATCAATATTTTATATGTGGGTCTCATGCGAAGCGCCACCCAAGAGCTGATGGATTGGAACATTTGGCACTTGGGAAGGTGCTTCACACGTGGGCTCAGGCGAGGAGTCTCTTTAAAGAGTCTTTGCATTAGAGTAGTAGATATTTCGGGTGGTGCTTTATACGCGTGACACATAATATTTTTTTGAGAAGCCTTTTAAAGAGTCCATGCATTGGACTCAGCCTAATGCTTCAGCGCTTGGTTGAGTTAGGCTCCTCCATTTGGAATCGTGGTTTGTCTACTGAACTCAATTTATTTTTTTTTATGTAGTTATTTAGTAGTTTCTAAAACTATAAATTTTTTTTTATTAGATATAGTAAATATCTTCACTAACCATTCTATTCTACAGTACAATATAAAATTGCACCATAATATCAAAAGATGTCTTATTAAGTTTCTCCAATAAAATGGTTTAATTGGACTTTAACTTATAAGTCTAATAAATCTTCTTTTAGTAATTTAAAATCTTCTTGGGCTTCTAGTTAAAAGGAGCTTATGGTGTGTTTGGCCAAACTTAAAATTCTCAAATAAGTCGGGTTTTTAAAGTTTCAGTTTATAAGCTTGAGAAGTTCTTTTCCACCGATTTTAATTTATCTGAAGCTTCAAGTCCAAAAGGGCTGTATTCTTGTGGAATAAACCTAAAAGAAATTATTTGTTTGGCTGCAATTTTGGTTTATAAACTCATAAGTTGAAGTTGAAATTTAACCAAATACTCCTAAATTTATGAAATAAACCCTAAACTTGTGCCCCTAATTGGCCTAACTTTAGCTTATGATCTCATAAAGTCGAGCTGAAACTTAACTAAATGGACCCTTATATTTATAGAAGATGACTATAGTGTACCTACATTTTTCAAAAAGAATTACCACTTAGAAGTATAATAAGAAACTTGGTCGTGGAAGAGGTCAGGGAGATGGTGGGTATGGAGGGAGAAGAGGAAATCAAAATAAAGAAAATGAGAGCAATGGCAAAGGAAAATCCCCAGTCGACGAGCCAAGTGAGAAGAGCAACAGCTAGAAGCAAGTTTGCTCTAGGTGCCGATGCGATAGTCATTGGTCTTGCATATGCCGCACACCAAAACACTTGGTCGAAGTTTATCAACATGATGAGGACATCCCTACACCAACATCTACACCAACTCCTCCAATTAGTGGACCAATTACTAGGAGTAAAGTAAGAGACCTTCAAACCCAAATATAAGTTTTCCTCTCAGATTTCAATTGTGATTTAAATTCTTTAAGGGTACTGCCTATTGGGAGTTCTTTGATTTGTATTAGGTATGAGGGCATGGAGATACATGAGGAGTACCTATAACACCTCAAGGAACATCAAGGAAGTCATAACAAAGAGTCACATTGGGTTTTGTTTGCTGCTGCACATTTTCTAGAGAACACCGGTGCAATGTTTCAAGATTTGGTTCCATAAAAGTGCTCAAAACATATATAAAATTATACTTTTCTGAAATCAGACTTAACAAGCTTTCCAAAAAGCCTAAGAACACTAAATTTGGACTTCATTTGTATCTTAGGTAAAAAAAAATAAACAAGGAGGAAAATCTGAAAATTGTAGCCAACTGTCACGTTGAATTTGGTCAGATCCGAATCAAATATTGGTCAAATTCTCTCCAAAACGTATGGAATTGTGGGGGACCAAGTAAAGGTCGAGTCAAACTCAAATTTACCAAAATTTGAGTAAGATTTAATAGATTTCCACACGTTTTCTTGCTAGCAGCACAGATTTAGCCTGAATTGGATTTGGAGGAGGAATTTGAGTTCAAATCGGTTTTCTTTGATTTTTCCACTTTCTATCTTTAATTCAAACTTATGTTAGGGATATTTTTGTTAGTATTCGGGTTGTATACACTTTTTTTGGTGGTTAGGGTTTGCCTCCCCCCCAACATCTATATGTTTGCGCATGTAATCTGCTCTAGAATCAATTTTTGCTTATCAATACAATTCATATTGTTTTACAGCAATTTTGCACAAGTTTATCTTGTGTTTTCTTTGGTTTTGCTTTTGTTCTTCCTCGGGTAAGATTCAAGGTGGGTTCTGTTGAATCCCTCCAATTGGTTCTTCAAATTTTTAACTTGTTGGGTTGATTGGATCTGAATTGAGTTGTGGTTTAGTATATTGTGATCTGTTGGTTTGTGTTAGATCTAATTTACACAAGTTTGTTGACCCCTTTGCTAGATTACACCTCTCATCTATCTATTTGTTTTTAATCGTTTTAGTTGATTCTTTGTTGTTTGGGTGAGATCAATCTATCTTGAAAGATTAGGGACAAACTTAGAGGCAAGATTGGAGTTCAACTTCATCTAGTTTCACATCACAACAGATGATGAAAGATAAGAAGGGTCAGGAGACCCGTGAGTCGAATTATGTAGACTTGCCTGGAGCAAGTAAAACTCCAGTTGATGATGATAATGACCTATGAGGATTAGAGTTTGAAGATGATTTTGGAGATCATGAATAGTCTCATTTAGATATTCTGTCTCTCAGTTATTTTAGTCAGACATATATTGTTTTATTCCTATTGTTAGATTTTCATGTTCTTGTTGAACACTTATAATTTTTTGTTCCCGTTGAACAATTATGAATTATTTATTCAAAGATATTTTTTTTGTTGATGTTTTATCATTAAATTTGTGTTCCTGTTGAACATATTTTATTTTACAAATACCATGCTATTCTCATATTCGACCAAATGAAAATTGTGTTGCGATCTATTTCAATTTAAAGGTCCAAATTATTTCAAATTATGGTATGAGCAATTCGGTCATTTTGGGCAAAAAATATAAAGTGCTAGATTATAGGTAATTCCGCTGGCCATTTAACATAATACTCCCAAAGAGTTTGTGATGCGTGTGCAAAAGACCACATGGATTTTTTTGTATTTTATGGTTATGGTAGATATTTCTATGTATAGCTTCAAGCATAATATAATGCATCATGTACCTTATGTATGCACACAATATGGCCTAGAAGAATCTATTAAATGAATTAAATTGCTTGGTATACATTTACTGCAAAATCCTAAATTCCCCACCAATAGTTGGGTACATGCAATTTTACATACCGTTGCATTAACACTAATGCGGCCTACTGCATATCATGATTATTCCCCTGTACGAGTTGTACGTAGGAAAAGTATTTTCCATCTGCAAGTATTCGATTGCAATTTGTACATGCCAATATCACCACTCCAGCATACCTCTATTGGCCCTCACTAGAAGTTGGGGATATATGTTGTACATAAAACTATATCAATTATTACATATCTTGAGCCCATGATTGGGGATTTTTTACAACTCGATACGCTGATTGCATATTTAATGAAGATTTATTCCCAACATTAGGGGGGGATATGAGCCCAAATTTAGAATGACGCAAAATTTCATGGAATGAAAAAGATCTTCAAAATATAGATCCATGTACTAGTCAAGTTGAACTGGAAGTTCACAAGATAATAAATTTACAAAGTTTAGCAAATAATTTGTCAGATGTTTTGACTAAATAACATATACATGCAGTAAATGCACCTAAAAGAGTGGAAATACTCAGAGAAAAATAGTAATAAATGGACTGACATTCCCTTACATCGGAAGTGAGGAAGATATATTGGTGTAAAACATCAAAAATCTGCGGAGATGTCTGCGATTTTGATGGTCTAGTAACAATAGTAAAATGCTCCTTAAATCTCTTGAAGATACTCACCTGGAAGTTGAGAGGCCTCCTGAAGAGGTTCATTGTGAAGATGAGATGGAACAACCAGACTCTATTGTTTTGAAAAATCACAAAGAGTAGGTCGATATTAAATAAGAGATATCCGCAAATTATATGGACACATGAGAGATATAAAATAGAAATACTACAATTGTCAACAACTAATTTGCCTCTACAGTTCCTTAAAAAAGAATGTGGATCCAGAACTAAAGTCTATAGCAGAGTGCCAGAAGCACTCATATTGGGTCATATGGAAAGAAGCAATTGAGGTTGAACTACACTCGCTAAATATTATCTCTGTAAGATACAAATGGGTCTTTGTGAGAAAAAGAAATGAGGTGTTGAGATATAAAACAAGCTTCGTAGGCCAAGGGTTTACGCAGAGACCCGATATTGTTTTCATTCTCCATGTTATGAATTGCGGCGACTTGACATACCACCCACTTGGAAGTATGTCTGGTCTTCAAAAATTTTCCAAATAAAACCAGATTATCCAATAAATGTTCATAACAGAGTAGCAAAACAGAAATATGAGCTTAATTAAACATGGCTTAACATAACAGAGTATATATATATATATATATATATATATATATATATATATATATATATATATATATATATATATATATATTTATTTATTTATTACAACAAAATATCATGATAGTTTAGGGGTGATCAAGGTGATTAATCTTCATCGCCAGTGCTGAAATAGGTTGGATTGAAATCACAAATGTCCTCCTCTGGGTAATCCTCTTCTTTTGCACCGGTCGGCATCACATCGCTGATAGAGTACTCAAGGTTTAACAACAATATACAAGTAGCAAGAATGAGTGTTGAGGCACTCAGTAAGCAATTTAAATTTAAATGTGTTATGCAGACCTTAACTAGTCAAAGGAATGTTAGATTGTATTAAGCAAGAATAAGTTTTCTGCAAAAATTTATTTGTGTTTGCAAAAGACTCCATTTGTTAAATAAAACTCTACTGGACACTTATACCACAGGGTGAGGCCACCTATAGGCCTTCTTTCTTGCCGCAATGCAACTTCCAATCTGGAAGTAAGGAGTGAATATTCACGTTTTACTCTGCAGAAGGATATCATTTTATCCACAGAAACTCTTGATTTTTATGTCGGTGTTCGTCAACATCACCCTGATATCTGAAAATGCGTGACACCATCAAGGGAACATAACCTTTTTCAAATCTTTACATTAGGTTCCTCCACTGGAATGGCATCACCATATCCTTGTAGATGGACTCGTCTACTACACCACTATTCGAGCCTATAGCTCGGGGCCCGTCCTCGGGTCATGACTTTCATTCAACAAAAATACATACATATATATGTTCCCATGTGGAAGTGTACTAGCTTTTTGATGAGGAACGGGGTCCCGATCTTCTGACAGGTAAGGGATAGTTCGATTGGTGGAGACTCGACGTTGACGATCCGACTTTCGATCAGAACCGATCTAGGCCTGCAATCGCTACACCACTGCTCCGTTCGTTGTCAACCGTACCGAGGCGCGGTTGACCTAGCCACGAAGGCCTGTTCCTACAAGCGAATCGAAGAACACTTGGAAGAACACAGAAGAAACAATCTCGAATTGCAAGTATGTATTAAGATCACGAAATGTTGGGGTTCCACAAACCGAAAGACGACGAACTGCGACAGCAGAAAATTCTAAGCAAAACCCAAATCTAACAATGACGGCTACGAGGTTTTAATATGCGAGAGGGGTGGCGTCTAGGGTTTGGGGCGCACCCCCCCCACATGGGATACACGGGCCGAGGCCCAATAGACAGGTGACGCAGCACTGCACGGCTCAACAGAATCTGGTCTTCACTTGTTTCGATGATTTTGATTGACTCAGAAGGATTTTGGATGTGGGACCAGATCCGTTGGAAAGGTCTCGTCGAGGGCTTCTCCGTAATGTACTTGAACGCCCCAAATGGAGTTCGTATGCATCTGCTACGCCCGTTTGAAGACAGGCTGCTCCGCCGTGGCCGACCTGGACTCCAGCTCGCGGTAGACTTGATTCCCGACCCGTCTTGGCGCAAAGTGACACCCTCGCTGATCAACACCATGATTCCTGAGCACAAGCACAATATTATTAGGTAGTAACTCGCTCTTGTCAATATTCTCTCGTGTACTAAGAAACGAGCTCACCTGGTGATTTAGTTGACGTGCATGTGCCCTTATTATTGGTCCTTGCACAACGGGTGTTGGAAGAATGGTCGCATCGTTAGGGGTGATGTCCTTATCACTTTTGGATAAGATACTTGACTAGGCTTGTCCCATACCAGATTTGTGGTTGATACGGGTAATACAATGCTCGGTAGAAATGCAATTGGTTATATCCTTGACTTCATGTTTATTCTTTATCATGAAATACGAGCCATCCATCGGCTTTTAACAAGATTACTCAACTACTGTCTATGGCACCTTCATCAGGGCCAACATTTAATTCCATAAAATATCCCTTTCGATGCAGTGTGGTAATATTACCTAGATTATTAACTAAATGATAATGAAATAACTTCAATCAAGCATGCTCAACATAGTCAAGGAATAAACTTGCCTGGGTCAACAAGTTCAGGATCCGAGATGTGTAAGTTGCCTTGAGGATCTTCACTTAGATCCACTTTTAGAATTAAAATAATTAAGTATATACATTTTTAGAAGAACATTGGTGATTATCATGCAAGATGTAGCGTTTAAGCCATAAATATTCTCATTTCTCTTGTGATGTGGACACCCAGCCCCGAACTAGCTCTTAACGACTTCTAGTGCATTCGATGAATCGAAAGATTACCCTCCTAGATAAGATGAAAATTCAAATTTGGTTTATTTGAACTGCATAATGGAATTACTCAAGAACCACAGGTTAAATAGTTTCTAAAAAGAATAATACCCTTTACATTTATTTCCTAATTACTAAAATACGAATTTAAAATAATTAAATTAAGCATGATTGGTTTAAAAACAAGTAAAATAATTAAAGAATTAATTTAAATTAAATAGATTAAAAAATGAATCTTAGTTTTCGAGAATTCTCTTATTTAAAAATAAAGATTATTACCTTAGAAACTAATTTAGATCATATTCATTGAAAAGTGTGTGTGTATATATATATAGTTAAATAAAACCTTTAAACAATTCAAGTGTATGGATTTTGAAAATAAGAGATTAATTAAGGTGAATTAATTAGTAACAAATATTAATAGTAAATTTTCTGAGTTAAACATATTTAATAATAAAATAAATAATAATTAATTAAATAATAGTTTAGAAAATAAAACAGAATTGAAATCAGGAAAAGAAAAGAAAAGAAAAAGAAAGATTTTTCGGTTGGGCCTGAACTGGCCCAACTTCCCTTGGCTCGGGTTGGGCCGGCCCAACCCCAATCGCCTTCCCTCTCTCATGCAAGCACACACGCAGGCACACTTGGCCCCCCAGGCCACTCACGCGCTCAGACCATCCACACACACACACACACACACAAAACACACTCACCACACACGCACTGACGCACAACACACACGTAGACACACACGCAGAGACATACACACGCACATGCCCTCGCCGTCGTCGCCGCTAAGGTTCGCCTCGCTCACCGCTGGCCGGCGGCGGTTGCTCTAGTCCTCTAATCTTGCCTTCGACCCACGGTTCGAGCACACATAAGTACATGCATGCACGCGCCTAGCCTTATTCCTACTATCGCGCACCGTGGTCCAAAATCACTGGCCGCCAGTGTTTCGCCGGTGGTCACTCACCTCCAATTTAGCTCACCGTAGCTCTCCTTGACCCGAACCCTAGTCAGACCCTACAAATTTCTATGTTTGACGTTTTTCCCTAACCCTAATTTCTCTGGAACCTCACCGCCGCTAACCCTCACTGGCGGCACGCCTCTCTTGACAGCATTTGCGTCGCGGCCAATTGTAGACCCAGTCGCGCCGCTTGCCTCCTTTCCCGCATCCTCGTGGCGTGGTCGCTCTGGTAGTGCGCTGCGAGCACGGACGCCGCTCCGGCCGGCTCATTGGCTGCCCGGCCTTGACGCTTGTGCCTCTGGTAAGTCTTCTAATCCCTGGTTGTGGCTGTGGCATTAGTTTGGGTCTTTTGGTTCGGTTGTGTTCTCTGTTCTGGCTTGGTCCTATGATGCTTGTGTTCATGTTTATGCTATTTACATGCTGTGTGATGGTGTTGATGTGATGATGTATGTGAGTACCTCATGTGGTGCCAATGACCTATAGTTCCTGGTGAGTTTGGGGTTAATTTCATGCCAAAAATTACTACTACTATTTAACTCTTAAAAGGATAGCTAAGAATGATAAAATTCGAGGCTTAGGACTTGATTTCACCTTGTAGTTGATTCTGGTTTTCTTCTTCTTGCTCCTGTGTTGCTCCTGCTGCTGTTCCTGTGAATCACAAAGTAGAAAGAAGTGAATATGTGCTAGGATTTGCTCGTTGTCTCTCTTCTCTTCCTGTTCTACAGATCCTATATTCTCACCTTAACCCTTCTGTCTGAAGCCTAATTGAGGTTTGTGGTGCACAGATTGATTTTTATCTTGTGCATTATATGTAAACCGCCTTACTTTGAGGTTGAGTTGGCCGTGATCGCTGTTCCGGTGAACAAGTGGTGACGTCCAGAGCTTGCTGGGTGTATTTTGGGCTGATTTGTAAAATCAGAGAACTTGAGTGGGTTCTGTGCAAAGATTACACTGTGGCTAGAAAAAATAAAATCCCAAGGGCTACTTTGCAAAGTTAAGAAATGGGCCATTGGGCCTTACTCTTAAGGCCTGGCATTGGACTTAAGAGAAGCTTTCTTCTTTTTTTTTTTATTATTATTTTACCCTAAACCTTCTCAGATTAGAACTGTCTCGAAAGCGACCCAAATGACCCGAAGAACCCGAATTTTGAACGCTGGATGATGACAAGCAATTACAGGGGTGAGCAGTGGAATTCGCTCAAGCTGAGAGGTGGTTACGAGGAACCCCTGAAATATATTGCATAGTCTGACAACAATCTTTTCAAAACAAAAATTTTCAAAACAAAAATCCTGTGCATAGATCTAGGTCTTGGTTTTGTCAGCAGCGCAACTCCTCTGCCAGCAACGTGGCTTCCAACTAGTCGACCAGTTTTGTGGTCCTCACATGAATGAAATTATGTTCCACCAACCAATATCTCTGACAGTAGGTATGAATTTAAATATGTAGTCAATGAATGTTGTAATCACTATCACTAGATTCTGACATCTATATGAAAGTCGCTGGAGACTCAAAATCCTTAATATGGAAGAGAAAAAAAATTGTAGAATGTATATTAGTGAATTCCTCCTGAAGAAGGGATGTTAATAATGGTACTTGTCCTTTTGTGTTTATAAAGAAGTTATAAAGAAGTCACTGAATGGCTTTTGAATCATCTCAGTTTATGTTGATTACATATATATTATTGGAACCACAAAGGAAATTGAGGAAATAAGCTCATATCTAAAAACAGAATTCAAGATGAAAATTTAGGTAAAACCAAATATTGCCTTGCAGACTTCTGCAGATCAGGTATCTCCCTGAAGGGATATTTATTCACCAGTCAACTTACCTACTTGAAGAAAAATCCAAAGAGATTTAATATTAATGAATCTCCTCATCTTAACACATCACTGCTAATAAAATCTCTAGAAACAGATAAAGACCCATTCGGACTCAAAAGAAAATAATGAGTAAATGTTGTGACCAGAAGTTCCTTTGTTGAGCGTCATAGAAGCACTATTGTACCTCACGAATTGTATCAGACTTGATATTGCATTCGCATAGAATTGCTAGCAAGAAACAGTGCATCCCCAATCAGAAGACATTGGAATGACATCAAACATATCTTTAGATACCTTGAAGACAAAAGATTTTGGTATATGACCTTGATGGGCTATACAGATATTGGTTATCTATTTGATCCCCACAATGCCAGACACAGATTGGTTATGAAGCCTTACATGAATTTGTATGGCGGATTCGTCATACTAGTAGTAATGTGACGTAACCCCCGCTATCCTATATGAGGACAATGTTGTTTGTCTTACACAAAATGAGTAGTGAATAAGTGAAAAGTAATATGATATAACATATTGTTCCCAAATTCTTCTATCTTCACGATCTCTAGAAGAGTGGTGAGATTAGTGTCCAGAAGACTAGATCTAGTGACAATCGGGGACATATGTTCATTAAATCATTGTCTACATCTTGAAAAATATATCTAAGACATCGAAATACATAAGCTGGGAAGACTTTTGTCTTCTGGGTAGTAACTATTAAACCTGCAAGGTTCTTACATAAGTATTACTACTCAACATATTCAAAATAATTGAGATCCTAAAAATCAACTGCAATTAGATCCGGAAGATCAATGTTGTACTCTTTTTCTCTTAATCAAGTTTTTTCTCACTGGATTTTCTTAATTTAAGGTTTTTAATGAGACAACATGTGTAGCGCAAATAATGTGTGCTATTTACTTTTTTTCTCCAATGGTTTTTTCACTAGGTTTTTCCGTGGAGTTTTTAACGAGACATATGCATGACGTGGTAATGTCTAAGGGGGTGTTGTAAACGGATTTATCTGTGGACATTACCGAATTCAACTAATATTATCTTTGTTGTGTACGACTCGAACTATTCTATTTGGTATCTATATATAGGGATATATTCTGTAAAGAGAGAAATACATCAATAAAAAATACAATCTATATTTTTCTCTATATCTTTTATCTCTCTATGTGATTGTTCATGTGGATTGATCATATTCTAGTGGCACCACGACGACTTATAATTTACAACACATATTAATTAATTAATAATTTTCTGGTAGACTAAGTGTTGTTTGCTGGCAAAAATGGTCAGGTTAACCAATCACTGCCGTAATCAAATTAAGACAGAATTAAAGTAGTAGAATCCGTCTCCGTGGCGTACTAATCACACACTTGAAGGCTTATTCTATTGTTTAGAGCCTTCGAGAACCAGGTCCATGTCATGCAACTCATTACACGTGTGAAACTATTCCATCATTCACAACGAGTAATGTCTTTTTGGCATGAGGCCCAGTGCACCCAAGTATTTGAGGACAATACCATGAAATAATTTGTGGGTCCCTGTTTATTGAAATAGTATTCAAGAGATGGATTAATTGAATTGGTATATTTGATTTATAACCGAATTTTGCTAAGCTAAAAACTGGTAGCATCAAGTATATTTCGCAATTGTTTTGGTTAAAAGTTAGATTTTGACTAGCCAAACACAGTTGACTATGTTTGACTATCATTTTTACACAAATTTTAACTAAAAATGTGACATGTAATTTGGTCACCACAAATTTAACTAGTCAAAATTTCTGTTTCTTTGACAGGTGCGTCTGCCACACATTTGGTAGACAATAGTGTTTGACATATGTTTTGTTGTCGCCATGTGTTTTTTTATATCATATAATTAGCTACGAATGAAATTTAACTTGGTGGTTTTTGGTTGTGAACCAAATATACCCTATATCTTGTATTCTCAAAAGGTTAAAAATAGCCAGTTAAATAAAAATAATAATTTTCATCATTAGTCCTTCTTTTATCTTGAATGTTTCATGTAACTCTTTTTTTCTCAATTTTGACAATTAGCTCCCTATTTTGTTGTAAGTGTTTTAAATAGCTCTCCTCCATCATCTTTCACAATTAAAAAAGTTAAGTTGACATTCAATATGACTCACCAAACAAAGAGAATCAAGCTTACTCACATAAATCTCATAGGATGTGAAAATATAAACACTTTGGCTTTGTATCTCAGACTCAAAGCCACCATCCATCTCTCCAAACATGGAGACAAGAAGAAACAAGAAGATAATTTTCATCTAGTATACGAGATTTTCAAAAGTCAAATGTATATATATCTAGTAACAATGTTGCCCATAAAAATTGCTAAATGTAATTAAATTTGAATGATTATTGTCTCATGGTGATGTATGAGGTGCCCATATTAATAGAAAAAGGAGATATATATTTGTCTCTGTGTAAAAAATAAAATAAAATTTTAGTTAGTTGGCGCAAATGTAAAAAAAATTGTTTTATTTTCAGTATAGACTTGTTTCTATGTTACAAGTGAACCAAAAGGAAAATTTTAGTAGAAACATAAGTAAGAAAGGATAATTTGACTATATTCCACAACATTAAGTAAATTTGGACATTATATGAGATGTCAGCTTAGTATTATTTTATTGTGTAAGATGATAGAAGAGGACTATTAGAAATGATTATATTAAAAGAAAAATTGATTACTAAAATTGGAAAAACAGAGCCAATGTGAGTATGCAAAAAAAAAATGTATTTGCAGTGCAAATGAGAAATTTTTTTAACAACCCAAAGAATAGAAATTTTTTTAAAAAATATTCCAATAAAATAGTAAATTTTATTGGAATATTCCCATAAATTGGGAAAAAAAATTTCGACAACCCAAAGAATAGAAAAATTGTGGTGTAAATGTGAAATTATTTTTTGCAAATAATTACGGATTATGCATATTTTTTGTCTTTCTCATTAGTTAATTTGAAGTTACAAAAAAATAGGAAATTACAGATAATAGAATTACACAAGAATGATTAAGGTACAGATATTGAAGTTCCACAAATACGATTAAAACACAAATAATTTAGTCCAACAATTTTGATTAAAGTACAGATGATAGAAATTACAAATAATAGGATTATATTGTAAGGAATGCTGGGTAAGAGTAGTTGGGATCTTTTTTGGCGACAACAAAAATTTACTTGTTGCTGGAGACTTGTCATGTCTAACTTAAGGTTATTCATCACACGTATGAGGTGGTTAATTATCTCCATTTCTAATTCATCCTAAGGGATATCTACCTATAACATATAATTGTATTTGGTACTTTTATCTCTTAGAAAGCACTCTATTACAGCCTCCCTGCAGTGTTGTATATCCAAGATGTATTCCCCTTAATGAAAAGATCACATTTGTAGTGAAACTCATTTGACTCTAGTCATTCTTAGTCCAGACATAGTTGTCTTGTCTTAAAAATACACAGTTTAAGATAAAATGCATGTAATAAGAGAAATGAAAGTAGAAGATTACATGTGGTGCAGTCAACGTTTTCCCATGGCAAGAGTAGTAGCAAGGGCGTTGGCGGCCGCAGCACACGTGTGGAATGTCATCTCTTTGGTGGAAAATTGTTCGGAACTTGTTGAATTCGTCCTCAAGTTGAATCTTTTTGCACAGAAGACGGTTTATCGTTCGCTTTGTCTTCTATTCCCACTTTGGGTTGATTCTCTGGAGATATGTGCACCTCTTTTTGTCAAACTTGGGAAACTCCTTATAATTTCTTCTGAAATCATTTTTCTTCCAAACTCTAATAACCTTAGTGTCAAACCACAATTATATCTGTGTCTCAAGCCCAGCCTTTTATCCTACATATGGATGGAAAGAATTAATATAATAAGTGCATCGGAGCACATATTGAAGACAAGCATATGAAGAGTGGTTACCTTCTGACTAGTAGATTTCTACCCTTCGGTTAGAAAAACCCCCTTAAGAGCTGCTAGGAGCATTGCTCGTCATGTATGTGGAGGTAAGTATTACAGATAAATTGTGAAAACAATCAGGGCAAAGTTATATACGTAATCCGCTGTGTTGGGCGGGAAGCCATCATTTCTTATGCACATAAGGTACCATTGTGGTACTTCAGCCTAAACTCTAGGCTGCTGCAAAATATATTAAAGTTTTGTAATCCTACAAGGTTATTTCTTACAAAGATGTGAACTTGAATGAAACAGGTCAAGGTGTTCGAAAATTCTCTCTCCGCTTCTTCCTTCTCTTATCTACTCCCTCTTTTCTTTTTTTCTTGATTTTTCCAAAATTAAAGAGATTTTTTTGTGAACAACATCTGATTAGAGACTTTATATAGTAATGAGTGAATGATAGAAATGAGTTCACCAGTAGACTCAAGTTCTCACCCAATAAACAACCAATACTTACGAGTTTTCATCACTCACTGAGTGAGTGACTAATAACTAATATGAAGCACTAGCACGCACTCTGATGTCAGCAAAGCACAGCGGGGTGATACATTTTAGTTGGTCATCCAGTTAGGACTTGAAATTATAACTGGGTAATTCAAGTTCTAATTGTGTGAGCGAAAGAGGCCAAAATTATAATTTTTGAACATTCAGTCTAATTTTGATATTTCTATCTTTTGGATTATTAAAAAAAATTCTTGGAACAGGGTCCACGTTAGGTCAAACAACACACGCTCTCTACTTAAAGAAACTGTCATCGAGTGGTCTGAAGTCCACCGTCCAAAGGAACTTTCGGTGCTTTTCTCTGTCATTTTCCTTGTATTTTTCTTTTTTCCAGGTAATTCCCTGTTCTCGTGAAATTACATACCAGGAACATGTAATTTCTTTGCTTCTTTATCTTACCTTGGGTGGGCACAAAACAAATCAGACCCCAGAAAAAAGAAATTAATTTAATAACTACTTCCGATCCAACTGAGTCTTGACGTGGATGCAATAGATGTGAGCTTAATTCTATTTTTTTTTTCTAAAAAAAAATGGTAATATGATTCCCAGCCTTCCTGCTGCAATTCCAAGTTTCTTTGTTTCTCAGAGGAAAAAATAAGTGTACATTTTATATAAGTCCTAAACTTTTCTTGGAATTTTGGTTCACTCAACTTTGGATGCAAAGACAATATTTGTTCCTCACATTAAAAATCCAAAAAATTATTAAGTATTTTTTTAGAAAATTATTTTTACAAGTAATAATATTTGTTATGTTGGTAACACACCTCACCCCACCCTACTATACTCACTCCATACACATACCAACACAATACTTTAAATAAATACACAAATCACTAACAAGTAAGCTTTGATGTAAATTAACATTACACCACTTTTCAGTGACTCAAGAGATCAAAATAATCTAAACCTAGAATTGTTAAAGTTTGACACGACACGATAACACAATATGACTAGAGTAATAAATAAATTTGCTATAATGAATCTGACATGATTTACATGAGTTTTGATATTTTCATAAATGGATTTAGGTCATGAATGGTAGACATGATTAGCACATTAAATAACCCAATTTAACACAATAAATGTATACAAAATTGTATATAAAACATTTCCAACTTGAAGTCATAAAGTTGAGGGAAAAAATATCGCAAAAAATTTATATTTTCACTTAGTATTACCAATCTTGAAGCAAACAACCATTTATTCACCTTCCAACGATTGCTTGCGATTTCAATCTAATAGGTGTGTGCCTTTGATCATGATGGAACACACGCCACTGAACTACTCTACCACATATCGTAGCGACACGGTGTAGCAATTACTGATGAGTAACTCCTCACGGTACTGTGAACAACACACTAGGACGGTATTGTGCTGTCGTCAAGAACTCAAGCACACTATCCAGCACGTTCTTTAGCACCTGGTGGTGCAGCGCCCACCACCTGGCATCGCTGTTACCGCCCCTCAAATCCGACATCTATCTCTCGCCGCCACTAGCATGGTGCTTTGACATTTGCAAAAGTGGCGAGTCCACTGTCTCACTCATGCGAGATGCCAGGGAGGAGGGTGATGAGAGTTGGGGAATTGGAGGAGGAGGTTATGGGGTCTCAAAAAAAGTTGGGGTTGGGGGCTAGCAAAATTTTTTTCCAAAACAACAAGGGGAGGCGAGTTGAAAATACACAGAAGCAATGTAGCTCACTGCAAACATGAGTTAAAAACACATTCCTCTTCAAGGGAGGTCGTCTCCTTCCTTTGCCCTCTTCCATTCTCCTCCCGCGCAATAACTCAACAACCAACAAATTCTCCGAAGAACCCAAGAGGGGAAAAAAAGAAAGTCTCCTAATTTAACTGAAACACTAGCATAGTCTCCTACACGTTGCTCACCCACCCACGTCTCCCGCGTGCTCCCCTCCCTCCGGTCAATCCCTTCCCACAGCTTTTTGCTTCTCCGTCGCCTCGTTCGCTTCGCCTCCCTCCCTTAGCTTCCCATGTCCGCCGCCGACGCCGTCGCATGGCTCCGGGCGGTGCTCCCGGAGGAGGCGGGGCTGCCACCGTCGGAGGGCGGGCTGAGGGCCGCGCTCGCGGACGGCGCCCTGCTCTGCGCTCTGCTCTGCAGGCTCTGCCCAGGCCACCTCGACGATGTGCCCGTGCGTGTGTATACATGTGTTTTTCGTCAATTGTTTTTGGTGTTTTTCTTGTGTAGTTGTAGGTTGTGATTGCTGTCTGTTGTTTCGCGGTTGGCGCGTGATGCAGGGTAAGGGCGCGGCGGCGGCTGCGGCGAAGGCTGCCGCGGTGGAGGCGGAGGATGATGTAGGGAGGTTCGTCGCCGCAGTGGAGCGGATGGGCCTCCCGTGCTTCAGCGCGTCCGACCTCGAGAAGGTATAAGTTTATGTTTTAGTTTATTATAGGTGAATGGTAAATTTATTGGGAGCGATTGTTATATGGTGCAATTTGCTGTCGGAGAAGCTTGAAGTTCTTTTTCGTGGTAGGTGGTTGAGGATTTTGGATAGTTAATATGAGAGGTCTTAGGAGTTGTGATGGTTTGGTTTGGTTTGGTTTGCTGTGCCGGAGCAAATGGTGCAATGATCTTGTCGGTTTATGCTTTGGTTGTTAGCAGGTGTAGAATTTGATGCATGATAGACTTCAATTTTCTAAAAATTTGAAATTTATTAAACTTGTGAGGTAGATGAGTTAAGTTGTCCAATGCATGTTAGCCAAGCAGCATATGTTGTGGGGTGAAGTTTTTACTCGGTACTTTCTTTTGGACTTCGATTATGTCCTAGATAGATGGTAAGTTTGTTGAATTTTGTTGTCCACCTACAGATGTACAGGTTTTGTGCATAAACATGGCAACCTTTTCATGGTGCATTCTAGTTCGTTGTTGAAGATTGAATTTTACCAAAGTCGAATATAAATGCCATATATCTTAACACAGTGCCTTAGTGAAGTACCATGCAAATGTTTTGATAATAGTTGTGACAGTGCTGCAACGGAACACCGTTGATGATTTGCAGCTCTTTCTGCAAAATTATGGCTTGATCTTTCAACCCTCATTTGATTTTTGATTTGACATTATTGTCATTCATCTAGGGCCCAATATCAGCTGTCGTTGCCTGTCTTCTTGCCCTGAGGGATCGGTTTGACCCCCATGGTGGGGAAGACCAAAATCCAATCCTTCATACCAGACGGGAGGGTGAAGCAGGTAGGAGATGGAGAATTCCAGAAAAGGGCAGGATGGACAGCATGGAACTTTCCAGGAAGGGGAATAGTCAGGATGGGCAGATTGCTGAAGTCAGGGAAGAGAGCAAGGAAATGGAAGCGAAGTTACAAAAGGTACTCTGTGATCTGGTTACATCAGGTGAGGCCTTCTTATCTACCGCGGGCATAAGACTTTAGCTTTAGGAACTATGAATAACACCATGAAGGCTACTGAGAAAATAATTCATAGCTGTTCAATTATTTCCTCAATTTGAAAATTAGAAGAAATCAAATTTTAGCAGTCACAGCGTAGTGGTAACTTATGCATCACTGCTGCATCAGTACTTCATAACTCATATAACTTCTGTCCTTTCAAAAAATTCATACAACTTATGAAACAGGTTCAGTTATCAGCTGAAAAATCTTTTCTTTTCCTTTGTTGTAGAACCATCATCTCCTATATCACGGCGCGAACTGTCTTCTCTATCACAGCATGTTGGTCACAAGTTTCATGAGGTTTTCCAACTGAAACGAGGGGGCTATTCTGATCTACCTGTTGCTAAAATTTCGGAAATGATGAAATCCACCAGCTTGGATGTAATCTCCAAATAGTAATTTTCTTTTGCAAGAATTTACATTGCATTTTACACTAAATTTGATGTGCTTTTTGCATGATCCAATGTATTTTGCAGAATGCCCCTACTCAGTCACTTCTGAGTGTTGTGAATGGCATCCTTAATGAAAGTATTGAGAGGAAGAATGGAGAAATTCCTTATGTAGGCTATTCAAAAGAAATGCAGTTAGTTTATTCCTTTCATATTTAAGAAACTTTATAATTTTTGGTTTTCCACTCCTTTTCTCCTCTTGCAATTTAAATATAACATTTCCTTGCACAGCATGTTGCTTGCTTGTTGAGAAAGGTGATACTGGAGATTGAAAGGCGGATTTCTACTCAGGCAGAGCATATGCGAAATGTAAGGAGTACTTAGTCAGAAATGTAAGAAGTGTTAAATCATGCTTATATCTCATATTATCCCTGTTGTGATTTATTTGTTATCTGCAGCAAAATAACCTTATCAAAGCACGTGAAGAGAAGTATCAGTCAAGGATAAGAGTGCTAGAAGCACTAGCAAGTGGAACAAGTGGACAAACACATGTAAATTCTAGTGTAACAACTGGACAATCACATGTAAATTTTTGTGACAGTAGTCTTAGTGTGAGTTCCATGTTCCAGTGGGTAATTTTGAATGGGAATGACTGATCTCCTTGTATTCTTGTGTGTTTTTAGGGTGCTACAGACTATGTGCAGCAGATGAAGGTTTATTTCTCATCTAAAAATCAGCTACTCACCATATTGTCATGCTTTGCATATCTTTTATTTAAGTTGTTAGTTTTTTTTCGCCTCAATGCTTTCATTTGATGTCCATTTTAGATGTTGTTCCTTCAATCCTCGCACGGTCACTCAATTGGATTTTATTATTTTTTTTTTCTGGAATTGCAATACTCTTCAATACATTTTATGCATAGAAGATGAGCAACACTTTGGAAATCATGAGCATGGAAAATGTTTCTGTGCTCCACTATAATGTAAATTGTGCATATCCTAAAACAGGCGGGGATTTGAGTTGATCTGTACCCAACCCAACCATTGTCAACCATAATTGCTTTATAATAGAAGCACTCCTGTTCATTATTCATTTGTTTATGGACCTTTTTTTTGAAAGCTTTGTTTATGAACATTTAAAAGTCACTTTCATGCTGCAGATGGAGAAAGAGAAAATTGAAGAGAAAAGGCAATCAGTCGAGGAAGATATGGCTAGGTTGATGAAGGACAAAGATGATGTTACTAGATTGACAAAGGAGAAGGAAGATATTTCTAGGTTATTGAAGGAGAAGGAAGATATAATTAGATTGATGAAAGAGAAGGAGGAAATTGTTAGGCTGATGAAGCAGAAGGAAGATATGTTTAGCTTGAATAGAAACAAGGTTGAAGACAGAAAGCAATCAGCCGAGGAACACACAGTTAAGTCAATTAAGGATAAGGATGAGATCATTAGATTGATGAGGGAGAAAGAAGATAGTAACGGAACAATTGTGAAACTTAAACAAGAATTACAAGAAGTGAGATCATCATACGAGGAGAGCTGCAAACTATTAGAATCTAAGAAGGAAGATGTAACTAGGCTGCTGAAGGACAAGGAGAACAGTGACATTATAATTTCACAACTCAGGCAAGAGCTTGAAGCAGCAAGAAGATCACATGTGACACACAGTCAGCACTCAGAGACTAGGTCTTCACAGGCAAATAAGGAATTTGAAAAGAGGATAAAAGAAGCAGAGCTCATGTTAGAAGATTCTAGAAAGAGAAGAAGCGATCTTGAGGAATTGTTAGAATCAAGAATCCAAACTTGGAAGCAGAAGGAAGCCTTGGTAAACCAATTTGTTGGTCTGCAAATGCAGAATATTGAGGTATTGGTTAGTTTTCCTCTTGTTTCTTTCGAGAGTTATAGAAATGACATATTTAAGTCAAAACATCCTCTTATATCAGGATTTGAGGCTGTCTTCTGTTTCCATTAGGCATGAAATTCTAAATTGTCAGGAAAGATGGTCTGAGGAACTTAGTGACCTTGGTAAGATTAAATCCTAAATGAGTAATTATAGTTCACATTACATAAATTTCTTTTCAATGGTATATAACTGAACGTGTCAGTTGCAATTCTGCAGGACAAAGCCTTCAGGTACTGACAAACACCACAGAAAATTACCATGCAGCTCTTGCAGAGAACAGAAAATTGTTCAATGAGGTTCAGGAGCTAAAAGGTGGCTATGCAAACAACTTCAGTTTATTTTGTATGCTGAACTTGTTTACATATGTCTATATCAACTTTTCATAGTACTCATTGATCAGGGAATATTAGAGTTTATTGCCGGATAAGACCTTTTCTTCCCGGGGAGGATCAGAAGTTCACTACAATTGAATACATTGGTGAGAATGGTGAGCTGATGTTAACAAACCCTACAAAGCAGGGAAAGGAAGGGAACAAGATGTTCACATTTAACAAAGTTTTTGGCCCTACTGCTTCTCAAGGTACTAATGAAAAAAATGACCTACAGAACTTGTTTTTTGTGTTTGTTGAATATCAATTATGTTATTGCATCGAATTATCTTCTGGTGCTATGCAAATTTATTGGATATCTTATTCCTCCTTTTTGTTGATAGATGAGGTATTCAAGGACATTCAGCCACTAATTAGATCAGTTCTTGATGGCTATAATGTTTGCATTTTTGCATATGGTCAAACGGGATCAGGGAAAACCTACACTATGGTATGAAGCTCTCAGTACATGAATCTTCTTCTGATTTCTTTCAGAATAAGAAGCCTTCTTTCTCACAATTACTGTGTTTACCGTACCTTGTTTTTACCAACATCTAAGACTGGACCTGGAAATGCAACTGAGAAGGAATGGGGCGTCAATTATAGAACTTTGAATGACCTTTTCCATATTTCCCACAATCGAGGTGATACAATCATGTATGAAGTTGGTATTCAAATGATTGAGATATACAATGAGCAAATCCATGATCTCCTTGATAGTGGTGGTTCACAGAAAAAATATCCTTTTGTCCATAGACTTTTAGTATTAGTAATAGAATCGTTTACTCAATAGGACAAATGATGTGATATACTTTCTGCAATTACTTTTTACTGAGATTCACCTATATTTGTTATGCATTTTGGTCTCCTCTACTAATATGATTATCAAGACTATGTTTAACTATCAAGTGATCAGTTATACTAAATATATGCCGAAATTGGGGGGGGGGGGGGGGGGGGGATTCTACAAGACCTGATCTCACAATAAAAAATGAAAGACTCATTTGTTGTCTATTAGACTGTATGAATGGATGGTTGAGACATAGTTGTGAACTATATTAAGTAGTTATGCTCAAATTCAACTATAGATTAAGTGATTGAATGATCAAAAAAGGTCTCATATAGTTTTATAAGACTAGAGCTCATAAAATACTCTTCCTAGAAATTTGAGACCTTAGTTCTGTACGGGATACCCCTTTGCCATCCTTAGTCAGATTCTTGTTTTTTCATCTAGCCTTTTCTTTCTATTGAATACAAGTACTACAAATCAAACTATGCAAAGACCATCCTCTTTTTTCCTTAACTTGCACACACTAGGGATTTTGAATACCGCCCAACCCAGTGGGCTTGCTGTTCCTGATGCAACAATGTGTCCTGTCAACTCATCTTCTGATGTTATTGAGTTAATGCAAATGGGACATGAGAATAGAGCGACCGGTGCAACAGCTTTGAATGAAAGAAGTAGCAGATCTCACAGGTCATTTTTCATGTTCCATAATCATACTGCTGTTTTTTATTTTCTATCACCATTCATGTGTAGCAGATCTCTCTTTTTCTAAGAAAAGTCTTATTATTGAGTAATTTTGCAGTGTTCTCACCATTCATGTTCGAGGAGTTGATTTGAAAACTGGAGTTACTTTGCGGGGCTCTCTTCATCTTGTTGATCTTGCTGGAAGTGAGAGGGTGAACCGTTCTGCAGTTACAGGAGATAGGCTCAAAGAAGCACAATACATCAACAAATCTTTGTCTTCTCTTGGAGATGTTATATTTTCTTTATCACAAAAGAATGCTCATGTACCGTATAGAAACAGCAAGCTTACACAAGTCTTGCAAAGTTCCTTGGGTACTTCACTTTGCTAATGGGCTATACCATTGTTTCACATGTACTGTAGTTTCTAAACCTAGAAATTTTCATATGTAGGGGGGCATGCAAAGACCCTGATGTTTGTGCAGGTCAACCCAGATGTTCCATCTTATATGGAGACTTTAAGTACTTTGAAGTTTGCTGAAAGAGTATCTGGAGTGGAACTAGGTATTGCAAGGACCAATAAAGAGGGCAAAGATGTCAGAGAATTAATGGAACAGGTGAGCGATTTTCCATTTTTCTTTTACTAATAACTTCATTGTCCATGCCATTCCCATATTATTGATGGGCAACATATCTCTTGTGCATATATATGTGATATTTGAAGACAGTTTCTGCTACATTTATATCGCTTCCTTTCTGTGTACTAGTAATAGGCTTCTATTATGAGTGTTATGCATGTGAGAAGCAATAGATGATATAGGAAATAGAAGTGCCTCAGTGTGAGATGCAATCACAGTTGTTGCCACCTGAAACTGTCAGATGTCATTCTATTACTATTCATTGTGCAGATCTCACTGCTCAAAGATACAATTGCAAAGAAGAATGAGGAAATCGACCAACTACAAGTACTCAAGACACACACCCCGAGGTTAAAATCAGTAAAACATGCTGATTCCCTATTAAAACATTCGTCCTCTTCCCAGGGTATATCATCTTTAGGCAGAACAGTCCAACATAGAAGAACTGCATCTGGTGGAAGGGCGATGAGTGTTGGCAGTAGGGCAGGTTCTGATGCTGATAACTTCTCTGACATCAGTGACAGGAATTCTGAAGCCGGGTCCATGCAGTCTGTCGATGATTTTCGGCAGCAAAGGGAGATTATAGGACTTTCAAAGTTCAATGCAGGCTTTATGGGTCGGAATTCAGCCAACCCTGAACTTGCTGGTTTTGCTGACGCTGACTCAGAAGAGAGGTTAAGCGACATATCAGATAGTGGTCTTTCCATGGGTACAGAAACTGATGGTTCAATAAGCAGTGTGGTGGAGTTTACTCTATTCCCAGAGCAAGAAAAAGCATCTAGTACTCTGAAAGACCTAGAAAAAACACCTAACACTCCAAAAGAGCGGTTGTAAGTGCTTCTAGGTCTCCATCTATGACTATTCTAAATTTCTTGATACAACTAGTTTTTTCTTTCTTGAGAGATTTAACTCTATAGTGAAAATTGGGTTTAACAAAACACCACTAAGTGTGTCAAATTCTCATTGACATGTAGGTCTAGATTCTGTATGTTAATTTTACAATAAATGATATTTTACTAATTTTACATTTTTACAGTGTCATGAAACTATTTTTTTCCTTTCTTTTATCATCTAAAGCACATCTATTAGGCATTAAGTAGAAATAGTGCATGTGATCAGAGTAGGCAAATGGATACTACCATGATGGAAAGTTTTATGGCAAGATCTATTTGTTTCTCTGCCGTGTCTCACCTTTTTCTTATTTATAACCTCATTCTTCCTCATGTAGGCCTAAGGTGGCCACTCGAGTCCATAATCTGGCAGCCTCGAAAACAACACAGCCTTCTACCTTGCGCCCCAAACTGAGAGATTCTCCAGCTCCTAGATCTCCAAGTAAGCTCCCTGTAGTTGTGTTTGGATTTGCTAAACTTAATGTCCACAGATGCATATCTTAAGGCAATGATGTGCGAAAGAACGCAATCATATCTGGTGCTACTACATATGTAGATAATTTATTCCTTGTGCAATGATAGAAAATATACAGTATGTTGAAACTCTTAAAACACCAACAATAAAAAGTATTTTACGGATACAAAACCTAATCGTTTGGATATTATTTGTCCCATTTTCATCCCTGCCTATAATGGATCAATTCTAGTCTGATACAAATTAATTGAACTGAAAATGCATGTTGCGTGCAACATTTGAACAGCATGCATATGGAAACATCACCAATGAATGGCCCTTCCTAGATTATGGCGGCTAGAACTAAGGATGAGTTTTCAAATGTCCTAGTTCGACCTCATTTGTTTTCAATCACATTTGTATCTCTATTCTGCAATTTTGACAAAGTATTTTGTTGCAGTGTCAACAGGCACACGAAGAAGCACCATGACACAATCAACATCTTCACCAAGAACTCCTAGTGCTCCAAAGCGATGGTCATAGCTCAATTTTGTGCTTTGCCGAATCGCTTCCAGCATTGGTATTATTTTTGTACAGTACATTCAGAAAGCATTGTCTATCTGATGGATGCATATTGTTGACAGCCTCTGGTTTTCTTTTCCAAGTGATGAACTTTATATATTACTTGGAGAGATTTTTTATTTTCCTCTTGTCTAGTGGGGATGTAAATGTTGTGTTGTACATACGATGTTGTTCCGACACGAGAAATCTTTGTTGATTTTTTGAATAGAAGCAATACAAATGTTTCATTCGAGCTGAAGATCCCTGATAAAAAGGCAGCTCGTTTCTGGATGTGTGGCTATGTATACTTACTGCTCCGGCGGCACCTGACCCCAAACTTTTTCATTAGTTTAGCACAAGATAACAAAATTCATGAATATAGATGAGGCATCATATTTTTTAAGAGTAAATTTCACTAGTACCTACAAGAATTACAATATTGTCCTACTAGTTTTAATTTTGCACCCAAGATCCCAATTTGACATACAAATTGCAATTAAGTCTTAACATGTAAACTGACCTTAAAATAGCTAATGGACTGTTGAGTTGGTCACAAAATAGCTGATGGACTGTTGAGTTGGTATCGGGACGTGGACCATTGTAAGCTGAGTTGGCAAAAAAATGTTACACGTAGGCAATACAAAAATAGGGAGAAGAACTTATTTGCTCAATATTGCCCAAACTATCCACCGCCTCGCTCGTCGCAAAACCATCTCCGAACCATCCGCCTCCTCGCCAAATCTTCCAAGTCCTAACGTGCAGAGTTGAAACATTGTAGCCTGGTGAGGAGAAGCAATAGGTGATGGGATCACTTCGTAGGAGGAGGGTGCCCAGCATGGTAGCCCCAGTCTATGGTCAGTTTTCTTATAATTAGATGAGATGTTCGTGCTCTCCAGCAAATTTACAATGTGTTAAGTCTGGGGTAATTGAAGCTCGCTACTACGTGGATACGGCCAGAAATTGTTTATGGTAACGAGTGATTTCATACATGTTTGATGGTGTTCTGTGTGATGATTTTAAGGATTTCTCATGAACGGCTTTTAAGGCTGTTGGAGGAACGCCACGTCATTGTCCCGAAGGCTCGTGAGCCCCTGTGACCCCATGTCTCTGGTTGCCCTCGACGCCTGGGGCTCTTGAGCCCTCGGCAGTTGGTCGATTCTTGGGGGCTCTGTGCCCCAGTGACCCTTGTTCGTTTAGGGCCCTAAGCCTTGATGACCGATCGCTTCTTAGGGGTCCTGAGTTCCCAGTGATCCTCATCCGCTTGGAGGCCACGAGCCCTCGGCGATTGATCACTTCTTGGAGGTCTTGCGTCCCCGGTGACCCTCGTCCGCCCGGGAGCCTCGAGACCCCAACGACCAATCACTTCCCCAGGTCTACATCCCCGGTGACCCTTGTTAGCCCAATCGCTTCCTGGGGGTTCTGAGTCCCTAGTGATCTTCACTCAGCCAGGAGCCCCAAGCTCTAATGATTTTGCGTGTGGGCCCAACATGTCAACCTTGGTTGGATCAAGTTCTAAGGTATCGAACCCACAATGTCACTTGTTGACCATTTGATGAGTTTGAGGCGGTGAAAGGACAATCTTACCCCTCATTCAATGGTCCTTAAGGGTATGGACGGCCTTTTTACTTCTTTTACACTATAAATACCCCTTATATCCCATCACTTGTAATAGAACTCACTCACAAAATCAATAAAAACAAAATCCTAACCTAATTTAACCCCAAACCGCCTAAACTACAAACCCTAATGCTACCCTACTTAGATTGGTGGCATGGGTGTGCAGGTGCAGTCGCCGGGGCTCGAGGTGATGCTAGCATGGAACAAGGACAGTTGCCAATGTCGAGATCACCAGTTATAGTATTAGGCAACTGCCCTCCTCCTTCTTCCTTTGTGTGTATGTGTGTGTTCTTGCAGGTGTGTGTGTACACACGTCTTCCCCTGCCGCTCGTCGCCATTTATAGTGCTCGGCCACCTACTCCTCACCATCTCATCCTGTCCGCAACATGGGCGTGGTCATAACCTTGACCTCCCTCCATCTGACTGTCGTGTCCGCTGTCGGCGCTGCTGTAGCTCACGCATCCTGCTTGGACTTATTGGTCCATGGTTGTTTTAATTGCAGGGTAGGTGCTAAGGTGACGTAGTGGCATGTTGTTGTTGTTCGACTGTCGAGTCGTCGCAAATCACGATAAGGTCCATCGGTTAAAACACTGCCTCATGGGGTTTTGGATTGTCCCCCCAAAATTCGATCTAACCTAAGCCCTTTTTTGAATATTTGCAAATTCTAAGTTCGCCCTTATTGCAAATTGAGGCATGAAATCAGGTAAATTTTCTCTAAATTTTGATCTAGCAAGATAAATTAGGATTGTTTCATTTGCTCCATTCCCCAAAAGTGGGTGTAGTAACAAGCAACCATAATAAACATAACAAATGTCATGATCGTAATTATGATTGTAATCATTGATTTAGATATAGTCATGGTCGAGATAATTATGATGTTCATTTTAAAACATAATTGACCTCCAAAAGAGGATAAAAATGGTTCGAATTATAAACTTGTTACATAAAATATACTATATCATTGTGGAGGTGAAAAACACTAGCTTATGGTACGCTTTAAACATCTTGTGAACTCTATCAATAATTACTAAAAAAACAAAGAGAAAAGATAGAGAAAAAATTTACTTGTGGTAGTGGCAATATGATGATGATCTTCTTGACATAAATCAGTTGGAAGTTGATGGCCATCTTGGTGCAACATATTTATATGTTGCCAATTTTTTTTATCCAAGAAGAAATCATTTAGATATAATTGATTAATTTATTTATGATAAAATAAATATTTATTTATTTCTATGAACTTTAGAATAAATCTTCAAAATTGTACTATTTGAATAACTCATGAATGTTGTGATAATATGTGTTTTTAAAGAGAACGGATAATTCTCTTGCTCAACTAGCTATGAATGACGAGGATATATGTCTCATGAATAGTGCAACAACTGATAAGCGTTAATTCTATATATGTTAAACCCTGAATTAGAGTCTATTTCAATTTCTTAATTGTCCAAAACTCATAAATTATCGTGTTGTATTCACTAATTGGATAAAATTACTATTGGATAGTGTTTCATATTAGTTTCAGGACAAAACACAGTGATTTAGAAGAATTTAAGCCAAAAATACCAAGAAACCGAGGTTGAAACTGACTCCAAAAGGCCCCTACAAGTAAGGTTCTAGGCCCAAGTTGAGTCCCTGCTCATGTGCCCCAAAAGACACTAGGGCCTAAGTCGGGTCCCTACTCATGTGCCCAAATAGTACCAAGGCCCAAGTCAGGTCCTTCCCCAAGTGCCCAGTCAGGTGTATATACGTGCACCCCAAGTGCCCAGTCAGAACCCAGGTCAGGTTAATGCAAGTGTGCCCCAATTTGAGTTATTTTCCTAGAGGAGTTAGAGATGTTTTACAATCATATTAATTTAGGACATCTGTACTATAAATAGAGAGTCTTTTGACTTAATTTATTATCTAGAAAAAGTTAGTTTAGCCCACCTCCATAGTTTAGGTTAGTTTTAGATTTAGTTTTTAGTCTAGTTTTTCATCAATTTCTCTTATCAAGTTGTAAGTCGACCTGGACAATCATTTCTTAGTGACTAATTCAATTTGGTATGTTTTCATTATTTCTTGCATATTACTATTTTTGATGGTATTTAGTGAGTAGTTTTCCCTCTTGGGTTAGGGCTGACCTAATCCTGAGAGCGCGATTTCAGTTTTTGTTTCCTCCGAAAGTTTGACATCTTATTTTCCTAAATTTTGTTCTCTCAACCTTGGGTTTTGTGCTTCATCCATGATATCATTCATACTCCATGAGACGATCAATATTCGTATGTTAGGGCAACACGCAACCACTACACTCTAATACTAAATCTAGGGTTTGGAAAAGATTTTTCACTTAGCTGAGTTAGAGTAGCAGGTGCGATTCTCTGTGATTGTTGATTAGAGTTGGAGCCAAAAACTTAATTTGTCTCGTTTGAAATCCTTTAAATTACTATTGACTTTTACTACAAATCGCACTCGAAGGTTATGGAATTCCCAAAACCCCAAGTTTTTCTTCATTGATTTCTTTAACCCAATGTCAGTAGTTTTAGTAATTTTAGGATTAGCTCTAAAAAATGAACACTTACATGATTTAGTTAAATTCAATCCAAAATTGAGTTTTCGCTTATTCCCTGTGGATTCGATCCTCAAGTGTTCAATGAACAGCCGTTCACTTGTGATTATTACTAAACACATCATTTTTTGGTGTGTCAACAACACATACCATATTTAAGAATAGAAAATATTTTCTTACTTAAGGATATAAGAGGCAAATAGTGTATTTGGAAGTACAAAATTGATAAAGAGCTCTAAAAGTGATATTATATCATCACTAAGTGAGACAAAACTCTATATCAATGAGGCATTATATTTCTCCAAGGTCTCAAAGAAACTTATTGAGTTTTAAAGATTATATTGTTTTCAAACTTCGTTTCCGCTCTTCATGGGGTGAATTGATGCAAATGCAAATGATGTGGCCTTGGCTTCATCAATTCTGGCCAACGTGGGTTGCCTTCACTTTGTCGGTGCTCGGCAAAAAAGATGTTGGCCTCGTTGATCACAAACAAGTGTGGGATCTTGCATAGCCAACCTTGTCGACACTTGGCTATACAGCTGTTTGGCCTCGTTGATTGTAGACGGGTATGGGATTGCATAGCTAGTCACGTCGGTACTTGGCTATATGGCTATCTAACCTGGTTGATCACAGACAGAAACGCTGCCTTCACTTCATCAGTTACCAGCAGTGGGTTTGTTGGTGAAGATAGCTTGATGCAGTATCGACTTTTGCCTCATCAGTACCCAGTTAAATGATTATCTAGCCTTATCGATTGCAAATGGGATGCATTGATGAAAAGGGTGCGACAAGACCGTGATGGCTTTGCATGATGCATATGATGAGTAGAAAACAATGTTTTGACATATATACACTCTCGTAGAGATGAGGCGAAAGCAACTTAATACGAGAGGTGTCACGTTTAGTCGCACACAATAGGATTGGTCTAAGGCGTACGAATGCGGGAGGGATCATCCATGAAGGGTTATGTGAGGGGCAACGTAACTCCGGCTCTTATGAAGATTGAGCGAAGAGTTAGTGAGCCTCCGCCTTACTGATAAATCATGGAGGCTGGGTGTAAGCATCTTTGCGCAGGATGCAACATATTTAGTCGCACCCGGCCAAATCAGCCTGGGGTGCGTGTCACGATCCAATCAGAGAGATCCTCCACAAAGTCTTAAATGAGGCGCCACACAACTCCGGATCTTATGAAGATCAAGCGGAGGGTTATTGTCCCTTTACCTTGTGGATGAATCATGGGGGAGGAAGGTGAGCTGCGTTCTCGAGATTTGGGTGCTATGAACTCACATGTAATATTTAATATTCACTTTGGAGAGGTAGAGCCATCAAGACCATTGTGGCTCCCGAATTGAAGTGCTCCTCTACCTCTATTTGGGGTTTTTCTCCACTTTTTGTTGTGTGTATAGAATGAATGGTTTGGAGGGGATCTCTCTATATAGGGCTCAAACTCCCCCTTTTTCTAGAAGATAATTCCTCTGTTATCTGAGGGTGGGCTACCCCTTCTCTCATTATAGATGGGGTCCATTAAAGGACATCGTTTATCCAGAAGAGCTATCGCTTATCCAAATAGCTAGTGGGATTTTACTAAGCATTCAATGCACTATCTTTCATGACAGATGGGGTTTATCTTGCTCAAAGGACCCACATTTTATTATTTTATTTATTACTATTATTTTATTTATTTGTACAAAAAATCCATTGAAAAAATATATTTATACCTCTTCGCATCTATTTTTTTAAAAATAAAGTGCACTTTTGGTCTCTCTATTTTGTCCTCAGACTCATTTTGGTCCCATTACTTCAAAACAACTCAAATTGGTTCCTGTACTTTCAGAACTGGTATTATAAGTTTTTTTTAATGATGTAGATTATTAGATATTGCTAATGTGTGAAAGAATATGATAAGTATGAGATGACTAAGCATTTCATACGACCCTAGGCGTCAAAATAGGCAACACAATGCCTTCCACGATGTCTAGGTAAATGTTTATGCTAACAAATTGTGTTACCAACAAGTTGAAAGAGGAAAAAATGAGATGGTTTTGAAATGCAAACTTGTCAATATCGACAAATCATCATATCACCCATACACCTAAATCCACATCACCAAAACAACTCACAAAACCACTTAAGAACTAAAAGATATCCGGTTTAAGAGTAGAGGGACCAATTTGAGAAATTTTAAAGTAGAGAGACCAAAAGTGCACTTGTTATGGTCTGAATTACTAGAGATAGCATGAAGATTATAATGGTGGATAGGAGGAGGGTTTGGCCAAACCCCTACGGCAAAGACTTTCCTTACCTTGTTGGTTGCTACCAACTCTGAGAAAAAGAAGGAAGAGGGAAAGATATTTCTTATTTCTTACTTATCTTTTACATGACCTTTACATCTCTTATATAATAGTATATATCTAATGGATAGACACTAGCTAAAAGATAAAAACAACCAAAAATAGATGGATAGACACTCATTAAAATATAGAAACAAATATCAAGGACAAAGATAACTTAGAATTAATTGAGCTAGAGATAGCTTTCAAAAACTAACCTGAACTGGCTAGGCCCTGTTCTTACAACGGTAAATGTGGCCCCAAAACAGATCCCTAACATTTCTCCCCTCTTGAAGAAATAGCTTGTCCTCGAGCTGGAAAGATGGATATTGTTGTCGAAATTCTTCTGAAGATAGCTAAGAGTAGTTTGTTGATGGATTGATATTTCACGCAACAAGCAATTCCCATGTACCCCTGTTCAGTCGAGTCCGAAGCACCGTTTGTGGGGTGAAAGACACTTTGTAGTTGAACAAGTTAAGCAAATATGGAGTGTTTCATCCGAAAACCAGTATACATAAGTATACACATAAAAGAACATAGAGAACACATAATATTAGAGAAACATGTATTTTATTAATTCTCAAATGAATTACAAGTTACAAGTCCTCTTGGGATTTACATATTCTCACTGCGCCTTATGGAAATACATCTTGACTTCAGGAGATTGCATACTTTATTGTTCCTTAGGGCTTTTGAAAAGCTTCTGGTTAATTACACCGCAAAACAAGTTAACAGAAAAGATTTGATTAAACTACGCTAATGGTCGTCATCTTCAAGCTTCGAAATAACTTTGCCCTTGATGAATGAGTGCAATGTGGATGCCCATGCATGCAAGTATGCAAACTCATAACTTCGTTAGTCTATGATACTATCACAAAAAGAAAGCGAGCATTGGAATATCCATCAATGCCCTGTCAAGGGGTTGTTCGGCCTCATTGGTCGCAAACGAATGGATGTCTTCGCCTCATCAGTACTTGACATAAATGGTGTCCAACTTTGTCAGTCACGGACATAATGTCGCTTTTGCCTCATCAGTACCCAGCGACATGAAAAAATATGAGTGAAAATTGATTATGATAACATCTTCAACTTCCTTAGCTTCAGAAAATGCAAATTGCATGGTATTGTAGCACATCGTAATATTTATCGATGGCTTAGAAATATTTTGACATCTTTTGTCATGATTGAACTGCATTGGCTCATCTTCGCCTAATTGGTTGGGGGCCTTCCTGGCCTCTGATTGGCCTATAACGTGGTGAAATAGTTTCTGGACAGGACTTCAATTCCTCATCAAAATTTGAGATCAATTAGACTGTTGGATCGAAACCTATCTTTGAAACATCGCTCATATGTCAAGCTGGAATTCAGCAAAACAGAGCCTGCTTGTAATGATCTTCTGGAGGTCTTTTTATCCTCTGATCAAGATGAAACTTAGTGGGCATCTTGCACGTCGGGTCTTTTGTCCTTTATAAATATTTGGGGTCGATCGGACTTCTGGATCATAAGTTATCATCGATCTTCTCCCGTGTAATAGACTAAAATTTCTCTGATCAGAACTTCTTTGCAATGATCTTTGGTCGAATTGCAATCTGGAGGCCTCTGGTCGAATTGGCGCAACTTGACCTTGATCGAAGTGGTTTTGGATCTCTGACCGAAAGTGAAACTTAAGGTTTCGACTGAAAATGAAACTTTTGATTTTGATCTTGATCTTGATCGAAGTGGTTTTGGATCTCTGACCGAAAGTAGAACTTAAGGTTTCAACGAAAATGAAACTTCTGGTCTTGATCTTTATCTTGATCGAAGTGGTTTTGGATCTTTGACCTAAAGTAGAACTTAAGGTTTCAACCGAAAACAAAACTTCTGATCTTAATCTTGATCAAAGTGGTTTTGGATCTCTGGCCAAAAGTGAAACTTAAGGTTTTGACCGAAAATGAAACTTCTGATCTTGATCTTGATCTTGATCTTGCTCATCTTCAATCTTCTATTGACTTGCAAGATTAAAATTCATCGGGGCTCTCACTGGATCGTCTCTCCCTTTGCACAGACGATTGAGATCTTCAGGTGGCATCATGAATGCTCCATACTCTTCTCCATCTTCATGAACAGCTAGCATGGGCACCAGTGAACAAGGCATCCACCCTTTTCATGCAATGCATGATGCATGCTATGCAAGTGAACAGAACTCACCCATGGTAACCTTCATGGTTTTGATAATTTGCTCCTGCAGAAGGGAAAGTTTGATGTGTCTATTCGAAAGCGTCCTTGCTACCTACAAAGGTGAATACCCCTCTCTATTTATAGAGGCTATGAATTGGTTGCAACCATCTAACAAATAGAGATATTTGAGAGATTTGAATTCAAAAAGAGATAAACTCTGGTATTTAAATAATTAAAGAGATAAAGTTAGAGACTATCCATTTGAGCTCAGGCTGAATGTCGGTGCGACCAGGCTCAAATTGAGTCGAATTCAACCAGACCCAAGTCTGACTCGACCAGCTTCAATTCGGGTCCAACTTGACTAGTCCTAGTCCGAATCTGACTCGACTAGTTCTAGTTTGAATCTGACTCGACCAGCTTCAATCCGACCAAACCTAACTTAGGTCTAACTCGACCAGTGGGGCTTTAACCAAGTCCTTTCAACAGTACATTTTATTTTGATCACATGAGGTTTTACATGATAAATTTTGTTACAAAATTTCATCGAACATGGAGTAACCGACGGTAGAGTGCCATGGAATGTTTTGAGGAGGCCAACATGAAAAACATTGTGGATTCTAGCTTTCTCCAGTAGCTGAAGTTTGTAAGCAACTGGCCCAATCTTTTCCAACACTTGATAAGGGCTATAGAACTTTGGTTCAAGCTTGGAGAGGGTACCCGAGGAGATGGAAGAAGCTTGCCGGTGATGAAGTCGTAGCCAAACCCATTGGCCCACATCGAAGGCAAGTTCACGATGGTGAGCATCATAATGATTCTTCATGCATTGTTGGGTCTATAGGAGATGGGCATGGACATCTTGATGCAATTGATCATGATCGAGCAAGGAGCGTTCAACCGCCTCAACCCTAGCCCCGCCTAGTTCATGTGGAATGAGAGCCAATGGTTCAAGGCCATACACCACATGAAAAGGAGTGTTACAGAGGTTGGAGTGATAAGAAGTATTGTACTAGTACTTCGCCCAAAGAAGCCATTGACGTGGGCGGTCACAAGCCAAGCAATGGAGGCACATCTCGATGGTATGGTTCACTACCTCAGTCTGGCCATCTAATTGTGGATGGAATACCAAATTGAGCTACAACTGTAGTTCATGTGAGGTACAAAAAAAAAATTTATGCGAAGACAATGTAGGGCTTTATGCACACCTTCATGGCCAGCAGTGTGGGTAGCTGTTAGCACCTTTGGTAGGGAAGCCAAGCTTAGTGGAATGAAGATACAGCGGCCACGCAACAATAGTTCATCCACGACGGTCCAATCAGATGAAAGCAACCCATCAACCAAGTTAAGCTGCATGTCGAGGACTCTAGGTTGGTCAAGCAATTCAGCAGCCAACTTTCTTACCCAATGATGCTATGGAATGGTGGAGAGGCGCTAGTCGAAGAGGAACTTGAGGTTGTAGTGGTCAATTCAAATTATGAATGATCGATCAACCCCAGATACGGGTGCTAGTGTTTAGCAACCATGACCAATCCTAAGAGCTCCCTTTCATAAATTGCCAGCTTGGCATGGCATGCTCAGATAGGCTAGCTAAAGTAGCCTAGTGGTCGATAACCTCAGTGAAGCATGGTGTCGAACCCTAAGTTTGAGGCATCACACTCGACAATGAAAGGTAAGGCAAAATTGGGCAATTGAAGAACTAGTGCAATGGACAAGATGTAAACCCCATGTGATTGTCTAATCTTAAGTGATGTATGTTTTGACAATGTTTTAAATTTTTTGTGTTCGTTTATATTGTCATTATGTGTGAACAATGCTATGTGATGGGTTTATTTGGTTTTGATGCATATTGCAGGTATACCGGAGTTATAGTATGCTTGCGGCAATGATGGGCATTGGAGTAGTGCTCAGGGAGGAGCCGGAGACTAGACTGGTCTGAGAGATGTCAGAGGTACTAGAGATTTGCGGGAACGCTCTACATGACTAATCCAACATCCGGATATGGCATTGCACCAAGATTGTTGAAGTAGCTCGAGCCGGTCGAAGTGTGGAGGTTGTCGGTCGGGGATCCAGAACGGAAGAGACTTCCCGGCATGTGGCGAGCTATTCAACATCGAGGTGGACATGTGATGACATTATGACAAGCACAAGTGGTGCTCATGATGCCCGAGGAATCATCAAGATGGTCTATGGACTCCGCGTGGAAGCTTATGCAAAAAGTTCTGTTTACAAGCTAATTTTGCACTGATTTAGACTTGTTCTCAAACAAGTTTTAACAGAAAAGTTGTAGAGCTAGAAGTTATATTTCTAACGGATCCAAGAACATCAAAATCGGAGTTCAGATGATGAAGTTATGATTATTTTAATGTCTGCTATTCAGAAAATGCTGTAATTCTGAAATTGTAAATCTGAAAATCGTAAAAATAATTGTTGAGAGTTGAGTCAAATTGGGCTTCAGGGCCAACCTACACTAGCTGCTAGTTTAGTCCCACATTGATTGTGGAGACTAGTCTAAATGGAGGTTAACTCTATATAAGAAGGGGGAGCGTTAGGGAGAGCACTCATCCCTTTGAGAAGAGAGTTTTTTTTGTCTATTGTGTTTAGTCTTTGAAACTTTTATATTCTTGATCTTTTTCTTAATGCTTAAATATTTTATAAATTGTTAAATCTTCTCTCTTTCTTGATTGTTTAAATTTTCGTATATGTTTATTTAAATACTCGCAATTGATTGTTTAAATACTCTCAATTTAAATACCCGCAATTGATTGTTTAAATACTTGCAATTTGTTGTTAAATATTTGCAGTTGATTGTTGATTGTTGATTGTTTCTTTTTATATCTCCTTTTTCCTTTTTTTTTGTTATGGAGAGTTTTGGATATTTAAGAGAGGTGATGTTATGATTAGGGATAGCTATATTTGATATCTGAGCACCATTAGCATCTTTAGACTTTCTCTTGTTTCTTTTGCTTGTTTATTGGGAATTTATTTTGCAAATCCGATTCACCCCCCTCTCGGTTTGCCATCCTGGTCTTGCACAAGAACTGCTCCAGTGCATTGAAGGTGGTCTCCGCAAATGGTAACCACATGAGCGACTTCTTGAGTAGTTGGGTGAGAGGAGCAACAATCACCCTGAAATCCTTAATAGTAGCCTACAAGCCCCAGAAAGCCTTGTAGAGTTGCATGCACTTTTGTCAAATCCATGGCCACACCTGCTAAAGAAATAATGTGACCAAGATAGGCAACCGTTGTGTTCCCAAAAGAGTACTTGGACTTTTAAGAAATAGCCGATGTTGCTTGAGAATTTGCAACACGCATCGAATGTGTCATAAGTGTTTGTGCCAAGAGTGGCTATAAATGCGGATGTCGTTGAAGAAGACAAGGATGAAGCAACGCAGATGTGGTTGTAGAATATCGTTCATGAGTGCCTAGAAGGTGGCAGGCATATTTGTGAGGCCATGAAGGGCGATAAACTAGGCTGGATGAGGCCTTGCTCAAGGATAGCCATGCACTGTTTCTCAATCTCATCCTTCTGGCTGACAGGGTAGTGGTAAGGCCGAATTGCTACTGGAGATGAGCCCAAGAGATGGATGTAGTGATCATAGTGTCAGGCAGGAGGCAACCCATGCGGTTCGGCGAATAGATCCGCAAACTCAGTCAGTAAATCCTACACCAAGTCTTGGCCCACACAAGCAAAGGCGTGAGTTGCCGAAGGTAGATGCGATACTATGTCATACCGTAGAACACGATGCTTCTTCCACCAGAAGGACATGGTGAGACTGTTGAAGCCCCACAGAACTAGCCCCCAGGTGCAGAGCAATTGAACACCCAACACCACGTCAAACACATCTAAGGAGATGGTGTAGCAATCGGCAAAGAAGTCCTCACTACCAATGCAGCAAGAAAGAGCATGGAAAATCCCAGAGCTAGTCATGTGGTCGCCATTAGCCATGGCCACTCGAAGCCCAAGTCGTGACAGGAATAAATGCCACCTTGGCGATGATGTCCTTGTTGACAAAGTTGCTAGTTGAGCCAGAATCCACCAAGGCGAGAGACTCGTGGTCAGTGAGGTGTATCATGAGTTGCATTGTTTGACCAATGCTAATCCCTGTCAAAGCATGCAAGGAAATCAGGTGGAGCTCGTCTGTAACCTCGAAAATCCCATAGCCACTGTCTTCTTCGTCATCCATCACCTCCAACCAGAAGAGGCGCTTGCACTTGTGGCCACGGACAAACGTCTTGCCACAATTAAAACAAAGAGCCTTTTGACGTTGGCTGGTCATCTCAATCAGAGAAGGCAGCAGAAAGTGCGTGCAGCCATCAACAGAGGAGGCGTTAGCGTGCTATTAGCGCTGGGACCCTCAGGAGCACAAGCGGCAGGTGGTGAGGGGTGGAAGCCGAGGATGGAGGGTCGGGTGTCCCGTGGCGCAGGTGAGGGTGTAGGTGCCGATGAAGCATCCAACTGATAGCGACACTCGAAAGCATGTGCCAGGCTGATGGCCATCTGAAGGGTGGATGGACTTTGTAACTCAACATCCATTTGGAGCGTTTCGGACAACCCAGCCGTGAAGATCTGAACTTGTTGCTGAACAAAGATCACCTCAACGTGGTAGATGAGGGCACCAAACTTCTCCACGTAAACATTGATGGAGTCCGTATAGCGGAGATGCATCAATTTGCCCCAAGGGGTTGCTTCATGCCAGAGGACAAAACTACATGTGAAAATACTCCTTAAAATGGTGTTAAGATAGGGCGCCCTCGTCGTGTTCCACTTGATAATACCATTACTGGGCAACGCCCGTCATGTGGTAAGATGCTAGCTAGTCTTTTACCTCATCCAAGGTGTGTTGGCCTTGGAAAAACTGGTCGCACTGGTTGAGTAGCCCAAGGGATTGTCTGGTTCGTCAAACGTCGGAAAAGAAAGCTTGTGTAGCGAGGTACACCAAGTAGGTCTGCATGCAAACCACCACTGCCACTCAAGGAGGCGACATCACCTTGCTGGCCGTCTACAGCAAGCTTCTTGAAGGCTTTGTCGTGTTGAAAGTCGCTGGTGTAACTCCTTGTTCATCGCGCGCAGTTCCTCCATATGAGCGGCAAGAGCGGCCAAAAGATCGGGAGCTATGGTTTCTGATACCAAGTTGTTATGATCTGAATTATGAGAGAAAGGAGGTTATAACGGTGGGTAGGAGAATTTGACCCAACCTCTATATCAAAGACTTTCTCTACAATAGTGGTAGCTATCAATTCTAAGAAAAAAAGGAAAGAGAAAAAATATTTCTTATTTCTTGCTTATTCTTTACATGAACCTTACATTTCTTATATAATAGTCTATCTCTAATGGACAGACACTAGCTAAAATATAAGAACAATCAAGACTAGATAATTAGACGCATTAAAAGATAAGAACAACACCAAATATAATGATAACTTAAAATTAATTGAATTAGACATAACTTTCAAAAACTAATCTGAACCAGCTGAGCCCTTGGTCTTGCAGCTGTAAGTGTGGCCAAAAACACGTCCCTAACAGCACTTTACCCATTTTAAAATCCATCGGAGGACTCAGTTGATTTGGGCACATCTTGTTGTTTTTGGATGGGTATAATTTTTTGTTAGTCTTTCCAAACACAAAAGTTTAGCCTAACTGGGCCATTTTCCCCACCAAGCGGATTGGATTGGACACAACTAATCCAAACAGGGTTGACCAGAGACTTTATTTTCCAATTTAGCTTGTTGATTCACCCAAACAATTATTAATGCGCTAAAATATAAAAATATGGCATGAACTTGTCAATCAGTCCAAAAAAAACATACATCACATGCATAAAAAGAAGAAAGAAAAAGGCCATCTTATACAAATCCCTTCTTGACTACTAAAACTTTGACGATTTTATATTTAAAAATGGAAGTCTGTGATTTAGCAAAACAGACACTGAGCTATTGTATGCCCTGCTGCCTGTAAGAATTGTACATCATTCACAAGGTCCTACTTGGCTGCTCTGAAAATTTGTTTAATCAAAATATCTAGTATGGATGAGTAGGCCTTGAACAAATTTCAAACTTTTGCGTATAACAATGCTTTTGCAAGTTATACGGTTACACCCTGCAGACATCACTATCTTAGTAATCAACAAGGCTAAAAGGTTGTATAAATTTCAACATATTTGGAGGCGTATGGATTGCAAAATTATGCCCATATTTACATTGGCAGTGCAAAAGTAATTTTTTTTTAAAAAAAAAATGGAGTACAAAGGTAGACCAAAAACAAGATAAAGACGAGGTGACCCAAAAATCTTGAGCATTTCATTTTGTTGATATTTCTGTACTCCTATCGTTGCTGGAAGTTCAATTTCTTGATACAGACAGCATACATGAATGCAAAGAACACCGCGAAGAGCACGAGCACGGGCGCGACAACCGCCATGAAACCTGAGTGGTATCCGAAGTGGTGAGTTATGTAGTAACTAATCGTTTGTTTTTCTTGGCCGGGGACTGCGATGATCTCTTCCATGTCCCCATACTGTGTCACTATGAGACCATACACTGTCCATGCCAATGGGCAAATCCAGTAGTACCAAATCCACCATTTGGGAATTCTCTGAAACAAAACAACAATGCTAGTGCAGTTCAGTGGATCACTTCATCACAAGACTTCAAGAATTGTTGAATATAGATGACAACTCACCGGTCTCGGAATGAAGAAGCCCGAGAAGAGGTTGAAGAGGGAGTAGAAAGCCGCCGCGAAGATGGCTGCGACCTCATGATTTGGTGAGATCGACACAGTCATCATACCGTAGTAGGTGAAGTACAGGAAGGAAAAATAGGAGACGAAGAAGAACCAGAAGAACTTGGCTGCTGTCCATTGGAAGCTCATCATTGCATATACGATGACTGTGTAATATGAGGCCTGGATGAACACGTAGGGTATCTCCATAACAACCTGTGACAGAGCACAAGGTTCATGTGACTCCAAAATAACTAAATGGCATGTTAAAGTATCAGCGTATCACCATGTGTTTGTAATGCATTTGGTGATCTTTTTACCTGAGCAATGGCATAAGGCATCGCAGAATACATCCCAGCAGCTCTTTCTCGGTAGAAAACCGTTCTCTCAATCGCAACAACTGGCTGCACGGTCGAGCAATTGTTGATGCCCACAAACATCACGGCTGTGTACGTTGCTCCGATGACCATCCTGAGAGTGTTTGCGTTCCCCCTGCACCATAAGGCACCACATAGTTCAGGTACTGACCGGTGACCACAGAATCTTAGTGAGTGGTTACATTATAAACAATGAGTCAAAGATGAAGCATTGGAGGACATTTACATCTTGTTGCCAATTTTCCAAAAGATGGAGCCGAGTAGCAAAGCAGTGAACAAAGTGAAGAAAAATCTGACAAGGTTATAGTCGGGACTGCGCCAATATGTCAGCCACTGCTTCCAGAGGCAGGCTTTGAACTGTCCTAAGGTGGATTGGGAGTATTTTGTAGGAAAATGTAGATCTGATGCTCCTGGTTCTGGTTGACTTAGCTGGTTTACTTGTACCTTGTTTTGCCTGTAGGCAGCACCAGTGAAATTCCATTAGGATTTAGGTACTGAAATTGAAAAAACTTAGAGGTAGAATCTCAAAGAAATGGACTGGTTGACAATCAGTATACTAAGAGTTTTGACAAAGAAGGTTTATGTTTCACTTACTTGTATAGATCTGATGACTTATAGTACTCGGCAAAATCAATATTGAGGCGTACTTCTGCAGCAACTGAACTGACCTCGAGCATCCACGTTGCAGGATTGTACTTATCTTTTATTTTAGGCACTCCAGGAATTGCCTGGTTTCATTATTAAATGACGTATTAGTTACAATTTTTCAATTTATTTGTGGTCAGTCGCTACCATATTACATCTGCTGTTAAACAAATAGTTCATCTTAGTGTGAAGCTATATGTACCTCAAAGTATTCAATCATCTTCTGTGAGTTACGGCCCAGTTGTCCAGAGTGTATCACCTGGCCTCCTCTTTTCAGCAATAGCAACTGTGCAAAAGGAAGAACTCATAAGTCATCATTTAGTTGAAATAATAGAATTTCACTTAAATAATTACTTATGCTCACCTCATCAAAAGCTTCAAATATGTCAATGCTTGGCTGGTGAATTGTGCAAACAACTGTTCTTCCAGTGTCAACTGTGTTCCTCACTGTTCTCATAACAATGGCGGCAGCTCTTGCATCAAGGCCTGATGTCGGTTCATCCATGAAGATGATTGATGGGTTGGCAACGAGCTCCACAGCTATCGTCAACCTCTTTCTTTGCTCTGTCGAAAGCCCTGTGACTCCAGGAAGGCCAACTAGAGCATCCTTCAGGTTGTCGAGCTCCACTAGCTCCATCACTTCATCGACAAATTGCTACAAAATCAGAGAAACATGTGAGTTTGACAAATTACCATGTCTCATCTTAGTAATCAGATAATGTGCAAATTCTAGTTATGCCCACTGTTTCTTGTCATATTTTTTCAAAACTCAAGCATCTGCTTTACATCAGTACATTCTTACACTGGGAACTATTTAAGACCCAACTCATAATGATGAGAAAGCAAAACAGAATGCACAATTTATTCTGTTAAAGTAGCAAAAATTATTTGATCTTCCAAGAAAAGTTATGAAGCAACGAAAGGTAAATTGCTAGCAATGGGGCACAAGGACATGACTTACTATCTTGATATTGTCACTGATTTCTTGATCTCCGATTTTTTCAGGAAGACGCAGGAAAGCGGAATATATCAAAGATTCCCTAACTGTGACCTGAGGTGAGTGGATATCATTTTGCTCACAGTAGCCAGAAATCCTGGCAAATGTTGCTTGGTTCTTGGGATAACCAGAAATTCGGATATCTCCTTCAATGTAACCGCCAGTCTTTCTTCCAGCCAAAACATCCATAAGAGTGGTCTTTCCAGCTCCACTCACTCCCATGAGTGCTGTCAGAACTGCTGGCCTAAAAGATCCAGTAACCTCTCGCAACAATTGGAGCCTATCATCGGTCACTCCTTGCTGTTTCATTTCCTATGAAAACAACAAAACTTTTCATCAATTGTCATATTTCATCTTAATCACACATGCCAATGATTTATCAAAAAGAAGAACACATGTCGGATAGTGGTAAGAAAGGTACAGGAAAAATGTCGAGAAAAGTTGTAGGTGAACTCACTGCGGGCATGTCGACATAGTAGTGCACTTCATCAAAAGACATGGTTAGAGGGGTGAACGGAAGAACCATTCCTCGTCTTGGAGCAGCTCCGTTTCTGTCAATGGAGTGAATGGACATAAGCCGTGAAACCCCATTCGACGAATCATTGCTCGCCCGAGGACTCGTCCTCAGGTCCATCATTTCCCCTGACACAATTACAGCATCATTGCTCAGTTTTAGAAAATATTGTTTGTTTTCTCAGATAAAAGGGATGAACTTTAGTTTGAATCGCTTACCGCTGTTGCCACCATCCTTTGATTTGATTCTGCCAGTTCTTGCCGTCTCTCTTGTGCCTTCAATTTCCTTTGCAGTTTCTTCAGATATTATAGCTTGTGGTTTGCCTAGAGCTGCCATTCAACAATTAAAGCAACAGCAGATGACAACATTGATCCACAATGATCATAAAGGTATGAGTGAGTGTTTCTAGGCACTTACGATTCAGATACATGAGTGACAGAGTGAAAAGCACATTGAAGAAGATGCTGAAACCCAAGAGTGCCGCTGCTCCGATCCAGTACCAGCTATTGTCTGTGATGCTGGCACCTTCAAGCATTGCTATCCCTAATCTCTTTGGAACACCATTGTCCTATAAACATACACAAGCTGTGTCAACATACATATAACTTGTGTAGTGAAAGAGTGATGTTGTACTGAACTTACTATCACAAATTTGTTCATCCACCTAGGAGCAGAAAACTCGTTGACTACTAGAGCATTGTATCCATACATCAGCGGCGAGATCCAATAACCCCAGATCCACCAGTTAGGGATGAATGCTGTTGAACAGTGGAAGGGTAAAGAACCAGTCAGCAAAGGTGCAACATTGATCTGCAGAAGTCATGTTGAGTGAGTAGTAACAACCATAAGCACCTAACCTTTTGGCAGGAGAAAACCACCAAGTACAAAGAAGATGAGAAGAGACAGAGCTCCTCCTGTGTGAGCAATGATCATAGACCTACAAACGCCGGCAATTGCTCTGAAAAGCCCTCCTGCCATCTGCTGGGTCAAGAACACTAGCAGCATCTGCTTGAAAAATCTGCATGTGATTAAGGATCACAATTTAGCAGTCACAATGGTATAATGCTGATGGCTCCTGGCATATTTAGCACAAGGATTTTGTTTCTTGATATATCTACCTGCTGGCATCTGGAGCAAAACCTATTGTGTAATATGTGACAACCACCCAGACAACAGACTCAACAATGGACATGGGGATTCTAAGAATGACGTTCGGGAGCGTGAAGATCCATGCAGGATAGAAGAGGAGGTCACGGTGCTTGTAGAACACCGGCAACCTTGTGATGGCCAACGAGAGCTCAGCAAAACCGTTGAACATGTTCACAATCAAACCAAAAAGAAGTGCTCCAATGTAGACAAAACCATCATCTTGGTTCCTCGTATGCATTTGAGTCCTCAGAAACACAGTCGATGCAACGAGAGCCACAATGATGAGCTATAGAGTTCACCAGACAACAATGTCAATCAATTGTGTTATGACAGCGTGGTGAAGTGGAGAAACTGAATGGCCCAACTGTGCTCACCTGTATGGTCTTGAAGATGTACACAAATGAATTACGCTTGATTAGAAGCCACTCCTTGGCGAAAGATGCCTTGAGAAGCTCTAAGGTCGGCACTGAGTGCTTCGAGAAGACAAGGGCAGCCTGGTGGCTGCGCCTCCTGTCAAAGGGCACAGAGAGTTGATTCTCGAGTTGGAGCCCAACATGGAATCGTCTGAACCGTTGTGCAAATTCTGGGACCGAAATGTATCGATACGGCTTCTGCTTGTCGGCCCAGTACTGCTCTTGATCCTTCTTTGATGTAACCTGAAAAAACAGCAAAAGCAAAGCTAGTTATAGACTAATTCAATTCATACAATGCAAACTTCACATATATGCCTAGACTATTAACTCAAATGTTACCTCCTGAAGAAAGTCTGCAGTGCCCTTGCGCTCAGGACAGCGGAAACCGCAAGACTCAAAGAAATCGAGGACATATTCGCGGGGTCCCTGGTATACAATCTGGCCTTCTGACAATAGTATGATGTCATCAAACAAGTCGAATGTCTCAGGGGCTGGCTGGAGGAGGGACATGAGGATGGTGGCCTCCCCAAGGTGCACAATTTGCTGCAGACATTTGACAATCTGGAAGGTGGTGGAGCTATCAAGACCAGTTGATATCTCATCCATGAAGAGCACCTTTGTCGGGCCAACAATCATCTCCCCTACATCCCAAATGAGCAAAATTTAATTCAAACATCATTTCTATCTGGTAATTTTCAAAAACAGATATTAATTACATATTAAACGTTTGACCAGCTAAATAAATTGATTTACCATTCAGAGTATACCTGCAGAATTGAATTATGCCAAAATTATGTAAATTAAGAACAGATTTAACCAAATTGGCAAATTATCGCATTCATCATCATTCTTCTAGATGAAATTACAATTGCAATGTTCATGACTAGTTATATATAGCATAATTAAGGTTAAACTAATTGCATTCTTTCATACAAGTCAAGATAAACTGTCATAGTTTTCCCCATGCACATCTAGTTGATCCATCTTCAGAACTATCACATTGACTCCTGCAACCTCATGAATCTATGATTTTGTAAGTTATACTGTATGTGCTGCCAGGTAATAGAATAGTGACTCTTGCATGCCAGAATTATGAGATGTTCTGATGTTGCACTTGATGTTGGATTTCAGGGCATGTTCATATTCTTTAGGAGTGGTCCTCATTGGGACAACAGAAAATCCAACAATTGTGACAAGTCTGAATCATGCTGAGGTACTACATTACAAGTTGCATTTTAGACCTTCCTCTGTGAACACCAATGGAAAATCTCAAAATCCCAAGATTCCCAACATCTTTTGCATGTTGTAATCATGAGACGTGTCAGCAAATATTCCTAAGCTTCTAAGAGTGGTCACAAATCGTTTCAATATATGTGAGCATGACATGATGCTCAGAGAAGTGATAATTACCGGTGGTGACACGTTTCTTCTGGCCACCAGATATTCCCCTCTGCATCTGGTCGCCGACGATGATGTCCGCACAGATGTCCAGCCCCAGTATCTGTTCGCACCATTAGTCAAACATTACGTTAGCACAAAATCTTCACATCCTACCCAAATCCGAATCGGGACAATAACATCAACATCTCATCCGATTCTAATCATAGTCTCCTCTTATTATGGGTTTCTTGCCTTTGAAATTAAAAGGCACAAAGTACCTTTCGGAGCTTATGGACCGCTCACTCGAGATTCGAGCAATCGAGATAGAGGTGGGAAATAATGTCAGACAAGTTGTTGGATGTATCTCAATCTTACAATGTTCACCTAAGCAATTGATTTTTGATAGAATAATTAAACACTCAATGTATATCATGGTTTATTTTATAAGCATAAATCTTTTATGAACTAGAAGTCGCAAGTAAGATGAAGTCGGTGAAAAGATTTATTGAATTTATAAGATAAACCGAATAAACTAGATTATTCAAAAAACTTAAACTTGTTAAACACCTCTTCAGTCAAAAAGCAATCGTTACCCCCAGAAACTTTTTCCATACCTCACCTACCGACCAACTTTTGTTCATGGAAATTATGTGAGCCATACACATTACATATACAGGAAAGGGGCTAGAAAGTTAGGCTGGCAGAACAACAAAGATGTCATGGACATGAGCAAAGATGGTTTCAGTGATGGCACCAGAAACACAAGTGGTTACACCAACTCCACAAAGTTGCAAAAGGGCCCGCCAAAAGCGTTAAGTGTCTTAACTATTAGGTGAACAAGAAGAGCCACTCTTTAGTCAAAAGATGGAGAAGAGAGCAAATCCACTTATCATATGATCTCTAATAATTAATGACTGATCAGACCGAAGAACAAGTGTGTCAAACTAGTGGACTTGGGTGATTGGTTTCTTGGAAAAAAATTCCCACTTTCTTTATTGTTTACCTAATCATGGACCATGGTGTGCAACATGTGTGTAAGAGGTCTTGCACTAGTTAGTGTTTTAGCTTTGATCATGTGGAGCTGGAAATTGCTACATGCCTGCGTGTGTCACATTGCTGTGGAAATGGAGAAGATTGATGACATAATGCTGATGAACTTCTTACACACTCAGTTTTGGAGTGTTATAGAGAAGTGAGTTGATATTGTCTGGTGTTGTGATTTGAATTCTGGTCTATATTAGACATTTCAAGTGTCTTGCACAATCATTATAAAAACATAAATAATAATAGATCATCAGATCAAATCCCAGAAAATCCACAAACAACCCACGCAACATGTCATTGATAGGAATCGAACCTTTGTCTTTAGCTAGATAATCCGAATACCATGCTAGTTGGATTGATATTGGTTGGCCACCGAGGTCTTTATTAACATAAGAAATTTCACCATACTTTAACTGATTAGATTTTTCAAAAGAAAGTTTTGGGAAAAAAACGGGGATAGAGATAAAAGAGTCATAGTAATCACAATTAATCATAGGACTCATACCCTGAGGGTGTAATCCGTTTGAAGGCTGCTCTTCACTCCTTCCATTGAAGTAGCCTGGGCATCAAATTAAATCACGAAAAATTGAAGATAAGAAAATGACATGCTACCGTCAAAAGAAAGCATAGCTACTATTCTGTCAGACATGATGTACAAATGTATGGTTGTTTTGTTCCTTCTGGAGGATGCATTCTCTGAATTGGAACTTGAAAGCAGATATCCCATTTTTTAGGAGCAGATTTAAATGTTTCAACTTAAAAAAGACTATAGGTTTGAAAAAACTAGTTGTATTAGTTGATGAGTGGGCCTTTTCAATTTCATCAGGGGGATGGTAAACCAATTCATTAGTCTTTGTTGATAGAAATTTGCTCATACACTGATTAGTACTCTTCAAGTTCGATGGTTAGTAATTAATTTAGTATTACTGCAAAAGTTCGTGTATCAATACCTTATATCAGTGAAGACTGTCCTGACATTACTTGTGGTCGGGACCTAGCCCTCAACCACTCAATCGAGAATCTCGAGCATGATCTAGTAATAGAGAATTTGGTCCTCACGTGAGAACTCGACATGCCTATATTCACTTACCTTCATGAAGAGATCGACCTCTGGCTCCGGGCGAATTCCGGCCTCTTTCTCCCTCCTTGCTAGCTCGGTTAGGAGATCTGCATTTCAATTACGAAAACGATAATGGTTGAACAAAAAAATGATAATTCCCAAGAAGTTAAAACTTGATAGAGATACTAAACAAAATGGTTGTACCATATTTGGTGCCCACACCCTGGCATCTAGCAGAGAAATCAAGGGTCTCCTTAACCGTCATCTCGCCAACATGAACATCTGTCTGGCTGATGTAAGCTGCCGTTTTCTGGGGCACGAAATCTTCTAAAGCGTACCCGTTGTATGTGATGTCTCCACTTGACTGCACACACCAACAAAATTTTTGGAATCGTGCCATGAGTTATTTGAACTCCACTTTTCCAACTGTAAGTGTCAAACACAGCTAGTCACAAGCAGTAGAGTTGAAAAGGAGTGGGGACCTTGAGTGTTGGGTCCAGCTTCCCAGCTAAAGCCAGCAAAAGTGTCGTCTTCCCGGATGATGGGGGCCCCAGTAACAGTGTCATCCTAGGTAGAAAACAATAACGATATACAATAAATTAAGTCACACTTGGAGCCTCTTTAAGTGATGTTCACTCGGTTGCTATGGCTAGGTTGAAGAAGTCTTAACAAACCTAGAGGGCCTAATAATGCCGGAAATGTCCTTGAGGATGTTGAGGGTGGCGCGCCTGGCGAGCCGAATACAGCAGAGCCCGACAGCCGACTCTGCGATGTTGCGGGCCGTGTTGAGCAACGTCGGCAATGCCCGGCCGCCGACGTGGCATTTTGCCTGTACAGTCAGCTGCTCGAACCTCACCTCCACTGTCGGGAGTTCGATACCCACCCTGCATTTTTCGTTTCACAAGAAAACCAAAATTATTTGCCACCTTTCCTTTTCGAGTGAACTGCAAATTACGAATTTTGAGGTTTCGACTTTGGATGCCCTCCTTCGGGTACCATATTGATTGAATATTATTTGGAGTTACATATATGGAAGCATATTGCCTTTTCATATTAAACATATGTTATTTTGGAATCCAAAAGATCGGCATCCAAACTAACATATTTAGCTAATCTTGACTTATGTAAAATGGTAAGGGTTCCACCAATCCTAAAGAAAATCAATGTTGTGACTTTGCACACAACAACTAGTGGTTATATATATACAAATATGAGGGATTTTTTTTTTGGTGAAATACTATATTTTTCTTTTGGGTTGGCTAACTCTATATATTTTTTTATACTTCTTCAGGTGGAGAAATATGATGAAGTCTAGTCAATCCTAATCCTACAAAGGGTTAGGTCCTAGTCCTGAGAAAACAAGTGCATTGGTGATGTGAAAGGTAAAAATTATATGGGTAAACGAAATTTATGATCTTTTATTTTGCTGCAAAAGTTAATTTGTTCTCTCTGCTTCTAAAAAATCAAATTGATATTTGTATTATGTGAACCGGCTCATTAACTAAAAAAATGACATGACATATAAATAACTGAATAGGATGACACATAAGCTAGAATAGTTGGTTGGGATAAAAAGATATTTTTTCCCCCACATAAAAGTTTTTTAAATCCACATTACTACCTGCATAATCCATCTCGACAACTAGGTAGTAATTTATCTGAAATTTGTGGCAAACTTATTTACAAATCACTAATTTAACTATACTACAAAGACTAATCCACCACACCATCCATACACGTTTGCTATATTAGATTTTTAATTTAAGTTTTTAATCAAATGGATCTATTTGAACCATTTAGCAAGGTACATGGACCAATTTGATACTTTTAGCCTTAGCACAAAGTAGAGTGACAAAAAGGAAATTTACGTAAAATATAAAGAAGAAAAATGTACATTTGTGATGTCATGCACATGTGAGCTTTGATTATTAAGTCCTAATAAGTGGTTAAGTTTCTGATATGGTTTGCTCAACTGCAATGATTCTTTGTGACAGAAGCAGCGAATTGATCCCTCCTATCACCCTTTTCCAAATGGACAGAGAAAGAAGCAGAAAGCAATCTAGCAATCATGTGATGACCTACCATCAATAGATCATTGTCTTAGCACATCAAACAAAATATTTTTATAGTTCATAGTTAACCGAAAAATAGAACTGTTGAACCGTTCCAATTGATTAAGAAGATATGGTTAATGACAAGTTTTTACTTAGCTAGTAAAATGTAAAAATGCTGTTTGAATTGGATAATATGTTCTTTTGAAAGAAAAATGGATAATGCATTTTTGTTTTCAATAATTCTATGGTATTGGATGCCTTTGAGGTTACTTACTATCTGACAATTCAAAGCTAGTAACTTCACTCTGCACAGTCCACGCACCTTAGTAGTTGTTTGACTACGAAGAGGACATAGGATACAAACTTCTGCCCACAAATAAGAACACGTTTATGTAATCTATGGACACCTCCCTGCACATGCAGCGGTATGAACATATACATCTAAAGAAAAGGTGCATTCTTATCGAAATTTTAATCTCTTTTCAGCCACTCCCAGTTCGAAATAATGATTTCTACATTTTTGTCACCAAAATAGCCAAATAAAATAAAATAAAATAATAATAAAAAAAAAAGCATCTCCACACTCCATATGTCAAGCACTAGCTTGATAGTATTAAACTAAATGAACAAAATGCTTCCACCCTTCATTGACACGAAACGGCCTCCACTATAGTATAACAAATGAAAAGACTGATACACAGTTTGATATACTCTAAACTAGTATTTATTATGAGACACCTTTGAAGCGGATTCTTTTAGCATCTATGTAGTTTCTTTATTCAGAACACTCTTAAATCAATCTCTTTTTTTTTTTAAAAAAAAAAAAGAAGTTCATGTTGCAAAAAGTAATGACTGATTAATTAATTTAACGAGCTCTCACTGACCGGTCGATGCGGTTGCGCAGCTTCTGGAGGAAGCGCTGGTTGTCCTCCTCGGCCACGCGGAAGACGCGCTCGATGAACTCCTGCCGCTCGCCGACGCCGAGCTTCCGCACGTCCACCTCCCTGCACCTGGCCGCCTCGGCCTCCGCTGACGCCGACGACGACAGTATGGCCTTCCTCACTCGGCTGTACGTCGGCAGCCGCTCGATGGCCGCCCACCGCAGCGCCTCCTCGTCGTCGTCCACCCGGTGGCTCCCTCCCCTCGACCCGCCCCCGTGCATGAAAACCTCTTCCACGCCCCAGTTCTCCACGTGCATGCTCCGTCCTATGCTCCGGCTTAGCCGCCGCCCCGACTCCCACACCCTCTCCATGCACACTACCTAGCTATACGGCTACGCGGGCATACAGATATATATATATATATATATGTAAACGAACGGGAGATAGACCTACGGAACATGGGTGGGCGGCAAGGAGAGGAGGGGGTGGCGTTTTGTATATGTAGGCTTCTTTTAGGGGTGTGTGTGTGCGTGGCGCGGTGTGTGATACATGTTTTGGGTTGGTGAGGGTGGCGCGCGGTTTACCTAGGCGGACAGACCGGAGTGGTTGCGCGCGGTTAATCTGGGGCCCGGCCGTGCGCGTGTTAGGTGGGGACGTGGTGCCCTGCGAAGGTGCACTGGTGACCTGCGCTTTTTGTGCTGGGTCGAGGCAAAGGGTGGGGAGATGAGACTGGAAGTGAGTGGCCGACCTCGCGGTCACTGTGGATGGAGCGTAGTAAGCACGTACGGTTCAGTTAGCTTGGAAAATTTGGCGAATTCTTGTGACAGATGGGAACTGTTTATCAAATAGGGGAAAGAGAATTATAATTTCAGCTGTTATATCATATTTGAATGAAACAGGTTTTTCAAAGTAAAAGAATTATTGTATGGATATTATGTGTATTTTTTTACCTCATCGAATAAAATTGTTGGGGAAACTACCAAAAGTTTATCGGGGAAAAACCTGAGGGGTTTTTTGGGGCCCCCGAGGTCATTGAGTCCCGAAGGGTCTCTAGGCCCCGGAGGGTCCCTAGGTCCCAAGGTTTACTAGGATCTTAGAGGGTCTCGGGTCCCAAGGCCTTGGAGGGTCTCTGGGCACCGAAGGGTCCCTAGGTCCCAGAGGTTTACCAGGAGCCTCGGAGGGTCATCAAGGAGAGAGGTTCACTGGGGTCCGGAGGGTCATTGGGCCTCGAAGAGTCCCTGAGTCCGTAAGGTTCACCGAAGGCTCCGGGGTCACTAGGCCCCGAAGGGTCCCTGGGTCCCGGAGGTTCACCGGGGACTCCAGATGTTCACCGGGGTTCCAGAGGATCACCGGACCCCGAAGGGTCTCCGGACCCCGGAGGGTCTCCGGGTCCCAGACAGGGATCACTGGACCCCAAAGGGTCTCTGGGCCCGGGAGGTTCACTGGGGCCCTAGAGGGTCATCAAGTCACAGAGGTTCACCGGGAGCCCTGGAGAGTCACCGAGCTCCAGGAAGCCACCAAGAAATTGGAGAGCTCCTGGAGGAGTCCCGGGCGCCACGCAAGGTCAATCCCGAAAGCGCGGGGTTACGTGTTGGTGGCCTGAGGAGCGCTTTGGGAACTGTCAATGATAATTGTCAAGCATCCAAGTCCTTCGGCCGGTGAAATGACTCCAATGCCCATCGATCCAACGGTCGTAGCTAGAGTTTTTTGGTCTTTTACATATTTTAGGGCTTATATATACCCCCTTTGTACCTCATTTGAGGAGGACTCTGATTCATTTGCTATATACACAAAACAATAGGATCTTTTGGAGACCTCTATCCCCGAGAGAGCACCTCCCTAGCGGACTCGCATCCGGAGGGTGCCGACAGGATTAGGGCCCCCACTAGGACCCGAACTTGTATAAAAATCATTGTGTCAATCTCTGTGCTTGCCCGACGGGAGGTGACTGGTCGCACAGTCAGTTCATGTCGCTGTACGCGTGTTACACACGTTCGAAGAAACCTGCCGAAGTATTCGTAATACCACGACAAAAATAATAATGGTCACAATTGATTATGTTTTATAAACCAAATATTTTTTTTGCTTTTCTAGTTTTTGTGTACTCGATCTGATTCGTCTATTGTATGATCTGATAGTCAAAGATGCATGCAATACATTTTGTGCAATAACATTTCTATTTTAAAGTAGTCGGTTCAGATTTGAATAGTGCATATTAAGATGGACAACTTAAAAGTGAATGAAGAGTAAAGGTGAAATAGTTTAGAGAGTTTTTTATAACCATGTTTGTGGTTTTTAATGAATGATCAGTGTAGACCAAACTTGATCCTAAGGTCAAGATTATTGGTTGTTATTATTCTATTTTTAAGGGTGGTCTATTCGATGCATTCCCTATATGACTCAACCTATATATATTGGTACAAAGAAATTACTAGGGCTATTAGTTTATCACTGCTATTGGTTTTACATCGAGATTCTGCCACGCAAATGGGAATGGGTGTTTGTTTGTTTGCAGGGAAAATGCACCATCCATCGGAAAATGCGTGGTTTGAATTAGCTTTAAGTTGAAATTATTGGGATTTGGGAGCTACATTTAATTGTTGGAAGAAGGATTGTTGAACGTCTGGTTGAAAATTGATTGGATGGCTAAGATTGGTTGAAAGCGCCGGTGACCAATCATGTTTACTCAGCAGTCAGGAGAGGTTGAATATCTTCAGCCAGGAGGACTTGTTAGTCATATTACTTCCATCAGTCGAAAGAAAAAATAGTCGTCTTTTCACAATGTACAGTATCATTATTTTATTACTATATTAATAAAAATTTTAAATATTATAATATTATGAAAAAATTTCATAAAAAATACGATTTTATAATATTTGACAGCTAATCTACATTTTTATAAATATAATAGTGATCAAAATTAGAAAAATTTGATTGACATACCAACAAAAGTGACAATCTTTTTTTTTTTGTTTTTTTTTTGACTGAAGAAGTAAAATGTGGTATAAATGATGTGAGAGCCAAAAAATTGCCAATTCAGAGACATTTCCTAATCTCTCCGTCTAAATTTCTAAAATTCTCTGAGCAAGAAAGGTAGATTTAACTCGTTCCTAACAAAAATGAAAAGTTGTCGTGTAATATATCTAACTAGTAGAGAGAGAATCTGGACCAAAAAGGATAAAAAGAAAAAGATGAACTAAAAAATAAGGGGTTGTCTAGAATGTAAATATTTGTTTTTCAAAAATAGTTGTACTATCTATATTACACATTCAAATTAGATTTAATCCCCTAATCCCATGTTGCAACCACCATTGCCCTCATCCTTTTCTTCTCCTTACCAACCATCATTGCTCAAGTAGGTGGCGCCGTCGCCATCTCACTACACTGCCATCATGACCACCACCCTTCCGTCGCCCATCTCCCTCGTTGAGCGCCACTGCCCACCGCTACCACATGTAGCAATTAGGGCCTTGATGCTCCGTCTCTTCCTGCCGTCGAAGAAGTCAAGAAAGAGACTAAGTAAATTTTAGATAATTATATCTACAAAGAGAGATTTGATGTAATGATAAAGAGAGAAATATATATAATGAAAAAATAGATAGCTATTAATTAACAAAATCCAAAAAATATATTTACTATAAGTGCCAATTTTAGAGAATCATTCCATTCCATAAAAGCAAGTGGCGTAGTTAGGCAACTAATAGTAAATTGGGAGTTGGGTATAATCAAATTTGACATCTGTTTGAAATATTGAAAAAAAAATTAGAAAATAATATTTGATAATGGAAAATTTTCTTGAAAATTCATGTATTCAGAGCAGGATTATTATAAAAAAAAAGCCAAAATAACAATTATACAGCTAAAAGGTGTAGTATCCAGGTTGGTAGAGTAAAGACTAAGTTTTGATTCTCATCAAGATTTTTCAGAATTTAATCCCATGATCTATCATTGTCTACATTTCTAGATTGTTGCCTCAATAATTGTGTCAATCTCTAAAAAAGTGACCCTTAAATAGTACCCTATTGGAATAATTCCACGTGGAAATTTAGGATAATCCCAAATGGTGGCTTCATTTTTCAAAGGAATTTTGCTGGATCGAAAATAGACAGTTGGAAGATCTGGATAGTGCTTGACCTTAAATTGGTGGAGCGCTGCCTGTCCACAACAAAGCCAAAGGCAGTGTGCAACCAAAAGGAGGAATTTATTCCGAATTCCAATATATCAGTAACCAAACTCCAAAGTGATCGAACTAAAAGTAAAGTTGGAGCAAAGGCGGACATCCTCGTGCTCGGTGGAGATTGGGTGGGATCTCCTCGCGGCTCCTCTCAATTTATCGAGATTTAACATGATCTTCTCTATCTATTCTGGTTTCTATTTATTTTAGAAATCTCTAATCTCTCTCATGTGTCCGAAAGAAAATAGTTGATTTTAATTTAAATTAATCCATCTTATACTCTAGAAGATCAGCTACTACTACCGCACTGACTACCGGACCACTGTTAATATTGGTCTAACTTCTAAAGACAAATCACAATTTTTACATGCTTACATCCATTTAACAATAAAAAACCTACCAATGAGTTCATGTTTCGATTTGATGACAAACCGTGTGCCACAGGGCTACCAACCGTGCCAACTAAACCACCAACCAAATCCGGAATTTTTATATTAAATAATTAGTTCTAAAGAAAATTTTCAAAAATAAACCCTAAATTATTTTATTTTTATAGATAGACTCATATTAGATATACAGTTTAACACCACAGACCAATGCATTAGATTAGACGATATAACACCACAACTCATAATGTTACTACCAATCACACTACTAGTAGAAAAGATAGACTCCCACAACAACAAAAAGCTAACGTCACAAGCAATGACATTATATGGATAAGGTCTAACGCTATTGACTATGACGTTACATGTTCACACTTAACAATTTCTATTAAATTTGTAGATATCATAGGAAATGATGTTAGACACACAAATGTAATGCTACAAATAAAATGGTTTTAATAATTAAGTATGGAAAGTAACGTCATAACCTATGATGCTAGATCTTACCCTAATAACACCGTATGTTTTAATGTTACTAGATTGCTGATGTGACCATCCTATCTTTATTATATCGCAGTGTGTTTTGGTAACATCATGGCCATGATGTTACTGTATAATGTCTAACTCGACCCATGGTATAAAATTATTTACTCAATCTGGATTTATTCCATGGAAATAAAATAGTGCAGGGCTGTTTTTGAAATTTTTCTTTAAACTTGATTTTTTAATATAAAAAATTCCCAAATCCAAGTATACATTTCTCTAGCTCCAAATGCTTACCATGCACAAAATCCGCTATCACGTAGCTTTGTCATAGAGTTTTAAATGGAGTGGGCAAGTTTGGGTTTTGGCATCACCCGTATCTAATTCAGCCTAGGTCAGGTCAGAGTTAACTGATCAATAAGTATCAATCAGATCGTGTTGGGTTTAAAGTTTGAAATATGGAAATATTTTCAAAAAATATATTTTTCTAGTAAGTAATTTTATTAAAATATTATTACAAAATAAAGATATCTAAAAACTAATTAATGAAAACTATGCAATACTAGTAATAATTGAATATAAAATGTCACAATTTCAAAATTTTTGTACATATAGTATTAAAAAATCAGCAAATAACTCATAAGAAAAAGAAACGGCAAAAATAACATTAATAGTCAGTCTCACTAGCGACTTGCTATATATATAATATAGTTGACATCCTATCTGACGACTATTGAAGCACTACAAAAAAAAAAATCACCAGCCTCCCCGGAGACTAAACGAACAAACAACATGAACCAAAAAAAAAGAGAGAGAGAAAAGGAAAGGAGGGAAGAAAAAGAGGAAGAAAAGGAAGAGATAGAAGAAGAGGACTATAAGAAAAAAATTAACAAAGTAATAATTTTTTGTCTTTCTTATTATTTCTTCTGTATATAATTAGTCTAGATTTAATTAATTTTATTGTTGTTTAAGTTAATATTGTAGAAAATTTAGATCTATTTTATGAAATATAGATCTAGTCTATAAATAATTTAGATCTGTTGTAGAAAATTTAAATTTGTTACAGGAAAATTAATTCTTGTGAACTAATGATATGTGAATTAATATTACTTATCTGTAAGCTGAGAATTTATGAGTTTTAGAATATAATTATATTATTTATATGTGAATTGAGAATTTAGAAATTTTAGAAAATAATTAGATTAGATATGAACCTGGATTGAAATCAATTTAGTATGTAATCGGATAATTTGGATATCGAATAAAAAATGATTTGTATATTCAATAGTAATGTATTTTAATTTGCCATATAGTGCTTGGACTTCACTGCCTTACCCAGATATTTAGTAGTAATGATTATTAGGCCGGTGCCTCTCGCATTCTGCCTCTGTATCTCCTATTGCCTCCATTTCGTAGTCTTGTCCCTCGTCTCCGACATAAATTGTAGATTTGATTTGAATTTCTTTTTCATTTGTTGGTCTGATTTTGTTGATCTGCTAATTATATTAAAGATCTGATATTTGATAATTTGTAGATGTTTGATGAATTTTTGTAGTAAAATTCATCAAGAAAAGTCCCATATGAACAAAAAGACTGAAATAAAAAAAAATACAATTTTGAAAGTGGTCCAAACCCCACCAAAAGCCCACTGGTCGAATTTAAACAAAAACTGCCCTGGTTGAAATTAAATTTGGACTAGGTCTGGTCAAGTTAGATTCAGACTAGGTCTGGTCGAGTAAGATCCTGGCCACATTCGAATCAGACTTGGGTCTAGTCGAATTGACTAGGTCTAGACGAATCAGGTCTTGGTCAGATTCGAATCAGACTCAAGTCTGGTCGAATTCGACCCGGATTGGGTCTGATTAGCCTAAGCTCGAACAGGATAAACAATAACATTATCTTTTCATTATTTAAATAACAGTGTTTGTCTCCTTTTTAAATTCAAATCCCCAAAAGTTGCTCGGATGCACTTAGATCAATCGATCAGAAGTTGCCACTTCCATCAATTGATCAGAGGTCTCCATTTTGATCAAAAGATCAAAGATGCTCTGATGCACTTCGATCAAACGATCAATTTTCAGTCAAAACTCAACTATTTTTGGGTAGAGACATGAAAACAGCAACTTGATCAAAATCAATTGTGCTTTTGGTTGAACTGACTAGTATTTTCGGTCAGAAACCAGAAAATAGCAACTTGATCAAAATCTATTACATTTCTGGTCAAAACCGACAAGTATTTTCGGGCAATGACTTGAAAACAACAATTCGATTGAGATAAATTGCGTTTTCAGTCACGACCAGTTCAACCACGAATGGTTCGACCAAGACCAGTTGCTCTGTTTTAACCAGAAGGCAGCATTCGACCATGACCAATTGTGCCAATTTGACCAAGATGAGTTGCATCAGTTCAACCAAAGGCATCCAAGTTTCCATTCGACCAAGGCGAGGCTTTGTCCAGTTGAAGATCAATTTGTCCCACGAGAGAAGATCGGTGATAACTTCTTATCCAGAAGTTTGATCTACCCCAAATTTTTATTGTTGACAGAATACTTGAAGTAAAGAATGTCTACCAAGTTTCAAGTCAATCAGAGGTTCCAAAGATGTATTTCGGTCAGAGCCAAATTCAGCTGGATGTGCGGGAGATGATCAATGATAACTTCTCATCCAGAAACCCGATCAACCCCAAACTTTTACGGAGAATAGAAGGTTCAATGTGAAGCTGTTCCTCCAAGTTTCACTTCAATCAAAATGCAAGAAGAGTTCCAGAAGACCAGTGCAAACAAGTTATGTCTCGCTGAATTCCAGTTTGACATACAAATATTGCATTGAAGATAGTTTCTAATCTGACGGTCTGATTGATTTCAAATTTTGATGACCAATCGAGAATTTGTCTAGAAACTATTCTTTCAAGTTTCAAATCGATCAGAGGCTAAAAAGGCTCCCACCTAGTTAGTCGAAGGAGACAATGTCCAATCTTGTTCGAAGATGTCAAAACAAGTCAAAATATTGCTAAGTCCTTGATAGATATTTCAATGGGCAGTCTACCACGTAATATGCATTTTTTGAAACTAAGGAAGTCAAGTTGTTATCACAAGTCGTTTTTATCCACTTTTCCATGTCGCTGAGTACTGATCGCGAAGGCGACATGCTTTTGTCCGTGAATGAAAAAGCCGGACACCATTCATTCTAGGTAATGATGAGGCGAAGGCATCCATTTGTTCGCGACTGACAAGGCTGAACAACCCTTGGTTGGACATTGATGGATATTCTAATGTTCACCAAGATTATTTGTGATAGCATCATTGATCCGGGAGGATATCAGATCGAGTTCGCAACGGATTCGCGACCACGAAAAGGTTTGCTACTTTGGAAAGGTTTGCGACCTTGGGAAGGATTCAAACTCTGGTCGGAATTGTAATTCGATCTAAATATGTATAACTAAGCTTATCTGTTTAGGGTTAGTTAGTTATATGAGTCTAATACGTTTAGGTTATTGAGTCTGATATGTACTCATACGATTGGACTATAAATACCTTGTAATAGGTCTAGTTTAGATCATCGAATATTATTACAGCCTTGGATCATATATCCAGCTCATAGTTCCTTCGACGTAGGCAAATGTGTCTAACGTTCACATGTAAAGCCCTCTTTGAAATAAAGAGTTGTGCAATTGTTTTGAGTTGTGTTTTCGATCATCCTTTGGGTTTCGGTAATTCCGAGTAAGATCCTGTTATTCTGCATATTAGAATCTGGGCGAGCCTAGTGCGAAAACCAAGGCTATGTCTCAAACAAATCAACCATAGACTGATGAAGCTATGGATTTGCATATTTGCATGCATGGGCATCCGCATTGCATACATTCATCAAGAGCAAAATTATTTCAAGGTTTAAAAAAGACGACTACCAGCACAGTTTAATCAGAGGTTTTCTGTGGACTTGTTCTGCGCATGTAATTAACTAGGAGTTTTTCAAAAGTCCTGAGGAACCATGAACCATGCAATCTCCTATATGTCAAGATGTATTTTCTTTTGGCGCAATGAGGACATGTAAATCCAAAAGGGACTTGTAACTTGCAATTCTTTTTAGAATTAATGAAGTGTATTGTTTCCTCTAAAATTGTACATTCCCTATCATTTATTTGTATACTTATGTATACTAGCACGCCTGCAACACGAAAAGGGGCCAATTCCTGGAAAAGAGATCTTCTCGGTGAAACAGTAGATATTTTAAGTTGAAATTTATGGATTGTATATCTGATGATTTGTAGATGTGATTTGTTGATCTGCTAATTATATTGGAGATATGATAATTAAGGATTTGTAATATAAAACTTGTTTATATCTATGATATGTTGAATTATTGATTGTGCGAAGCAAAAACAATTTATGTATTCCACAGGGAACAAATTATTAGAAATAGATCATATGGGGATGATCTAAGTGCTTGTTACTGTACATAAATTGAATTGGATAACTTCAGTATTGTTAATTTTGTGGTGTTTAAGAATCGAGTCCTGCACACCTTCAATCTCAAGTAAAATTTATATAATGTTGACATAGAGGCATTGATGCCTACGAGCAAATTAAGTTGCTGGAAACTATGTAAATTTAGAGGTGGCGGGTTCTAGAGCTCTTATGTTAGAACGGTGAAAAGTTCTAACCATGCACCGGATGAATATATACTATATGTGTTGGTTGAAAAATGTGCCACCTACACAAATAAACACTAGTACAGTAGAACAGTTAGTTGAGGCATGGGAAGGAGGGCAATATATAAATATTAATACGACCATGTTACATAATTCTACAGGGCATCCGAACGCAGTATTTATGGTTGGTCATTTTTGCCTTGAAGATAAAGTATATATCAACAAAGGTGAAGAAAAGGGCCTGGAAATATTGTATAGTGAAGGTTATGAGATCGATCCAGACTATGGAGACTCCTCAAGTGAATAAGAAGATTACCATGGGATAGGCCCTCTCTAAGAATGATTGGATCCAAGTGGGTTTGATTTTGCTCGAGTGCACGAGGATGTTGGATCATACTAGGCATCCAACAAGCACAAATTAACATTAGGCCAACATTTTCATAGCAAGGAAGACGCCAAACAAGGTGTGGCAATCTGGGGCATGTTTCTTCGTCGGTCTTTCAAGGTCGATAAAACAAATCCAAATCTCTATGCAGTGAAGTGCTCGATGAAAGGTTGTTGATTTTATATCTGTGTTGCACGTTACAAGAACAGTGAGCATTTTGTGGTTTCTAGAATCACCGAGCATGACTATTTGGTTACAAAGGTCTCACAGCATCACAGAAATATGTCATCTACATTTGTTACACATGTAATTTTGTCCAACCTTCATGCAAATTTTGACATGCCACCAAAGGAAATTGTTGGTCAAATTAATGACACATTTGGGTATAACATTGGGTATGGAAAGGCGTGGAGAGAAAAACAATTTGATCTTAAGATGCTATTCGGATCCTTTTATGATTCATATAATTATTTGTCCAGACTCCTTTAGTAAATCGTTGATACCAACTCTGGCACTATAATGGACATGCTTCATACGCTAGTTTTGGATGCAAACAGTGACATTGTTCCAAGAGTTGAATACATGGATCATATATTTTTGTCATTTGGGCTGGTCATCTTAGTCTTCTAGTACATGTGACCAGTAATTTGTGTCGATGGCACATTTCTAATATGAAAGTATAAAAGAACTTTAATGATAGTCGTTGGTGCAAAAGTCAACAACTAGCTATTTCTTATGGTGTATGCCTTAGTAGGAGGCGAGAACACAGACAAATGGGTATGGTTTCTTGCAAATTTGAAAAAAAAGTAGTAAAGGTAGACGGAACATGTGTCTGATTCATGATAGACATAAGGGTTTGTTTGGTGCAATTCATTTTATGGTGTCCACTGATGAGTCTGACTATAAATGAAATGACTTGATTAGCTGGTAGTGTAAGAGACATCTTGCGACAAACTTCTTCACCCATTTCAAAAGCAGATGTTTGATGAAGAAGTTTAAGAAGTTGTGTGACTAGAATCAGCATACTAAGTTCGAACAAATTTTAGGAGGAGTTAGAAAAAGAGATAATAGATTTAAATAAACTGCAAAGGACACAGGACAGTAGTACACAGTAGGTGGTCTGTGAAGAAAGTGTCACCGGCAGTTCGGATGCGCTAAGATGACCCAATAGAAGGTCAAGAATTAAGAAATTTAGTGAATGGATTAGTCACAAACCACCTTAGAAGTGGTCGCTAATGCACGATAAGGGAGGTACTAGTTATGGCATAATGACCACTAACATGATAGAAGTGTACAATTTTGTGTTCAAGGGGGTGCAAATCGTTCCACTCATTGGAATTGTCGAGTTCACTTGGCATCGCACGGCTAAATACTTCTATGAGAGGGGTACTGCTGCAAGAACATTACTGAGTGCAAAATCACAAAAATTTACGCATAAAGTACAAAAATACCTAGAAAAGAAAGCAGCGACCGCTCAAAAACATTCAACCAAGTGTATTCTCAACAACAGAAGGAAAACATGGCTTGTTTATCTCAAAAGTAAGAATGTTGGGGTTGGATACATGAGGCAACTTAAGAAACATGGTGTAATTTTTGAAGACAGTGTCAAATATATTTGTAACAAACCAACTCTGTTACACAAGCTGTGCTCTCATGTGATGGCAGCATGTGCATACGATAACCAATCAAGCAAGACAACCTATCCATTTACTATGGATTAGGGTATTTGGCTAAAACTGGTACTGCAGAATTTGAGATATGGGAACTCAACATCATTACAGACATATATATTTCCTGTAGGCCAGGTGAAATCCAGTATGTGCCACTCCCAAACTTGGAGCGGAAAGGCTCATGCCAGTGGCGTACACATCGAATGGTAATGACATAGATTGATCCGTTTGAGACCTAGTCTTGGTTTTCACACTAGGGTCGCCCAGATTCTAATATGCGGAATAACGGGATCTTACTCGGAAATACCGAAACCCAAAGTAATGGCACAACTCTTTATTTCAAAGAGGGCTTTACACGTCGAACGTTAGGCACACTTGCCTACGTCGAAGGAACTATAAGTGTCTAAAACTCAAATAAGTTCTATGACTCTTCGATTGAATTCGATGATCTAAACTAGACCTATTACAAGGTATTTATAGTCCAATCGTATGAGTACGTATCAGACTTAGAGACCTAAACGTATTAGACTCATATAACTAATCCTAAATAGATAAGCTTAGTTATACACATTCGGATCTGATTACAATTCCGAACAGGGAACAAATTCCTTTTCCTGGTCGCGGACTAATCCATGGTCGCGAATCCTTTCCGAACACGGTTAAAGTCGCGAAGCCGTATGCGATCAGGATTTGGTCGCGAATCCGTATGCGATTAGGACTTGGAGATCCTCCCGGATCATGACTCCCTTGTTGAGAAGGAGCCAACCCCCGTTGCGACCTCTCGATCAAACTGGAGATGTGGAAATTGGGCTTGTCCATCTTCTTTTGTGTACCACTTTGCCGCACGTGCTCGTTGATCTTTCCGACCGATTCGAAAAGTCTCCTTTGTGCCACTACGGGTGGTAGTCACCTTCCTCTCCAAAATCACATCGTCACGTAAAGGTTCGTCTCGTTGATAGACCAAGTCTTCAACAGATGATACTATAGTATCTGGCTCATCATCCAGCATTGAAGGCTCGAAGACTTTGAATCCTTCCCAAGGTCGCAAACCTTTCCAATGTCGCAAACCTTTTCGTGGTCGCAAATCCGTTGCCAACGCGACCTGAGATCCTCCCGGATCATGACTCCCCTGTTGAGAAGGAGCCAACACCCGTTGGTGACCAACCGTGATGACGTAGAGAACGACTGGGAGTTTTGGAACGAACACACGATGAGCAATGCTACAATCGTCGGATCGAATGTATGGATAGGCGCTCATGGAGCTTAGCACCTCCGTCATGGATTATGGCCTTGGCCACTCGCGGATAGCCTTCCCCTTGTCGAGGTTAATACTATCACCGATCCCAAAGCTAGGATTGCGAATTTTGAATAGTGGCGCCGTAGAGACAAATTGCATGTCGTTTTCAACTAGTCGTTGTGGTGATCGACGATATACCTCTGCGAACAGCACGTTGTTTTCTGCAGGCAAGCTCACCAAACAACCATCATTTTCCATACTCGATGTATCACAATCCCCTTGGCTAACTGGACGCATCACGCTCAGCACACACTTTGAGCATGCATTGACAATCCGTTTTGCCTGATTTGCTGTCAACAAGTCCTTGGTGTCGACGTGGTCGTTTTTGCTGATGATAAATTTCGTCCCATCCTTTGTGAGGTCGTAGTCTTGAGCTCTTCGATGGTAATGGGCGTCACGATCGTACAAGAACGGACTTCCAAAAATCACTTGGCAAATATCGATGGGGATGACATCGCATTGAACCTCGTCGATGTAACGAGCAGATATTGCAAACTTTAGAGTACATTGACTCTTGATCTGCTGATTCACGTCAGAAGTGAACCATCCCAGAGGATACGGTCGAGGATGTTGAGTCGTCTGCAAACCAAGTCGTCGAACCAGCCCGGAGGAGACCAAATTCTTTTGGCTTCCGGGGTCGAAGATTGCTGCGACCACCTCGTGCTTCACCTGTATGTTAACAGTGAACAATTCCTCTGTCGGGTTGTGGTGAATTGATGAATCCGAACCTTTCTCCTTCGGCATTGCCATTAGAGACAAGGTCGTGTCCGCCTTTTCAACCGAATCCAACTGGATAATTTCCTCTGCGAGCGGAATAGAAGTAACCATAGCTGTTCGTGTGCTTGGTTCATCCCTCCTTTTTCTTTCTGGTCGCAGTTCAGGATGAAGTTTATAACACTTCTCTTTTGTGTGCCCAGCAACATGACAATGCTCACAAGTGTTACCCGTATCGTGGGTACCCTCTCTGGAGTTTGTCGTGGTTGAAATCTCCCTTAAGTTCTTATCGTTGCGGGTCTTATTCTTCTTCTCAATCGCCAAAGCAGTCGTACTCGTGGTCGAGATGTCTTGAACTCTGAACAGACTTAGCTCAGTACTGATCGATTTCTGAAGTCCAGATGTGTACTTCTGAAATACCTGAGGGTCGGATAGTGAGATGCCAATGACCATTGCTTGTCGCCGAAACTCTGTCGTATAGTCTTGGACGGTCTGATCGCGCCATTGGTACAATCTGTGCCAACGCTCCCATCTCTCCTCAAGGTAACCCATCGGATAGAATTCTTGTCGCAGAAGTCGTTTGAATTGACCCCACGCAAGGTCGTCAGTTTCACCACTGGCGACAAGGGCCTTCCACCATGTCTTGGCGTGGTCCTTCATCTTCAAAGGTACAAATTTGACCTTTTGAGCGCTACTAAACTCTTTCAGGTCAAAGTAGGTCTCAAGTTGGTCGATCCAAGAATCCAGCTTCTCGGCATCGATCACCCCATCATATATGGGTATATCAATCTTAGCGTCGACTTTAAAAGATCCGACAGCTAAGGAGGTGTTGGCGAGGTCGTCGGTCTTGTGGTCGCCTTCGTCTTCATCTTCGTCTGCCCTGCGCAAGTCTTCACCAGTCTTCTCACCCATAACCTTCCCTACTTCAGGAGGTATAATCATGGCCTGCTGCTTAATCCAAGCAAGCACGGTTTCCATGTCGGTGGAGAGTTTAGCCACTTTTTCGGCTAGGTTAGCTTGAACGGAGGTATCGTCAGACATTGTCGGAGACGCGGCTGTAGGAACCGTCAATTGATCGCCTGGAATTTCGCCGGAAGTTTTGTAACCCTGGCGAGTCTTCACCATCCACAGGATAGGAAAGTCGCTCTGATACCAACTTGATCCGTTTGAGACCTAGTCTTGGTTTTCACACTAGGGTCGCCCAGATTCTAATATGCGGAATAACGGGATCTTACTCGAAAATACCGAAACCCAAAGTAATGGCACAACTCTTTATTTCAAAGAGGGCTTTACACGTCGAACGTTAGGCACACTTGCCTACGTCGAAGGAACTATAAGTGTCTAAAACTCAAATAAGTTCTATGACTCTTCGATTGAATTCGATGATCTAAACTAGACCTATTACAAGGTATTTATAGTCCAATCGTATGAGTACGTATCAGACTTAGAGACCTAAACGTATTAGACTCATATAACTAATCCTAAACAGATAAGCTTAGTTATACACATTCGGATCTGATTACAATTCCGAACAGGGAACAAATTCCTTTTCCTGGTCGCGGACCAATCCATGGTCGCGAATCCTTTCCGAACACGGTTAAAGTCGCGAAGCCGTATGCGATCAGGATTTGGTCGTGAATCCGTATGCGATCAGGACTTGGAGATCCTCCCGGATCATAGATGATGCAAAATGCGATGAACTATGAAAGTGCACCATTTGAAGACAGCCTGGCCACACAAGGAGGATACGTTCAGTTGCATCTGGCCAACCTAGAGCTTAATAGTGACGTATTGTGTAGTACTAACTTATTTTTTCTGTTTGTAGATATGACTCATGATCGTCCACACCTTTCGAAATTACTCGAGTTGTGCTATGAAGATCGTCATCAGGCTCGAGCGTTGAGAGATGGGCAAGAGTGGCAACCCTTTTGGCTTCGATCTCCCGGCATGGCCTGGCCCCTTGATGGCAGGTACATCCCACGATTGAGGGCAGCCATATTGTTTCCCTTCATCAGGACGATCACTAGGGTGGAGGCTTTCAGACATGATCGATAACTAGTCTCCTCCCTTGTGGACAAATGAAGGCCCGAGACACACACATTTCACTTTTGGTGGGGTGAGATGACCATTACACTTGAGGGTGTGGCCATACTCCTTGGTCTGCCTATTTATGGCCAAGCCTAAGTACCTCCACCTAGTAACGCAGGATGGGATGAGGCGTTGACCTAGAGGGTTCATCTACTACCCCTGGGTCAGGAGCCCTTACACCACGATGTTGGAGTTCATGTGGCTTGGCTCACACACTTCAAGACCTGTACAACAGATGCTGACGAGTGGACTGTTAGCCGACACGTTGAGGTGTATTCCAACACCTTTTTGGCGGCTTCATGTTTACAAGTATGCGTGCAATACATTTTATTTAGTGCTATTTAAAATATTGTAGCTAATCATTATTTTTTTATTTGTCCATAGGTACACATGGCGACATTGTTGATCATTGGCTAGTCCCACTAGCGCAAATGATCACTAACACCCTGATCAAGCATATCCCATGCATTAGCTGGGGATTAGTGGTTCTCTGCACAATGTACAGAGCATTATGTGATGCTTGTGTTCGGCATGCCTGACAAGCTAATATGGAGGGATGTCCTCTGCTGGTTTTGTTATGGTCTCCCAAGCACCTCCCTATTGGACGACTGATCATCACGGAGGTGCCTGTTTCTTTGCCAAAGGGCCATCCAGATGGATGAGGATGACGAGATGGACCACGCAACCATGGGGGATCATTGATTGCAACACGAGCTGCAATGTGTCTAGGTACACACACTCTACATTGTGTACAGTGGTGAGTTGGAGTTGATGTATCCAATGCAGGTTATATGGAGGCCCTGGACAACTGCATACATGTGAGTGCAACACCTGGCAGGATTTCATCGGTCTGTGTAGAGGACCAGGACCTCTGGCTCACTGATGCATACTTATCTTTAGTCATATGCTGGAGGTTTACGCTCTATGGTGGGTGATGCGTCAATTTGGCCTATTCTAAATGGTCCTTCCTCCAGACGCTGGCCATCAGTTATCTCACAATCAGCATGAGTAAGTCAATGATCATTATATTATATACTGTATTTTTCTTTCGTAAATATATTGACATGTTTTATTTTTTCTACAAGCAGACCAGTAAGGGCAAGAAGGTCGTCAGATGGGAGGACCGACAGGTACTTTACACTCATTGTGCATGAGGAGAGGCCATATGACCCTACGACGTACGACCAATACCTCTAATGGTACCTTCCACACACTAGTGCGCGGATTGCTCCACATCTTCCGGCACCTGTTGATCTACATGCTTCGAGCATTCAGTTGATTTAGGACTGACATTACGTTGGCAAGATACATCGCCAGGTATAAATCGATAGTGTGTGTCCTATTTTTTGTTTCCTTATTATCATCTAGCATAGCTTCATGGTTTGGCAGACTGATGCACACCGTATCATCTCCTCATTCACACGGCCTCTCGTCTAGTGGTTGCATGCACGTGCCCTTGTCACACATGAAGAGTTGATGATGGCCATCATCAACATTGATTGGATCATATGTCAGCTAATAGTGGACATTAGTGATATTTAGTCTGCAAGTGTTGCACCTCCATCGCTATCGGCTCCGCCTCGACATATGTTGGCCAATCGTGTGAGCACCTCTTTTCATCATCCTGATGCAGCAGGACTATCAGGTACGGTCATTATCGATGCGCCAATTTATCTCAATGGGCCCTAACCCGACTCTTATCACACAGGTGTTTGGGTTCACCTCCTACCACCGTCTTGTGGAGGCATGCGGATCTCTGAGGGAGCTTGTGCATCGCCCTCTGCCTCCCCGTTTGATTCCAGCATAGGCTTCGACTTCACATTCGACTTCGATGATGATGACATGGACACAACACAGCGACAGATGGACGAGTAGTTGGCTACGTCGTTGGCTGCAGCGAAGGGGGTGATGCAAGGCGAGTTTTATGGCACAGTTTGGGTGCATGATAGGCTCCCATCGTACCTACTTCCTCATCCTGACAGTGCCGAGCTAGAGGTTATTCTCAACCCTACGTATGTAGAGTACGTCGACTTATTGCGGTAGAGGGAGGACACTGAGTAGAGCCAACATCAATTGGCCTCTGCCTAGTTTGCCGGTGTGCCTCCACCATTGCAGGAGTCTGTTCAGCACCCACATTCAGATGCTCATGAGCAGATTGCAGGGAGAGGCCGCAGTCCGGGACACCAGGCACATGACCTAGCCCCCCTTGACAGCCATCGCAGAGGACAGTGGTTCCGCCTAGGACTTTATATCCATTGCTATTTTAGCGAGACTGAACTCAGCATCCGAAGAGGGGGCGGAATTAGTAGTTATTTTTTTAGTTGTCTTATCATTTGTATGAAACAAGAATTGTGTTTATATATATATATATATATATATATAATTTTTTGGAAGGTTTTCAGCTAATTTGCATTTCGTCATAGTTTTTTATTGGAAAATTCTTTCTGAATGATTTTTTTATAATATTTGCGATAACAAAAACATGAATTACGGCATAAAAGATGCGTACATGCAAGATGTGTGTACGCAAGAAAAGATGTGTCGTAACTTAGGGTAATTGTCATGCATATAAGATCGGTATTACGAGCATCAACACATCATGGTTATTTTTCACCTTTTTCAGCTTTTCTTCAGCTTTTCAGATTTTTCAGTTTTCTTCAACTTTTCAGCTTTTTCATACCTGAGTTGTTAAATCTAATTGAAAATAAAACTTGTCTCAAATCCACTGGTAAGGTCTGTCACTCCACCTATAAATATGTGTTTTTCCCTCCATTCAGTTGCGCACAAACTCTCTCTACATATTACATCAGGCTTCTTTCTTTTCATTTATACTTATGGCTGAGTCGAGTTCATCATCTGGAGGACAATCCGACAAAATATATGAACCAACACAGCTATGTCACTGTAACAAGCTTGGTGACCAATACTCATCCAACGAAGAAGAAACAATATGGCAGAGATACCACGACTACATTGGTGTTAAGATTTCTAGGAACAAAGATGTGAGTGCTCTACCATGTTTACGTTATCCTTTTGAGTATTAAATTTATTGATTGATCACATTTTTCCTATAGAAGTATGAGCACAAGTGTGATTTCGTTCAGTGGATCGAGAAAGAGATGTCGATAAAGAGATGTTGAACCACCCTAAGTCATATAGCAGGTGGTGGGGAGAAGTAAAGGCTCATTGCAAGATGTTTAGTTTCCCGGAGAAGTCAGATCTAGACTAGATTGGTCCTTACTGTGAGGTGGAATGGTGTCGCAACCTCGACAAAAAGATGGATGTCAGCTAATTAACTTGCTCACTCTTGACTACCTTAGTTAAAAAACCACAACTGAGTCCGAGCATGAATTATCGTTTTATTTTCTAAATGTATCATTTAAAGATGTGAATTTGATTAAGGTCTATTCACTCACAAGTGTACTGTCTTCGTTTATATATAAATATGTTATTTTAACCTCTACATGCATATAAATTAAGGCATGACTGCTCTCTGTTAGGTTTTACTTGGGCCGGCCAGACGCTACGTTAAATGTTCGGGTTAGGGTTAGGGTTTCTATACATCAATTTAAAAAAAAACTGTTTGAGAACGAATACTTATGTGGTCGAATAATTGAAAAGGTAAGAGAAATAACTGGATCCAAATGAAAAATGAAAAATGCATAGTATTTTTAAAATTTGTTAAAATTCAAGTCATTTTCGAATTTTTTTTTCATCCTGGTTATTTACAGAAAATATCATTTTCCTGTGGCCTGGTCACCAGTTGCCGCTTGGGTGGCAACTGAAGGCTGGCGACTAAAATGTGGCTTAAGTCGCCAACCTTGCTGACAACTAGTGGCTACTTGTATCAAATCAGAGTCTTGATTGGCGACTGAAGTCATTTTTTCCATTTCTTTTTCTTCTGAGTTATTTGTTGATTTTTTTAATATGTTATCCATACAAAAATATACACAATTTAGTTAAATTAATATATTTATATTTATAAATTATATTTCTATATAAAAAGTATGTGATGATATATAGTTGGGTTGGATTGGGTCAACCTTAAACCCACGTCTACTCATTCTTCTAAGTCAAGTCAAATCATTCGGATTGGACTGGGTTTGGTGTAAAATTTAGAATTCTATTTTCTTGCTTCACTACTTTTTAGTGTAAGCGAAGTCACTTAGACAGAGCTAATTTGCAGGGCTCCCCATATCATAACAAAGCAGAACTAATCTTGATATATCACATATGGGAAATGCAGCAAACTAACACTTTTCTGCATATTTTTTTCTTTTCTCTCTTTATGTTTCTATCAGATGTGTCTTTTTAATTCATCCTACACTCCCAAGTATAACATAGATTGTAGAGCAAATTGAGCCGGACTGCACTAATTAATTATAGCTGGCTTTCTACTTCTTCGTTCATAGAGGTGAGTATTCGATCAATTTTATGAAATTTTGCAATCATTTATTAATTTCAGTTTTTGAGTTTCTAAAACTAATTTAATTAAATTATAAAATAATTAATTCAGTTGGTTAATTAACCAAATCATAAAACAGTTAATTTGGTTTTGATATTTTCTAAAGATATAATATGTTGTATGACATTAATCAATAAATATGTCATTTAATATGCACGTATTAAGTTACTGATACATTACTTTATTTAAAGTTAAAGAATAATGGTATTTTATTAATTATATTTAATGATTGTTACAGATGTAAATACGTTTATATTCTTAAAATAATCTAAATTTAGACAAATAATCCAATATTCATATATTAATTCGGTTATATCCGGTACTTCAGTTTTTCAAAGTTGAAAACTGAATTGAACAAAATAAACTAAAATAACCAAATTTATCGGTTATCTCGTTCAATTAGGTTCGATTATTCCTGTTCGATAAATTTTTTTCACACCACTACCCGTTCATGACAAAACGTCTAGCTATGAACAGCTCTGTATGAACACAAGTTTGAATTGTTCTTAGTTAATTAATTACTAACCTAGTCAAAAGTAGCACGCGCGATGGGTTAGTAGGCATACTTTCGGCGTATTCTCCTTTCTGTCGAGTTTTTTTTACTGTTAACCCAGAGTTAAAAAATAATTTTGAAATTAACCCACAGTTACGAGAATTTGTAAAAATGGCCTGCCACGTCAGCTTGTCGAGCTCTGGGAGCTCGACAAGCTGCTAGTCGCACGGGACAGCCACTTGTCGTGCTCCCCAACCACGACAACAGCTTGTCGCGGGTCCCGAGCACGACAAGTTAAAACATTTATTTGCCGAAACGGGGATTCGAACCCGGGCCAGAGGACTCAGGAGCGAGCGCGCGAGCCGGTTGGTCTAAGGCATTTATCTGTTATATAAGCACTGGACATTTTAATATTCTGCAGATGGCTGAACTGGGAGCTTGTCGTGCTCCAGGAATACGACAAAGACTTGTCGAGCTCTGGGAGCACGACAAGCTCTAGTCGTGTTCCTGGAGCACGACAAGAGGCTGCCCGTGCGACTAGCAGCTTGTCGAGCTCCCAGAGCTCGACAAGCTGACGTGGCAGGCCATTTTTGCAAATTTTTGAAATTGTGGGTTAATTTCGAAATTATTTTTTAATTCTGAGTTAACAGTAAAAAAAACTCCTGTCACTATACTGGACTAGGACACTGATTCATCCAGGCTTTGGTTTATTGTGTCTCAGACAATGAAAGATAAGTAATTCTCATTATGTGGACGGTTGATTATAAATTAACAATTTAGATTAAAATGAGTACAAATTTAAAATTTATCGTGAGACAATTAGCATCTCAATTTTTTCTATATCGATCCAATCCTTTATCAAGTTATGTGCACGACTAAGGTGCAAGGAGTGACAGGTAGCAGTCTGGAATTAAATCTGGATGCTCCAGATTAACTGCTAAAACCCATCGACATCATTAAAAAAATCCCTAAAGCATTCTATCTTCACACAATTGCCTTTCCATCCTCTAGCACATATGTTATCCTCTTTAATTTATACTATTCAAATTTGATCCAATAATTAATTCTCAATCACTTACTTTAAAGATTGTTTGTACTAGGATTTGAGGTCCTGGATTTTGAATGGTTCAAAGATGTTTCTCCTCATATATTTGAACTTCCTAACACTTGGTTGATGTCAAGTGAAGATTTCGAATTTATTGTTGTTAATAATTGTCATCACCTAAACGGTTGTGGGAGGCCAATAATTTCTCCATCGATGAAGACGTCAGAGAGACCTATTGGTGTTGTGAAAGACTCGGTGCTCACCTATTCGGAATGAAAAATGAGCAATTCTAGTGAATATTGAAGTGAAACTCACTAGTGAGTGTTTCACTGAGAAGTAGGAGAATTTCAATGAGCCTTCGAGAGCTCGGAAAAATTCTCGTGCCTTCTTGATTTATTCTTTTACTCTTTTTTACTTCTTGCATTTTTTATTTAATTTTATTTATCTTAGGCATTCATTGTTTTTTATTATCACCATAGGTTTACCAAATTATTTGATCCCTTTAGCCACTAGATTTCATTTAGAGTGCTCATAAAAAAATTTATTTTCATACATACAAAAATCAGTTTTAGCCAAAAAAAAAAATTTTCAGTCCTATTCACCCCCTTTATTGCACCATCCTTGACCCTGCACTCTCCTACCCTTCTACCCTTTAATGCACTAGCTATTCATTTTGATATGCATCAAATATGATCAAACAACTGAAACTGTAATTTTCATCTTTTTATTTTAAAGAGTAAACTGTATTCTGGGTCTTTAAATTTGTGTTATTAAGGTTCCTAAATTTGAAATTTAGTTTGATATGTCGCTAAACTTGCTCGATCATTTAACTCAGGTCCATCCATCGTTTAAACTAACGATAAATAATGTAGTTTCATGCGATAGTACTTCTAAATTGCGTGACATGCCACGTTAATTTTTATATCATAATATTGTGTCATATAGCATAACCTGTTAGTTTTTTAATGACATAGCACACTGAAATGAAAATTAAAAAACATAACATTATTTTGATTGAATACATAAAATTTGGTATAAAATAGATGATAAAAGTTCATGATAAAACATATATGACATTAAATGCAAACTTTGCATTTAATTTCAATTCTTAACCAACGAAATGATAAATTTGAGTAATGTAGACAAGTTTAACAAATTGACTAATAAAGACAAGTTTACTATTCTAAATTCCAAGTTTAGAAATTTAAATGAAATAATTATACAAATTAAAATCTCGGTTAGCAATTTATTGTATATCTGGCTGGCATTGTCTCATGTAACGTATAATAATTTTTTGTAAGCATAAACCCATGAAAAGGTCTTCTGGCCGGCGAATTGCTGTCCGAAGTCGACGTGCATGGATAAGGCTGGTACCAAGTATACTAACCGTTTTGAACTTTTCCATTTGTCGTATTGTTTTAGTTTTGTTTTATGAATTTTCGTTAAGGAGCGTGTATAATTTTTTCTCTATCTTTTATATATATATATATATATATATATATATATTTCTTTATTTTTGAATAGAACTTTTTCTCTCAGATTTAGTCCTTTAACATTTATTTACCTAGCTCATTTTTAATTTCTCTAATGATAACAGTTCGGCGGTGGGTGGAGGCATGATAGCAAGGGAGGTGGCAGCCGCAGGGAGACAGACGACAAAAGGGTGGTGGTTGTGATGGCGAGGTGACGGTGATGACATCGGTTGTGGGAGGTGGTGGCAACACTGGTTGCAGGCATCAGTGACCGATGGAGTAGAAGAGAGAATGCAACAGTAGCGACAGCAGTCGTGATGGATCGGGAGGAAGAGGAGGAGAGAGAAAAAATTGTGAAAGAAAAGGGAGGATGGAGATTTAATTTAGATATGGATATATGGTGTAGATGATAATTTTTTTTTTAAAATAGACATATATATCCTAAACAGTTTAAAGAGAGTAAGAAACCCATCATCATATGCTCATTGGGTGCATTGTCACTTGTGTCTTAAGACCTTCAGGTGTCACTTGGTGTCATTCTATGTGGTATGATATTTATGAAGAAAGATATTTATCATAAAATATTATTATTATATCATCAATTATAGAATAGATATATTAAAAATGATATATTAATCAAAAATTTTCTAGAAGTGCCACAATGCTAAACGGGGCCTTCAAAATATTTATTTTTATGGAATGGCTAATAAAAATTATTTTTTAGTATTAATTGCTTCCATTAATATTAACTAATAGATTTTGATCCAATGGTCATCAACTGATCCAATAGATTTTAAAGTGCCGTATTATTTTTAGTGTCATATTTTCTTATTTTACGTTGTTCTTATTTTTAGGTTGTCGTATTTTTTTATTTTAGGTCGTTGTATTTTTTAAAATTATTGTTGTTTTAAAAAAATTATATATATAAATTGTAAATACCTTACTAGTGTCCTTATTTTTGTATTTTTGCCGCCACCAAGTCCACAACAGCTACATTAGTATTATTTTCGATCAGTGTCGCGTGCTCGTCGTCTTGCACGGAACCAGTTCAACTCTCGAGTGGATTCTTGGCTGGAAATAAAGTGGTACCTTATAAAGCATAACATTTGAGACCGCACTTTGCTACAGACTTTAGTGATATTACAAGTTCAATTCCTATAAAGCTAGGGTTTGGGGTTTATCGCTTGGAATGGTATATCAGATTTGCGGGTGTTTTTAGAAAGAGTCAAGTCTAATCGTGTCTAATCCAACATTATTAAAAAGAAAAGCCGGATTTGTGTGTGATCGATGTAGGTGATGTAGACTGGATATGGTAGATGGAGCGGTACATTTGGATGAGATTTTTTAAGCCGGCCGGCGACAGAAACGGCAAGAGATTGAGCTAATCAGTACAATTCCGATTCCAGCGTGTGGAATCAAGGTCAAATGCAGCTGTGTTGGTGCCACGTGTATGATCGAGATTCCACGAGCTGTTGAATTTCGTCGTCAATATACAGTCCTTAAACGAAGAAAACAAATATATTTACATCACTCTCTTGTGACGTAGGTTTTCATCCTTCTTTATTTTTTTTCTTTTTCTAATTAATCTTGCTTATATTCCTCTCTATATGTAATATACATAAAAATAATACTTTGTAATAATATGCTTTGACATTTACAGTGAACTAATTAGGCACCTGCATTACCATTCTAAAAGCAATTATCCGCTTTGTCAAGCTCTAGAAAAAGCCAATGTATGTAAAGGTAGCTTTGCAAAATACCAAAATCTATCCTACATGGTGACAATTACTACTTGTTATGAAATAATATATCAGTAGATGTTCACAACTAAATACATCAATATTCTAATCTATATGATATAAAAACATTGCTCATTATCCAACTATGCCATTAAATGTGTAATCTTATACCATAAATTTAGTAAACCCTAAACTATCAAATTCTTTATAATTCCTGTGATTAATAGAATTTCTAGCCTCATCTCTCATTATGCCTATAAATAAAGACTGTTTTGTATATATTATATAACAATAAGAATACATGATGATACATAAAAAGTAAATAATTTTATTATTCCTTCTCCATTCTCTCTGTATTTTGTCTATTTTTTATATTTTGTAGTTAAAAGTACATTTTTCATGACACTAATCACTTTTTTTGAGTACTTACTTTTTTTTAAGAGAATTGGAAATGGGGAAGTGATTTATGATATTATACACAGTGTCATGAAACTAACAAAAAAATATGAGCGTTTTAGGGTGCATGTAGTTGTATTTGAAAAAAATTTGTAATATTTATAACACACATCCAAATCTAAATTTAATCTCCATCTTCTCTTCTCCCTCCTTTTCATCCTCCTCGCAATCCCCTATCTCCACCACCACCACCTCCATCATCTTGTTCTCCCCATCGGCCACTGTCGCCCACGACTGACGGTAGCATCATTGTCTTACCACAATGTTACCACGATCACCAACCTTTTGTCACCCGTCTCCCCTACAAGCCGCCATTGCCCATCACCGCCACTTGTGGCCGACAGTGCCATCGCTGTCCTACCTCCGCCTACCATCAGATTGCACCGTCAGAGAAGTTAAGAAGGAGCTAGGTGTAGGGCCCCAAACCCGAGTCCTCAACTAACTTAGGTTAGAGACTCCATATTGGCTCAGTCGCCTCTCAAGCATCACCCTTAAGCGCAGTTGAACTGTTGTAAACTTTTTTTTGTTTACCACCGTGGTACATAAGTATGGAATCAAACTAAATATTATCGATTGCTTGAAGCGTTGCCACTTGTCGTCTTCTCATTTTCACATTAACAACATCATGTGGGGTAGGCTTTCGTGTACCATCTAAGTTGAAAGTCACTGGCCTCCCTCTTTTAGGCAAGCTGTGTAATAAGCTAGCAAGGGTGAGTATTTTAGTACTCAGCAAGTCGAGATAATAAGAAATAGAATGACATGTCTACCTGATCATCAGCAAAGTTATACAAGAAATCTTTTAAATTCTCTTTTCAACAACAAATGCATCTTTTTTTATGAAATCTACTGCTACTATAATCATGAATAACTCACCATTGTCGATCACTCCCATTGTGAGAACCAGAGTGAATATTTATATATTTTTAACTCTACAAAGGTGTACAATTTTACCCATGAAAACTCTTAACCGAACTACCGTGCGAGCTTTGCATTTCTTTAAATGCATGGCTAGGTTAAGAGAACAAAACTTTTCGCCTGAGTCGTACACTTAACCTCCACTGGCATGAGGTTTGTCATGTTGTTGTAGTTAATTTTGCTACTGCACCCCCATACACTCGCAGACCACTCCTGCAATGTCGTTCACAGACACTCGCAAACCACTCTTGCAGTGTTTTAATCATCCACTCAGATAATACGCTCTCAGCTCACCATATGCAATGCACTCATTATAGAGGTAAGTTTCCGAATAGGTTAATCGGCTTCGCTTGTTCCATACGAGGTTTGTGGTAGTACATATGGACGATGCAAGAAAATAGTAGTCAGTTGGTGAAGCCTTAGATGTTACTCCCTATCACGCCCAAACAAATACAACACATCTCTTAGCTCCTCTACCTCTCCAGATAAACGGAATACATATTTATCCCATCAACCGACAATTCCACAGATCGAACTTTTTTTTTATTTCTATTTTTATTCTAAACTCTACAATTGATCCATTTAAATTTAGAAAGTATGTTTCTTGGTTGTAATACCAGCTATATTATGGATTTCCACATACAATATAAAAATATTATGCATACAATTGTCACAATATGATCAACAAGGATAGACTTGTCTAGTTTGAAGACCAATGTTCTCATCATAGCCTAGCCAATTCTGACGAGCGTGAAGGCCTTGAGCTATTATTCTTGTTGCATTAGGCCATAACGAGAGCAGAAGGCTTTAGCTTATAAGTGTGGTAGTCCAATGGTTCCCTGCATCTAGTACCTTGAAGAAACCCATCGATTGGTTACCACTAAGAATTGATCAACCCGCAATATTAACTACTTGATGTTTAAACACATGCCTATTTGTAGAAATATGCAACTCATGTTTTTTCGAAGAAAATAATCCAAACAATCTATATATAATATTATCAAGCATTAATGTACACTTATTCACAAAATTGGATGACTGCTAACACTTGAGTTCAAATGGTCACCCTTCGATAAGTTAGATTCCTATTTTAGGAAGACACACTAAATTAGAAACAATTCTAGAAAATGAAAATTCAAAGACATTATAAGGACGATGCATTACTAATCCCCGTATTCCTGACTTGTGCATGAGAAGATGTTAGAGAACTTAGGTTCACCTAGACATGAGCAAATACAGATACTTCTTTAGTCGATTCAAGAAAAACAAATGAAATTAATAACAAGATCAAACTCGCTCACACCAACACTTTATTTCTTGTAGTGTATACATGAGCATATCAATTTTGTTATACATCACTAAATTAAATGGACTCAAGACTAGGATGATAATCCACTGTTTGCTCTTGCCATTACCCTTATAAAAATAAGTTACTATTCTCACCGATTTTACCCACACAACACCAGGTGCTGCCCTCAAGATTAAAATCAAGGTTTCTCCCCAAATCAAAACCAAATCAACTATCAAACTACAAATCCAAAAATATAGTTATATATCTAACCCCTAGTGTAAGAATCTAGCAAAAACTAACCCGAATCAAACCTAAATTAAGCCAACATTAGGGATTTTGGAGGTATTTCAAAAATTACAAAATCTATGGTTTAGCTCTTTACCTTGAGAGAAATGGAAGGGGGAGAGGAGAGGCTCCTTGGGTGATCTCTTAGATGCCCCTTATTTCCATCTTCATCCTTGGCAAAGGGAAAGAGAGGGGGAGTGAGGGAGAGAGATGGTAATGTGTTTGATTTTGTATATGTAAAGGGAAGGAGGTGGCGTATGTATTTATAGGCTTGGTGTGCAATACAAGTTGGATTTTTCATTTGAGTTCTCATTTCTATCCATTTATGTATTGTAGTTGTGGCAACAGAACACAAATTGATTTTGTCTTCTGAGTACAAGTCCTTATCCATTAGAGTTTTGCAAAATTTCTAGATTTTTAAGGGGTTTTGTGCAAGAGTGTGGGCCAAAATAAAATTTGTAATTTGCTATTTGAAAATAATAATGTCATGGAATCAAATTCTATTCTCAAAGAAATAATCCGAATGTCTGCACATATAGATGACTTAAATTTATAATCTACAGACATTAAGATTCAAACTTTAGCCTCTACAGAAGCATTTAGATTTCTTAGATTAAAATTAGTTGCTGATTAGATATACTCTTAAACATGCTAATTAAATGCACATACATCTGACTTTTCTTTGCAATAAGTGTTTGAAAATATAATACTTTTGAAGATATTTTATTATCGTGAACAAATATGGATAAGATCAAGAATATTAAATTAATCATCAAATACAGATAAGATCCAAACTATTAAACTAATTCTCAAATTTGGATAGGATCAAGAGTATTAAATTTATTTCTCTTTCTTAGCTCCTAAGAAATGAATAACATAATGAAATATGTTTGCTTTGCTTTACTTTAAAGAAAATCAACAAAATATAGTTTTCTTTATACCGAGTAATTCCTTAGTACCGAAAGAAAAACTACCGGTAACATGGCTTGAGCAAACACACTTTTTTTGGCACATCTATAGTAAAGTTTAACTAAACTAAATACACTAAACTAAATACACACTTTTTTTGTATTGAATGTATATTTGATTGGAGTCCAAATCAACATTGACACTGCTTCCCGCAGTAACAATCACGCCTAGACTCCCAAACCTAGGACTCTAAGTCCACTCGCCTTGGCCTCAAGGCGCTTCACTACTGTTGTTGCTATAGCCCAGTTGTCTGCACACCACACGCGTACTGCATCTCCAGCATCCGCTCTGCTACACGCCTGCATGCCTACTGTCTATGTTTGCCACACGCCCACTACATGCTGGCACCCATGCGCCTCACATTTGGCTTTGGGCATGCCACAATGCATGCAGACGCACGCCAACCATGGCCATTGCCGTGCCTTGGCCCTGCTGCAGCCTCGCTAGCGACTACCACAGCCATTGCAGTGCTCCGGCCATTGGCCTTACACCAGCAATCCTCCTCAAACACCACCACTACTACTCTACTCTATTGATGCATGTCTGGGTGTATGTATGTATGTCTGTACATGTCTATTTGCTTGTGTGTATGCTTGTGCGCTTGCCCTAAGCCAACAAGCAACTGGAGATGGTCTCACCTGTGTTGCTGCTGCTGGAGAAGAATAGAGTGGGGGGTGTGTGTGCGTGTTGTGTTTGTGTGTTGTGTAGGTGCTAAGGAGGAGGATAACTAAAGAAGAGCTTATGTATGTGAAGTGTGTATATATGTGTGTGGTGCTCTATATGCAAGGCTTTAGGTTGGTTAGGAGAAGGTGTTGTAGGAAATTTTTAGCCATGCATGACACATCTATCCTAAATTATAAGGACTTAATTAGAATTTTGAGATTTTTGAGGTGGTGTATGCAAAATATCAATATAACCAGTTTTGACCATCTTTTGAAATTTAGTTTTCTGCAGGGGCTTTTATGAAGTTTGCTGGTGTAGTAGGTACTATGGTTGTTTGGAATACAAACTTTATAGTTTTTGCTAGTGGTTTTATGCAAAATAGCAATACTAATGGGCTCAGGGCCATTTTCTGTACATCCTGACCTCTTCATGGACTTTTATGCAATTGTACCAATGCAACGGTGTAAGGGCCATTTCAAATAAAATTTAGGGCCTGTTCTTAGGAGTTTTATGCAAAAATACCAATAAAATTTGGTTTTGAGCTCTTTTTTAGAAATCTGATTCATTTGGGGTCTTTGTGCAAAAGTGTCATTAGGACTAAGGCAATTTGTGGTGTTAGATCTTTTTTATTTTTAGATTTCTCACTTAATTACGCTTCTATTCTATGTAGGCAATAGAAAAGTTTAGAAACACTTGATCTCAGCCTCGATTTTCATTGTCCAATCAATCCCTAAATAGTTAATGAAAATAGTCTCTCATTGATACCTAATGAGTCCCTGGTCCCTTTCAAAAATAATTTATATTACTTAAATCTAATATTTCTAATATTATTAATAGTACCATCAATATTGTTATGAATATTGTTAGTATTCCTATTAATACTATCATCCTTAATTAAAATAATTTTAAAATACCCATTCCCAGGCCATTGGTCACACAATCATGTTACTAGTAACAAGTTAAAGCACTATAGTCGGCAACACGACACGACCAACATTGTAGTTGTTCCTAACTCGAATGCTTCGACTTGCTCCACGATCGATTAGCAAGTCGCGAAACTCAAGTTGTCACACTAGGTTAACTCTAGAGAGCTAAATCTAAAAAGAGAGATATATGTAAGAAAAGAAAAAAAAACATATACTTGTCTATCGATAAAACATGAAAAGTATAGTAGAAAGTCTATTTTTAGTCATCCAACTTTGATGCTAAGATAATTTTAATCCTCCAATTTTACAAAGAAGCAAAACAAATCCCAAACTTCGAATGTATGTGCAAAATTGGTCCTCCGTTAAAAATTCTCATTTTGGATCGACATTCAGGATCTAACCTGTATTCTCAGGGTAGGGCTGTTAAAAGGCTTGAAGCTCACAATCTACTCGAGCCCAAATCGAGTTGAGCTCGTATTTGCCCTCAAGCTCAATACCTAATTTGAACCAAACTCTATATCTAATTTGAGTTAAGTTCGAGCTCAATTGAGTTTGACTCAAACTCAACTCAATTAGACTCGAACATACATAGAATAAATTTATAATGCTAAGCCTATTTGAGTTGAACTCAATCATGATATGAGCTCTTATGTTGACAATTTTATTGACTTGTTTTGAGCTCAATCAAGCGGGCTCAAGTATGTTGAGCTTTTCTTGAGTCAAGTTCCTCGTGCTCAAAATTTTATTGCAACCAAGCTCAAGACAAGTCTGAACTTACTTCAAGCTCGAGCCAAGTTTCGGCAAACTCGCTCGAGGCTGACTAGTGACAGCTAGGGGTGGAAACGAGCCAAGTTTGAGCGAGCTAGCCCTGGCTCGGTTCGGCTTAGTTAGCTAACCGAGTTGAAAAGTCAGCTCGAACTCGACTCGGTCCGACTCGCGAGCTGGCTCACCCAGCTCGCGAGTTAGAGCAGCTCGAATATTTGTCTCCTTGGTAGGGGCGGTTCAGGACGGGGGCAGCGGAGGAGGGCTGGACGGGGGCAGTGCGGAGGAGGGACGGGACTGGGGTAGCGGAGGAGGGCCGGGACGGGGCGGCGCGGAGGAGGGCCGGGACGGAGACGGCGGAGGAGGTGCCGGGCGGGGAGCGCCGCCAGATGCGAACAGCAAAGCTAACCCTAGATGGATTTTGAGACTGAGTATGTGAGGGTTGTTTTGTATTTTATATATACCGAGCCGAGCCTGAGCGAGCTAGGGTTTAGCTCAGGCTAGGCTCGTTTTTGAACCGAACTAAGAAGAAAACTCAAACTCGGCTCGTTTGTTAACAAGTCGAGCCCGATCCGAGTCCAAGTTGCTCACGAATTGTGAGCTAAAGTTCTACCCCCAGTGACAGCCGTACTCACTATGTCTTTTTATGTGAAGCCCCGGGAAAGCTCCTGAATTTGGAGGGAACAGTGTAAATCTAGGGGAGAAACACCCTCAAGCCCCTTAAACCAAACTCAAAGCCCGAAAAACACAGTGGGCCTTCGAAAGCCTAATTCGGCCCACAGGCCGCAGCACAGAATGCAAAAATAAAAAAAAACACTAGGGTTTCGCTCTATATACTCGTCTCGGGTACTCGAACGCTACTTTGAGTCTTTGATCTCTCACACCTCCGCCTCGCGCCGCCCCCGCCGCCGCAAAGAACTAACTAAAACCGCACGAGCTCGCCACCACAGAAGCAACGCAAGCATGGCGGACACGAAGGCGCTCCCCGCGGTGACCCTCCGCACCCGCAAGTTCATGACCAACCGCCTCCTCTCCCGCAAGCAGTTCGTACGCACCCCAACCTCCTCCTCATCTGCTTGTTTCTTGGTCCCCAATTGGCTCCCTCTGATTTCTCTCTCTCTCTCTCGCTCTCTTAGGTTCTTGAGGTGACTCACCCTGGTCGCGCCAATGTCTCCAAGGTGAGGTTTCGATCTCTTGACGTCTCGTTTTGATGTGGTTAGAATTGTGGGGTTTATGGGGGTTTAATATGGTGGTGTAGGCGGAACTGAAGGAGAGGCTGGCGAAGCTGTACGAGGTGAAGGACCCCAACTGCATCTTCGTGTTCAAGTTCCGCACCCACTTCGGCGGCGGCAAGTCCACCGGCTTCGGCCTCATCTACGACAGCCTCGACGCCGCCAAGAAGTACGAGCCCAAGTACCGCCTCATCAGGGTATGTTCTTTGCATTGCCTCTCGCCACGTTCTCACATCTAAATGCGTAATTGAGTTCACTGTGACTGTAGTTATAGTATCTCTAGAACTAGCCTTTCAGTGTTAAGTACGCTAGTATAGCAGATGATACTATGTTATGTGCAAACTGTGAGAGAACCAAGGTGGGATACTGATCTAGCGCATTGGTGCAGCTATTGTTGGCATATGTTCCTGTATTATGTTTCGGACTTGCCAAGAAAATTTTGATCTAGTCCTATGGGTATCTTGGCGAATGAGAGCAGGAAGTGTAAATGATTGTAGTTTAGATTATGAGCTCTGTTAAATGTTAATGCACATGTTTGGTGGTATCTGGTGAAACAGGTCTTTTGTTTGAAAGCCTGTTTGTTCTAGTTTTAGATTCAGCTTATAGTATTATAGGCCAAATCTAGAGCCAAACAGAGGGCATATTTAGTAAACCGTTGGAAGATTAAACAGAGGGCATATTTAGAGCCAAATGAAGCCTTTTGTCCACTAGAAGCCTTCAAATAAGATTAAACCGTTGGAAGATTGCTTAGGCTAGGGCCAACCAGGCTCTAAGTTGTCATGACTCATGATCAATGCTTTTGTCTGATGATGTAACTTACAATGTAGTATGTAAGACTGCATGTGCTGTATACCCACGGTTATTACCTATGGAACCTAACATCAAAGAATAGTTTGATTTTTAGTGCAGATTCGTGTGAGCATTTTTCTTGTGCCTATTGTGTTGCTAGCTTCAATTACTAATCCCTCATCTCTTTTTTACTTGTCGTTTGAGTGCTCACGAGTGTTTGATTAGTTTGTTTTGCATTTTCCTTAATATTTATTATTTTTTTTTGCATTTTCCTTAGTATTTAATTTGTTTTGCATTTTCCTTAATATTTAATGCACATAGGCCGAGCTGTTCAATCTTCAAGACACCAGTATATGCAAATGCATCATATGCTACGTGGATTGTTTGGCTAGCTCTGACTTGGTTGTTGCAAATCCCTACATGTATGCAACAAGCCATCATCTTGGACTTGTCCATGATTATCAAGAATGATTAACGGGTGATTAGTGAATGTGGATTAACATGGATACCACAAGAATCTGACTCAGTAGAAAACTCAACCACTTCTCCATCTTTTGCACGTTTGCATGCATGCACAAGATCTGGGATGGTGCAGAGGGCTCGGCCACGCATGCAGTTGGCACAAAGGATCTGTTCACTTTGATGATATGCATGAGTTTCCATCCTTTATAAATATCTAGTCCTGTATCGTTTAATACTCAGTTAGGAGTTGTTTAATACTTTAATTCTTGTATCTCCAAAAATAAAAGAGTGTTATTTTCCACTTGAATATTCTGTCGTATTTTGTGTTTGTCACTCGTCGTCTTATTTTCTTCCTCATGATCCGAATTGGTTGAAGGAGATAAAACGCAACGCTTTCAATTGGATCGTTCAGAAGAAAATAAGACGAGTGACAAACACAAAATACGACAAAAATATTTGAGTAGAAAATGACATTTTATATTTGGAAATACAAGACTTAAACAACTACTAACTGAGTATTAACTAATACAAGAACAGATATTTATAGAGGGTGGAAACTCATGCATAACGTCTAAGTGAATGGGTCCTTACGAATGGCATGTATGGCTGAGTCCTTTGCACTGTTCAGGGTCTTGTGCATGCATGCAAACGTGTGGAAGATGGGAGTGCTGAGTCTGATTCTTGTGGTATACATGCTAAATTACATCGATTAATTGCCCATTAATCATTCTTGTTAATGATGGCCAAGTCCAAGATGTTGGCTTGTTGCATGCATGTAGGGATTGCAACAACCAAGTCAGAGCTAGCCAAACTATCCACGTAGCAAATGATGCACTTGCATACATTGATGTCTTGCATATTGAACAGCTCCAACGTACTCAAGATCGTCTTTGATCAGTAAGTCAAAATTTGACCACTAATATACAAAAAAATATCAAGATTCACCATATAAAAATAATATTGGTAGATTTGTTATCAAATTTACTTCTATATTATTACTGTTTTATATTTTTTGCTTCTATATAGTTATAAAAATGGTCAAAGTTGTATGTTGAAGACCGTGAAATGTCTAAAATGACATTAAAAAAGAATGGAGGTAGTTTAATTTTATTGCGCTATTTTGTATACTTCATGTCCCACTAGCTTATGACTAAAACTCTGTACTGCTAAACTTAGTTTACACATGAAATACATGCATGGAGCCCATGAAAACTTCGGATGGTACTTTCTTTGCTCATTATTAGACACTAAATGAAGTGCTCCTAATTTTTTAGATATTAGTGTTTCCTGTACTCTGAAATGTTTCTAGGACCTCATCTATTGTTATGCCCTACAGAATGGTCTTGCTACCAAGGTAGAGAAGTCACGCAAGCAGATGAAGGAACGGAAGAACAGGTCAAAGAAGATCCGCGGTGTGAAGAAGGTTAATATGTTAGATTATACATTTATTCTAAGATTCATCTGTCAGTAGTCTTGATTACTTTGATCGTTGATCTTTAAACTAAATTGGTCTTTTGGGTTAATCTTGTAGACCAAGGCTGGAGATGCAGCCAAGGCTGGGAAGAAGAAATGAGAAGAGAGACTTGTACCTTGCTGCCCTCATCTGTTCCTTATCAAGTTTTGCATCCTTTTAAGACTTTTCGTTGTGGCCATGTTGCGGAATGCTTAATTTTAACTGGAAAAAAAATTTTGCTGCTAGTCTTGTGTTAAGTTATGGCTTTTGCAATTTCGTGGACTTGGATTATGACTTACGAGGAACTCGTGTCATACATAAATAGGCTTGTCACAGCGAACCGTTTGTGTTAGGAATGGTGCTGTTTTGTGCAGTACGATTTGTTGGTTTTGGCCATTTGGTGCTAGGAGGAATATGGGAATTGCATAGCCTGGTTGCGATGTATCAACCCGTCGTGTATTACTGTGCTTCATTTTTTACTAGTCAATTCGGTAGTTTTAGCATCAGGTGAAGCAACTAAATCTTGACATATTACGACTATTAATTACAATCGTGCGTTCATCATGGTTTTGTACTGCAAAATAAATCAACAGAAAAATTTTGGTCCTCATCACACGAGACCACTGGAAAGGTATCATGCGCGGTAATGAAGAAATTCCTCTCAAGCGAAGATAATGCGGTGACCGTGGTTAACCATGTTCTAAAGCACCATTTAAGATTGCAGTGTGATCTTGTATTGTGATAATTATAAAAGATATTTATCATATCTAATAATATTTTATTATTACTTAAATAATTATCAGATAACTACATCCAAAAATATTATATCCAATGGTATTAGAACAACACAAAGGGGGCAAAAAAAAATTCTCTTCACATAACGCCATCTAAAGGGCAAATAAACAAAGATACACTCCCAACACTACTGCTCTGTTACCACCAGTGTACCACGGGAGGAACTGTGCTACATGCTAGTTCCTTTGCCTTACAATGCCGCAAACATGAATATTCAATCACTGGGAACTCTACCAAGGCAGGCTTTTGTACAACTCTGCTTCCAGTATCAAAAATTATCTTGAAGCAATCTAAGAATGAATTTGCAATGATATAGCCTACAAAACTAATATTGATAACCTGAACTGCTCATTCATGTATGAGCTCGCCATGGTGTTGATTGACCAGCCCGGGGATAATTTGCCCTCAACGATTCTGAATACATTGGCAGATTCACTGACTGATAAGATAAACCAAACCATCCTGCATCTCATGTTGCAGCTTGCAATGAGTCAACAGATCAGAACTAGCACCCATCCAGATGCTTTTTGCATCTGTTGGAATACGGCAGCTCATGATCAGAAGAGGCAACTACGTCAAAGTCAAATTAGATAACCGTTCCTTTTCATTGCTGAGGAAACCATAGACCTGTTTCAAGTTTCCCCTAGACGGTCGCGCCTTTACAGCAAATTTGCAAATGAACACTAGCCTCTTCCTCATCTCCAATTTTGTTATATCTCTGTTCATGAAGGACTTGCCATGGTCAAAGCATCCTGGAAAGAAACAATTTGTTACTAATATAAGAGAAATCAGACTTGACGTAGTACAACAGGTCAATAGTAAGATAGACCACCCTGTCTTGCAACAACATCTAATAGCATACATCATTACATATTGACAAGAATCATCAATAAGTTTGCTTTAAAAAGAATTAGTAATGCCATGCAGACTATTAAAAGGTTGAATCCCCTTTTTAATTGTTTTTAAGAGAAGCAAAATGCTGGTAATCTTTATATTCATGATTTTGCTTACCACTGTCATCGAATAACGAAGTTATTATCGCCAAGGCCACGCAAATGCTTATATCTTCTCCTGTAACAGAACAAGAAAGCAACAAAATAGAGCCAAGTTAACAAAAATGTAGGCAACTATGTGATGCTCTATTTGGAATACATGTATCCAGCAATTTTTCGGAGGCAAACTATGTTAAACTTACCATTTTCACAGCAAATTAGTAATTTTTTCCCAGCGATTAAATTCACTTTTGCAAAGCTAGCTGCTTTTGGAAGGTTATTAAGCAATGAAAATCGGTCATCCTTTGATCCCTACCAACATTGAAGTATAAAATGTTGACAACGTTTACATAAGGATAAGACAGGAAAAAAAAGGTTAGAAGTGGTATTTTGCTTACCACCATAGATAGCTCAAGATAAGAATTTTCTGATGACTTGGAAGGTAAAGTTGAAGTGCTGTCACAGTTCAGTATGCAATCCACATTAACCGATGCATCTGAAACTGCATAAAGAAGCACAAAATAACTATCATTTGGCAGGACATGTAAACGATTGACATCAAGGGCTCTCGACTGCATCATGAGTCAACTGAGTTTTTTTAAAACAAAATAAAATTGAAGGGACAGAATGATCCTAATAGGTGATTGCCAACCAAACAATTATAAAGAATAGCAGGTAATAGAATATGAAGATCTCCAAGCATATTGGCTCACTCAAACTGCCTAATTAAACTTGAGCTCAATGACTAAAGAGTTACTACACTTTAGGCTTCTTCTGTAGCACAATGTGTATTGTGAACAGGGAAAAGGCTAACACCCATTTTCCTCTCAAATTCATTTTTTATGTCTTCCAAGAATATGCAAGAAAATAAGCCAAAACATACCAAACAGAACAATCAAATATGGACCAGAAATATAGAAGATAGGATTATGTTTTGCACAAGAGTAATTGCAGTAAAGCATTATTAGATTGAACTAATACCAGCATACCATACAGATACGACAATATTGCAAGATTAAAGAGAGAAATGGATGTGCAGAAAAAAGAAATGCAGAAAAAAGATGACACATTAATATAAAGATATGCAGAAAATAAATATGAGATTATCTTTTAAGGTTACAGCCATTACAAAAAAAAAATGATGACACATTAATATAAAGATATGCAGAAAAAAGATGAGACATTAATATGAGATCATCTTTTAAGGTTATAGCCATTAAAAATTAAAAAGGAAATAAAGATATGCACAAACAAGATAGCACATTAATATACTCTTCAAGGCCATAAGTTCTGTGAAAAGTCAATTCAACACACGGCAAATAATTGACAAGAAAAGAAAAACAATGCTAAATGGCAAGTTGCAAGAGTCCAGTTATCGTTATACCTTGTAAAGTCGATGATACTGCAAGGTTAGACATGCCAATCCAAAAGACTAGTTGACCGTCATTGGAAGATTGTGTATCCACAGTAGCGGCACAATTGTCTGAGTTCCTAGGCTGATTGCTCATATGATCACCATTACAGTAAGAATTATCATAGCTTGAATGCTTAGGAGGCTTAGCTGTAATTTGAGGAGAATGTCCGCTTCTTTGTGAGCGATATACCCTATCTTTTTCAACAACATCTGCTACTAATTGATTACACAGATCTGGTCCAGCATCAAGTAGATCATATGAATGTTTCCAGAATAATGTAGGAGTTAGACCACGTGCCCAACTCTCTTCGTCATCTCCCGCACCAGGAATGTACTTCCAGCTGAACTCTGATGACATCCTTTGTGTAGCTACTCCATCAGGTGAGGATGCAGAAACTAGTATGATAGGAGTGAAAGCCCATGACTCATGTGGTGGCACTTCATTTAACCATATACGTGTCTTCTGTGAAATCCATAGTGGACGCAGTGGTTTTTGCAAACCTAATGCAAGAGAATGAATGTCTGCACCACAAGATTCAAATTGGTCCGTCCACTCCTCAATGTGCTCATCTATAGCATTTTTCTCAGTATCCAGAATCCATACAGGAAGATGCAATGAGCTATCCCAATTTAACAAGACAGATTTCTTTTCAACATCCCCATTAGATATGGCAGCTGACTGACAAATAAACTTATGGAGTATTATAAGACTTGAACATAGATATCATTCAGTTCTTATTTCAAACACAATAGTACTTTATGATATGAAAAATGAGCAACAACAGAGATGTAGAAGAATCAGACTATAAAAAGAGCAAGGTATATGATAATCCAACCACTAGAGAAGATGTTATAATTTGAACAAAAAGAATATGGATGCATATTTGATAAAATGAGTGCATATTGATCTTAACAGTATCCCAGGATCTTCTTTCTGTTCGTTTGAGTGTAAAGGTTCTTCTAGAATGACCGGTTGCTCCCTAACATTAGCTTGATATCAGGATAACAGTAAACAAAACATGTATCTTGCAAGACATGGTTTACACTTACTTCATTCAACCATCTAAACGTAAAGCCTCAGCAAGAAATGCATGCATGCATATACCAATCAAACAATGAGCAATCCATACGCTAACCATTTGGCCATCTAGTTCGCTGACTTTGTCAATTCCCCGCAGTCGATGCCTCTTGATAGCTCGGTTGAGGACGCAGCACCAAATGGGTATGGTCTTTGACATGCTATCCGGGAACCTCTTCCCTCTCCTCGTTGAATCAACTATGATGCACCCTCCTCTCTCCCCTGCTCATAGGCAACCAAAAATCAAATTGATGTCAACTCATACGAGCCTTCTGCAATCAAATGATCAGTATATACTCAATCATATTTACTCAAAGATGCAATCTTTTTGGCAATTAAAGTTTCAATTAAACCCAAACATGAAAAATTTAAACATGGATCAACAAAGAAAGCAAACCTCACCAAATTGTACATCAAAAGACTAAACAGTAAACCTTAAAACATGATTAAAGAGCATATGGCTCAAGCTAAAATACACAAATTATCGCCTCAATCCACCCGAATCAAGCAAACCCCTCGTCAGTTCGCGCATCAATTCGAACAACCAAACCAGTATAATAGGAGCAATAAGAACCACCGAGCTAACCCGAACAAACTTGACACAAACGTGGTACAAAGAAGAGCAGGAAAGAAGCAGACCAGCGAGGAGGGCGAGGTGGAGGTTGAGGCGGGCGGTGGAGAAGGACCAGTTGCCGGCGTGGCCGTCGGTGGACTTAAAGTAGCATGTAGCAGCGAGGGCGCGCGGCGGCGCGTACCAGAGGCCGCAGCGTAGGTTGGCGGCGAGAGGCAGCGTCGGCCACAGCCCGGCGATCTCCGCCACGAAGGCCGCGTCCGTCGCCACGCTCCGCAGCGCGTTGTAGAGCGTGCTCTCCCGCCGCTTGATGCGACGCGCCGCCTTGTAGATGCTCAGCGCCGCGGACGCGCTCGCCACCTCCGACGACCCCGCCATGCGGGAAGGTTGCGACTTGCGAGGCTGTGAAGTGGCGGCTGCGACATGCCGGTTCGCGCAAAGGGAATTAGGGATTTGTATTGAATTTGTATTGTTCCTTCGTAAATTTGAGTAGAAATTAGATATTACGTAAATTTAAACAATTACTTTCTGTTAACAATCAAATTTATTTAGAATGATGAATAAAGTTTCACTAACATAGACTAACAATTACTTTCAGTCCAATTGACGTCTGATAAAAGATTTTGTGATGATGAATAATTAATTACATGTATATATCATAATTCATATAAGATAAAAGATTATGTGCTTAATTAAGATAAGACTAATAATTATGTGTACACGTCATGTTAGCTTATGTTGCCCGGACACATTGCCGAGGCTTTGTACCGGTGTCGAGGCGTTGTATCGGACACGGACACACCTCCGACACGCTGCCGATCGTTTCCAAAGCGTGCCAGTGGATTTCAGGTCAAAAAACAGTTTGTTTGGAGTAGGGTATGCAAAAAAATAAAAAAAAAATCACTGAATCAAATAAACTTAAACTCATCGAAATTTTTGGTTAATTTAGTAGTCAGAATTTAATTTGATTTTCATTTTTCAAAAACTGAGATTTTTTGCAAAATCGAAATAACCGAATTATTTTGCATTGCCTAATAAATTATATATTATTTTAATCAAATTTAAATTTTACTTTTAAAATTATTACATCAGACAAATAAGGATGTTAGTTTGGTAAATTTGATATTTACAGAGTTAAACTGAATTTTATTTGGTATTTATTGATATCGAATCATATCATAATTCAATTAATTTGATAATAATTTTATATAAACAAAAAATTAAAAGAATCTAAATAATCGAACCGGATAAAGCGAGAACACAGTAAGAGGAGGAGACGGCCCAGCCCACAGCGGAGCAATCCACATCGCCCGCACAACCTCTCGTCTACTTGAACAATTGGCGAGGCAGATCGGCGTCTAGATCCCAACTTGAAACTAGGAGATGGAAAACGCTAGTTCTAGTTATCTTTTGTTTATGTTGAGCAACATTTCTTTTGTTCTCTCTCTTTTCATGTGTGAACACCATGCTGGACCACTTTGTTCGAACAAATTGGTTGGATAGATTGCTCTCTGGGCTGATTTAACGGTACTAATCCACCCTCATGTAGGTATAACAATAGGTATGATATAACTATGTCTACATATTTTTTTATTTTATTAATTTATTCAACTGTGTCGGCATTTTTAGGAAAATATATTATTCTTATATCCGTGTCATGTCTTATATTTGTGTCTGTATCCGTGCAATCTATATGTCAACTGATGGTACACCTCACAAGAAATATTACCATCAAATATTAGACTTCAACTAGTATTGGATCAAACCTCCTCATGAGCTGCTACTACGTCAAATAGTAACATTTGTTGTGATATGTATCATCGTATGGTGACAATAAATTTTTTTTGGTTATTTTGTTTAAAATAACGACGCTAGCTCAATAAATTTGTTTAAAAATAGGATCTTCTTAATCCCAATTTAGTTGACATTGATGCTAGCAAGCTCTACTCTCTTCTCTTTATCTCACCGAGCACACACATTGGACTCTCATAGGTTCTCCTGTTTTCCAAACTTTTGGCACAAGCGGTTCGGGTGTCAATGATGGGTCGAAACGAAGCGATGACAGGGGAGAGAGGAAATTGAGGAAGTATGATAGTAATGTCAAGACGGTGATGGGTGGTGGTGGTGTCATTGATCATTATCAATGATCAATATTGTTGAATATTGATGTGATAAGATGATGATTTGATATTTATAATACGAAAAATCAACAGAGATACTGCTGAAACTACAAGAGATGATTAGGTCTCATAACATGTTGCTTACTTTTAACAAGATGCAGCTAGCTGCATCCTTATCTATACTATACTAGAGGCTGAATGCTGGAGGTCTAACTTCGTGACACGTCATTGTTTTTTCCATGGACATTGGATCTTTTCGTCTTTCCATCTCAGCCATTTAAATGTGGTAGTGTTTACTCTGGTAGATATATATATATATATCATGTTAGCTATCCTGTACTCTTTAGGCGGAATGCACATATTATCTCTCTACGGACGGTTCATCATTTGTTATGCCTTTTTATGCGGAGTCCACCGCTTTTCACCGACACCTCAGAGAAAAAATATTTTTTTTATCTCACACAGAAGAAAGGAGCTCTCTCGCGAGGTAGCAAACAATCTAGAATTTTTATTATTTTTTATTAACTATTTCTTTGATTTACTATTTTCTAACTTTTTTTTCTCTCTGGTTACAAATAAACAAATATATATATCTTACTTTCGCTCTCCTCTAAATACCTCCTAAAAACCAAATCATTGAAATAATCCGTGTCCCAATTGATACTGACACATATGATATAAAATATTCTATTAGAGATTTTTTTGAAACATTTTGTGCGTTCAACTCAATATTTTATGTCCTTTGCCCCATTTTGTATATTTTTATCAGTTTTATTTTTGCTCAGGAAATAACCTGTGCATGGCCACGTGTTCATTTCCAATTGGCGGGAGGATAGAGCCAAAATGCTTCAGTCACGCAGCGATGGCCAATGGGATTAGCTGTGTCAAGGAACTTTGTAGACTTCTTTATTTTTTGTAAAAGATTTATTATTTTCATTATAAAATGAGTGTTTTTATTACTTATCATTGGGTATTTCTAAGCTCACTTTTTTTATGAATGTATCTTTTTATTTTATTTTATTCATGTTTTCTTTATTACTCACTCCATTTCAAAATATAACCTTACAATTTTCTAAATTTTGTTGTAAAATATAAGGTATGTATATAAATTTATTGATTCCTTTGCTGTTATCCGTTCTTTTTTGCATGTATTTTTAGCTCTCTACACAATTTTCAAGAAGCGAGATAAGATTATAATTTTATCTTTAGTATTTATGATTAGTGTAATAGGTATATTATTTATATCTAAATAAATAATTATCAAATGAAATAATAGTTATGAAAGAACTTTAAAAAAATATGACCATATTTCATCTTCAAAATGTATAACGATATTTTTAAATATAAATTCTGCATCCTAAAGGAACATGTTAAAGAAATAGAGAGTACTTATTTCTTCTCTCTTCTCTCTCCTGCATTAACAACTAATCCCTCAAATTAAGCATTTTCTTACCCATTTTCAAATCATTTATGATTAAGATTATTTTCGTCTTTTTTTTATCAATTTCTTAAACTTATACTTCCTTCAATTTTTTTTACTTGTTGTTTGATATACGTGCAAATCAATTTTTTTAAACTTTGACCATTAATATATAAAAATATTCAAATTTACCATATAAAAATAACATTAGTATATTTTTCATCAAATTTACTTTAATATGAGTTGTCTCATATTTTTTTACTAATATATAATTCTACAAATTAATGGTCAAAGTTTTATTTCGGAGATTGTGGAAAGTCTAAAATTCTATTGATATTTATGTTAAAATCCACAAAATTTAAAGATTTTAAATAAATAGGAAAATTTCTTCTATAGCACTGTAAAAATTTTGAAATTGCAGTTTGTGAGGTTAACATAGTGGATTGGACCCATATATCAGTAAGACATTCAGTATCAAATACAAAAAATTAAAATTTTGCAGTGATATAAAGAAATTTTCCCCCTAAATGAATTGACCCCATTGTGAGTCTAGGATATGCAAATTTTAAAAGATAAAATTATTAATTTAAGATTCACCCCGTGGGTATACATACCATTGACTTCCCAGGATAAGTCAAGCACCGGAGTTCATTTCAGCAGAGTAACTTACAAAATACATAAGCAGTATGGCCTGCTGGCCTTGATACATCAAAAAGTAATACAATGCCTTCACGGCACAAATGGTCTAAATTAAAACAAAAGACAACTATTCGGCGGAAGCTAGGCGAACCCCCACAACAAGAAGTTGATAGCAAACTAACACACATCAGGGCTCTGGTGGAATTGGCTCTCCTTCTAGATCCACGAACTCTTCCAGGCACTCGTTTTGGTTATGGAGCATTCCATCTATTTGATTATAGATTGCAAGGGTAAGCACTTTTGTATTCAGCAAGTCATAGGGTAAGAGTGTATATATATATATATATATAGTAGGGATGATATGAATCATATGCTAATAGGGAAAGAGGGAAATGTTTCAAAATACTTTTCTTTCTTTTCACATCTCATGCTCATGGCAGCACTTTTCATAACATAGCATTGCTATTCATGTTCACTATTTATAGTACTACCGCGACAGGTCGACACACAACAGCCCACGACAGCACCCCTTATCATGACAACACATGTCATTTGGGTAATCTTAACTTATCAAATTTTATTTAGAAAATATATATAATTGTGCCACACCACGTGGATTTAATCTACCGCAACAAACTCCTATAAACCCGGGAGTTCGGAGTATTCAAATACGTTTTTAACTCTGCAGAGGGGTACCAATTTACCCGCAAGATATTCCACTTTCATGCCCATCCTATCAAGATGATTAGACCATTCCTCACAGCCATGTGCGAGTGGCAAGGTGGAGATAACAAAAACTTTTGTCATATTTCACACACAATTCACCCCTGACCCTGTGGTTTCACTCAAACCACAGTTGTGGCGGGCTATACCCCCACCCCAAACTGCATCTTCCCATTACTGGGTCAGCGTGCATCATCACATCCAGTGATATGTGTTGGAGCCGCACTCCGTGTCAAATCATGCACAAACATCTCATCTCATGCAGGGGTTTCATGTATGATCCGCATACTACTTGTCCAGGCGTGTCCAATACCAGGCTTGCGGTCAGCACGTTTTTCATGCGACTAGAAACACAACACAAGGTTCTAATCATTATATGCCAGTGACCAGTGTAGGATCGAGGATGCCGACTAGAGGGGGGTGAATAGGAGGCTTTAAAAACTTCAATTTAAAGGAACTTTTGCAAAGAAAGAACAAAAGAATATATATATACTGCAAAATAAAAGAGAATAGAAGACAAACACAAGATTTTTTCCGAGGTCTCGGAGACTCGCCCGATCTCCCCTAATCCTCGTTGAAGCACTCAAATGATTAAGTCTTGCTTCAATATCCATGAAGGATATTACTCACTAGAGGTTGCTCCTTGTTCACTCCAGAAAGGCGAGCACCGATGCCTTTTACAAACACGCCGAGCCTCTCCAACAAACTCTGAACGGGAGAGGTCAACGGCCACGCCACCAAACCGTCTAGGTGAGGGCGTTCACCAAGAGTAATGAGCAGCAAGGTCTCTTCTAGATCTCCAACACGCACCGAGAAACTAAAAGTACGTAGATGATGCGAACAGAAAACTCGGTGGATCTCAAAAGCTCACGACTTGATCAACAGATCAAGATTTTAACTCCAAAATGAATACTCAAGTGTATAAGAGAGAAGAGGGCTGCTTGGTGTACAAAACATCTGCTCAAATCATCTATTTATAGCCTCAAGAATCAAATTAGCCGTTGGTGCTCGCAAACAAAAGCAACAGTGCAAACTGACAGTCAGTTTATGAAACTGACAGTCAGTTTAGGTCACGACCAGAAAGAAGTAAAATACAGAGAAAACTCACCTAGCCGTTGAGGTCATATATGGAAATAAAATAGTGCAAACTGACAGTAAGTTTGGGATACTGACAGTCAGTTTCAAACTCAACGACTGACAAAATTTACGGATAAAACTTTGCTAGTCGTATATGGAAACTGATATCTCATATTGACAGTCAGTATCACAAACTGACAGTCAGTATGGACCACAAAATCGACCAGTTAAAACAGAAACTCAAACAAATCAGCTCGTGGTCGAAATCCAAATTGACAGTCAGTATGAGCAAACTGAGAGTCAGTATAGGTCAAAAACTTTTGGCACCAAAAACATGTTCTCTGGATAATTGTCAGTTTAACCAGACTGACATTCAAACTGACAGTCAGTATAGCACACTGACAGTCAACATGAATAAAAACAGCCATAACTTGTAATCCATAGATCATATTTAAGTGATTTATAGCTCGTTAGAAAATAATTTAAAGAGTTATTTTTTTGTGAACCGAAGCAAAAGTCAGATCTGCCTAGATATTTCTAGAAAATGCAAAAACTCTTCTGCTGTTAAAAACTCAACTGAAAATCAAAATCAAATCCAACCGAAAAAGATGCAATGCAGTGACCTAATAATTTCTCGGTTTATACTGGAAATGTAGAGAGGACTTGCAACCCCTCTTTATAGTACGGTACGTTAAAACTAAGAAATGAATCCTTAACCGATCAAACTCCATACGCCGAGATCGGTAAAAATAAAAAAGATTACCTCAAATCCTTTGCATCTCGCGACTTGCGTCTTATCTTTGTTCATTTGCAACTTGTGCTTTTATCTCTTTTGCTTTGGATTCATCTTGTTCATCTCACATGTCTTATCAACATAGATCTGTATCAAATGACTTAGAAGCACAATTAGTCTGACACGTTTGTTTTCATTAATCATCAAAATTAGATCAGGCATAAAGGCCTAGATGTAACAACCAGATCATACCACAACCCATACACATCCAGTGCTATCACCATTCTATACCAAAACCCTAGTCACGGCTAAGGGTTTTATTTCATGAATATACATATATACATATATATTAGTTATGGCTCACTATCGTATTATTTCACATTTAACAGGCATCCAGCCTAGTGCTGCCAAATCATTCTTTTCTCATTACATGCAATACTACTTTATAATCAAGGTAATATCTTAACAATTCTTAAAATATAGGTTCAAGATGTTCAGGAATATGACTTGCCTTTTGCGTCGTAAGAAACAGCTGTCGATGTCGGGTCGGCGATGAAGTCTTCGAACACGGGCTCTTGATCTACTCAACAAAAACAAGCACACAAGGATCACAAACCATTTTTAAATGCTTTAAAATCTACATGCAGATATGCTCTAAGAGAAATGATCTTGGCGATGTTGAAACAGATTGAGATTGCAAACTGATATGGGTCGAAACCCTAGAATTTATAGAATCTGGGCTAAGGATAGGTGTTAGAGACTCTTAGGGTTTCAAGGCATCAAAATCGACATTGAGTCCGCAGCCGGTTTGTTCAAAAACGACGAACGTCAATAGGTTGACATTCAGGTCATCGCCTGACATGGCTTTAGAGTGCTTTTCTCAAGATGGGGCAGTGGAAGAAAATGTAGAACATGACTCTACAAATTTAGTGGACAAAGTGGAATTCAATTTGTACAAACAGAAGTGGTCGAATTGAGTTAATGCCACTGACTGACATGGGCTGTTATAGGCTTGACATGCACAGAAACTAGGGCATAGCTGTGAAAATGATTCAAGGCTTCAATTGCTTTGCTAACTATGTCTAGGAGATAGGCGAAGACAACAGGAATCCAATGGTGGTGGTTTCGAGCACTGAAGCCATTCAGAGCAAGAAGATCAGATTGTGTAAGGTTCAGTGGGGAAACCATTCAGAACAAGAAACCACATGGGAGAGAGAAGAAGACCTTCGGCAAGCCTATCTTTATCTTTTCTTGTCTTAGGTAAATCTCAGGGGCGAGATTTCTTTAAGGAGGGTAGATCTGTAACACCCTAGTTTTGGGGATGAAAATTTCCTTTTTCATAAAAATCATGCATGCATATATCTCTGTAGTAGTAGCCAGATCCTCCAGCTTTAATCTATCCTAAGCCCCAAAAATATCAAAATCTTCTCTGCAAACCCAAATCAAAATCAGATTATCCAGATATAATCTACTATCTATTCTGAGAATGAAAGCTTTCAGAAGCCAGATCAAATTCGATCTCTAACTCCCAGATTATCAACTACTTTTTGTTTTCGAAAACAAAATTAATTTAATTACCCTGAGTACTTTGAAAATCAGAAAACTGATTCGATCAAATCCTAACCTGATCCAGACCAAAATTATTCTTGGATTATGATCAAGGGTATGCCAATACCTTAATCCAAAAAGTTGACAACCAGATTCCATCATCTAGACTGTTTTCACAAATTAGTCCAAATTGTATCGCGGATTAGTCCTTTTCTGATTTCCAAAAGCTGGAAAAGACTAAAAGTCACAAATCAGCCTTGAATCTTAATCTGATTCAAGGAACACCTCCCAAATGCCATTCAATACAAAAACTTCTTTTGCGAGGATATCGGAATCTCACCTTGTCTCAGAATTTCAGTTTCAGCAAAACTCAAATTCTAAATACCCTAATTACCCTATTTTCATTTCATCCGAAAACTACTCAAATATTCCAGATTTTGCCAAATAACTTTGCCAAATTATTTTCTGAACAAAGTTTTTCAGAATTTTGAAGTCAAAATCATCCCTAATCACCTAAATCCCAGATTTTACAGATCAGTCCAAACCAAAGATTAGAAATTGCAATCAGGTCCCCCACCTTGTTTCGACCAGCAGCCGCCAGGGACGCCTTCGACCAGCGACCAGTGCGCCTTCGCCGTGTTCTTCGCCGCCGGTGGAGTCCAGCTCGTCGCCAGTGCTTGTATCCGTTGGAGGTGCATGCCCGACACGTGTCCGCGCCGGAGCAGCCACCGTAGCAGCACTAGCGCCGTCCCGCTTTTCCGCGCGCGCGCGCACGCTACCGTCTGCAGCCGTGTCAGGAGCTTTTTGCCACGACGACGCCATGCCGAGGCCGCAAGTCGTATCGCCACTGCACCAGCCAGCTCGTGCTGGACCGTTCTGGAAAAGCTGTCAAGGCAGCCATGCGCCATCGCGTCGTCACTGTCACCACCGTTCGGTCGCTTCAGCCGCTCCAAGTCTCGAGGTCGCCAGCCGTTGCAAGCCTCGCCCGCGCCTAGTTAAGATCTCCAGCACCTCGCAAAGCTTTCACCCCCACCAGAACCAGCCAGTTCTAAGTTCCACCGTCTTCGTCTTCTTCTCCGGAGAGCCGCCAGGGAGGAGCAAGGCGCCAGCTCGATGTGCTGCGCCATTCTTCAAATTTTTTCAACCAGTGAGTGTCTCTCTCTCCCCTCACCATGTTATAGCTTTTAATTTGCTTCCAGTACACCACATCGCCGGTGATCGCCGGAATTCTAAAAATGACCTGTTCCTGAAGTTAATCTCGTTCCAGTCCAAATTAGCCTTCCTGTTAGTAGAACAAAATGATCAATAGAGTATTCTTAGCAAGTCTGTTTAATTAGAATTCAAATTGAAGCTCGAATTGAAGTGTCCCTGTTCTTCGCGCGCCGTTGACGACCAGCTCACGTCGCCGGCTCGCACCGCCTCTTCTCTGGCCAAATTGGCGACACCAGAAGTTTCCCCTTGCTTCTCTCTTGCTCCCATTGCAAGGAATCGAACTCCAAAGCCCTACAGCGGCAAAGCCCAATATCTTCTTCTTCTTCTCCGGCCGCGTCGTCGAACTCTTCGCCGGCGCCGCCCCAATCCAAGTCCTCTTATCCACACCATCTGGACCAACCCAGGAACCTACCCGTGCTCTTAAATTTTGGATTAAATCATCAAATTGCCTTGGCACCGACGAGGCAGTCGCTTGTACTCTTCTTCTCCGGCGCAGCTCGCCGCTGCTCGCCGTCGACCAGCCGCCGACCAAGTCCAGTGCACCAGAACGTAGCTACTAGCTCTAGCTAGCCCCAGAAACTTCAACCTGAAGGATCGCAGCTCGAAAACCCAATTTGGGTATTTTACCTCCTCTGCCGTTCCGTCAGCGTGCCGCCCGGTCGCCGCCGGCCAACTCCGTCGTCGCCATCCTGTCCAGTAGAACAGCCTTACTCCCCTGAGCATATCTCTCCACTATATTGACCTTTGGTTCTGTACAAAATCATTAATTATGGCTATGCCAAGATTGTGTCCAGTAGCTGTGCTGTGCGGTGTCCCCACTGTGTTTCCTCACCGCCGTTCGTCGCTGTCCGGCCACTTCAGTGCTCGAACCCACCACCATTGGATTTCTATTGTCTTCACTTATCTCCTAGACATAGTTGGCGAAGCAATTGAAGCCTTGAATCATTTTCACAACTATGCCCTAATTTTTGTGCATGTCAAGCCTATGACAGCCCATGTCAGTCAGTGGCATTAACTCAATTCAACAACTTCTGTTTGTGCAAATTGAATTCCACTTTGTCCACTAAATTTTTAGAGTCATGTTCTACATTTTCTTCTTTTTCTTCCACTGCCCCATCTTGAGAAAGCACTCTAAAGTCATGTCAGGCTATGACCCGAATGTCGACCTATTGATGTTCATCGTTTTTGAGCAAACCAGCCGCGGACTCAATGTCGATTTTGATGCCTTGAAACCCTAAGAGCCTTTAAAACCCATCCTTAGCCCAGATTCTCCATATTTTAGAATTCAGCTCAGTCCCAACTTCCAAATCCTGTCTGATTCAGCATTGCCGAGATCATTCTTCTAAAGCATGTTTGCATATAGATTTTAAAGCGTTCAAAATGGTTTATGATTTTTGTGTGTTTGTTTGTTGGAGAGTAGATCAAGAGCCCGAGTTCGAAGACTTCGTTGCTGACTCGACATCGATAGCTGTTTTTTATGACGCATAAGGCAAGTCATATTCTTGAACATCTTGAACCTATATTTTTAAGAAATTGTTAAGATATTACTTTGATTATAAAGTAGTATTGCATGTGATGAGAAAAGAATGACTTGGCACAGCACTGGCTGGATGCCTGTTAAATGTGAAATAATATGGTAGAGTCATAACTAATATATATGTATATATGTATATTAGTGAAATATAACCTCTAGCTGTGACCAGGATTTTGGTATGTAATGGTGGTAGCACTGGATGTGCATGGGTTGTAGTTTGATCTGGTCATTGGTATACAAGAACTAGAATCTTGTGTTGTGCTTCTAGTACGATGAAAAATGTGCTAACCACAAACCTGGTATGGGACAGCCCTGCACAAGCAGTATGTGGATCATACATGGAACCCCTGCATGAGATGAGATGTTGTGCATGATTTGACATGGAGTGCGGCTCCAACACATATCACATGGATGGAATCGGGATTCGACGAATCCCGATTCTGAATTTGTATGCAATGGCAAGGGTGAGTACGTTTTCACATGATGCTCAGCAAATCTCATTACAAGAGTGCAGATATATAGATGAGGGGTTCTCAAGAGATGAAGTCTTTGTTTTATATGTAAGAATAGAATAGATTTTTATTCTAGGGTTGTAAGAAAAGGGCTTTTAGCTTTAAAAGCGATACTTTGAAATCTTAAATTATACTTTAGAAAACGTTATGTGTGATGGTCTTCCATTAGTCACCACTTTTATTAACCCATATTCTGAAAATATCCAAAATTTACTTGTGCTAAACCACATGGATAAAAATCCACCTCGAAAGACTCCATAACCTGAGAGTACAGAGCATCCGATACTTTTTAACACTTTGCAAAGGTGTACCTCTTTTTAAATCCACTTCTTCACTCGAATTTCAAGTCAGGCCATTTCCATACGACTTTTACGCATGTGACAAGGCCGAGATCACACACTGATTTTGCAGCCTAATATTAATAGTATCCCTGCCCGGTTATAGACAATTAAGTCTAAAATACCGTTGTGGGTCCTCCCCACTGCCTTTCTTCCTAGCCTTGGCCTATGTCCTCGCAGGACATATGACCTATGGTTGCAGTTGCGCATGACTCAATCTAAGCTTAGGGTGACTTCCTTCTTTACTCCTTATTCTCATTATTTTTCTGATCTCACACTACTCACGGCCATCTACGGCCTACCAGTTTTCACGCGAGAAACCGGACCGACATACCATGCAGGAAACGATTAATACCAAGAAAGCTACTAAGTTGTGCCTGTCCCATATCTGGAATCTACGAATTCCCTTGTATGGTATCACTTTAAGGTAGACATAATCGCCTTTTTCAAAAGACAATTCCCTTCTCCTGTTGTCGGCATAGCTCTTTTGTCTAGACTGGGCCGTCTTCAATTTTTCTTGTACAATCTTCACATGAGCAGTAGCCTCTTCTACTAGCTGTGGTCCTAGAAATTGCTTTTGACCCACTTCAGACCAGTATAATGGTCTTCCGTATAGCGCTTCATAGGGTGCCATTTGCAGATTTGATGACTGTTGTTGTAGGTGAACTCTGTATATGGTAGGAATGATTCCCAAGAATTTCCATAATCCAAAGCACATGCTCTCAACATATCTTCCAGGATTTGATTTACTCTCTCAGTCTGTCCCCCTGTCTATGGGTGGTAATTAAGCTGTACTAAACTTTAATTTCGTACCCAAGGCTTCTTGCAATTCTTTCCAAAAATTTTACACAAATTGGGCTCCTCTATCAGAAACAATCGCCTTTGGCACTCCATGTAGGACAACTACCCTGTTGAGATACAACTCGGCTAGTTGTCTTGTTGTGTAGTGGGTCTTTATCGGTAGAAAGTGAGCTACCTTCGTCAGTCTGTCCACTATGACCCATATCGAATCATAACCTTTCCGGGTTCGCGGTAATCCTGTTATAAATTCTATTCCAATTTCATCCCACTTTCACTCAGGGGTTGGTAGAGGTTGTAATGGTCCTGCAGGTTTTTGGTGTTCTACTTTTACCCTTTGACAGGTGTCGTAAGATGCTACGAAATCAGTGATTTCTTTCTTCATCCCATTCCACCAGAATTGGTTTTTCAAGTCTTTATACATCTTTGTGCTGCCTGGGTGTATGGAGTAAGGGGTATGATGAGCTTCACTCATTATCAGATCTTTGATTTCTCTGCAGTTTGGAATACAGATACGGTCATGGTGCAATAAGATTCCTTGTTTATCCTCTCTAAGGCTAGTTGCACTTCCACTCTTCATGTCTTCCTTCAGCTTTTGAATGTTTGGATCCATTACTTGAGCCTTCTGAATTCGGTCCTTCAGTTCGCATTCTACCTTCAAGGCGGCGATAGTTCCTTGTTCAACAAATCCCAAGTGTAGTTTCTCGAAATCTCTGAGTAACTGAGGTGGCAGTCCTAGATACTTCACTTGGTTGCAGTAGGACTTTCTGCTCAGGGCATCAGCTACTACATTCGCTTTGCCAGGGTGGTAGTGTACTTCAAGGTCGTAATCTTTGATGAGTTCTAACCACCTTCGTTGCCTCATATTCAAGTCTTGCTGTGTGAAAATATACTTCAAGCTTTTGTGATCAGTGTAGATCTCACATCTGTTACCCAATAAGTAATGTCGTCAAATCTTCAATGCATGGACAACGGCAGTTAATTCCAAGTCGTGTGTTGGCTAGTTCTCTTCATGAGGTCGCAATTGCCTTGATGCATATGCTATCACTTTTCTTTATTGCATGAGAACACAACCTAATCCTTGTTTTGATGCATCGCAATAAACTTCAAAGTTCTTCTTGTCGTCTGGCAATATGAGGATAGGTGCAGTTGTAAATTTCTTCTTCAACTCTTTTCACACTCCTTAGTCCATTTAAAAGGGGTGTTCTTCTTTAGTAGCTGGGTGAGTGGCCTAGTGATCTTAGAAAATCCTTCGAAAAATCTTCGGTAATATCCAGCCAATCCTAACAAAACTTCTGATTTCTGTCACTATTTCTATTTGTTTCCATTCCATGATAGCTTGGATTTTCAACTAATCCATGAATATTCCTTCGCCAGAAATGATGTGGCCTAGAAAAGAAATTTCCTTTAACCAAAAGGCACACTTATCAAACTTGGCATATAACTGATGGTCTGCAAACTTCTTTAGCACCAATATGAGATGATGGACATGTTCTTATTCTGTCCTAAAGAAAATAAGGACATCATCCATGAACACAATAATGAATTCATCTAAAAATTCCATAAGAACTTTGTTCATCAGGTTCATGAATACTGCGGGTGCATTTGTCAGTCCAAAATGCATCACAGTAAATTCGTGCAATCCGTATCTTGTTATGAATGCAGTCTTGGGGATATCTTGCTCTTGAATCTTCAGTTGATGGTATCCCAATCCTAAGTCAATTCTTGAAAATATCTTTGCTCCTCTGGAGGCATTCCTGGGAGTTCTTCAGGAAAAATTTTTGGGTACTCGTTGACTATTGGTACCTTCTCGAACTCAATCTTCTCCATACTGTTCAGACTACTCACATGGTCTCTTACTAAAGTTCTCTCCGCATGGAATGTGACTTGCTCTCCTTTGGTGTTGGTCAGTGTGATTGTCTTCCTTTCGCAGTCCATTTGACCTTTGTGTTTTGCTAAGGATAACGTCTAGCCTTTGAAGATATAAAACTAGCAGGTTCGCTACGAATCCTACGTTGCCGATACAAAAGGCAATATTTCTACAGATAAATTCAACAGGCATCCTAGCTCCGGGAGATTGAATAAGAATAGGGCACTCTAATGCAGACATAGACAATCCACTTTTTAGCACAAAAGACTTTGACACAAAAGAGTGGATTGCACCAGGGTCAAACAAAATAACTGAAAGCTGAGAAAAGATCAAGATTCTACCAATCACGACATCAGATGCTTCTCCATCTTTAATTGCAGACGCGTAGTTGAGTCAGCCTTGTCCTGTAGTCGGCATTCCTCTTCCCTTGTTGATTTGAATTCTTCCTCCTCTGGGTGGCGGAATATCTCTGGCAAAATTTTGAACTGGTGCGGGAGATCTTGTTGCTTGGGCTCGGGCGACACTGAATGATAGATGTTGAAGCGGGCATGTCTCCTTGTGGTGTCCTTTTCTTCTGCAATGAAAACACTCTACATTCTTCAGCGTGCAGTCCTTATAGAGATGGTTTCCCTTGCATCTTGTACATTGTGGTGTTGTAGTTGTTGCAGGTCTCTGAGATCGTTGGGGTGGTCTGAAGCTTGGCATTGGTCTTCCCCTACTCGCGTTTCCTTGGTAAGAATTCGGTAGGGCCTTCCTTTTGCGGTCCTCTTCGATTATCCCTCTCTTTTCTTACATTTTGAGTAGTCGGTTGATTAGGACATGAAAATCTGTAAACTCATGAGACGACAACTGATATTACGAAGAATTCTGCAAGCCTTTACAGAATTTATCTATTTTCCTCTATTCCATCGTAATGTCCTCAGGAGCATATCTTGCTAGTTGAATGAACTCGTGCAAGTACTGCTTGACCGTCTTGTTTCCTTGCTTCAGGTTCATGAATTCTCGGTGCTTCGCTTGAACAACTCCCTTCGGGACATGATACTTACCGAATTGCTCCTTAAACTCATTCCAAGTAATTAAATCTCTGTTAGGTTGCATTGTCTGGTAGTTCTCCCACCAAGTTGCGGCAGGTCCAGATAATTGATGTGGTCCGTATAGGAGCTTTTCTTCGTCATTACACTTAACGGTGTTCAGCTTTCTCTCTATGTCTCTTAGCCAGTCATCTGCTACAATGGGGTCCTCTGTGCTTGAGAAGGTCGAAGGGCGTGTCTTCTGAAAATCGGTTAATCTTTCTCCAATTGCTGATCTTTCAACTGGTCCAGATGGCATGTTCTGCATCAATTGCCCTAAGATCTGGTTCTGTACGGCCATTGCCTGCTGTCTATTCTGTTCCATCCATATCAACACATCACTGATATTTCCTCCTTGTGGCATGGAAGTTGATGATCCAGGTTGATCTGGGTTGGCACGGGCTCGTCTTCCAGGTGTTTTCCTTATGTCACTGGTGTCTTCCTCGGGCTCTCTTCCCTGAAATCTTCCTCTAGTGTTAACCATTTTGCTCTAGCTGGAGGTCAAAGAAATGATTGCTGACAGGAAAATCACAGATAGGATACAAGCAGAAAGCTGAGATCAATCCAAGAGACAGGGATGGAAATGTACAAGATGCTTTTCATAAATTAACTTTTTACAAAGTACATAGCTTTGACTCTACGGCTCATAGGAATATTTAACAACCAGCCTGAACTAAAGCAGCCACAGAACAAAGCATCCACTACACAAGGAAATCTAACGATTACAGGGGCTAAGGACAAGACAGGTTAGGTCAGGAGAAATCTAGGATCACGCGTCAACTTTGGAAGAACCACAAGGTTCTACCTCTTCTGGGTCCTCCTCCTCCTGATCTTCATCTGCGTCCATTGGGTCCAGTTCCATGTCGTCATCCTCCTCCTCATCCTCAGATGTGGTGTTGGTGTCGCACTCGACAACTTCCTTTCCTTTGCCTTCTGAAGCTTCTTTCCTTCTTGCAGTGATGGAACACTCGGGTGCCTGAGAGTTGATTACGATGCCACGCGACGCAGGTGTGAAATAGATAAGGTAATCCCTAGGCCTTCCCATACTTTTGCGGGTAGTAACCCTCATCCTTGGATAGCTTCTCTTGTTCACGGACTCTGACGTTTCAAGGTCTTGTCTTCTACTTGGTCCAATCAGCTCTTGAATCCGTTTCTCCTTCTCTTGGAGGTCCACACGGGTCTTTGTGAGCATGCCTCGAGATAATGGCGATCATCATGAGCACACTCATGATCACGCAGCAAGCGAGTATAACCCGTCTCCAAGGCTTGAACGATATCTCTAGTCTTCGTCAGGATGGCATTTCTCTGGTCACTGGAAGGGTGCACAACTCGACGCTCTGATCTGGGGATCTGGTAGGGCACAAAACGAAAAGGAGAATCTAAAAGAAAGTCACTGTATAACTTTCGAATGGTGCCTACGGCACGACGGGCAACATCTAGAATTACATCTTCCTCCTCTGCTCTACGAGCTTCTTGCCTCACCGAGCCTTTCCCATGTTCCGGAATCTCGTAGACTATGACTGGAGCACGAAAGCCATAGGGTCTACCGTCCACTTCCTCTTGCTGAACGCAATAGACTGGTCTCTGGCTATCCAATGCTCCGAGAAATTGTAGCATCATCCACAGTAGTAACGCCCACGATCCAAACTCGTCACCGTGAATGAGTTTCTTGCCGGAAGCCATCTAAGGAGACAATGCAAATCACCTAGAAGTTGAAATGATGTTTAAAACTTTTCAAGTAACCAAAGAACATGTTACATAATATATTTTTCTTAGACAAATTAGGTTTTAGCAATTAGGTTGTAGCCAAATAATCTAGCGATTTTCTACTTTAGGGTATCTAAGCATAAGGCTCGACTGTAGGACGTGACCCATTACTACATAATTCATTATCACAGTCGGGTCAAAATAGTCATCACAGACGATTCTGACCCATCAGGGATATTCGAGTCAGTGATAATTGAGTACTATCACTGACGGTTTTGAACTGTCTGTGATTTTTCCCTTCACAGATTGTTATAAGATCAAAACCGTCTGTGATACTCATACTACACAGATTGTTATAAGATCAAAGCCGTCTGTGATACTCATATTACCACAGACGGTTATAAGCTCAGAACCGTCAGTAATAGTATGAGTATCGCAGACGGTTTTGAGAACAAAACCATCTGGGATAGTGTCATTATCGGTGACAGGTTATAAACTCAGAACCGTCTGCGATAGTATGAGTATCACAGACGATTTTTATCTTATAACAATCTGTGATACTCATAGTATCACAGACGGTTTTCAGGTCAAAACCATCTGTAATAGTTTCATTATCGGAGACGGTTATTAGCTCAAAACGGTCTGTTATAAACTCAGGGCTGTCTGTGATACTCTGTGATACGGATATAGTTCGATCTATCACAGACGGTTTATAAGATCAAAACCGTCTGTGCATATTAATATTATTTTAATAAATTTCTTTTTTTGTGTGGCTAGCCTCAGGAATCATGCTAGCCATGCCCTCTGTACAATAGCATTCCATATATACAGTTCATTTCATACATGCACAGTACTCATATATACAGTTAATCTCATATATGCACAAAATTTAGAAACATGTACAATAGCATGTATTTCATTTTCCCCAATTTTGTCGAAACCCTTCAGATCTTGCCCGATCTTACCAAACTTTGGCCGGATAAGTTCTAATAATTTTATGCAACTTATCTGCCAAATCAGATTTCAGATCGGACCATCAGATCTCCGAATTTGCAATCAGGCCCAAGTTCTATTCAAATTTTCCTCACAGAACAGTCCCTGGAGCAAGTTTCAAAATTGCAGAACGGCCCAAATCTTCTTTTCAGGTCCATTCGACCAGCACCTGGTTGTTGCCTACGACCAGCGCGTGTCGCCGGAGCCGCGCCGTGGTTTTTCGCCGCGCTCGTTTGCCGCCGGCCACCGCCTCTTGTCGTCTGTGTTGTGAACAGCTGAGCCACCCTGCGCGCACGTGCTAGCCACCGTAGCATCGCCTTGTCCAGCGGTTGAACAGCCGCGCTCCAGCAGCGTTTCGCGCGCGCACTCCCGTTGCCGTGGCATTTGCATGGCACTACGTGTTGTTGCCAGAGCTACCTTGCTGCCTCCGCATCTGCGCCGTCCCAGGCGAAGTTCCAAGGCGCCCTGGCATCACTGGCAAAGCTGCAGCACCGCTTGAAGCGCAATCACGTCGCCGTCGCCGTCGTTGCGCCTGCGCCCGACAAGCTTCTCCCCGGCGCAAGCAACCGTTGTCGTGTTTTCCCTCGTTGGCTCCGTCCTTGTGCCTATTTAAACCCCCCCCCCCCTCAATGCTGTGAAGAAGCACGCCCCAGGACTTAGCCATTTTTCCAGAGCAAAGGCAATCAATTGCTCCTGCTAGTTCGGGTAGTAGCTCTAACTTAGGAAGTGTTTGAAGAAACCGACAGAGCAGACATCTCTAAGGAAGTAGAAGTTTAATTAGACTCATCCTACCAAGAATACCCCAGAGATCGTCCTCAAGCTTGGAATCAAGCTCATTTGCTAGCAATCAAAAATCCCCAATTGTGCTCAAATCGAAGAAATCCCAAACTGGAACTTCAACCGTTCGCCGGACCTCGGCGCCAAGCTTCTCCGGTCATTCTCCGACCAAATTGACTTCACCAGTAGCTTCTACACTCCACCCTTTCACTCCCTGAGTAAGGAATCGAGTTCAAACGCCTTGTAGCAAAAACCCCTAATCTCCAATGTCGTCTTCTCCAGCGCCGGTCGCCGGAATTCTTTCCTGGCCGATCTAGCTCCTGAAACCTTGTCCCTTAGCTTTGCCTCAGCTCCTTGTGCAATTCTTTCCACTAGCTTGACATCTGGATCTGCCTAGATTGTGAGTTATGCCTTTGCCAAATCTTTGTCCAAAGCTGTGCCTGTGCCGTTGATCCGTTTGAGACCTAGTCTTGGTTTTCGCACTAGGCTCGCCCAAATTCTAATATGCGGAATAACGGGATCTTACTCGGAAATACCGAAACCGAAAGTAATTGCACAACTCTTTATTTCAAAGAGGGCTTTACACGTCGAACGTTAGACACACTTGTCTACGTCGAAGAAACTATAAGTGTCTAAAACTCAAATAAGTTTTATGACTCTTCGATGATCTAAACTAGACCTATTACAAGGTATTTATAGTCCAATCGTATGAGTACGTATCAGACTTAGTAATCCTAAACGTATTAGACTCATATAACTAACTTAACTAATCCTAAACAGATAAGCTTAGTTATATATATAGGATTATAATTCCGAACAGGGAACGAATTCCTTTTCCTGGTCGCGAACCAATCCATGGTCGCGAAATCTTTCCGAACACGGTTAAGGTCGCAAAGCCGTATGCGATCAGGACTTGGTCGCGAATCCGTATGCGATCAGGACTTGGAGATCCTCCCGGATCAGCGGTGTCGCCACCGCAGTTCATCACCTGATTTGGACGCTCTCCAGCCACTTTCTGTCCTTGAGCCTGTTGAGTGATTTGTTCCTGTTAGTAATGCCTACCTCCCAGACAAAGTGGTGCATCAATTGGAGCCCTAAATCAAAAGTTGTGCCATGCCCTATAGTTTCTGGCCATGTCCAGCACTATGTCAGTGCATGTCAGCCACTGGCATTGACCTTGTTCAGCCCCTTCTGGTTGAGCAATTGAAATGCCACCTTGTCCTTTAGATTCATGGAGTTAAGATCTACAACTTTCTCTACTATCACTTCTCCAGAAAACCATCCTAATACCAGTTTGAAGCTATGCCAAAGCTGTGAACTGAATGTCGACCCTTCGACGTTCAATCCTTTTTAGCCGTTTCTTCGACCAGAGCCCTTGTGACCTTGCCCTAACCTTTTCCCCTGCATGCATGACTTATTTACTTAATATTTTCTATGAAAACTATTTTCTGTATGCTTATATGGTATGTTTGTGTGTTGTTTGATTGCCGCAGAGTCAGAAGCTTAAGGGGCAGAGGAAGTCTTTGAAGAATCATCTGAGTACTTAGACCCAGCATTGCAAGGCAAGCCTCATTCCTTTGATCATATCTCACCCAATATTTTCATACAAAGTATATTCACTGTTTCTTACTATGCATACTTATTTGAGATACAAGTTATGTTTGAATGACATGAGTAGATATTACCTAATGAATCATGAAATCCCTTTTGTTATTGAACCTTCATATATATGCTTTTGTCACTCTAGGACTCATAGACTGAATATCCATATTAAACTTGAAATGGTCAAATACATGAGAAGTTATAATGAAAACCGTTTTGTCAAGAAAACTGATAAAAGGGATCAGTAGTGAGGATTGGTTTGTATGGAGAGGGTGCGGTGCGCACCAGGGAATGTGAATGCTCCTCACTATTGGTTCATAAGGACAAGAACCTTGTGCTGTGTCTCTATGCGAATTGTAAACGTACCAACCACTTGCCTGGTATGGGACAGGCACAACTTAGTAGCTTTTTGGTATTAGCAGTTCCCTGCATGGTTTGTCGATCTGGTTTCTCGTGTGGAAACTGGTGGGCCGCAGTTCGGCCATGAGTGATGTGAGTTCAGAAAAATGATGAGAGATAAAGGTGGAAAGAAGGAAGACGCCCTATGCCTCAGATTAAGCCGTACGCGGTTGTAATCTTGAATGGTCATATGTCTTGCGTGGACACAGACCAAGGCTATGTGTCCTGCGGGAACATAAGCCAAAGGCTAGGAAGTAAGGCAGTGGGGATGACCCACAATGGTACTTGAGACTTTATTGTCTATTTACCGGGCGGGGATACTGTTAATACTGAACTGCAAAAGCGTTGTGTGATCTCGGCCTTGTCACATGTGTATAAGTCACATGGAGCTGATCCGACTTGAAAGCCGAGTGAACCAGTGGATTTAAAAAGAGGTACACCTTTGCAAAGTGTAAAAGAAGTATCAGATACTCTGTACTCCCAGGTTTAGGAGTCTTTTCATAGTGGATGTTATCCATGGGTTATAGCACAAGTAATATTTGGAATGTTTTCATAATGCGATTAATAAAGTAGTGACTCATGGGAGACCACTACATCTAATGTTTTATTGAAAACCCGTTTAATGTTTAAAGTACCATTTTCATGACAAAGTACTGTTTTACTGAACAAATGACTTGGAAATCTATATATCTCTATCCATATGAAACTAAAACCCCGGAATCATATGTTTCACCCTCATGTAAGTACAATTGCATTAATCCCCGGAATGAGTGTTGCTGAGCACCAAGTGCTCACCCTTGCATTTATATCCAACTGTAGAAGAGGGATTCGAGTATCCCGATTCTTTCGGTTATGAATACTCAGCGGAAAATGGAAGTGCCCCGGACGAGCCCACATTCTAGAAGGATCATGCACCAAGTCAAGTCAGATATGGGAAAAGCCCCTCCAACCCTGCTGTGGATTGAAGTCAAGCTGTTTGTCGTCGCTTTGTGCTTTATGTTGTGTGTTCGGTACTTGGATACCGATTCTTGTCTTGATAAACTGATTATTTTCTTAACAACTTTACTTAGCGCCATTTTCGGTGTGAGGCCCCCATTTGAGGATCACCTTGGTAACCGCCCAGGTAGGTTACACACAGCATGATGTCACATGAGCTCCAAACCACACAAGCATAGCATTATAGATGACCAAGTATCAAGCCAACTTGGGCCAATATTACATAGACAAAGCACCAAAAATGGCGCTAAGTAAAGTTGCTAAGAAAATAATCAGTTTATCAAAACCAGAATCGGTACCTAAGTACCGAACACACAACACAAAACAAAAAGCAGCAACGAGCAACTTGACTTCAATCAGCAGCGGGGTTGGAGGGGCTTCTCCCACATCTGACTTGACTTGGCACATGATCCTTCTAAAATGTGGGCTCATCCGGGGTACTTCCATCTTCTGCTGAGTATTCATAACCGAGAGAATCGGGATCCTCGAATCCCTCTTCTACAGTTGGATGTAAATGCAAGGGTGAGCACTTGGTGCTCAACAATACTCATTCCAGAGATTATTGCAAATATGCTTACATGAGGGTAAAACATATGATTCAGGGGCTTTGGTTTCATATAGATAGAGATACATAGATTTCCAAGTCATTTGTTTAGTAAATCATTACTCTATCATGAAAAAGGATACTTTAAACATTAAACAGGTTTTTAGTAAAACATTAGGTGTAGTGGTCTCCCATGAGTCACTACTTTATTAACCATATTATGAAAACATTTCCAAATATTACTTGTGCCATAACCCATGGATAAACATCCACTACGAAAAGACTCCTGAACCTGGGAGTACAGAGTATCTGATACTTGTTTTACACTTTGCAAAGGTGTACCTCTTTTTAAATCCACTGGTTCACTCGGCTTTCAAGTCGGATCAGCTTCATGTGACTTATACACATGTGACAAGGCCGAGATCACACAACGCTTTTGTAGTTCAGTATTAACAGTATCCCCGCCCGGTAAATAGACCATCAAGTCTCAAGTACCATTGTGGGTCCTCCCCACTACCTTACTTCCTAGCCTCTGGTCTATGTTCCCGCAGGACACATAGCCTTGGTCTGTGTCCACGCAAGACATATGACCGTTTAAGATTACAACCGCGCACGGCTTAATCAGGTCTAGGGCGCCTTCCTTCTTTCCACCTTTTTCTCTCATTATTTTTCTGAACTCACATCACTCACGGCCGAACTGCGGCCCACCAGTTTCCACGCGAGAAACCAGATCGACAAACCATGCAGGGAACTGCTAATACCAAAAAGCTACTAAGTTGTGCCTATCCCATACCAGGCAAGTGGTTGGTACGTTTACAATTCGCATAGAGACACAGCACAAGGTTCTCGTCCTTATGAATCAATAGTGAGGAGCATTCACATTCCCTGGTGCGCACCGCACCCTCTCCATACAATCCAATCCTCACTACTGATCCTTTTTATCAGTTTTCTTGACAAAACGGTTTTCATGTAACTTCGCATACATTTGACCATTTCCAGTTTAATGTGAACATTCAATATATGAGTCCTAGGGTGACAAAAGCATATATATAAAGGTTCAATAACAAAAAGGGGTTTCATGATTCATTAGGTGATATCTATTCATGTCATTCAAACATAACTTGTACCTCAAATAAGCATGCATAGTAAGCAACAGTGAATATACTTTGTATGAAAATATTGGGTGAGATATGATCAAAGGAATGAGGCTTGCCTTGCAATGCTGGGTCTAAGTACTCAGATGATTCTTCAAAGACTTCCTCTGCCCCTTCAGCTTCTGACTCTGCGGCAATCAAACAACACACAAACATACCATATAAGCATACAGAAAATAGTTTCCATAGAAAATATTAAGTAAATAAGTCATGCATGCAGGGGAAAAGGGTTAGGGCAAGGTCACAAGGACTCTGGTCGAAGAAACGGCTAAAAAGGATTGAACGTCGAAGGGTCGACATTCAGTTCACGGCTTTGGCATAGCTTCAAACTGGTATTAGGATGGTTTTCTGAAGAAGTGACAGAAGGGAAAGATGTAGAACACAACTCCAGGAATCTAGGGGACAAAGTGACATTTCCATTGCTCAACCAGAAGGGGTCAAACAAGGCTAATGCCAGTGGCTGACATGCATTGACATAGTGCAGACATTGCCAAAAACTAGGGCAAAGCTTAACCTTTGATCCAGGGCTCCAATTGATGCACAACTTTGTCTGGGAGGTAGGCCTTGATAACAGGAACAAGATACTCAACAGGAACAAGGGCTGAAAGTGGCCGGAGGGCGGCCAAATTCGGTGAGCAAACACAGTGGCGACACGGCACAGACATTGATCTGGACAAGAGCTTGACAAGGGCATAACTCACAATCTAGGCAGATCCAGATGTCGAGCTAGTGGAAGAAAATGCTCAGGGAGGTGAGGCAAAGCTAAGGGACAAAGTGGTGTCTGCTGAATCGGCCGGGAAGCAAATTCCGGTGAACTGTGCCGGAGAAGAAGACACAGAATTGGGGATTTTTGATTGCTAGCAAATGAGCTCGATTCCAAGCTTGAGGACGATCTCTGGGGTATGACAAGGCTACTGGAGGGGTCAATTTCACTGGAGGATGGCCGGAGAAGCTCGGCGACAAGGTCCAGCGAACTGATGAAGTTCCAAATCGGGATTTCTTCGATTTGAGCACAATTGGGGATTTTGATTCCACAGGCTTGCTCTACTAAGCTCACTGATCAAATTCTTCTACAGAATCGAGAGCAAAGGCTCGACTGTAGGTCGTGACCCTTCTATAGACATTGGCGTCCCTAGAAAGAAATCGTTAGTTTATTTGACTAAAATCTAATTACGAAAATCTAATTTGTCTAAGAAAAATATATTATGTAGTTATCCTTTCTGATTATTTGAAAAAGCTTTAAACATTATTTCCAACTTTTAAGTGTTTTTGTGTTATGTCCCCTTAGATAGCTTTCGTGCTTCAGTGGTAGTCTACGAAATCCCAGAACTTGGAATTGAACCTGATGGGCGCAGATGAAGATCAGGAGGAGGACTCAGAAGAGGTAGAGCCTCACGGTTCTTCCAATACCGACGTGTGATCCCAGACTTTCCCCTGGTTTAACCTTTTGTGCCTAACCACAGCAGACGTTAGATCTTTTGTGTGGTAGTTGCTTGTCTTGATGTGTGTTGGTTGCTAAGTATTCCTATAAGCCGTAGAGGCAAAACTATGTATTTCATAAAAATCTAATTTATGAAAAACATCTTGCACTTTCCAATCCTTGTCTCACGGATTGATCCCAGCTTTCCGCTTGTACACTATCTGTGTTTCCCTCTGAATCAGCAATCTTTTCGTTGACCGCCTGTTAGAGTAGATTGGTTAACTCAAGAGAAAGATCTCATGGAATAGAACCTGAGGAAGATACCAGTGACATGAGGAACACATCTGAAAGAAGAGCCCGTACCAATTAAGATCAACCCGGATCACCAACCCCATGTCACAAGGAGGAAATATCAATGATATGTTGATATGGATGCAGTGAGAATCCCAATCAAATCCAGCTGTAGAAATATTGTCTTTTGTATCGACAACCTAGGATTCCTAGCAGATTTGCTAGTTCTGAATCTTCAAGAGTTAGACATCATTCTTGGAATGGACCGGCTAGCTAGTAAAGCACAAAAGTCAGAAAGATTGTAAAAAGAAGACCGTCACTCTAACCAACGTCGAAGGAGAACAAGTCACATTCTGCACAGAACAGAGCAGAACAGAACAGAAAAGAAGAGAAGAAGAAAAGAAAAGAAAGATCTCCACTAATTGACCATATGGACAGCTTGAACAGTGTTGAAGAGATCAAAGAAGGGAATATCCCAAAGACTGTATTCATGACAACATATGGATTATATGAGTTTACAGTGATGTCATCCGGACAAATGAATGCACCGGCAATGTTCATGAACTTAATGGAAAAAGTTCTCATGGAATATCTAGGCAAGTACATTATCGTGTTTGTGGACGATATTCCCATCTTTTCCCCGAGAACGAGGAAGAGCATAATCAGCACCTAAGTTTAGTGCTAAGGAGGTTAGCAGATCACCAATTGTACGCCAAGATTGATAAGTGTACTCTCTGGTTGAAAAAGATTCTTTCTTAGACCACATTATATCAAGTGAAGGAATATTCATGCATTCATCAAAGACCCAAGCAGCACCACAATATCAGTCAAGTCTACAGTACCCAAGACCCATGACAGCCAAGTGCCTGGCTTGTCACAGAAGCCACTATTAGCGTGATTGTCCCCACACTGCTACCATCATGGACAATTTGGTCATTGTCAAGAGAAATCCCCTAGAGGAATCTGTCAAATCCAATAGCCAAGAGAAGAAGTGAAGGTCAATAACAGCCTGCAGTTCAGACACTAATCCCAATGCCTACCCCAATACAATAGTATGGATAAGAAGCTCCAGCTGCAAGAGAAAGATTTCCAACTAACCATGGAAGAAGTTGAGGAAACCCGGTACCAACTCAAGGCAGACTCAACTATGTCACATCAGAAGAAGGAGGATCATCAGACAAAAATTTTTGCTATTTAAAGTGGACTGAATATGACGTATCTAGAGTACCCTATCACTATTCAGTTTCCCGACTCTAGGATGCCAGTAAAGTCAGTGTGCGAAGGAGTGAGATTTAATATAAGTGAAAAGGAGTTCTCTGCTAAACTACAGGCACTAGAACTACAAGGTTGAGATGTTATACCTGGAATGGACTGGTTGTCGGAACATAAAGGATAAATGGATTGTTAGCGTAAGGCCGTTGCCCTTACTAGTCCTAATGGAAAAGAAGTTTTGTTCCAACCCTGAGAGGATGTTAGTAGAACACCCAGCCCAAAATCTGCACAGTTCGAAGAAAGAGGTGAACCAGATCCCTGAAGTTGAAAGATACCCAAGCGCGTTTCCAAAAGAGTTACCAGAAGTGCCTTGATTAAGGTTTTGAACTCAATGTTGAACTGAAACCTAGAACGGCAACCGTATCAAAAACACCATATCGGATGTCAGTCAAGGACCAAGAGGAGTATCCTGACCACCTACGAAAAGTCTTGGATAAACTAAGGGAGCAAAAATTTAATGCTAAGTCGGATAAGTGTGAATTTGGACACAGGAAATTTCATTTTTAGGTCACCTGACGACAGCCGAAGGAGTGCAAGTGAATCGAGTTAAAAGTCGAGACCGTGAAAGAGTGGTAACAACCAGAATTAGTGACTGAGGTCAGAAGTTTTCTTGGATTAGCTGAGCACTATCACCGATTCATTGAAGGATTTTTCCAAGCTAGCCAAGTCGCCCACTAGTTTGTTGAAAAAGGATGTCCAATTTGAGTGGACAGAAGATTGTCAAAAGAGCTTCGAAGAGTTGAAACGAAGGCTAACAACCACACCGATCCTAGTACTCCCTGATAATAGGAAGAATTTTGAGATGTAGCGTGATGCATCTAGGCATGAACTGAGTTGTGTCTTAATGCAAGGAAGAAGAACAGTCGCATCTGCATCGAGATAACTGCAGTCGCATGAGAAGAATTACCCGAACCGTGACGTGAAGTTAGCAGCAATGATTCACGCACTCAAGATTTGGAGACATTGTCTACTAAGGAATCGATGTGCAATCTACTGAGACCACAAGAACTTGAAGTATGTTTTGCCCAGCAGAATTTGAACATGAGGCAACATCAATGGCTAGAGTTAATAAAGAACTATGGCCTAGACATGCATTACCATCCTGGTAAAGTTAATGTCATTGCAGACACCTTGAGCAGAAAGGTTTACTGCAGCACCATTGTTGCACCAGAATTAATGGAGGATTGCATCGGCAAATGATTAAATCAGTAGATTAAGGTTCTGTGACCATGTACGTTGTCAGTTACACCTACCTTAGAAGAAGAGATTCGAAAATCACAAGGAAGTGATGAAGGAATTCAGGAGATCAAAGAGAATATGAGGATCAGAAAGGCAGTAGAATTTTGGGAAGATGAGCAAGGTGCAATTTAGCAAGATAAAAGGATGTGTATTCCAGAGGTTAAGGAGATCAAGACACTAACTTCGAAAGAAGCTCATAACACTCCATACTATATTCACCCCGGAAGTACTCGGATGTGTTAGGACTTGAAGAATCAATTTTGGTGAAGTCACATGGACAGAGATTGCCGAGTAAGCGGTAAAGTGTGACACATGTCAAGAGGATGAAGACCAAGCATCGAAGGCTAGCAGGATTGTTACAGCCACTAGCCATACTGGAATGGAAATGAGAAGAAGATGGAATAAACTTTATCACAGGACTTCCGAAGACTAAGAATGGATATAACTCCGTGTGGATGATCGTGGACAGACTGGCGAAAGTAGCACATCTCGTACTAATGCAGATGACTTATGATGGCGCCAAGTCAGCAGGAATTTACATGACTAGGACTGTGACTCTACATGGTATACCCAAGAGGATTGTATCAGATCGTGGAGCACAACCCACTTCAAGATTTTGGAAAAGTCTGCATGAAGCCCCAAAAATAAGGTTGAACTTCAGTACAGCTTCGAACTTCAGCACAGCTTACCACCCTCAGACTAGAGAATGGACAGAACTAGTGAATCAAATACCGGAGGATAAGTTGCAAACATGTGTGCTCAAATATGGAATTTCATGAGAGTTATACTGCCATACACAGAATTCACCCACAACAGTAGCTACCATACTAGTTTGCAGATGTTCCCACTTGAAGCTCTATACAGCTGCAAGTGCAGAATGCCTTTACATTAGTCAGAAAATGGAGAAAGGCAACTAATCAGCTCAGAAATAGCTCAAGATGTAGAAGCTCGTGTACGGATCATTAAAAAGAGGCCAAAGACTGCAAAGTCCAGACAAGAAGAGTTATACTGATAACCAACAACAGAAGAAGGGAGTTATCTTTCGAGAAAGGTGAATACGTATATCTCAAGGTAACGCCTTACAAAGGAGTACGTCGATTTAAGATAAAGGGAAAGCTAAGCCCAATATACATTGAATCCTGTAGGATTCTAGAGAAGCAAGGAGAGGTAGCATATAAGTTAGAGCTACCACCCGAACTAGCAGGAGTTCACAACATTCTTCATGTATCTCAACTAAGGAAGTGTTTGAAGAAACCGACAGAGCAGACATCTCTAAGGAAGTAGAAGTTTAATTAGACTCATCCTACCAAGAATACCCCAGTAATATACTTGAGGTCAGTGAAAGAAAATTGAAATCAAGGACCATCCGATTCTGCAAAGTTCAATGCAACAACCACTCAGAAGAAGAGTCAACATGAAAAAGGGAAGAAGGACTGCATCAAGATTTCCCTTACCTATTTTCAGACCTACCAGAATCTCGAGGACGAGATTGTTTTTAAGGAGGTTAGGTTATAACACCCCGATTTTTCCCAAATCCTGGCCTGTCTTGTCCCTCTTTATTTCAGAATGAGATCCCTGTTGTGCCAGCAGCTTACCCAAAAAGTCGGCAATCAAACTCTTTCGTTCAGATCTTTTTCACAAATCAGCCCTTTTCATATTTGTCAGAAGCCCAAAAAGACTAAAAGTCTCAGACCACCTCCAAACTTTGATCTGATTCAGTGAACATCTCTCATTCACTATTCTGAACATTTTTCCCTTCTAGAAGAATTTTCAAATCTTACCCTAAACCTGAGTTTTGACCTTTGCCTTTTTGAAACCCTAATTACCCTGTTTTACCCTAATTACTCTGTTTTCGAATTTTTGTCGAAACCCTCAAATCTTGTTCAAATTCACCAAATTTCCTGCCAGATGAGTCCCAGCATTTTAGTGTCACTCAGCTGCGAAATCAAAGTTCAATTTGGACCCCCAAATCTCCAGAATTGCAATCAGGTCCAAACTCCAAAGAAAGATCATCGCAAATCAGTCCTTTTATTGAATTTAGGCCCCTGGCCGTGTCTCAGCAGAACCCGCCTCAGTGCATCGCCGTGTTCTTCGCCGCCGGTGAACCTCCTGCCGTGCCAACACCTCAGCCACGTAGCTGACACTCGTGCGCACTCGTGGCACCGCCGTGGACGCCACCTCGGCCGCGCCAGCACAACCAATTTCTTCACCGCGCGTGTGCCCGCGAACCAGCAAGTCCAGCTTCGCCCGTTCGACACGTCTCGGCCACGCGTCGATGGAGCTTTCACTTCACCGTTCCCTCGCCGTTTGCGCCTGTGCCATCCACTGCCAAAAGCCTGCACCGCTACACTCCAGTGCCTCGCCGTCATCGCCGGCACAAGTCCCTGCTGTGTCCAGTCGCTTCGCGGTCGACTTTGTGGCCACTGTTCCCCAATTTTTCGACCAGAGGATTGCTTCAGCGCCTATAAATACTCCTAAGTGCATTGCTTCAGTTTCCAGTACCAGAAAACCACCAACTCTCCAGCGCCGCCGTGAACAGCTTCTTCCCCGGCGAGCTGTTTTCGAGGCCGCCGTCGCCAGAGCTCTCCGCAGCCCCAATCTCCAATCCAAAGCCACCAGTGAGTTCCTCTCTTCTCCCTCTCCGTGTCATAGCTCCCAGTTGCACCAGATCGATCCCCATCGCCGGTGATCGCCGGATTCCCGATTTGCCCTGTTTCCCCAATGCCGTTCGATTCTCTCCAATTTAGCTCTCGATTCTGTAGAAGAAGTTGATCAGTGAGCTTAGTAGAGCAAGCCTGTGGAATCAAAATCCCCAATTGTGCTCAAATCGAAGAAATCCCGATTTGGAACTTCATCAATTCGCTGGACCTCGTGCCGAGCTTCTCCGGCCATCCTCCAGTGAAATTGACCCCTCCAGTAGCCTTGTCATACCCCAGAGATCGTCCTCAAGCTTGGAATCGAGCTCATTTGCTAGCAATCAAAAATCCCCAATTCTGTGTCTTCTTCTCCGGCACAATTCACCGGAATTTGCTTCCCGGCCGATTCAGCCGACACCACTTTGTCCCTTAGCTTTGCCTCACCTCCCTGAGCATTTTCTTCCACTAGTTCGACATCTGGATCTGCCTAGATTGTGAGTTATGCCCTTGTCAAGCTCTTGTCCAGATCAATGTCTGTGCCGTGTCGCCACCGTGTTTGCTCACCGGATTTGGCCGCCCTCCGGCCACTTTCAGCCCTTGTTCCTGTTGAGTATCTTGTTCCTGTTATCAAGGCCTACCTCCCAGACAAAGTTGTGCATCAATTGGAGCCCTGGATCAAAGGTTAAGCTTTGCCCTAGTTTTTGGCAATGTTTGCACTATGTCAGTGCATGTCAGCCACTGGCATTAGCCTTGTTTGACCCCTTCTGGTTGAGCAATGGAAATGTCACTTTGTCCTCTAGATTCCTGGAGTTGTGTTCTACATCTTTCCCTTCTGTCACTTCTCCAGAAAACCATCCTAATACCGGTTTGAAGCTATGCCAAAGCCGTGAACTGAATGTCGACCCTTCGACGTTCAATCCTTTTTAGCCGTTTCTTCGACCAGAGTCCTTGTGACCTTGCCCTAACCCTTTTCCCCTGCATGCATGACTTATTTACTTAATATTTTCTATGGAAACTATTTTCTGTATGCCTATATGGTATGTTTGTGTGTTGTTTGATTGCCGCAGAATCAGAAGCTGAAGAGGCAGAGGAAGTCTTTGAAGATCCGTCTGAGTATTTAGACCCAGCATTGCAAGGCAAGCCTCATTCCTTTGATCATGTCTCACCCAATATTTTCATATGAAGTATATTCACTGTTTCTTACTATGCATGCTTATTTGAGATACAAGTTATGTTTGAATGACATGAATAGATATCACCTAATGAATCATGAAACCCCTTTTTGTTATTGAACCTTTATATATATATGCTTTTGTCACCCTAGGACTCATATATTGAATGTTCACATTAAACTGGAAATGGTCAAATGTATGAGAAGTTACATGAAAACCGTTTTGTCAAGAAAACTGATAAAAAGGATCAGTAGTGAGGATTGGTTTGTATGGAGAGGGTGCGGTGCGCACCAGGGTATGTGAATGCTCCTCACTATTGGTTCATAAGGACGAGAACCTTGTGTTGTGTCTCTATGCGAATTGTAAACGTACCAACCACTTGCCTGGTATGGGACAGACACAACTTAGTAGCTTTTTGGTATTAGCAGCTCCCTGCATGGTTTGTCGGTCTAGTTTCTCGCGTGGAAACTGGTGGGCCGCAGTTCGGCCATGAGTGATGTGAGTTCAAAAAAATAATGAGAGGAAAAGGTGGAAAGAAGGAAGGCGCCCTAGACCTGATTAAGTCGTGCGTGATTGTAATCTTAAACGGTCATATGTCTTGCGTGGACACAGACCAAGGCTATGTGTCCTGCGGGAACATAGACCAGAGGCTAGGAAGTAAGGCAATGGGGAGGACCCAATACGGTACTTGAGATTTTGATTCGACAGGCTTGCTAAGAAATGGCTAAGGATCAGTTTCTACTACTGGGACGAGAGCTAATTCGGGATGAATCGGTTAGCATTGGGGAAACAGGGCAGTTGGGCTTTTCCAGCGATCGCCGGCGCTGGGGATCGTCGGGGAGAAATTGGTTGCTACTACACAGAGATATAGGTGTGGGGAACTCACTGATGAACTTGGATTGGAGAATGGTGCAGCGAGATGGGCTGGCACCGTGAGCTCACTTGCTGGCTCGCCGGAGAAGAAACGAAAACAGCGAGAGCTCTGGAAAAATGGCTAAGTCCTGGGGCGTGCTTCTTCACAGCATTGAGGGGGGGGGGGTTTAAATAGGTCCTGGGGCGGAGTTTGCGAGGGATAAAGCGACAACGGTTGCTTGCGAAATACAGCACAGAACTCAGAAATATGACCAATTGAGATTGAACAAATAAATGTAATCGACAATTAAAGTCAGTATGTTAGATGTACCATACCATATGTACCTATTTCTCAGTTAGATGCCCTTTATGATAATCTCAATTAGAATGGCCGCACTAATACGAACCTTGCGGGTCCCTAAACTTCCCCTTGGTTGATATGACCTCTGTAAGGAAAAACTCAGCGAGCATCCCTCGGACCATACCAATCTGCCGAGGGTCAAAGCTTTCCGAAGGGAAGTCAACCCCCTACAACCCCCTACAGAAAAATTAGCTCAATGCAGTTGTAAATTCTGCCAAATCGATACCAAGGAGAGCAGTTGTATGCCTCAGGAAAATCTGGTCGGTGAGGGGTGATGATCAGGTCATACATGTGGCGCATCACGTAGAACCCACAAGTATTGTTGTCCGGCTGCTGATGACACTGCCAATTTACAAATCAAGAGTTACCTGGGGACACGTTATAAAGTAAAACAGATGCCAGTTGAGATTTGTACCGAAAATTGTAACCACTGAAACTTATCGGCTTGCCGCTCGTGTTGTCGCCCTCCCTCGGCAAAGTAGTTCGTGAAAGCCCTGCTGATAGTCAAAATTGACAATTTGACGACAGTAAATCTAGATGCAAGACAGGTCCACATGAATATGATACAACATATCAACCTTTCGAATACATTTCGTACGCTGCAATACTCGTACCCTTTTCTCTGCAATGAATCAAGGTAGAACACCTTGTTTCTTTTCGGAATAAGTACCAGCAGGATCCAGTGGTAACTACATGTTACACGTAAAGAATTAATAATTTACTCTAAGTTTGGGGGTGTGCATATGAAGACACTAATCTACGGGTGAAGTACTGATGAAAGCACTCACCTCTGGTTGTAGGGTACAAGTATGTACTCCTTGTCCACCTGAGTCAGCAACCCTTTTTTGATGTAGTTGACAACGAAGTCCGCGTTCGTCCTAAACATCACCTTGGCGACCATCTGGGGGTCCAAGAAACCGACAGGTTCGCCCTTAGCTTTGGCATATCTGGTCATGCATCTGCACGGAAGTAACCAATTAATAAATGACATATATCCGTATATGCACGAACAGGTGTAGGATAGTAGGATACTTACAGCACCCAAGACCGTAGGATTGACAAGTCGAGCGTATCTTTGTTGAGTAAATTGTTCAAGTCTTCGAAGGTCACCGAGTAGGTCCCGATGTCGTTATGGAACTCTGCCACGGTGTACTTGACCATGATGTGCGTCGGACGCTGCGTCCTGGTCTTGTTTGTCCTCTTCATGTACCATCCATGCAAGCTCTGGCATGCTAACCCCATGCTAGAAATTGCGGTACCGGAGGCCATGGTCATCCCCAGAGCGAACGACATGAGAGCTGGCGCACTCTTCTCACTCTCCTTCGTCGGGCTCTTCTTTGCTTTTCCCCTACTAGCCAGCTTCTTGAAGGGTTGCCTCTTAGTCGGAGTCAGTTTCGTCATCGGACCCGTTGGTTGGCTTCTCGGAGGGGTCGGCTGGCTAGTAGGCCGAGTGTTGGTGTCCGTCTGTGATGTAAGAATCTACGTATAGTAATGGCCACTAACTCCGAGGGCTATTATTATAGTACGAATTATGAAACTGGTGGGGAAATTACCTCATCCAGGACAATGTCTTTCTTGGGCCATTGCACGAACGTGTGCACCACATCCCGAGAGTGGTAATCTCGTCGTTCGGCGGCTTGTACAACAAAAAACCCTTTGCAATGGTCGGAGACACTGTCCATCTGGATCCATGCAAAACCCTCAGATAGAGGGACACCATGGATTGTGGCCCCCCACCGTGCATGGTTGCGCCATCCCACGGCCGGCCTCGATCAGGAAGAGACCGGCCAGCACCATAAGCTTGGAGGAGGCGGGTTCCTACAAACAGAGCGCATTAACATATTGAATTTCACGACTTTTCACTTTCGAATGAATTAACATAGAAAAACGATCATTACCTGCAGAAAGTCTACTGGATACTTTGGAGAGGGATCCGACTGCGAAGACCCCGGCGCGGACGTGAAGCTACTACGGTGGCCAAGATTGGGGCTTAGTAATTCCGCTACTACAAGAAGGGTGCCCTAGGTCGCTTGTTTTAGCTCGTCATACATGGCCCGCATCTCCGACAACTGCTGCAGGAGTGCTTTGTCCCGAACAGTGAACTCCGATCGCATCCGTTCATCGCGGGCTTTGTGGGATCGGAGTTTGCTGTTAGGGACAAAGCACTCCTGCAGCAGTTGTCGGAGATGCGGGCCATGTATGACGAGCCAAAACAGGCGACCCAGGGCACCCCCTTATAGCAGCGAAATTACCGAGCCCCAAGCTTGGCCACCTAGTAGCTGCGCATCAGCGCCGGGGTCTTCGCAGTCGGAGCCCTCTCCAAAGTATCCGGTGGACTTTCTGCAGGTATTGACCGTTTTTCTATGTCAATTCATTCGAAAGTGAAAAAAGCGGTGAATTCAATATGTTAATGCGCACTGTTTGTAGGAACTCGCCTCCTGCAAGCTTATGGTGTTGGCCGGTCTCTTCCCGATCGAGGCTGGCCGTGGGATGGCGCAACCATGCACGGCGGGGGCCACAATCCACGGTGTCCCTCTATCTGAGGGTTTTGTACGGGTCTAGGTGGACAGTGTCTCCGACCATTGCAAGGGTTTTCCGTTGGACAAGCCGCCGAACGACGAGATTATCACTCTCGGGGATGCGGTGCACACGTTCGTGCCATGGCCTAAGAAAGACATAGTCCTGGAAGAGGTAATTCCCCCACTAGTTTCATAATTCGTACTGTAATAATAGCCCTCGGAGTTAGTGGCCATAACTATACGTAGGTTCTTACATCACAGACAAACACCAACACTCGGCCTACAAGCTAACCGACCCCTCCGAGAAGCCAACCAACGGGTCTGATGACGAAGCTGACTCCGACTAGGAGGCAACCCTTCAAGAAGCTGGCTAGTAGGGGAAAAGCAAAGAAGAGCCCGACGAAGGAGAGTGAGAAGAGTGCGCCAACTCTCATGCCGTTCGCTCTGGGGATGCCCATGGCCTCCGGTACCGCAATTTCTAGCATGGGGTTAACATGCTAGAGCTTGCATGGATGGTACATGAAGAGGACAAACAAGTCCAGGACGCAGTGTCCGACGCACATCATGGTCAAGTACACCGTGGCAGAGTTCCATAACAACGTCGGGACCTACTCGGTGACCTTCGAAGCCTGCACAATTTACTCAACAAAGATACGCTCGACTTGTCAATCCTACGGTCTTGGGTGCTTTAAGTATGCTACTATCCTACGCCTGTTCGTCCATATACGGATGGATATATGTCATTTATTAATTGGTTACTTCCGTGGAGCTGCATGACCAGATATGCCAAAGCTAAGGGCGAACTTGTCGGTTTCTTGGACCCCCAGATGGTCGCCGAGGTGTTGTTTAGGACCAACGCGGACTTCGTTGTCGACTATATCAAAAAAGGGTTGCTTGCTCAGGTCGACAAGGAGTACATACTTGTACCCTACAACCAGAGGTGAGTGCTTTCATTAGTACTTCACCCGTATATTAGTGTCTCCATATGCACACCCCCAAACTTAGATTAAATTATTAATTCTTTACGTGTAACATGCAGTTACCACTGGAACCTGCTAGTACTTATTCCGAAAAGAAACAAGGTGTTCTACCTTGATTCATTGCAGAGGAAAGGGTACGAGTATTGCGGCGCACGAGATGTATTCGAAAGGTTAACATGTTTTATGATATTCATGTGGACCTGTCTTGCATCTAGATTTACTGTCGTCAAATTGTCAATTTCGACTATCCTCAAACTGTCAATTTTGACTATCTGCAGGGCTTTCATGAACTACTTTGCCGAGGGAGGGCGACAACACGAGCGGCAAGCCGATAAGTTTCAGTGGTTACAATTTTCGGTACAAATCTCAACTGGCATCTGTTTTACTTTATAACGTGTCCCCAGATAACTCTCGGTCTGTAAATTGGCAGTGCCATCAGCAGTTGGACGACAAGGGTTCTACGTGATGCGCCACATGTATGACCTGATCGTCACCCCTCACCGACCAGATTTTCCCGAGGTATACAATTGCTCCCCTTTGTATCGATTTGGCAGAATTTACAACTGCATTGAGCTAATTTTTTCTGTACCAGCTCTTGCTGCAGGGGGTCGACTTCCCTTTGGAAAGCTTTGACTCTCGGCAGATTGGTATGGTCCGAGGGATGCTCGCTGAGTTTTTCCTTACGGAGGTCATATCAATCAAGGGGAAGTTTAAGGACCCGCAAGGTTCGTATTAGTACGGCCTTACTAATTGAGATTATCTGAAGGGCATCTAACTGAGAAATAGGTACAGATAGTATAGTACATCTAACATACTGACTTTAATTGTCGATTACATTTATTTGTTTAATCTCAATTGTACATATTTCTGAGTTCTGTGCTGTATATATGAAATGCATGCTATTGTACATGTTTCTAAGTTTTGTGCATGTATGAGATTAACTGTATATATTTGAGTACTGTGCATGTATGAAATGAACTGTATATATGAAATGCTATTGTACAGAGGGCATGGCTAGCATGATTCCTGAGGCTAGCCACAAAAAAAAAGAAATTTATTAAAAAAATATTAATATGCACAGACGGTTTAACCGTCTGTGATAGATCGAACTATGTACGTATCACAGAGTATCACAGATGGTCCTGAGTTTATAACAGACCATTCTGAGCTAATAACCGTCTCTGATAATGAAACTATTACAGATGGTTTTGACCTGAAAACCGTCTGTGATACTATGAGTATCACAGACTGTTATAAGATCAAAACCATTTGTGATACTCATACTATCACAGACGGTTTTGAGATTATAACCGTCGCCGATAATGACACTATCCCAGATGATTTTGACCTCAAAACCGTCTGCGATACTCATACTATCACTGACAGTTCTGACATTATAACTGTCTGTGATAATATGAGTATCACAGACGATTTTTATCTTATAACAGTCTGCGATACTCATACTATCACAGACGGTTCTGAGTTTATAACCCGTCGCTAATAATGACACTATCCCAGATGGTTTTGTCCTCAAAACCGTCTGTGATACTCATACTATTACTGACGGTTCTGAGCTTATAACCGTCTGTGGTAATATGAGTATCACAGACGGCTTTGATCTTATAACAGTCTGTGTAGTATTAGTATCACAGACGGTTTTGATCTTATAACAGTCTGTGTAGTATGAGTATCACAGACGATTTTGATCTTATAACAGTCTGTGAAGGGAAAAATCACAGACGGTTCAAAACCGTCAGTGATAGTACTCGATTATTACTGACTCGAATATACCTAACGGGTCAGAACCGTCTGTGATGACTGTTTTGACCCAACTGTGATAATGAATTCTGTAGTAGTGGATGTTGGCGTCACTAAAGTAGAAAATCGCTAGATTATTTGGCTAAAACTTAATTGCTAAAACCTAATTTGTCTAAGAAAAATATATTGTGTAACATGTTCTTTGGTTACTTGAAAAGTTTTAAACATCATTTTAACTTCTAGGTGATTTGCATTATGTCTCCTCAAATGGCTTCTGGCAAGAAACTCATTCACGGTGACGAGCTTGGATCGTGGGCGTTATTGCTGTAGATGATGCTACAATTTCTCGGAGCATCGGATAGCCAGAGACCAGTCTATTGTGTTCAGCAAGAGGAAATGGACGGTAGACCCTATGGCTTTCGCGCTTCAGTCATAGTCTACGAGATTCCAGAACATGGGAAAGGCTCGGTGAGGCAAGAAGCTCGTAGAGCAGAGGAGGAAGATGCAATTCTAGATGCTGCCCGTCGCGCTGTAGGCACTATTCGACAGTTATACAGTGACTTCTTTTAGATTGTCCTTTTCGTTTTGTGCCCTACTAGATCGGAGCATCGAGTTGTTCACCCTTCCAGCGACCAGAGAGATGCCATCCTGACGAAGACCAGAGATATTGTTCAAGCCTTGGAGACGGGTTATACTCGCTTGCTGCATGATCATGAGTGCGCTCATGATGATCTTCATTATCTCGAGGGCATGCTCGCAAAGACCCGTGCGGACCTCCAAGAGAAGGAGAAACAAATTCAAGAGCTGATTGGACCAAGTAGAAGACGTGACCTTGAAGCCTCAGAGTCCATGAACAAGAGAAGCTATCCAAGGATGAGGGTTACTACCCTCAAAAGTGTGGGAAATCTTAGGGACTACCTTGGCTATTTCACACCTGTGTCGCGTGGCATCGTTATCAACTCTCAGGCACCTGAGTGTTCCATTGCTGCAGGAAGGAAAGAAGCTCCAGAAGGCAAAAGAAAGGAAGTTGTCGAGTGCGACACTGACACCACATCTAAGGATGAGGAGGAGGATGACGACATGGAACTGGACCCAATGGACGCAGATGAAGATCAGGAAGAGGAGGACCCAGAAGAGGTAGAACCTTATGGTTCTTCCAAAGCTAATGCGTGATCCTAGATTTCTCCTGACCTAATGCTTGTCCTTAGCCGCTATAATCGTTAGATTTCCTTGTGTAGTGGTTGCTTTGTTTTGCGGTTGTTTTAGTTCAGTCTGGTTGTTAAATATTCCTATGAGCTGTCGAGGTAAAGTTATGTACTTTGTAAAAAGTTAATTTATGAAATGCATCTTTCACACTTCCATCCCTGTCTTGTGGATTGATCTCAGCTTTCTGCTTATACCCTATCTGTGATTTTCCTAAGTCAACAATCATTTCTTCGACCTCCTGCCAGAGCAGAATGGTTAACACTAGAGGAAGATCTCAGGGAAGAGAGTCCGAGGAAGACACCAGTGACATGAGTAACACATCCTGGAAGACGAGCCCGTGCCAATCCAGATCAACCTGGATCACCAACTTCCATGCCGCAAGGAGGAAATATCAGTGATGTACTGATATGGATGGAGCAGAATAGACAGTAGGCAATGGTCGTACAAAACTAGATCTTAAGGCAATTGATGCTGAACATGCCCTCCGGACCTGTTGAAGGATCGGCAATTGGAGCAAGATTAACCGATTTTCATAAGACACCTCCGACCTTCTCAAGCACAGAAGACCCCATTGTAGCAGATGACTGGCTAAGAGACATAGAGAGAAATCTGAACACCGTTAAGTGCAATGACGAAAAAAAGCTCCTAAACGGACCACATCAATTATCTGGACCTGCCGTAGTTTGGTGGGAGAACTACCAGACAATGCACCCTAACAGAGATTCAATTACTAGGAATGAGTTCAAGGAGCAATTTTGCAAGTATCATATCTCGAAGGGAGTTGTTCAAGCGAAGTGCCGAGAATTCATGAACCTGAAGCAAGGAAACAACGGTCAAGCAGTACTTGCACTAGTTCATTCAACTAGCAAGATATGCTCTTGAGGACATTACGACAGAAGAGAGGAAAATAGATAAATGCTGTGAAGGCTTGCAGAATTCATTGCAATACCAGTTGTCGTCTCACAAGTTTACAAATTTTCTTGTCCTAATCAACCGACTACTCAAAATGGAAGAGAAGAGAGGGATAATCGAAGAGGACCGCAAAAGGAAGGCCCTACTGAATTCTTATCAAGGAAACGCAAGTAGAGGAAGACCAATGCCAAGCTTCAGACCAGTCTTCATATCACCCCAACAACCTTAGAGACCTGCAACAATTATAACGCCACAGTGTATAGGATGCAAGGGAAACCATCTCTATAAGGACTGGACGCTGAAGAATGTGGAGTGTTTTCATTGCGGAAGAAAAGGACACCGCAAGGAGACATGCCCGCTTCAACATCTACCATTCAGCGTTGCTCGAGCCCAAGCAGCAAGATCTCCCACACTAGTTCAAAATTTTACCAGAGGTATTCCACCACCCAGAGGAGGAAGAATTCGAATCAGCAAGGGAAGAGGAATTCCGACTACAGGACGAGGCTGACTCAACTACGCATCTACAGTTGAAGCTAGAGAAGCATCTGATGTCGTGATTGGTAGAATCCTGATCTTTTCTCAGCTTTCAGTTATTTTGTTTGACCCTGGTGCAACTCACTCTTTTGTGTCAAAGTCTTTTGTACTAAAAAGTAGATTGTCTGTGTCTGCATTAGAGTGCCCTATTCTTATTCAATCTCCCAGAGCTAGGATGCCCGTTGAATCTATCTATAGAAATATTGCCTTTTGTATCGACAACGTAGGATTCCTAGCGAACCTGCTAGTTTTAGATCTTCAAGGGCTAGACGTTATCCTTGGAATGGATTGGCTAGCAAAGCACAAAGGTCAGATAGACTGCGAAAGGAAGACAATCACGCTGACCAACACCGAAGGAGAGAAAGTCACATTCCATGCGGAGAGAACTTTAGTAAGTGACCATGTGAGTAGACTGAACAGTATGGAGAAGATTGAGTTCGAGAAGGTGCCAATAGTCAACGAGTACCAAGAAGTCTTTCTTGAAGAACTTCTGGGAATGCCTCTAGACTGGGATGTAGAGTTCACCATTGAGCTGAAACCTGGATCGGCTCCATACGCAAGAAAGCTGGCACGAATGACGAGCCAAGAGCAAGAGGAGCTAAGGAAACAGATAGAAGAGTTGGAAGAAAAAGAATTTATCAGGACAAGTTCCTCACCCTGGGGAACCCGGTACTTTTTGCTAAGAAGAAAGACGGTAGCCTACGACTATGCATTGACTACCAAAAGCTGAATGACATGACAATTAAGAATAAGTACCCTCTACCCAGAATTGACGATCTTTTCGATCAGCTCAGAGGAGCAAAGATATTTTCAAGAATTGACTTAAGATTGGGATACCATCAACTGAAGATTCGAGAGCAAGATATCCCCAAGACTGCATTCATAACAAGATACGGATTGCACGAGTTTACTATGATGCCTTTTGGACTAACAAATGCACCCGCAGTATTCATGAACCTGATGAACAAAGTTCTTATGAAATTTTTAGATAAATTCATCATTGTGTTCGTGGATGATATCCTCATTTTCTCTAGGACAGAAGAAGAACATGTCCATCATCTCAGATTGGTGCTAAAGAAGTTGGCAGACCATCAGTTATATGCCAAGTTTGATAAGTGTGCCTTTTGGTTAAAGGAAATTTCTTTTCTAGGCCACATCATTTCTGGCGAAGGAATATTTATGGATCAGTCGAAAATCCAAACTATCATGGAATGGAAACAACCAGAAACAGTGACGGAAATCAGAAGTTTCTTAGGATTGGCTGGATATTACCAAAGATTTGTTGAAGGATTTTCTAAGATCACCAGACCACTCACCCAGCTACTAAAGAAGAACATTCCTTTTGAGTGGACTGAGGAGTGTGAAAAGAGTTTTGAAGAGTTGAAGAAGAAATTGACAACCGCACCTATTCTCATATTGCCAGACGACAAGAAGAACTTCGAAGTTTATTGCGATCGATGCATCAAAACAAGAATTAGGTTGTGTTATCATGCAAGAAGGAAAAGTAGCAGCATATGTGTCAAGATAGCTACGACCCCATGAAGAGAATTACCCAACACACGACTTGGAATTAGCTGTCGTTGTCCACGCATTGAAGATTTGGCGACATTACTTATTGGGTAACAAATGTGAGATCTACACTGATCACAAAAGCTTGAAGTATATCTTCACACAGCAAGACTTGAATATGAGGCAACGAAGGTGGTTAGAACTCATCAAAGATTACGATCTTGAAGTACACTACCACCCTGACAAAGCGAATGTAGTAGCTGATGCCCTGAGCAGAAAGTCCTACTGTAACCAAGTGAAGCATTTAGGACTACCACCTCAGTTACTCAAAGATTTTGAGAAACTACACTTGGAATTTGTTGAACAAGGAACTATCGCCGCCTTGAAGGTAGAATGCGAATTGAAGGATCAAATTCAGAAGGCTCAAGTAATGGATCCAAACATCCAAAAGCTAAAGGAGGACATGAAGAGTGGAAGAGCAACTAATCTCAGAGAAGATAAACAAGGAATCTTATGTCACCATGACCGTATCTGTATTCCAAATAGCAAAGAAATCGAAGACTTGATAATGAGTGAAGCTCATCATACCCCTTACTCTATACACTCAGGCAGCACGAAGATGTATAAATACTTGAAAAACCAGTTCTGGTGGAATGGAATGAAAAAAGAAATCGCTGAATTCATAGCATCTTGCGACACCTGTCAAAGGGTAAAAGCAGAACACCAAAAGCCTGCAGGACCATTACAATCTCTACCAACCCCCTGAGTGGAAGTGGGATGAAATTGGAATGGACTTCATAACAGCATTACTGAGAACCCGGAAAGGTTATGATTTCATATGGGTCATAGTGGACAAACTGACAAAGGTAGCTCACTTTCTACCGGTAAAGACCCACTACACAATAGACAACTAGCGGAGTTGTATCTCAACAGGGTAGTCGTCCTGCATGGAGTGCCGAAGGCGATTGTTTCTGATAGAGGAGCCCAATTTGTATCAAAATTTTTGAAAGAATTGCAAGAAGCCTTGGGTACAAAATTAAAATTTAGCACAACTTACCACCCACAGACGGGAGGACAAACTGAGAGAGTAAATCAAATCCTGGAGGATATGTTGAGAGCATGTGCTTTGGATTATAGAAATTCTTGGGAATTATTCCTATCATATGCAGAATTCACTTACAACAATAGTTATCAAGTAAGTTTGCAAATGGCACCCTATGAAGCGCTATACAGAAGAAAATGCCGCACACCATTATACTAGACTAAAGTGGGTCAAAAGCAATTCCTAGGACTGCAATCAGTGGAAAAGGCTACTGCTCATGTGAAGATTGTACAAGAGAGATTGAAGACAGCTCAGTCTCGACAAAAGATCTATGCTGATAATAGAAGAAGGGAACTATCTTTCGAGATAGGAGATTATGTATACCTGAAAGTAACACTCTATAAAGGAGTCCGCCGATTCCAGATGAAAGGAAAGCTAAGTCTGAGATACGTTGGACCGTACAAGATTCTAGAAAGACAAGGAGATGTGGCATATAAGTTGGAACTACCATTTGAACTAGTTGGAGTTCATGATGTCTTTCATGTATCTTAGTTGAGGAAGTGCCTGAAGAAGCCAACGAAGTAGATATCTCCCACTGAAACTAAAGTTCAGCCAGACTTATCATACCAAGAATATCCTGTCAAGATATTGGAAGTCAGCGAAAGAAGATTGAAATCAAGAACCATTCGTTTCTATAGAGTTCAATGGAACAACCACACAGAAGAAGAATCGACATGGGAAGGAGAAGAAGAACTGCATCAAGATTTTCCCTACCTGTTTTCAGATGAGCCAGAATCTCGAGGACGAGATTATTCTTAAGGAGGGAAGGTTGTAACATCCCTATTTTCCCCCAAATCTTATTCCCATTTAAGTCTGTTGTCTCAAAATTATAATCCAAGGTATGCCAATACCCTAACCCCAGAAGTTGATAGCAAAACTCCATTGTTTAAATCTTTTTCACAAATCAGCCCAAAAGTATTGCAGATTAGTCCTTTTCAAATTTTCTAAGAGCCTAAAAAGCTAAAAGCCACAGATTGACTCCAAATCTGTATCTGATTAAGGGAATATCTCCCATTCATTATTCTGAGCAAATTTCCCTTCTGCGAGATTTCCAAAATCTCATCTGAAGCCTCAGTCTTCAGCCTCGCCAATTTTCTAAACCCTAAGTACCCTGTTTTCGTTTCGGCTCAAAACCTGATTAAGATCCCAGATTTTGTCATCTATCGCCGTTAAACTATTTGTTGAGTTTAGTGTGCCCATTTTGTGAAAACAATTTCTTTTGGATCTAAGCCTTTTGCCAAATTTACAAATCAGTCCTTGGATCAAGTTTCAGAAATTGCAAATCGGTCCAAACCTCTTTTTCTAGTCCTTTTCGACCAGGACTCCAGCGTCGTTTCGACTAGCACGTTCGCCGTGTCCCCTCGCCACCGGCTGTGATGTGATATCGCCTGTGCTCGTGGTCGCCCGTGCCTGCAAGTGCGCTCGTGTCCGCGCTAAATCTCTTGCCATGGCAGCCCTCTCGACCAGCATTCCAGCAGCAACAACTTCAGCGCGCGCGCCCGAGAGGATTTAAGTTGCATGCGCGTACATGTCATCGCCAGAGCATTTTTGCCGCCTCCGCCTCTCCACCGTCTTGGAGCAAGTTCCTAAGTCCCCAACCGTTGCTGGCAAAGCTGGCTAGCCGCCTGCACGCCGTCGCTTCATCGTTCATCGCTGTTTCTGCTGCCCCCGGCCGGTCACGTCCCCGGCGCAAGTTTCATTGCTAGTTTCTCCCTTGTGAGCTCCGTTCCTCGCCTATTTAAACCCCTCTCATCCAAAGATATCTTCACGCCACCAGAAATCAGCTAAGTCCCAGTTTTAGCTGCTTCTTCTTCGTCCCCAGCGAGCCGCCGTTGAGGCAACTGTCGCCAGAGCTTTTCGCTTCACCATTTTCCTATTTGATCGCACCTGCGAGTTCCCTGTGTCTATCTCTATGTGTCATAGCATTCAATTGAACTCCGGTGATCTCCATCGCCGACGATCAACGTAAAAGCTCAGATGCCCTATTCCTGAAATTGAGCCCTCTCTAGCCTTAGTCATCAACCCTCTCTGTAGAACAAATCAACCCTTAGCTGATTCATAGCAAGCCTGTGAAGCCAATTTTCAAATTAAAGCTTGCATTGTGAGTTCCCCGTTTCTTCGGGCGCTGCCGTGGACGGTTCACGTCGTCGGCACGCCTCACTGTTCCTCTAGCCAAATCAACCTCTCCTACACGTTCATTAGGTCTCACAGACCATATAGCCCGAGCCAATTAACTTGCATTGCCGTGTATCAACGGCGCCCCTTTTCACCTTCGTCCCAGAGTCCGGCGCCAACGCCGGCGAGCCTCCAATCATCTTTGCAACCCAATTCTTTGCTCCACACGATCAGTGTCACCCAGGAGTACAACCCCTCGATCAATTTCAAGATTTATCAACCCCAGTTCTCTGTCACCGTAGCCCATCTTCGTTTCTAGTGGCCAACAATTTGAACTTTGTCATTCACCGTCGTCAAGCCACCTCTGCCTAATTCACTGCACCAGTAGCTTCACCTTGATCCCGCCTATGCATTTGTCAAGGTTGGCAAAGCAACGCATGCATGTATTGTCCAGACGCACGTGCCCTAGCTCGCTGCAGTGTAGTGGCATGCAATTTTCCCTGTGCCAGGGACTTTGCTACAATTTTCCTTAATTCCTGGACTTTTCTGTTGAAACCAATTTGTCAATTAGATGCCTTACTGTGTTTGGCACCTAATACCCTTTTTAAACTCTTTTTGATCTTTTGGAAACCCTAGATTAACTCTATGCCATTCTCAGGCATTATCAGGCGATGAACCAAATGTCAGCCCTTAGACATACGATGCTTCTAAGCCAAATTCTTTGAGCCAAGCCTTTGTATCTTCGACCAAATATTTCTTTTGCATACATGTTTGTACTTTACTTATTATTTTCTATAGCAAGTATTTTCTGTATGCTTATGTATTGTGATGTGCCGTGTTGTTTCGTTGTTGCGAGAGCAGAGCCCGAAGCAGAAGGATTGGAAGGAATCTTTGAAGACCCAGCAGAGCAGTTAGTCCCCTCATTGCAAAGCAAATCTCCACCGCTTGATCATGTCTCTCCTAATACTTTAAAAATGAATTAGATTAACTGCTTTCCAAGTATATGCATGCTTTATGTTCAAATTAGAACTATATTGGAAAAATGTAGATAGATATGACCTAAATTTTTGTGAAACCCCTCATGCTTGTATTCTCATGCACCCTTGTTACCCAGGAGATTATGTTTAGACTATGCTGACACTTAAATACATACGTTGAGTGTTAAATGGTCAATCATATGATAAACATGTTTGAAAACCCTTTTTGTGAAAGAAAATGTGAATTAGAATTGATAGTATGGATAGTTTGAATGGTTGGCTGTTGTGTGTGCATCGGGAATGTGAATGTCTCCTCACTATTGATTCATAAAGACAAGAACCTTGTGTTGTGCATCTATGCGACATGAAAACGTACCAACCACTTGCCTAGTATGGAACAGACACAACTTAGTAGCTTTCTTGGTATTAGTAGTTCCCTGCATGGTATGTCAGTTCGATTTCTCGCGTGGAAACTGGTGGGCCGCAGATGGCCGTGAGTGGTGTGAGATCAGAAAAATAATGAGAGGATAAGGAGTAAAGAAGGAAGTCACCCTAAGCCCGGATTGAGTCGTGCGCGACTGCAACCATGGGTCATATGTCTTGCGAGGACATAGGCCAAGGCTAGGAAGAAAGGCAGTAGGGAGGACCCACAACGGTATTTTAGACTTAATTGTCTATTTACCGGGTATAGATACTGTTAATACTAGACTACAAAATCGTTGTGTGATCTCGGCCTTGTCACATGCGTAAAAGTCGCATGGAAATGACTTGACTTGAAAGTCGAGTGAAGAAGTGGATTTAAAAAGAGGTACACCTTTGCAAAGTGTTAAAAAGTATCAGATCTATGTACTCCCAGGTTATAGAGTCTTATTGCGGTGGATTTTTATCCATGTGGTTCAGCACAAGTAAATTTTGGAATATTTTCAGAATATAGGTTAATAAAAGTGGTGACTCATGAGAGACCATCATACATAACGTTTTCTAAAGAATAATTTAAGATTTCAAAGTATCTCTTTTAAAGCTAATTAAAAGCCCTTTTCTCACAACTCTAGAATGAAAATCTATTCTATTCTTATGTATAAAACAAAGATTTCATCTCTTGAGAACCCCTCATCTATATAACTGCATTCTTGTAATGAGATTTGCTGAGCATCGTGTGAAAACGTGCTCACTCTTGCCTTTGCATACAAATTCAGAAGAGGGATTTGTAGATCCCGATTCCCTTGGTTTCAAGTACCAGGCAGAAGAAGGAAGCGCTCCTGATGATTTGATCTTCTAGAAGGGTCATGCGCAGAGTTAAGTTAGATGTGGTGAAAGCCCTTCCTGCGCCACTGTCAACTGAAGTGAAGATCCTTGCTGTTGCTTTTTGTATTTTCCTTTGTGTTCGGTACTTTGATACCGACTCTTCTTTTGAGAAAATCACTATTTTTATATTAACTCTAATTAGCGTTATTCTTGGTGTTATATTATTGTAATATTGATCCTTATCGTCTTGTACCTGTTTAATTAATTCTACTACAGTTTAATGTATTTCTTGTTGCTTTGAGCTTATGTTGTAGTTTGGATCTCCCAGTGGTAGGGGATTTGATTTTCCATTCGGTGACTGGTTATGATCCTGAATTGTGATGCTTGTAGATTCGTGTAAGAGTGATCCATCAATAGCCGTCCTAATGATCGCCGGCGATCTAGCGCTTCTTACCTAAGATCGAGACGATCAGAACGACCTTGAGAAATTGATATATGCAAGAGTGCAACAAATTATTAACTTCTTATTCACGGTTAATCTTGGACATTATTTTTTGACACGAGAGGATACATAAACGTGCAATTTCTTCCTCGTTGCAGCCTATCCAAATCCATTTGCATGTTAGAAACTTAGAATATTTGACGTAGCTGCTAGACGTCGAATCATCCAACTTTTTTGTATCACCTCGTGTAGTCGTTGTGCACGCGTGTTAGCGTGGTGCAGGCTTGATTAGAGCAGGTTAATTAATTACTGTGAGCGATATTAATTAATAGGTATAGGCTGTCAAAGTAATGTAGAGAAGCCATGCAAGGAATTTAATTAAACGAGCTAGAGCTGCTTTTGATGTGAGATGCATGATCAAGGTTTTAGCGTGCCCTGCATTCCTAATTTGGTGTTCGGTGCACTGCAGTACTGATTTGATCATGGAAAGGTGCTAAATCAATCAATTAACTGTGGCATGCATGCATGCTTGTTTGATCAAAGCATCACTAGCTAGTATTTTATTTTGAATTACTAGCATTTGATTTCTTAACAACAAGATACAATTTAAAATGCTTGTTTGATCAAAGCATCACGAGCTAGTATTTTATTTTAATTGCTAGCATTTGATTTCTTAACAACAAGATACAATTTAAAACCACTAATTTCTTTTTTCAGAAAAAAAAACCGTTAGTTTTTTGATCAAACAACAAGAGTGAACACCCGTGCTGAAGTTTCTAGATCCACCACCATAACCTGAGAATGCATACAACTATACACCCAGCTTGGGATTGAGATCTTATGTATTAGAGAAGAAAAAACAGTGTGTGTTTTCTTAGAATCTCAACCACTACATTAGAGTTTAATTAGTCTAAATTGATATCAAAGATAAGATAGAAGTAATGTGGTCAATCATCTCAGGATAAATTGTAATTTTTTTTTTCAACTTGGTCCAGACTATTATTTTTAATGTAATGGTTCAAATGGAAATAAATGTACTGATCTTTCCTCTTTAAAACAGTAGACGAATCCACCAACTTGATACGCAGGAGCGATGACCTTTTAGCAAATCAAGGAGGCACCAGCTCACTCGCCGACCTGCTTTGAGGAATATAGAAGAGGGGAAGGTGGTAGAGTACCTTATTGCAATTAGTGACAGGGTGCAATGGTGTCACTCGACCCCACTATTTTTTAACAATTAAACACTTCAAGAAAAAAACTACAGAAAAGTCTATAAATATATAAAGAGATCAACTGTTATATATGTATATGGAAGGGACCGTAGCGGCCGTGTGTTGTAGTTCCAGCACTGATTGCAATCATGCATGTGAACAAGATGGCATGGCATGTAAGCATGAAGCAAGGTAGCTAGCACTTGTCACATTGGACCACAGTACGCCCAAAGACGCGCCAAAATCCACGAGGATTTCATGCATGCGCACTATACATGATGTGCATGCATCCATGAGCCGTGAGGGAAGTGATCTGCTCAGATATGTGTCGAAGCCGCAGGAACGATGGGGTCGGGGACCAGGGCAATAGAGAGCAAACAAAGGTTTAGAAATTACAAGTTGGTGGACGATATAATGACTGTGATTCCTCCTCCTAACCCCATGCATGCATGCATGCGTACTGTTGTGTTGCGGCCGCCCTTTCGAAGAAGAAAGAAAATGACTAATTATTAGTGGCCTTTCTTTCTGATACGCAGAAAGTGCAAAAGGTGGTGCTGTTGCTTGGAAAGTCCAGGGTTTCTTCTTTAGTTTCTTTCTTTCTTCTTCAACCAACTTGTATGTTTTTTTTTTTTCTTCTGTGTTATTTCTTTTATATGACTCATGGTCTCCAGATTTCAAGCGTTCTAATTCATACACTAACTGTAGAGAAAGGAAAATAAATAGACATATAGATAAGGAAGAACAAGTCGCGTTATCCAATTCTATTTAGGAGTTGATGTAATGGTATCATAGTGACAAGAGACGCCCTAAGTAGAGACGTTCAAACACAAATCAATTGTTTTGATGAATGCGTGCAACATTTTTAGGCGCTTACAATATCTCAAAAGATGTTTAGACTTCTCTCTTGCTTTAATCTTAGTCTTCCAAATCTAGATTCAGACTGTCCACATGTTGTGTAAGGCACTTGGCTTGAAGTGTGGGGAATCCAAATCACCATAATTAACAGTTACTCCCCAAGTCCAAAAAAAGATTGTTGTTTCTTATTGTGCATAGTCTTAAAAAAAATATAACTTTGATTATTATTTTTTACCACAATAAATTGGTAAAAATATATGAAATTGAAATATTTTTATGTCTCATTTAATTTTTTTTATAACCAATCTAAATACATATAAAGATATTAGTGATCAAAATTAAAAAATTTGAGTAACACATATACAAAAGGGACATTAATCCTTTTGACCGGAGGGGGTAGTCGTTAACAATAGTATTAGCTACTTAGCTGTTTGGATTTGATGAACTCACGAATGATGCATGGAACTTGTACAAAATAACCAGGACCAGGAGTGATAAAAAGAAACTTTATTAGGATTAGGCGTTATGATTAGAAAACGAACCTCCTAGGCCTATTCCACCTAGGGCACAAGAAAGTCTCTTAACTGAATGATTAGACTAATGAACTCCAACTACACATAAATCTACAGAGAGAGAGAGAGAGAGAGAGAGAGAGAGAGAGAGAGATCTCCATCAGTAGCCTGCATGATATCTCATGGTACAAGCATGCAGCAGTTGCAGATATCATATGCCAATGACCACATTGGCGTGAGCCATGCACCAACTCCATTATACTTCTAGACTCGTGGAATTATCTCTCACCCCTGCTCCTTTGGCTACTATTTGTCTAGTGCAACTCTTTAGTTGTTTTCTTGCTCTTTTGTTCTTTGATGTGTGAATTTGTTCCCCACACCACAAGACATCCAGCAAGTGCGGCCATTGGTGATTTCACAAGCTCTGTTGCTGTTGTTGGTTGTCTGTTCTTTGTTACTTTCTTCTTGGTTTATCTTGACGTTAATTTGTTTGTTATTTAATCTCTTGTTTCTTCGCCATGCATAGAACACTACATGAAACCAAGAAAAGTAGAAGAGCCAAATGATATCATTTTAATGTCATCGTTGTTATGTTTATGCAGAAGTAGAGATGGGGGAGTTAGAGAGCAAGAAATGCAAAGGTGGCTGCAGCCCAACAGTTCACAAGTGGATGGCTGAGCCAAGCGAAGACGAAGAAGAGAAACTTGAGCTGAGGCTTGGCCTCCCCGGAGGAGGAAGAGAAGGCTGGAAAGCAGCATGCAAAGAGAAGAAGCAGCAGTACATTGATGACTCCTTGCTCTCCCTTGGCTATTCGCCAATTCTCTCCTATTCACATGGTATGAAGTTTTCTTTTCCTCTCTTCGATCTTGGTGTACTATTTATAATCCAAAAAATACTTGTCCTGCTAGGTTGGATGACATAGACTAATACAACAATAACATACTAATACTTGAAATGCTTACCAATCAAGTTATATGACACCCTTTGAGGTGGCAAGAGAGTGTAAAATCATATATGTCTCTATTATTTACTCCAATTGAGAACACCATATTCTACAACATCATATTTTCTTCTATGGTTATTAGATTATTCTCTTATACAATCTTGATTTCTATTCATATTCTCTTCCCTCTACATGCTTTTTTATAAATTCACCGCTTAAACTCTAGAAAAAAACTCCACTTAAACAATCAATTTTGAGCTCCTATATTTCTCCCAATGCCAGAAAATTCTTGTTTCTACTAAATATAAACTATGACAATATATTCCAATATTTGTTTCAACTCAATGAATTTTCCCAACCATACACACAACAATACGCAAGACTTATACTAGCTAGTTACAAGTATTTGCAAACAAAAACTTCTATGCTGGAAACCTAGAATGGAACTGTTTGGGACCAGAGTAGTGATTTTCATTCCTGTTTCTTGCCTGTTGGTTGTGCGGCAAATTTCCCCTAAAGAACAGAAGAGAAGTTCTGAATACAATCATGTTTCATGTGTTTGTTGCTTCTTATATTCTGCAGGGCAGGCAAAGGGGTCGCAGGAAGCAAATGCAGTAGCTGCAGGAAATGCAGTTGCATCCAGCAATAGTCCTGAGACAAGGAGGTAATCATAAGACTCATCTGTCAATTTTTTTGAAAAAATGGTTGATGGCAGCTGCTTGTTTATTCCTATCTGCCTGGCACAAATTAAAAAGGGAGCGAGATGCCTCCATCTCCTGGTCTGCTCTTAGCTGCTATTCATTTATGGTGAACGTCTGAGCCATCTATGATTTTAGTTTGTTTATGTCTGTCATGCATGGAGCCAAGAGGAGGACGTGGTTATTTTGCAATAAAAAAATATTTTTGCTAATCAGTAGGTATCTAATTTTTTTTTATTTTGCATTCATTTGTCTACGTGAAATCAAATCTCTTTTCTTATATTAAATTTTCTAAGATTCAACTAGACTCCTTAACTTCTCCAGTGGTGACAGTTTAGCAGCGAGCGGAGGCTGGACGACAAGACAATAGTGGCACTATCCGTTGTTGGTGACGGCGATGAACGGTGGCGGCTAGCAGGGAGAAAGACAACATGAGAGGTGGGGTTGTAGCGGCGATGGGTTGTTGGTGCCGCCAATCACGAGCGACGGCGGCTGGCAAGGGAGGAGAAGAGGTGAGAGGAGGCGGTTGCAGTAGGGGATCGGGAGAGGGAGGAAGAGGAGGGAGAAGAAGAAGTGAGGGGAAGAATGAAGAGTGGAGATTAAATCTAATTTTAGATGTGTAATGTAGATGATATATTTTTTTTTAAAAAAACAAATACTTTCACTTTAAGAGAAGTTTTCTATCCTGAAGAAGGATAGGAAGACTGACTAATCATATCATTTGAAACAAAAGATTATATCAATGGGACATATTATGAGACTCATTTTGTGAGTGGATCTGATCAATTTCAATAGTTTGTTTCTTATAATTATGTAGTTGGATCAACCTTCCTACCTTTTTTAAGGATATAAAACTTTCTATTTGAGTGGCCATAAAACCCATATGTAATGTGATGTATGAAATTTAGTTTCATCTTGAGAGTAGAACGTATGGAATATTTGTATATAAAAGTCTAGTGGATTAAATGTACTAACTCTGAATTAATTTTTTTAATGAAGTGAGGACGAAAATGTAAACAAGTGCATCCTATGTTCTACATAGAGTAGGTGGAAGTGTGTTAGACTATACGGTGTTACATATTATTTGTATGATTGTTTTTTTTATTATTATTATTTTGGTACTTAGGGTTGGGAATGCTTTTTGACCGTCGGATGTTGAAAGTAAACGTATTAACTGAGATATTGAATCCTTAATATGAACATTCTTTATCCCTCACTGTCCAAAACTGATTTGAACATGAAACATTTTGTTTGTGCATATTTTTTGTTAATGTTTGCCTACATATCTATGTACTTTTAACCAACAGCTGCTATAATTAATTGATTGTGGATCATTTTTTGCAACGATCCGCTAGTAGTATACTGCTGCATTTCTCACTCTTTTCCCTTCCACATGGGCAGATCTCCCAGTACTGCTGTCATAGGATGGCCTCCTGTCCGTACCTTCAGAAGAAATCTTGCTACTTGTAGCAAATCATCCCTTGAACTGCACAGCGGGAAGTCACAGAATGTAGCCAAACCGGAAGAAATCAAGAAAGCTTCACTCGTGAAGATCAACATGGATGGTGTCCCCATTGGTAGAAAAATCGATCTGAACGCCTTCCATTGCTATGAGAAGCTTTGTTTGGCTGTTGACCAGCTTTTCCAGGGCCTTCTTGCAGGTATATGAATCTGTATTGTGCATTCCATGATGTTCAGATTCTTTCATCAGTTCTGAAGTTACTCAGAATTTCAACATGAACACCTGCAGAACTTTTCTCTAAGCAGAAAACTGTATACCACAATACACAAATTACTGAGCTTAGTAGATTTCATTGAAGTCTGATCCTGTTGTGTACAACATGTATTATGGTTTGTATGTAGCCCCAAAAGACCCTCTTGCTGTTCAGGCTAAGGATGGTACTAATGAAAAGAAGCCAACAATAACTGGTTTACTTGATGGAACTGGAGAGTACACACTGGTTTATGAGGACTATGAAGGTGACAGGGTACTGGTTGGAGATGTTCCATGGGGGTCAGTTTTTCTTCACTTTCAGTGAAACGTTATATCTCTTCATATGTCGACAAAAGTTCGATAAACTTCTACATCTTGAATTTCCAGTTTGATTGTTTTTTTCCCAAAACTTGGCTCTATACCAATGAGGGCCACATTTGCTATTTAATATTATGAAAACATGACTATCTCGTGTTTGGATGTTAATTGATAATTTTGTCGTTCTGATCTATTGAAGTGGTCATGAATCAATTTGGTGGTTCATTCTAGCATTTTGAACCATAATCACTCTTTCTCTTGTAATTACTAGTTAGCTCCTCTTTTCACTCCTAGCAAGATTCCCAAAACTCGAGTTGTTAGTTTCAAACTAGCTAGATTCAAATTAGCTAGATCAAACAAATCTAGATTTATTTGTGTCCATCTCAATGATTTCAGGCTGTAAAATAGTTGTTTAGTATCAAAACGTGGTGGTATTCAGTAAAATCATGTTTTTATAATGATAAATTATAAATGTCACCTTAATGAGTGGTATAGAGCTAATTGTCGTATTATTTAGAAAACTATTTTATAGACGATAGTATTTGTCTTCTGAGCTTGCCAGTTTGGTAAGCTCCCATTGTTGCATGTATCTTCATCTGTTGCTGCATGCGCGCAGGCTGTTCGTTTCTTCAGTGAAAAGGTTGCGAGTGCTGAAAACTGCTGACCTCTCTCCTTCTGTTAGTACCTCATCTTCCTAGAAGACACTGCTTATGATTTCTTGCTCAATTATGTCAAGTTTCACCTATCTGGTATCTCTATTGAGTACTTCTCATTCTTGATGCAGCTGATAACTTCCGGCATAAAACGAACAGCAGCTATGTGTTGACTGTTAGAAGTGCAATGCTACCACTGGAGTTGTTACTAGCTAGCTTTGCGAAATCGGCGAGATTTGTGTGCTAAGTAGGTCTTTTCTTTTCTTTTTCTTTTTCTTTTTCTTTTTTTTTGAGGTTACGTATGTTTTTTTTATCTGAGTTTCCTGTATCTGCTCTAGTTCAAGGGCACTGCTGAGAACTGATTCATTTGAGCAATTTGATGTAACCGCCACCTCCGTTTTTAATTATGTATCATTCTTTTCAAATTATGCTTATAAAAATAATTATATTTTTAATAATAAATACAAGAATACTCTTAATAAACATATATAAATTAACTTTAATTATATATGCATACAAGACACACAAATCACAACCACCCATTTTAATAGGGACAGTGTGAAAAATTTTCCTAGAATTTATAAATAATACATTTGTGGAAAATAAAATATAAAAAAATGACATATTTAAGAACGATGGTAGTATAAATATTCAGTGAAAACAGTTTAATTGCATCTGCGTGCAGCAGGTAAGTGCAGTTGGGAGAATTGCTGTGCTACTTTATACATTGTTTTAATATTTTTATTTTGTTTCCAAATAAATGCCATTCTATAGTTTCAAGCAAATATATACACCATTTTCCTTAATATCCTTTCTTTAACAATAAAAATTTACTTTCACAATAAGTTTATGTACCAATATTAACAAATTCTAAATGTGATTTCGGAGTCATGGATGACTATTATCAATTTTTAAATTGTAGTTCATGGTCCGTCACGGTGAGGATTTGCAAAAACTATAGCGGCTATTGAGGGCTTATGAAAGCTACATGTTGCAATTTAAATAAATTTTTTTATTAATATATGAGTATTATATTTATAAAAATATAAATATTAACAACAAAATGACAAAAATATATCATAAGCATTAGCAAATTGAAGTATAAAATATTACAAATAGTCATAACCATTCCACGTTAAGTCTATATTGACTAATAATAGAAAAAAAAAATTCAAAACACTTTCTAAATTTCAAATATTAATTCATTTGAAGGAATAATATTTATTTCATTATTTCATTTTCTCACTAGATATTTCTAATCAAAACTTAATCCATAAAATATACATGACATAGTGGACTTCTACAGCTGCCACGAGTTACAAGCTATAGCGGTCACTATTGCCGCTTAGCAAATGTTGCGAAGTTCACAAATTTTTTCTGATGGCGTAGCATCTATGCCTTGTAAATGTTATCACGGGTTATTTAGAACATTGGGTACCATTAAATAAGATTACTATAATCATTTTCTTTATTTCTTCTTTCTAGTGTTGAATACCAAAATGGCATCTATTTGAAAACAAATGAAGTAATTGGAAAATTTCTTCCTTGCCACCATAAAAGTTTTAAATTGTGATTTATGAAGTTGATAAAGTGAGATTGTATCCACATGTCAGTTTCGTTTTTAGTGGTAAATACAAAATATTCAAATAGTGTAGTGGCACAAAAATATTCCCCTTTATTATTGTATTTTCTAGATTTTAATATATTCAAAATTTTCTTGTTCTGCATGTAAAGTTATTGTGATTTTTGGATTCTAAAAGGATCAAAATTTCAGATTTTCTCACTTTTTACAATTTTTTTCAGTGCATGAAATGGATCTAAGAGATTATGAGTTCAAGTCAATTCAACATTTTATTTCAATGTCCATTTTTGGACTTTATATTGCACAATAAAATAAGAAGCTGGATATCTTTGGACATCAACTAGCACATATTAATTCAGCGTGTCTTTTATTCGTTTAGTACAAACTCAATAATTAATTGTAAGGTTGACATGAAACATCATTTGAGGATGTAAATGCATTTTCAATTTTCAAATAATATAGATAACGATGACACAATCATAATTATGATAAAAAAAAAATCAAAATTCACGACTCTTCATCCGACAGCTTGTGTCATCATAAAGCAGGGACGGACGAACGGCCCGTGCGACATCCCACTCGTGAGGCCATTTGGCCCACCCTCCTCTTCAACCTCTGCTCGTCGAGGCCCAGCAAGTGGGACCCTCTTGGGCCCATTTGTGGCCTATTGGCCCATTTTACAAAACCCACATATAGCATGACCCGCACAGGCCACGCTCCTTAGTTGCGAGTTGAGATGGCTCCCAATCCTTGCGCGTGAGCCAGCCATAAAAAAGGTGGAAATAAGAGGGAAATAAATAAAACAAAAAACCTTACTCGTGAGTTTGGTTTCGTTTAGATATGGGAAATTTGTAACATCGTAGCCAGGTTTGGATTGGTATCTCATGGCTTAGACAAGTAAAGGCTGAAATTGTCTTTCTTAAAATTTCAGTCATTCAATTTAAATTTATATGATCTAAATTAATATAGAAGAAAAATCAAAATAGTTATTCATCTCATAAAAAATTGTAAACTTGTCTCTCACCTTATACTACACTATTAATTTCTAAACTAATAACTCAATTAAAAACAAAGACATATGTCTTTATTTCTTTAAGATAGAAGATCTGAACCGACTAAATCCGCAGTTTTGAGGGTACATATTAGATTCTCCTCACTCACTACAGGTTATCAATGATAGTCGGTACTATACATATTATTTACATACTATGATATCTTGACATTTAGATAATATACTTTTCTACAGTATCCAGATGTTCACTTTAGTGACATGTCCACCCTAGCACCCAAGAATCTGCCACTATCACGAAGCCATGATGAGAAATATAGGTTAATGACCATTACACCAAATGATATTCAACAAAATATTAGAATACAACGACAATATAGGAAATTTAACACCAACTCATAAAATTTAGCGTGAATCACTACAAGTAGTAAGTAAGTTCAAAAAAAAACACAACACATAAGAGTTTAACATAAAGTAAGTGGGGCAATAAGTTTCTGGCAACTACTAATTAATTTTAGATTTTATCAATATATTATTCCACTATAATGACAGTTTTGTTGACAGAGATCCACTGTTACAGGCGTAACTTAAGCCGGGTCGTTACCGAGTCGGCCTGAAACACGGTATTTTGGTCAGACACGCGGCACGACCCGGCACAGGGGATTGGGTCATGCCGTGCCCAAAAACCGGCCCACGAGCGGGCACGACAAGACATGCAAAATCGGGTCGTACCCGGGTCGGCACGGCACATTATACCATGGGCCAGCCTAGAACGACATGGCACGAAGCGACCCGTTAGCACGCGGACCGGCCTGGCACTACAAAATGTTTGCATTTTAAAAAATCGGCTCGTTAACAGAGCACGTGACACGCAGGCATGCACAAGGCCAGTGCAGGTGTGGCACGTGAGGCAGGCGCAAGCGCAGGCGCGGCGCGGGACGCGAGGGTCGATGAACGGGTGGATTTTTTTGCATTTGAATGGACGGACAGATTTCATCCACGCGACCGAAATCAACGACAGGATTTAATGCACGCACACGCTGAGTCGCTAATACGCGGGACCGGGACGCGTGACGGGCAAGGGACACAAGGAACGGGTAGATTTTTTGGCATTTAAATGGACATCTGGATTTCCTCCACGCAAACGAAATCAACGGATGGATTTCACACACACTAGTTGGGTCGACTCGACATAGCCCGACACGCGAGCAACAGCCCGATTGGAAATGAATGACCAGATTTATGACACGCGTCCACGATCAACAGTCAAATTTCGAGCATGAGTGCACTGAAGTAACGGTCAACTTTTTTGTTATAGATACTCTCCAAACACACACAAAAATTCACAACTCACCCCAATCTCTCACATTTCACTCAAATATCTCACTTTCTCTAATACATACTCTCATTCTTACAATCTTACATAGTCCATCCACTGGTTTTTTATTTTAGAAATTTTTTATGTTAAAAAAATCATTTTTATTGCTGAAAATACTAATTTATTTTTAAAAAACTATTTTCTACCTTTAAAAATTCGGATTTGCTCTCTAAAAATTATATTTGCTCTTAAGAAAATAATTTTTAGTCTCTACAAATTGTGTTTCCCCTTAAAAAAGTATTTTTGCACTCTAAAAGTTATTTTTTCACTGTTGAAAAATTATGTTTACTACTATATGGATTTGAACACTATTAATTTTGAGAATTTCAGTGCCGAAGAAATTAATATTGAGAATTTTGGTGCCGTTGAAGGGATCATCAAACCACCTAATCCGATATCATCTCTGTTGCATCTAGGCCCTTTTAGGTTGATTTTGATTATTGATGACATTAAGTGTTTTGGACTAACCTTGTCTTTGAGCTATTTCTATGCAGAGCGATTTCTGTAAAATCTGCAAGTGATCCGGGAAGATCTGCAGGTCACAGGTCCAAAGTCGTAAGCGTAAGGTCGCAATGTTGGGTGTGGTCGTAGTTAAAGGTTGGAAGTCAAGGTCGCAAGTGTAAGGTCACCAAAACGAAAGTTGCAAGGATTAAAGATGCAAAGGATCTAAGGTAATATTTGTTTTATTTTGACCGATCTCGGTGTTTGGAGTTTGATCAGTTTAGGAAATTATTTCTTAGTTTTAACCGTTCTATAAAGAGGGGTTGCAAGTCCTCTCTATATCTCCAACATGAACCGAGAAATTACTAGGTCATTGCATTGCGATTTTTTGGTTGGATTTGATTTGAATTTGGTTTGAAAGATTTGGTTTTTCAGTTGTGTTTTGACAGCAGAAGAGTTTTTGCTTTTTCTAGAAAGATATAGGCAGATCTGGCTTTTTCTTCTGTTGACAAAAATGTAGCCCTTTAAATTATCTTTCAAAAGAGCTATTAAAATCTCAATTTGGATTTCTGGATCAAAAGTTATGGATGTTTTTAACGGACTGTCAGTTATTTGGTTTTTCAGTTTAGTTTTTGACAGCAGAAGAGTTTTTGCATTTTGTGGAAAGATCTAGGCAGATCTAGCTTTTTTTCTGTTGACAAAAAGATAGTCCTTTAAAATATCTTTCAAATGAGCTATCAAACTCTTCAATCGGATCTCTGGATTAAAAGATAAAGCTGTTTTTATCCATGCTGACTGTCAGTTTGCTAAACTGACTGTCAGTTTGGATTGTCAGTTTTGTTAACTGACAGTTGTCCAGAGAGGTTATTTTTTTGAGCTGAAATTTTTTGAACTAAACTGACTGTCAGTTTGCATTTCGACCTCGAGCCGTTTTATTTGAGTTTCTATTTGATCTGGTCGATGTTTTGGTCGAACTGACTGTCAGTTTGGTATTTCAAGTTTCCATATACGACCACAAACGGCTAGCTATTTTTTATCCGTAAATTTTGTCGGCCGTTGTGTATGTAACTGACTGTCAGTTTGAGTTGCTGATTTTCAGCCCTAGCTCCAACAGTTCATTTGATTTTTGAGGCTATAAATAGAGGCTTTGAGCTCGTATTTTATACAACAAGCAGCCTCCTCTCATACACATTCTTGAGTTTTAGTTTCTTATATAAAATCTTGATTTTTTGATCAAGTCGAGTGTTTTCTGATCCACCGAGCATTCCAGTTCATTGCATTTGCATACTTGTAGTTTCTCGGTGCGTGTTTGGAGGTCTAGAGAAGACCTTGCTGCCTATTACTCTTGGTGAGCGCCCTCACCTAGACGGTTTGGTGGCGTGGCCGTTGATCTCTCCGTTCGGAGATTGTCGGAGAGGCTCGGCAAGTTTGTACAAGGCATCGGTGCTCGCCTTTCCGGAGTGGACAAGGAGCAACCATTAGTGAGAAATATCTTTCGTGGATATTGAAGCAAGACTCATTCGCTTGAGTGCTTCAACGAGGATTATGGGAGACTGGGCGAGTCTCTGAGACCTCGGTAAAAAATCGTTGTGTTCGTTCTCTCTATCTTTTCTCTTTAATATATTAAATTGCATTTGGTTCTTCTTGGTATAAAAACTTGTTTTTATTTGAAGTTTTTAAAGCCTCCTATTCACCCCCCTCTAGTCGGCATCCTTGATCCCACAATCTCCTCCAACGGCGGGCTCTGCCTCTACGCCATCAATGGCATCAAGTGCAGTAGGGAGCAAAAGAGCCAAATGTTGATAGTATTTTGATCTATCTGAGTCTGTCGACCCGAGTGGAAAAAATGTATTCTCAATATTTGCAAAGAAACAACTACATCCTCATAGTCAGCAAACATAATTAAGTTTCGCCTCTGATGACATTGTAAGCACATGGAACCATGATCTTATGGTAGTTGTTTCTTTATCAGTTTCACCTATGATGGCACTGTAATTTAATTGTGTTTGTTGACTGTGAGGATATAGTTGTTTCTTTATCAGTTGTTTCTTTGCTGACCGTGAGGCCTCATCGTTCAAGCAGGTATGAAAAAAATGGCCACACTTTTAGATACTATTCGCTCGGCCATTGCTTACATTATTTCTTCAAATGTACGTGTTATTGAGTTTAAAAATTACTGTAAGGCTAATAATATGAGGCCTCGAAAATTTTGCACCAACATGAAGGTAAAGTAGAATTTCACTTATCTCATGTTAAAAGAAGTACTACCATACAAAAATCTTTTAACTTTATTTATTAATGTTCGATTGAATAGTGAGTTTCTTTTTGACTATATTTGGTGTATTGCTAAGAGATTTTACAAATTTTTGGAGTTATTTTATGATTCTACTAAAATATTATATGGTATTTATTATCCTACATTTTGTTTAATTTTGCATCATATTTTTGATATTGCAAAATTATTTGAATTATATAGTGTTGAATCTTGAGCCCAAATTAGGGTTTTGGTGATTAATGACATCCGTGAAAATTGCGACTAACCTCTGTATGTGAGACCCAGGTAAATCAGAGGAGAAAGCATCAAGGAAGAGCAAAGCAAGGCTATCAAGACTTCATGAAGCGAAAACGATGAAAATCTCGACAAGAGTACAAATACCTAAACCTAGTGCCTTCTTGTTTTGAAAATTTCTAGGTTAGATAGTCGTACTATTAAGAGGGGTCTTAGCACAAATCTCTTGATCAATCTTGAAGTTTTTAGAACCATATTTGCATGTGCATTTGCCCTAAATCAAAATTGAGTAAAAAATTCAGAGTTCTGTTTTCGTTTTGTACTGGCCGGACAGTGTCTGAAGTGACCCGACAATGTCCGGCCAATACAAACAACTTCTGAACATTGCAAACAAGTGCAACAGAGACATATACATTTGTCCGGTGCATCTGTCCGATGAAGGCCGGACATTGTCCGAAGTGACCGGACAATGTCCGGTCAATACAAATGTTAACGGCACGTTAAATTAAGAAAAATGTATTTGTCCGAAGGTTGTGTCTGAAGTGACCGGACATTGTCCGAAGTGACCGGACAATGTCCGGCCAATACAAATTCCGGGCTATTGAAAGTGCTGTGTTAACAGAGACATATGTATTTGTCCGGATATTTTGTCCGGACAAATCCCATATGTCCGGCCCATACAAATTTCTAGAGTGTTTTATTTTGAGTGTCAACAGAGACAAATAAATCTGTCCGGACATTTTGTCTGGACAAATCTATTTGTCCGGCGTGTACAAGCCTTTTTGAACAGGGGTGTCAACAGAGACAAATGCATCTGTCCGGATATTTTGTCCGGACAAATCCATTTGTCCGGCCTTCACATTTTGGTTCAAACAGCTACTGACACTCGAATTTCACGTGAATAACGGTCAAGTTTTTTATACTGACCGGACAATGTCCGAAGTGACCGGACAATGTCCTACCAGTACAACTTTCGCCCAATTTTCTTGAAAACGACCGTTTTTGCTGAGAGTATAAATAGATCACTGTTGTAGATGTCAAGAACACATGAAATATATCTCTAAACCTTTGAGCAATAGTGTGCAAACTTTCTCACTCCCATTCTCTAGCAATTGAAGTCAAAAATTGAGAAATCTTGAGTGCTAGTTGAGTGAAATTGTTTCCAAGCCCTATTGCATTTGCATTGTGTTCATCAAGCTTTGAGGTTGATCAAGCAAGGTGCTAGACTTGTTACTCTTGGTGATTGCCGTCACCTAGACGACCCGGGAGGTCCGGCGATCTCTCCATCGATGTTGTGTCGGCGAGACCCGGCGATTGGTTGTAAAGGCTCGGAGCTCGCCTATCCGGAGAGGAGAAGGGCTACCCCTAGTGAAATCGAAGCATAAGCTCAAGCGAAGAGCGCTTCAATGAGAATTAGTGGAAATCGGCAAATTTCCGAGACCTCGGGAAAAACTCGATCTTTTTGGTTACCTCTACTACTTGCTTAATTTTCGTAGTGATTGAATTGTTGCTATTAATCTTTTAGAAAGTGCAAAACCTGTATTGAATTGTCATTCATATCTTTAGAAGTTTGTTATTGCAATCTTAGGTTGTTAAACCCTAGTTTAGAAGAAAAATTTAAAAACCGCCTATTCACCCCCCCTCTAGTCGGCATCCTTCATCAACATATAGGACAGATCCCGATTTTTTTGTTGTCGTACAAAAAATGGACCAAAAATTTTTGAAATATTTCACAAGCATATCACATCTTTACTGTTTTACTTTTATTTTAGATCCGAGATTAAAATTAATTGGTTTGCAATAATCTTTGGAACAATTAGGTGTAGCCTTAAACATTGATTATTCTGAAAGTTATTCACACGTTGCTGATGAAATTTTTCGAGTTTTTCGTTTGTACGAATCTAAGTTTTCCAGTACACACTGAAGACCATTAGCACCAGCACCGCAAGACCAGAGATGCGGAAGAAGGTTGACGGTTTGCTATGAAAGTCACTACGAGGAGGCGGAGATGAACTATCTTCGCAGAGTTCTAGCCAAAGCGAAACTCCTTCAACACTATTACATATGAGTTCACAAGCGAAACTCAACCGCTACCTTGACATTGATCATGCTATGGATCCTGAGTTTGTAAATGATTATGACAACTCTAAAAATGTTCTCTTCTGGTGGAAGAACAACCAACGACGATATCCTGTGTTGTCTCAGTTGGCACGGGATGTCTTGGTTGTTTTGGTATCAACATTTCTTCTGAATCTACTTTCAGTTTGACTGGAAGAATAATTGAAGACAGAAGATCAATGTTAGCACCCAAGATGGTGGAGGCAATCACCTGCCTTAAAGACTGGGAAAACGCTGCCAAAAAAGAACAACATAATTTGGAGGACACTGAGTTCACTAACGAGTTAGAATAGTTAAATATAGATTCAAAATAATTTGTAATTAGTTACTGGCTTACTGCACTCTTTTTTCCTTACTAAAGTTTTATCCTATTGGGTTTTATTTAGTAAAGTTTTTAACGAGACAGTAACATTTTCATATGAATAATAAAGTGTTCTCATATTTATTATTAAGTTTTATTCTCATTTATGATTTTTCATAATTTTTAAAAAAAATTTTGCAATTTTTTACTCTCATGTATGGTTTATTTCAAATTTGTACGAATTTGTTTGAATTTTCTACAATATTTTAATCTTTTTTTTGTAATTTTTAGTTAGTGTTATACACCAAATATTTTTTCTCAATTTTAAAATACTTTTCATTGTTTTTACTATTTTTCAAATATTTAATTATTTATTTAATTTTATAATAAATTTAATAGATTTAAAATTTAAAACTAAATTTTTAATTTCAAACAGGCCGTGCCCGTGCCCGTGCCGACCCAGCACGTACTACGACCTGTGGGCTATCGAGCCGTGCCGGACCACTCCACCGAGCAAACGGGCCAACTTGGCTCGGCACGACAGCCCACAGGCCGGCACGGGCATGGCACGGAAAAAGCCTCCGGCCCGACGGGTCCGGCACGACCCAAGTTACATCTCTATCCACTGTTATATATACCCATGTTGATAATTGTATCATATGAAGAGTCCATGGGTACTATTGTTGTTCAAAATAAAAATAAGTCCTAAGTTGAATAGTATTAGCCCTCGCAAGTGTCATGATAACTGAAAAGAGATATATAAAAAACACTACACTACAATAGTATAGGGTAGGGGTATAATCGGATTCGGATCTAATCGGATAATCCGGATACCGAATTCGAAAAAATCGAATCCGGATGTCTTTTCGGATATCCGATTATCTAATCGGATTCGGATTCGGATATACATCCGATTATTTTTGCGGATTCGAATTCGGCTCTGATATGAAATATTGGCTCCGGATTCGAATTCGGATTCGAATAATATCCGAATCCGTTAAGAATTTATGTTTTTATTTTAGGTCATATAAATAGAAAGTTAGAAACCCTAGCGTTTTCCTCCCTTCCTCAATCCTCATCTCCTGTTGCCGCCCCCTCCCCATCGCCGCCCCCGTCCCCCGCCGACCCCGTCTCCCCGCCGACCACGTCCCTCGTCGTCGCCGCCTCCCCGCCGACCCCGTCCCTCGTCCCCACCTTGTCGCCGCCGCCTCCCCGCCTTGTCGCCGCTGCCTTTGAAGCCATAGCCTCTCCCGACGCCGGCAGTGGCCTCCACACCCTTCTACACGCCGCCGCGCCTTGTGGCCCCCGCTGAGCCGCTCCTCTCCTTCTTCGCCGGCCTCTTCCAGCCCTCTCTCCATGCCGCCACACCGTGGATCTCAACCGCGCCGCCCGATCCGCCACCGATCCCGTGGCCGTGCCAGATCTGCCACCAAAGGCGCCTTCTTCATCAACTTGAGCCACGCGCCTTCTCCACCCGAGCCGCTGCCTCGCCTGCGGCCGATCTGGGCATCCCGAGCTGCAGGACTGCGACTTTGGCTACAATCCTCAGCGTCTTCTTCCCCGAGTTCAGAACTTCCTCCTCTGCTCCGACAAGCACCTCTACGGCTCACTTTGCTCCACTTCTTCTCCAACAACCGAGAGTAACCTCCCTCGACTGCGGCCAACTCCTTCGACCAGCGACTCCGACAGCAACTCAGCAAGCAGTCTCCACAGCTTCTGTACTGCCTATGTGTGATATTAACTAATGTCTCCTACATATTTCCTTTAACTTGAAATTTATTTGACAATTTTATAGAAATAATATGATGTTAAAATTTTAAAACAGCAGTATAATCTGAATAACATTCGAATTCGATCCGAATGAAGTAAAAATCCGATTCGAATTCGAATTCGATAACTATCCGATTCGTATCCGAATCCGAGTATATCCGAATTCGTATTCGAATTCGATTAAAGTTAATAAGATTTGGATTTGGTATGACCAATATCCGACCGAATTCGATCCGATTACACCCCTAGTATAGGGATCAACCCCACACTATTCCATCCAAGCACGTAGGGCTTCACAGGCTGGTGTTCATTAGATATTATGTGTTTTATCTTATGATCCCTTCTTCTCCCCCTTTCCGTAGTGATCTTTCGTGTAAAACACTTGGCAAATCGTTCCCTTCTTCCTCTTTAATTCTTGTGTCGGGAAGAAAAATTCAACCCTCAACAATCACATCAACTCCAGCATAAACAGAAAAATAAACTTTTAGTTGTTGGACCAAGTATTTTCATTAATGTATATTCACATAAAAAAACTACATAAAATCTGCTCAAAGGTGGACGTGTAATACGAAAATTAATACTTATCTGGACAACCATCCAACAATGATCTAGATTAAGATTCAATAATTTTTAATTAAATCTCATATATGAGAAGATTCTCACATAAATTATTTTTCTCTATGCATCTAGGCGTCCCAGCACATCTCATTGCTGGCCGTTTTCTTTCAGCATTTTGCCAACTTCGTCAATGAAAGTGCATTAGAAAATAGGTGCACAACATAAATATTATCACCACAGCTAACTAAGCTGTTCTTCACTATTGTTTATGAGACAGTGAGCTGATCTGTTTAGATTTGTGATCTAAATGTTTATGCAAAGTTTCCTGACCAAATTAAGCAGAAGTGTACTAAACTAAACTAGGCTATCTAACAAGTATGACCAGAAATTTTGTTTCTATCTGGTGTCCTACTACCCTCACTTCAGATTCCATCGTTCCAATTGTTTTACAACTCTAATTATTTGTTGTCCTTGTAGCTCTGGTCTCATCGATGAAGCTGAGAAAAAACTCAAATTCTATTATAATTTCTTTGTGGGGTTCATGAATTTGCATCATGAGTTGAAGTGTTTGCGTGCGTACGGGCTTCTCCACAGAAATTTAATGATAGGAAGTATCCAGATTTGATGCCACTTGTCCCAAGAAATTTTGTCGCTTGGTGGTCAAATGATACCGTAGAAAGCTCCTTAAAGATTTTCTCACATGTCCGATCTTGGGGAGAATAATCTATGCTTTGTTTGGACAAACTTTGTGGCATTGATGATCATATGATTTGTTTGGAGTATACGCATTCACATTCAGGCTTATAAATTGTGAATATCGGATCCCTATCGTTTAAATTCCTGTGTATCGGATATAAAATATCGAATTATATATAGAGTGTGACGCTCTCGTTTCAAGATATATTTTTTCATTTATAGAGATGAGAGATTAATTAAATCAACACGTGATAGAATGATTTAATGTTCCTATTCTTCAGTCAATTGGTATAATTCAAATTACACCACAATACAAGCTAAATATTACTTTAGCAACGTGAACAACCTATTGATCTAACGGCTCAAATTCACAAAACCCAAGCCGATCAACTTTAAGAGCATCTTCTTCTATTTAATGCACATGGGAGAATCCAACTAAATGAAGCATGAGAACCAATGAAATAAATGGAATTGAGAGAGCTTTGCTATCTGTTGCTGCATAAAGATTCAAGAACTAATGAAGCAAGAGAAGTATTACTTAGTGCTTACTTTTTGCGCACCTAGCAGTACTCGACAACTGGGCTGCCGAGTGTTGCGGGGGACGGGCTTGCCGAACAAAGTAGAGGAACTAACTTACTGTAGCAACCGGCAATCATGCCCGACATATCGGTCTGATATTAAAAAAAAATGCATATTATCATTTATAATACAATCCTTTTTAATTAAAAAAAACCACATAAAACAACCTTATGGAATCCCTCTATACATGAGAATCAAATGAGAAATATCAAATCAGAATGTAAATCATGGATATGTATGGATTATAAGGTTTCATATGGAGAGAGTCCACACGTTTTATGTATCGATCAATTTGTTTAAAAATTTAAATTATTGAGAAAAGATGTTAAATTTAGATTAGATTGAGAATGTGAAAGGGGTATAGGCATGACCTTTTTCTTTTTTTCTTTTTTTTGCAAATGTGTCTGCAATTCTTGGACTAAAGTTTTCCTACTCTGATATACCATACTAAATTTTGTGTATTGATCAACTTACCTTTTTATCAATGAATTTACAATATCTAATCAAGAGGTTAAATTATTCCTTAGCTACAGCTGCTCACCCCCACCCTTCACCTATTGAAGAAACTAGGTGAACTTCTGCGTGTTGCTGCGGATATTGAGAAAATAAATTTGAAAATGATAAGATATTATATCCAGAACTAAATAATTATACTGAGGTCATGTGCTAATCTGACCAGTTTTGAAATACACGACCATGACCAGATTTTGTCCTGATTTGGCTAGTTTTGCACTGAACGACTATGAACAGAACTTGTATTTTTTGAACTGGACGAATACGACCAGGGACTTGAGTTGATACGATCAGTTTTGAAATAGAAGACCATGATCAGACTTGTTTTGATACATCACGACCAAGATTGTGCCTACATGACCAATTTTGAACTGAGTAACCATGACCAAGTCTTGTGCTAAGAATAAAAATATTGGTCATGACAGTAAAAATAATGGTCGTGACAATCAAAGAATTGATCGAATAATTGAAACAGATAGTTCGACGTGACAATAAAAAAAATTGGTTGTGTCAGAGTGGTCGTATCACTATAAGCATTAACAACAATTTTCTGGCGTGATTTTCGAAGTCCACTGGTCGTTTTCTCTACTTGGTTGAATTAACAGATTTGACTTTGTGTTAGACGTTCTTATTGTTAGTCGATGATTGATTTTTGTATTTGGTCGTTTAGAAGATTTGTTTGTGTTGGTCTTGTTTGGTTGTGGTCGAATGGAGGAATTTGTAAATTTTTGACTTGATCATCGAGGTCTGTTGGTCGTTTTTTTGTCTAGTCAAATAAACGGTTTTATGCTAGTGGTATTTTGTGTCTGATCGATTCAATGTTTTTTGTGCTTGATCAAACTAGTGTTTTGTTTTTTTTTATGGTCGCATCTTTTGTGTTTTTGGATTTGGCAGTTAAAAAAACTTGGTCGCATCAGCCTGGTCGAATTAACGGTTTTGTTTTTTTGATGGTCGCTTTTGGTTGTTTTGATCGAATCTTTTTGTTTTTTGGTCGATTCAGTAGGTTCGGCTTTGAGCGAATTTGCGAAACAACGTTTGGTTGGTCAAATTTGGGTTGTTGGTTGAATCGGTAATTTTGGTTGTGGTCAAATGTGAGAAATAACACAGTTGGACAGGGTGAAACAGTGATTCTAGTCGAATTTAAGTTGTTGGTCGAATCGTGAGACTTGATTTTGATTGAATGTGGAAAATAGCTAGCCTGTGGGGAAGCACGTTCGCCGCTTAGATGAAGCGAATGCGCCGATCGAAAGGCTACGAATGAAAGGGACGACGTGGTTCAACGTGGGCCACGAACGAAGTGAGACGTAGCCCAACGTGGGTGCAACGTTCAAATAGAGCCACACAAAGTGGGTAGTGCGGTCCACGTGGCCCGCCCAGATGAAGTGGGAAGGCCAATCAGGCGGACAAGAATGCGGCGACGGCGTGGACGAGACGGCGGGCTTCACGCGAACAACGTGGATAAACCAAAAAGGCCGATTGAATGACGAAGAATGCGGTGTTGACATGACTGTATGTGGAGAATACTTGGTGCCCGGGTTATATATATATGCTCCTTAGCTATGGCTTTCTCTGCCATGAATGTGGGAGTCCTCTGGGGTTGAACGAACGTCAGAAAATTAAGCTATTAAAAAGAAAAGCAATATATTTGTACTTCAACAATAATAAAATTAATATGATGAAACCTTGTAAGCTGTGTACTGGACCATGAAAGCCATGTGTGCTATATACGAATTAAACTGTCAGCATCTTTTGAAGAACTAGCAAGGTGCCCGCGCGTTGCTGTGGGAAAGCCTCTGGGACAAACGCGAAGAGTACAGCGGGTGTAGGAGCGAAGTTAGTCGGTTGAACGACCAAAATCCGCCGTGGGAAGCACCTGATGGTCGTGGTTGAAAGCGGTGAGAAGCAGCGCGGAGACAGCAATAGTCACCGTGCAAAGTTGCGGTCGTGCCGCCACGCCTCGCAGCCGCCGCGGCGCCCCGCAGCCGTCGCAGCACCCCGCCACCGCTGCCGTTGCGCCCCACGCCCGCCGCCGCCGCGCCCCGCCCCTGCCGCGCCCCGCCGCGCCCCGCCGCCGCTGCCGCTGCAGCCGCCCCTGCCGCGCCCCTCCTCTGCCGCCGCCGCCGCTGCTGTCGCGCCCTGCCGCCGCTGCCGCGCCCCGCCGTCGCAGCACCCCGCCGCCGCTGCCGTTGCGCCCCACGCCCCGGCGCCGCCGCGCCCCTCCCCTGCCGCGCCCCGCCGCCGCCGTGCCCCGCCGCTGCTGCCGCTGGCCCGCCGCTGCTGCCGCGCCCTGCCGCCGCTGCCGCTGCCCCTGCCGCCGCCGCCGACGAGAACTGGCTTTTTTTCTTAATAAAAAATGCAATAGCCAATGAGGAACGAATTGGGGTAGTTGTGTTACCTGCGGTTGGAGGACCGCGTGGCTGCCGCAGCGCTCCGCCGCCACCACGCCGCTGCCGCCGCTCCCGCGCTCGCGCCGACGCCGACAACGAGGCCTTCGTTGCGCCCCCCGCCACCCAGAACACCGGAACGCCGCAGCCACAGCGCAGCAAAAAAGAACACACCACAACGGAGATGGCGATGAAGGCAACGCAAACACGGGGATCAATCCGCAAGCAACGGCGTGCAGCTCACCCACTAGGACGTGTGGACACATCGGAGGCGTGAAAGTAGGTCATCGAACGGCGCAGGAAGAACGGCGACGTGGCGCAGTGAGGAGCAAGATTCTGGGAATATTCTGGGATGAACTTTATATCTATTGTAGATTACTCGGGGGTGCTTATAGTGCTTTATCGACAATTTTTGTGGACCTGTGATATACTATTAGGATGATATGTCAGCCAAAGTTGTACTCTCCTTGCAACAAGATTCACTAGTTTCGGATAAGGTCAGTCACTTACTGTAGTACTTCCATGCTTTTAATTAGAATTTCCTTCTGCAAGCAAATTCACTAAAACTAATTATTTTTTCTATGTGTTCATTAAATCTATCCAATTTATGCTCGCTTCAATTGCTTTTACTCAAGACATATGTCTGTCTGTGATCTTTACTAGTTAATGAATGAAAATGTGTGAATTGCGATATGCATATAGCCAATTTGTTAACAAGTGATAAACACAAACGGACACAGACACAGACACACCACTCAAACACCGCTAAGACAGGTAATATCTTTTTGCTCAAAGATTGTTCCAGATAACCTTTTGACTTGGTGTTCAGTGACAAAACAACATATCAAACATGCGCGAGTCTCATTTGTGCTCTGCTCAATTGGAGGATATTTGGTAGGACATCCTGAAAAAATGATAAACAGTCTTAGATGGTTCATGATATCAAACAGTCTTAGATGGTTCATGAAATCTTATTATTTGGTTCATGCAATCTGATTATTCGATTGTCTATATGTAGTAGAATGAGTTGCTTTATGCTTGTGTAAAAAAATATTATTCTTTTGACATAAATGACCACTTAAAATTGTCATTAATCGTCAAGTACCTCAAAAGACTATTGTCTCACTACTAAATCCTTAAATTATTTTCTTCGTAAAGTCTCGAACTCATGACCTCTAGACTCTAATATCATATTGAGTTTTATGTATTTATCAATTCACTCAAAAAATTAAATCATTAAAGAGAAATAACTAATTTACTCATGCATACCATAATTAGAAATTTCTATCTAGGACATCTTCCTATGTACAATACTCAATCAAAAGACAAAACACTAAATTACTGTGTTGGCCTTATATGTATATAAAGTTATACTGACTTATCAACAAAACAGTCTCTTGCATAAACCTGATGTCCAAAAAAAATGTCGAAAGCCTGGATTTCTACTAGTGGAGCGTTGGGTTTGACAACCAGACCCAAAACAGCTCAAAACAAAGTGTTGTTCTGTCAATTCTTCCACTGGAGCGACGGGTCGTCGAGAGGAATCAAGCCAAAACCAAACATATGCAGACAAACGGCGATACACGTACGATTTTGCCACCATTCGCATAGTTCTAGATCAACGATAATTTCGAACCTATTTAGTGTAGTGCCACCAAGTACTTTTGAACTATCACATAATTTGTGAGTTTATCAATCATCACTTGTTTAGTTGCGTCTCCTACGTCTGTCACTAGTGCTACCTTAAACAAAATATGGTGCGACATAAAATAAAATGATAACAAACCTCTTATATTAGACTTATATTTTTTTTACGTATATAAGAAATATGACCAGTATAATGGTTTTTTAATCTTTACATAAATTGTATCCCATATTTTTTTGAATATTGAATAGTTGTTCTTTTTTCTAAGAGAATTTAGCTACAAATAGTTGTCGTTTTGCATGTTTTAGATACATTTTTCACATATTATCTCTATTAAATATTCTGTAAAAAATAATGTAATAATTTTATTGTTTTGTTATTTATTGGTAGATTGATTTGTGTAGATATTAGACTGGCATAATTTTGTTATGTCATAGTTGTTGCTTGACTTAATAGGATCATTTTTTTATCTGGCATCTAATCTCAAATAATTGTTGTTTTTTATAAATCTAATAATCAGGACAATCATAATTTTGGTACCACATATCAAATATGCTCCTATTAACTTTAAACAATAACTACTTATAAAAGACTCATCCACCCCGCCAACAAACAAAGAGTTAATATTATGAGAAAGCATTAGACAGGGATAATATGAAAAATATACACCTAATTAAAATAATGTAAAATAACAATTATTTATGAATATAATTTGCTATCCAAATTAACAACTATTTGAGAACGAAAATAATATATAATACCAAAACAATAATTGTGTTGGTTACTGAAATTAAGAAAATAATAACTATTAAAGAACAAAAATATTATTACATTGAAACATGGTATAGTATAAATAAAATGTGACCTTTAAATCAGACAGAGACATTTTTTTTTTGGGACTAAAGAGAGACTCTTTGTTGATGCAAACTTGAACTTGTTTTCATGGGAGCACCGGACCACAAAAACTTGTCGGCGACAGTGACAAGGCCAGACCAGAGTCCAAAGGAGATCCCATCCGCGTGATTTACGTGGCAGAATCGCACTTCTTTAATTGCGATTATCACATACATGGTGGACATGTATTTTTCTTTCTTTTTTGCTCATTTGACTTGTAACAGTACTGGCCAAACTCAGCTTGCTTTTTTGTATCACTTTTTTCTTGTCTAAGCATTCTTCAAAATAAAACTTTTAATAATATTTTCAATTTTTATTTTCTGAATCTTGATATTTTTTATATCAGTGATCAAATTTTAAAAAAATTTACTTTTCACATATGTCAAACAATAAGTAAAAAAAAATAGCACAAGTGTCGATTTTAAAATTTCAAAATATACCGCAGTAAGAGATAATGTAATTAACATTTTTAGAATTTCAATCACAATTTTTGACATTTAGTTTTTTTCGATGATCTTTAGTCATCTTTTTGTTGATTGGGCTGGGTTCGAGTCAGCATATAGTCTCAACTCTCAAGTTAGATTGGGCCGGTAAAGAATTGTGCATTGCAAATTAGTAATAGTAAAGCTGCAAAAACACAATAAAACCAGCCCACCCACGTGTACTCGGTCGAGCCAACTGTCTGCGCACTACTACTCATCTCTACTCTATCCATCCGCAAATATTTATTATTATTTTTTTTGCCAATACTCTTTTTTATAAATAATTGTCAATTTATAAATATTAGGCAAATTTCACACACTACCCGTATTAAATTAAATTGGGTGATGGATCTTGTATGCATGTGTATTTGAGGTTTAATATTAATTAATCATAGTAAGTACAGTCTAGTTGTGTACATATTTATTAGAAGTATTCTTGGAAAGGAGAAAATCAAAGAAAGAAAGAAAAAGATAGGCTATGGTACTCTTATTAATTATATTAGATTTTTTAAGTAATTGTACTAGATGTTGTAATAGAGAAAACAAATCATTTAGATTTTAAAGGGTATAAATGGAATAAAAATAAATTCATTAGTTACTTCATTGATTTTTGTGTAGCCCTTCTATTGACAAAGAAAACCAAAGAGGGATGCGTGATTATATAGTGAAACAGAGACAATATGTTTCAATAAACATATAATTACCGAAAGCGTTATCTGCAACAAAAATAGTGATATATATTTATAAACAAAAAAATATAATATGTGATAAAAAAATTTATACGAGTGAAATTTGGTATGTACGATTGAAAATTTATTGCCTCAAAATATATATAATACAAATACAAAATACTTTGGGAATATGAACTCAATAAAAATATAAAACTCACATTTTAGTTATTAGATTATATTCATGATTCATATTTATTTATATCAAATTGTTGTGTGATAATTGTTATTCAATGATTGGATAGTTTTATAAGACCAGTTTTTTGCCCGATTTGACTTGGATGTTGACCACGGTCTATAAAGTCCTCGAGCAGTCTTAGTTCGAGGGGCGCGTTTTCACCGCCTGTCAAGTTCGTAAAACAAGCAGAGAGCAGGTAATCAAAAAACGACCTGTCCGGGTACGCATATCCTATATATACACACATACATCTACGACTGTTTGCAATTACTGTTACATATTCTTCTCCCCAACAAACTCAGAGAGAGAGAGAGAGGGAGAGAGAGAGATGACGCAGGAACTCGAGCTGGGAGGAGGCGGAAGAGGAGGCGGGGACGCCGAGAACCTGCAGCCGTATCAACAGAACGGCCGCGGCGGCGACGACGTCGACGACGATGGCAAGCAGAGGAGAACCGGTAAGCAATTAAAACATACTAAATTTATCGGTTCCCTGTTTTTTTTTGGGGGAAGGGGAGGCTTTTTTTGGAAAGATATCCACCCTTTTGTGACATGACATCATAGCTTTTCGTTAGCTTCGAAAAGTGTATATGGTTTAAATTTAATGGATCAAGAGGTGGTCTTTTGTGCGTGTCTTGATCCGTTCTTTGCGCTGGGATGGGGTGCCTCCCACGATGGAGCTCCTGTGTGGATTTGATTCCCCTTTCGGGGGAATTGGGGGGGACGGCCAGGGCCACAATTCGGCTGCTTTTCCTTAATTAGCAAGAGAGAGAAGGTTAACTGTGATTACCACAATGGTTGGTTTGGATCAACTGTAAAATTTTAAGGGATTATTTTTGAGCGGGTGTGACTCGTTCATCTCCTTTATTGGTGCAGTTGGGCCACTCTAGGCTCCACCTCCTTACTGCAGAGAATTCTTTGGGTACTCAACTTTTTATTTAAGTTTTGTCAGCCTATATCATCTCCTTGTGTCGTCATGTGGGTAGAAGTTTGACATGGACAAGCACCGTACAGAGAGCATCCTAAGTGATGCGTAAAAAGATAGTTCCAACTGTCCCGTTAGAAATAAATTGTTGAGATAATTGTTGTGTTTTATGGGTTTCTTTGAGCAGATACGATCGATCCAGAATTCCAGATCGAACGATTCTAAAATTTTTTCTGTGCCTATTTGAAATACATGATGTCACATGAATTTTGAAAAAAAAAAACTACATAGCTAATAAGAATAAATATTTTTTTCTTTCAAAATTTTTATGAAATTCCTATGTTTGAAAATGGGCATATTGTTGAGAGTATGAAGGTTTCTACTTCAATTATTGTCCATTGTGTGGGTAATCGACTCTTTGTGTCGTGGTTAGAGGTGTAAATGGATTAAATTTGATTCATATATTAGTCAAACTATATTCATATCTATATTTTTAAATCAGATTCAAATTTGAATTTGGATATGATCGGATCTGAATTTGGATCAGATAAATATCGGATACGAATTTGGTTCAGATTAATTTAAATTCGAATCAGATTTCGGATTCTATCAGATATTATTGATATTTTTTATCATTATTATCTTAGTATAAAATTTAAAAATTAATCATTTTAAATCCATAAAGAACACACTTTGAATGAACTTATACTATATTTGTACTAGCCAAGAAAGAGTTTGACTAGAAAATTGAAGTTCGACAAATTTAGACAATTATTTCATATATAAATAACCTTCAAATTTGTTATCAAATATATAAGCATCCGATATTTATTTGGATTTAATTGGATTCAGATACAGATTCGGATATGTTATATCGGATTTGATCGGAAAAAATATTATTAAGATGCAAAATTCCTTCACATATTATAGATCCGATAATTAGATAATCTGCATCCTAGTGGTGGCGTGGGCGTGAACTGTATGGAATCTTGTGGCTGTGCTTTGTGAATATGAGATGGTGGGCCCACGGTATGACGGGTGTCCTCTGCAGCGTGGACTTCACTGCACAAACCCGAAAGTTTGGCTACGTACTAACATGCTGGCCATCTCAAGCCTCAAGTCATATTTGTTATGGATTTACATCATTCATAGTAGAGTTAAGAAACAAAGTTCGAATCCTCAATTTTAGAATTTACCATGTTTAAACCCCGAATGCACCATTTTGTCCTAAATTTGGGGAAATGCGCAAATCAACTCTTTTGACCAGATGATGACGAGTTAACTTTACTCTTAATTGTTAGCAATAAAAGGAGTTAGTAGATATGTTATAAGCCTGAGTCTAATGTATAGATTTTTGATCAGACTCCTCATAATAATATTTTGTACATATTCTGTGTTACGTGTGTGAAGTGGCACTGAAGCACCTATCACTCCAATACAAAGACTCTTGAGGAGATTTTTTGCACGGGCCCACGAATAAATTAGATATTTATTAGAATTTATATGATTTTTGTAAAATATAAATAACTTTTAATTCTGAAATCAAATTTAAGTGATTGTTGGTCTCTATATAAAAATAATTCAAAAAGCTACAACTTTTTAAATATAATTAATATCTAATTTGAATTACATTAGTGTATAAATCAAGAAACAAAATTTACATACAATTTGATGACACAGAAATCGAGTTTTTATTGCGGGCACTGGGTAGGGTGCTCGTATTGTAGTCAGTCTAAGAAAAAATCAAAACTAGGCTTGTACTTAAAAGTTAAGGGATAAAATAGAGTAGTCCACTTCAAAAATCAAGGGAAAAGTCGTGCCTCACAGTCTTGCTGGTAGATTTAAATCAAATTTTTTCAGTTCTTGACCAGTGGAATTCACTTGAGGCAATTGATAGATCGGTCCTAATTGTCAATAACGGGGAGATTTGAGAGACTTACCAATAGAAAAATCCAAAATGATACATCTCTTTGGGGTTAAGGAGGAAAAATATGATACCTCGAAAGTTAAGAATCCAAAGCAAACGTAGCCATAAAGTCGATGAACCAAAATTATACTCTCCCCAAAACATAGAGATCGCTGGTTTTGGATCAGATTAGCTGGCTTGCACGTGTGGCTTGGATTTTGTGCAGGACAGAACAAAATATCTATCATGCCGGCATGCATCCATGGCGTGCAGAGTCCAGATAAACTTGTCTTGAAACGAAGATTCGTTATACATGCATTTTGCCTAAAGAATGTCCAAATGTTTGTGTGGTGTCGGTAGGGATCAAGCGTGCCGTTTAGCCGACTCGAACTTTGATTGTTAAATGTGGGTGGGGTTTGGAGAGGGTGACGGGCAGCATAAAACACACGGATACTAGTGTTAGGGCACCATATCAAAGGTATTATAGCATGAATAATGTATCTATCAATTTAGTATATTGATTTTATTATGAGATGTTTATGAAGTAACGAAGGTAAGGTATAAGTTATGTAGACCGGAGGAAAAATCTGTCCACGCTAAGTGGCATGAATCGCCTGAGTTTGATCATGCTTGGCCTGGCCCAAGGGTCAAGTGTGGACCTACCTAGCCCAATGCCCAGTACTCTCAAATATTAAAACTCCAACTCAAATCTAGTCTAACCCATATTTTTTGCATAATTCACTCAAATCCATTCAAATCTTATCTAAACCTGACCAACCTAACAAATTTGTTCGGATGATCTGATTGAGTTATAGCCTACTCAATATGAGTCCAAAGATACTTAGCCCTAGGGGACCCATCTCCATCACATAGCATATGTTAGTACAGGATAATACATTGACGAAGAAATAGCATAGGTTGCACGTGATTTGCTAAAACTGCATACCCTAAAGAAAGATATCCATTTCTGACTTTTGTCTCCCGGTCTTGGACTATGTGAACATGAAACTCGAGGCTCCACTTTTATATATTCTTTGACATTTTGGGCATGCATGTGGAAGAAAATTACCATTCTTTTTGACGAGAAATCTCGTGGATTCCGCAATCCCCATCCATCCACCCTTCAATGTTTGATTCTAATCAGCCATGATGAGCTCATAATGCACTACTAGTCTAGCACTGCAATTGGCCTTATGTCTTTACTTTTCTTGGTGAAACCCGAAATAACCATCCAGAGAGATTTTCTATTTTTTTTCTCAAATAACATTGCAAAACAAAATTTTACATGAAATAATTGTTAATATAGTGAAAATGGTTAGAATTCATTTGAACTATCCATAAGTTGACATAGCCTCGTGTAAAACTAACTAAATTCTGAATTAGCCTCTTTATCAACAAAAACCTAGTACTAGTAACAGGCAATAGTCAACTGATTGACACTAGTTTACTAAAATGATTAGATTATACTATGTGAATGTTGGAGCAGCAGCACTGGAGGTGAGAGAACATTACATTGTGGTGGGTGTGTGTTGGGGGGTGGGGATGGGAGCGGGCTGTGTGTGACAGGACGTAAAGCCTCAAAGGTACAATAGACATTTTGATTGTCGAACTTGTATAATCGGTATTGCAAGACCCTCTCAATGTGAGATGCTACCAGGGCTTTGCACATGTAGTACCCATGTAGAAAGAAATCGCCATGCATTTTTGACTCGAGTTTGGTGGTCGGCTATTTCATCCACCACAAGAAGGTAGCTGTCGGCCTAGGTGATGAGCTCACCAATGCAAGTTTTGTCGTAAAAGAGGTCTATCCTTTTATGACCTGCCTGGTGCACGGCTCTGCCTATGCATAGCATTATTGGACCCAATCACATAACATAGCCTAGCCGGCGATAGCCGGAACTGTTGGGAGTTCCCGCCCCACCTAACCCCAGGTATTGTCCATGATTTTTTCCCCCAAATGTGGGCCCTGTTATTGACTTGTGCTATGGATGGTTCGGCTCATCAGGTGGGAGTCGTGAGACAACTCTGTGTATAGGACAGCATTTTTTACTCACTCTATAGACACTCAATCATAGGCTGGTTCTCAATTGGGTGAGGCCTAATGTTAGAGTGAGGACAAGTTAGAAGGATGTAATTAAATATTATTTAGTTGATTGTATAAGATAATATAGATTGAAACGAGATGTTGTTTAATTGACTGCATAAATAATACAAGTGATAATATAGAAGGTAAAAAAAGTATTGCTATTAGTTATTAATTTGCCCTTATTGCACATGGGTAATCCTCATTCCACCTTAATAGTCTTCAATCCATCTTAATTCGTTCTAAAAGTCATCAGTATATTTTGCTTTCTAATGATGTTATTAAGCATGTTTGGTTCAATGAGAAACTCAATTCAACTTTGCTTGAGAGACTGACTCAAGCCTCTCTTTTATATCTCCCAGTTTGGTCCAATAATATAACTCCACCGACCAAACATTTTTCTTGTCCAAAGATTTTATGTAGATAAGCCAAACTAAATTTGATGCTAACAACCAATCAATTTATAATTCTGATCATCTATCAAATCCATGGCAATGAAAATTTAAAAAAAAACATGAAATTTTTTTTTAAAATCCGTTTGCATAGCATTCCTCCTACAGTCTGATTCCAGATTGTAGTATTCATTTGTGACTCATTGGAATACTGTTTATGATGTTGGTCCTATCTCTGAAGGTGTGCCTGTGTCTATCCATGGCTTATGTCACTGTAGTGGCTGCTTTGTTGGTACCTGAGAAATATGCTCTGTTTAAAGTTTTGCTCCAGCAATGCGTAACGGTATTGTGTAAATTTGTTGGATCAAATATAGTTTTGGTCCTTTCAAGTTAGGATAAAATTGATCTATACACATTAAAAATAGCCAAAATTAACTACATATTTTATTATAAATGAGAAAACCTCACTAGAGTTACCCCAATATATAGAACGAACCCAATATAATGTTGGAGGCTTTCTTATTTTTGCCTTGACTAACTAAAATTAGGACTTGTTTAGTTGAGTTTAAGTTTTTCTAATAAACTAGTTTATTAAGAGTTTAACTTATAAGTCCAACAAGTTTCGTTCTATTAATTTCAACTTATCTAGTGACTTTGAGTTTAAAATGGTTTATACTTATAGAATAAGATTTAAAATAAATTGAGTGTTTATCTACAATTTTAATTTCTAAATTCATAAATTAAAATGAAACTCGACAAACACCCTTAGATTTGGCCCGCCCAACTTGCCCATTCTTGTTTTATTGGACCGGGTTGGATCGAGCCTTTGCTGGCACTACGCAACAACCAGTTCTTTTCACTTAAAACTTAAAACACAACCACCATTAATTTGAGTTCTGATATACATTGACATCCATTTGCAATTCCATGAGCAGGAACGGTATGGACGGCGAGCGCGCACATCATAACAGCAGTCATCGGCTCCGGCGTGCTGTCGCTGGCCTGGTCCATGGCGCAGCTCGGCTGGGTCGCCGGACCTGTAACCCTGATTATCTTCTCAGTTATCACATACTACACCTCCGGGCTTCTCGCCGACTGCTACCGTACCGGCGATCCGGCCACCGGAAAGAGGAACTACACTTACATGGATGCAGTTGCATCCTATCTAGGTATCTCTACACCACCTACATGGCTACATGTCAATCCAGGCATGTAGATGCATGCATGACACTATGTTCTTCTGCTGATATATGCAGGAGGCTGGCAAGTTTGGTGCTGTGGTCTTTGTCAGTATGTCAACTTGTTTGGAACTGCAATTGGTTACACAATAACTGCATCCATTAGCGCAGCGTAAGTTCTTAAACAAACTTAGTCTAATTAATCTTCTAATAATTTCAGTTAATCTCATTGTTGAAAGTTCTGAATTTTTGATTGGATGATGGCCACAGGGCTATAAACAAGTCCAACTGCTTCCATAAGAACGGCCAAGCAGCTGACTGCGGTGTTTATGACACAATGTACATGGTTGTGTTTGGGGTCGTCCAGATCTTCTTCTCCCAGCTCCCAAACTTCCACGAACTGTGGTGGCTGTCGATCCTCGCGGCGGTCATGTCGTTCTCCTACTCGTCGATTGCTGTCGGCCTCGCCTTGGCACGAACAATATCAGGTACGTAGATCTTCCAAAGATTGCAATGTCCTAAGTCTTCATCTTTCTCTGATACTACAATGTGTTGTTATGTATGTGTTTTGACAGGTCCTACTGGTAAAACAACTCTTACTGGCACTGAGGTTGGAGTAGACGTTGATTCGGCCCAAAAGATATGGCTGGCGTTCCAAGCTCTCGGCGACATTGCCTTTGCCTACTCATACTCCATGATTCTTATAGAAATGCAGGTATTTATGCTAAATTGCTCATCCATCCAGTAACTGAACCACTCTAGAAAGTTCAGAGATGATTAGCTATCTATCGCACACAAGTCAAGTTTCTTGTAGGTAACCGGTCATTTACCGATGGCCACTTCCTTACTAGTCCGGGCTGATATGACCGGTACGAGACAGGTAGTAGGAGTGGTCCATGGTATTTTAAAAGGATGTATACATCAGTGATTATACAATATTTGATAAAATTCAGAAACTTGAGAAACTATAAAGAAAAACAAAAAGACAGGAAATTGAACCTTGGGTCCGGTCTCCCAATTGGGCCTAGAAACCACTTGGAAAACGAAAAATGGAAATTAAACTCAGTTATACACATGACTGATTTTTTTTTAGAAAATTCTTAGGAACAGCCCACCACTCATAAGGATTTTGTAAAAAAAAAAAAAAATTCATTTGTACATATAGCCTCCTAACTTACACGACGGGTGCTGGGTCTAGTGGCGGAGCCACCACCTTAGGAATCTGCTCGCTCTGCCCACAGCTTTTACAAAAAAAAAAAAAAAAAAAAAAACTTTATTTTTATAGAAATTTATAAAATTTTAAGAAAACTGACTCTACTGTAATATTAAAAAAATTTATAGAATAATTTTATATAATTATAGGTGACCCCAGATGTAACAAATTCTATATCCGGCTTGGGTGGGTCCTTATCTACTATTGTTTGTAAGAATTTCAAACGTAAAGTGTGATAAGCAGAGTCTTTCCGGTATGCTAATTATAGCACTCTGGAACTCCAGGACACGGTGAAGTCTCCGCCGACCGAGAACAAGACGATGAAAAAGGCAACCTTCATCAGCGTCTCCACCACCACCACCTTCTACATGCTCTGCGGCTGCCTCGGCTACGCCGCCTTCGGCAACGCCGCGCCGGGGAACATCCTCACCGGGTTCGGGTTCTACGAGCCGTACTGGCTCATCAACTTCGCCAACGCCTGCATCGTTGTGCACCTGGTCGGCGCCTACCAGGTCTTCTGCCAACCCATCTTCGCCGCCGTCGAGAACTGGGCCACCGCTCGCTGGCCCAACGCCACCCTCATCACCCGCGAGCACCCCGTCGTCGTCGGCAAGAACCTCAAGCTCACCGTCAACGTCTTCAGGTTGGCCTGGCGCACGGCCTTCGTCATCGTGAGCACGGTGATCGCCATCGTGATTCCGTTCTTCAACGACATCCTCGGGTTCCTCGGCGCCCTCGGCTTCTGGCCGCTCACCGTGTACTACCCGGTGGAGATGTACATCCGGCAGAAGCGGATAGAGAAGTACTCGACGAGGTGGCTGGCGCTGCAGAGCCTGAGCTTTCTGTGCTTCCTCGTCACGCTCGCGGCGGCGTGCGCCTCCGTCGAAGGGGTCACCGAGTCGCTTAAGCACTATGTCCCGTTCAAGACCAAGTCATGAGCTTAATTTTCTTTTGTGCAATGGTGATATGTATATGCTTACAGTTGCAGTGAGCCATGCAAGAGTTTATGCATGTATAGAAGATGTTGGTTCAGATAATTTTTGTTTGCTTTGTGAGTTTTTTCAGAATCGAAAAAAAGTTAACTAGCTGTTGCGTTACATACTGTTTTCTAGGTAATTGCAGAAAGCGACTTGACTGTTATCTTTTTACATTAGAAATTTTATAAACATCTCAAGTCACTCTTAATTTTAGAAACCCACCCATGGTCATCAGAAATTTTGCAATATTTTGCTCCTACAAATATTTTTCTGGTTTAAGGCGACCTACCACTAATTGGTAATTAGATTAGAGGGGGAGTGTTAAAAAATAATAGAATTACAATCACCACTATCAAAATCTCGGATGTTGTCGAGTATTTTATGTTTGCTGTTTAATATCACACTCGGAAGTTTTGCCGATTGTTTATAAAATACACTCCGCAAATATTGTTTATCGAGTGCATAACAAGATTCACTCAGCAAAGATGCCTTAATATATTTTTTTGTTTTTAGGTGAAAACTTTATCGAGTGCCACCACTAACAAACACTTGGCAAAGTTCTCCATCCTCTAAGGTCTTGTTTGATTACAAAGTTTTTTTTGGAGTTTTTGTTTAATACTGTGGTTTTAAAAGAAATTGTGATATTAAAAATCAAAGAGATGTTTTGTTCTAAAATATTTTATGATTTTTGAAACTATAGGTTTTTCAAAACCATGATTTTTTCTCAGTTTTGCAAGTTTTGGTTTGGTCCAACGTTTTGCCCAAAACTTTGACCACAGGTGTGCACCCACACCATTCTCAAGAGCATCTTGTTAACCTCGGGCTTCTGAAGCTGAACCTTCCCAACCTGCACTAACATGTACAAATTGACAGTTGAAGTCACATGCAACCATGACATTCTGTGATAATGTTCCCTTTCTACTGCGGTATGGATCTTGACTTTTTGGATTTATGATAATTGGAACATGTGTCCCATCAATAACCCCGATACAATCCTACGTACAAAATATTGGCATGGTTAGAATAAATAAATAATATTTTTAAAATATGATGCTTTCGTATTTGCGTAAATACCTTAAAGTACAACATAAATGTTGGATTGCTAGCAATATTGAAAGGAGTGTTCATAGCCGGTAATTGTATCATGCTTCCAGATATTTGGATTAAAGCACTCACTACAGTCCCAAAATAGCGACTGATCGTCTCACCATTATGTTGGAAGCGCTCTTGAATGGTACGATTGCTTGCATTTTTTGAAATATCATATAGAAATATAGCAACCTGCTCTTCAACAATAATATTTCTTGTATTTTGTAGAAGATTTTCTCCCGAAACAATTCGATCAAACAATGAAATGTATGCTTTTCCAAATGAAAAGCCCGTCTGCAATATGTTTCATGTCCCTCCAGAACTTCACATACATACTTCTCTCCTGTAAGGATAGAAGTATGTATGCAGGTAGACTCATGTGAATGCCTTCCTCTAGCAAAATATCGACTGATGAAAGCGAATTTTTCATCATCTCGCCGTTTTCACCTCAAGAAATTACCCTACATTGTAAGAAAAAATTGGCTATGAATAGTTGTTTAGATACGTATGAGATGGTATGGTAATTTCATGCCACTAGTTAGCTCTATATATAGACAAACAATGATAACTGCAAATTTCTTATAACAGCTAATTCATTAATGTGAGAGATTGCATTAATTACTAGACTTAAAACTAATAGTCTAGCATTAATTAATCTCATAACGGCTAGTGTATTTAAACAATGAACTGAAAACTTAAAAAAACACTATGGTCTTCAAATACTGTTGAAAAAATCTGGCTTTGTAAATACTGTGTCTTATTGTATAAATTGTTGAATATAATTTGTCTAACATATAATTATTTGAATAAAATATTATACTAAAAACTATGAGCAATTCAATTTCACTTGGTCTCGAAACAGATACCCAAACACCCGTAGAAATTATCCAACGGTTACTTTTTTTAAATCCTCATAACAGCTAGTTCATTTAAATACCAAACTAAAAATTTTGAAAAAACTATGCATCCAAACACCTATAAAAACTGTAGTTTTCTCAAAAATTGTGATTTTGTAATACTATGAAATACTGTGATCTTGGTTGTATGGCAATTCCAAAGCCATGGTTTTAAAATACCGCAGTTTTCAAATACTGTGTTTCCAAAGAAGACCTAAATTTTCGGCTCTCGCTCTCACCAAATCTCAAATTTCAAACACTCGTTCATTCACACTTCAAATACATCCATCTACCACGTGAGGATGAGGCTATGACCACGTGAGGAAGACAGCGGCCCGAGGTGACGTCCGTATGAGGACGAGAGGCGGCGGCGACAGTGAGGGCACTGAGGAGGCGACGGCTCGAGTAGTAGATCTGGACAGCGGCAGCCCGAGGAGCAGATCAAGATAGCGGCGGCTCGAGGAGATGGCCCAAGGAGCAAATTATGATTTCGACGGTGGCCTGAGGCTACGGTAGCTCAAGGCGTGAGGAGCAGATCTGGATGACGGTGGTGGCCTGAGGCTACGGCAGCGCGAGGTGGCGGCCCAAGGAGCAGATCTAGACAGTTGCGGTGGCGACCCGAGGAAGATGACTGCACGAGGCACCAGTGACCCAAGGTGACTGTTGGAAATAATCAAGACATGGTCGAAGCTTCACTGGTCGAGTTTCACTTATCAATATGACTTGGTTGCTAGTCGAGCCAAGTTGGCGGATCGACAAGACTTGGTTGTTGATCAAGTTGAGTTGGCAGATCGACAAGATTTGGTCACTAGGATTGCCGAGTTTTCTGGGGGACCAAACCGTAGATCGTGCATATCATGCATGGCACGTAGCAATCGTGGGAGTTAGCTATTTTCCTGTTTGTTAGGCTTTATATACTTAAGTCATTGTATTAGGAAAGATAGGAAAACGGAGTTAGTAGCAATAAAAAGTGTGAAATCTTTGTCCTAGATTGTGCTCTTGTGTGATCTTTATCTTTTTCTATCTCTAGCTTCGAGTGTTTGATCTAGAGATGCAACCTACACTTGGTATTAGAGCTATACCCAACATTTGGTATCAGCGCCGGATGATGCTGAAGTACATGTCATCGCCAAGCAAGAGCATGTCAGGTGAGGTCACTGACATGGCGATGTTGAAGACCAGTATCCAGTATCTTTTGCTCACGAGAAGCAACTATGCCGCGTGGTCGATCAACATGAAGGTCTACATGAAGGCACAAGGTGTGTGGGAAGCGATCGACTTAGAGTAGGAGGTCGACACACACAAAGATCTGATAGCTCTCACCGCCATCTTTCACGGGATCCTAGAGGATAAGCTCTTCTTACTGGTTGAGGAGACATCAAGGATGCGTGGGAAACACTCAAAACAATGCACATGGGCGCCGAGCGCGTCAAGGAGGCGAAGGTGCAAACCTTGCGAGTGAATTCGAGGTACTTTGCATGAGGGGGGGGGGAGTCGATTGACGACTTGGCCATGAAGTTGATGGAGATCATCAACAAGATCTGTGCATTGGGCGACAAGATGGAGGAGGCCTATGTCGTCAAAAGTTTCTCCAGGCTGTCCCGTTGAAATTCCTGCAGATCGCATCCACAATCGAACAGTTTGGCAACCTCAAATCCATGACCATGGAGGAGGTGATCGGTCGCCTCAAGGCTCACGAGGAGCGGCTTTGGGGTTATAGCGACAACGATCAAGAGCATGTCCTATTAACACGCATCGAGTGGAAGGTGAAGGAAGGAGAGACTGAGGCGAAGGATTATCCATCTCCAAGGAACGTGAAGGTGGTGATGGCCATGGTCGGGGAGGTCACAGTAGCGGAAATTCATCTCGCCAGGAAGGCGATGGTGGTCGTAGGCTTGGGATAGGACGTGATAAAAGCAAGATCAAGTGCTTTAAATGCGATATATACAACCATTATGCATCGGAGTGCCACAACAAGTAACGAGACGAGGAGGCGAACCTCACTCGGGTTCAAGACGACGAAAGGGTGCTACTTCTATCCGTGTGCGTGAAGGAGTCGTGCAATCTGGTGCTATTGATTGAAGACAAGGTAGTGCCTTGGTTGCGCACAGATGCATGTGCGCAAGTCGAGTCTGATTTGTGGTATCTGGACAATGGAGCCAGTAACCACATGACGGGGCAGTGGTCCATGTTCAAGGAGCTAGATGAGAACATCCATGGACAGGTAAAGTTTGGTGATAGATCGATGGTACAAATCAAGGGGAAGGGATCAATTCTATTCCAATTCAAGAATGGCGAACCACGGCTATTGACAGAGGTATATTTTATACCCAGGTTATGCAATAGTATCATGAGTCTTGTTCAGCATTCAAAAGTTGGGAGCAGGATTGTTATCCATGGTGCTTTCTTGTGGGTCTACAAGAGGAATGGAAGGCTGCTCATGAAGGTCAAGTGTTCACACAACAGGCTGTATAAGGTGCTGCCGCAAACCTATGCACCAGTATGTCTGGCAGGAAGCATCGATGAACCTGCTTGGCTGTGGCACGCAAGACTTGGTCACGTCAACTTTCAAGCACTGAAGATGATGTCTGAGAAGAACATGGTGCAAGGCTTACCACGGATCAACCACCATACGCAACTGTGTGAGGGTTGCCTGGTTGGTAAACAAGCCAGGCTACCCTTCCTCGGGCAGGCCAACTATAGAGCTGATCGGCCATTGCAGCTCGTACATGCCGATCTTTGTGGGCCTATAACTCCACAAACTCTTTCCGGTAACAAGTACTTCCTCCTCTTAGTTGATGATTACAACCGGTTCATGTGGGTATATATGCTCAAGTCAAAGAGTGACACCTTCGGAGCCTTCAAGAAGTTCAAGGCAATGGTGGAGAAGGAATGTGAGCACAAACTGAAGATAGTGAGGACAGATCGAGGTGGCAAGTTCTTGTCCCAGGAATTTGCAGCTCTGTGCGAGGTGGAAGGTATTCGACAACACTTCACAACGTCGTATATCCCACAGCAAAATGGCATTGTCGAACGGAGGAACTGCACTGTGTTGGCAATGGCAAGAAGTCTACTCAAAACGATGCACATGCCTGGGAAGATGTGGGGGGGAGGCGGTGCGACACACGGTGTATTTGTTGAACTGTGTATCGACTAAGGCACTAACTGGTGTCACTCCACATGAGGCTTGGACGGGTAGGAAACCACACCTGGAGTATCTAAGGGTGTTCGAGTGCACTACACATATCATTTAGACGATGTGCTTTGCTGCCTTCGTCTACACCAAGATACACCATGGCCTTGCTCCTATCATCAAGTTTCTCTGTGTGGACATTTAGAGATGTAGCATTTGAGGAAGAGCGAAAGTGGGATTGGAGTGAAGGCGCCACTGTTGACAAGGAACCCCGGGTGGAGTTCACTATTGAAGAGAATCCAGAAGAGGAGACCAGTCAGCAAGAGGGTGGGCAACAAGGGACTGGCCATCTCCCTCCAGCCGTAGCATCATCACTTGGTGCAACCGCAGGTGAGACAACCACAACGTCACAACCTACGACAACTATGAGAAGTGCAATTCTACTGCCGCCTAGGAGTGGAAACGAGCCGAGTTCGAGCGAACTGGCCCTGGCTCGGTCAAATTGGTGAGTCAGCTCAGCTCAACTTGGTTAGCTCACCGAGTTGAAAATCTAGCTCGAACTCAACTTGAACCAGCTCATGAGCTGGACCAGCTCCGTTGTTTTCAGCTCGAACTTGGCTCGCAAGGTCGACGATTAACTGAATTTCAATACTACTACAAGGTTGAAGAGTGTGCCAATCTCACACTTCTCTTCTAGATCATTGTTACCATATTTGATTAAAAAAATCAATATGTACCTACCAAAATATAGGGCATGACACAAATAAATAATTACAAACTACAAACTTGGTGCACAGAGATGACCTACCAAGAAAACAGGGATATTTGTCTATTTTGCAAACTTTAAAAAGGTAGAGGTGCATTCCTTAACCTGTGGTCCTCAAAAAAAGTAAGTCAAATACATCTTCAACAAGGTGAACATACTGAAGTGTGAATTTTCTAGTAGCACAACAACACAATCTATTTCAGATTATCAGAACTAGCATTTCATCGTATTTGATATGCAACTTGTAGCTCCGCAAAATTAAAATGTCATTGCATCTAGTACTAGGATTTTGAACTGATCAAAATTTCCCTTTTGTTTCCTCCTGAAAACCAAAGGGCATGAACATCCTAGTGTGCATTTCTGCTGTCATAGCAACAAGTTGTGCAACAGACTGATAAAGAAACCAACAGGCAAGGATACAATAGTCAAAAAGTTGTGCAGAACTTTGGTTGATATTGGCAATACAGGCCCTGACATAGTAACAAGTTTCAAGACAAGCCAAAATGTAATGTAGTTGTCGGCTGAAAGAGTTCATCAATTAGCTTCTCCACATCCTTCCAGAATAGGCCTTCCGCAAGAGCCCCATCCTTAATGAACTTGACCAAGAGTATTGTTAGAAAATTCACAAACAAAAAAAATGCATGAATTGAAAAGAGTAATGCCTTAATTTTCACAAGTGACATACAACTATCCTTAGAGAACAATCATCACAAGTCACATACAGGATATCACATGAGGGGCACAAGAATGAGAAATATTGAACGAAAAAACAGCAATAAACTTACACTTACTAGTTGCTTCCCACTATGCTATCAACTAAACAAATGCATTCGACATCCTCCTCATTGCCTTCTTCTTGTAAATGAGCAAAACCGAAAAAATATACTTGAGCTTAGAACACAAATATCAGTCAGAAGAAAAAAAAATTAGGAAAACTACATACCAAGGGACTCTTCATGTTTCAGTAAGTACCTCTTATCTAACTAGATATGCATACCAATGCTTCAACCATAGATGGCTCTAAAGAACTATGGTAATCATCTAATACTCTACCTCCAGCACTAAAAGCAAACTCAGAAGATACAGTGCTAATCGGTATAGTTAAGATATCTTTTGCCATCTTTGACACTAGCAGGTATCTCAATGAATTCACTTCCCACCACTCAAGTACATTAAATGATATCTCACCACAGTCCACATTGAGATCATCTAAATAGAGAATCAAATCTGACTTAGATGGTTCTGCACCAGCAATAGCTCACAAGAAACTTTGAAATTGACTTGAAATTGAGGCAACTGTACTACCCGAATCTACAACTGAAGAGGTGGATACAGAACTGTCTTTGTTGATGACCCTATTGTGGCGATGCTTGAACTCATACATATTATACACCTCATCCAACTCAGAACAAATTAAAGAGATGATATTGTCAACATTTGAGGGTTCATATATCTTTCCAAAACACCATTGAATGAGCTTCATTTTATACCTTGGATCAAGAATTGCGGCAATAGCTAAAAGAGTGCTGCATTGGCTCTAGTACTTATCAAACTTTTCTAACATTGCTTGTCCCATCAACTTCAAGTATTGATCATTAAAATGAAAAGCATCATCCAAAGCAACCTTATCATCAACAATGTAAGGGAAGAATAGATTTGCAGTGGGATATGTGGAACCTGAAAAGTAGTGGTCGCTGAGTCTAATACTTTAAGCACCTGTCTTACTCTATCATATATCACCCATTCTTCATTCAAAGGCTCCCACTTGTAATTTGCCTCCACATCAGCATAATGGGTAAATGCAATCTTAATATCAAAAGCACAATCAAGCATCTTATATGTAGAACCCCACCTAGTTGACACATCAAGAACCAACCCTCTTTTTTTTGGCAATACAAGAGACTTACAAATCCATAGAACTTAGTTAAGCCAGCTGGAGAATTCTTAAGGTACTTGACAGTTTCCCCAACCTTGTTTATCAAAGGTTCTAATGATTTCATACCATCATTCACTAACAAGTTGAGTATGTGCGCACAACACCGGATGTGGAAATATCTACCATTAAAATTAAGCGAGCCTCTAGATATGAACTTAGACATCAAATGCCTTGTAACAACATCATTTGAGGATGCATTGTCAAGAGTAACTGTAGCAACTTTATCTTCTAATTTCCAATTAGCAATGCAATCAAACATGGCTTGAGAAATCACAATCCCGCTATGTGGAGGCTCTAACTCAGCAAAGCTAATCACAAGACTTTGCATCACCCAATTGGCATCTATATAATGAGCTACCAAGCTCATGTAGCAAAGGGTTTGGTTAGATGTCCACAAATCACAAGTCAAACTAATTTTGTCAACATTTTTAAAACACTTCTTCAAGATCTCTTTCCATATTTGAAAAACCTTCATGCACTCATTTCTAATGGTCTTTCTACCACTAATTTCATAATGTGGATTAAGAGACTTCAATAGCACATTAAACCAAACATGCTCCATCATTCTAAATGGATACTCATGCATAATAATTATCCTAGCAATGATATCATGAATTTTTTCATACTCATAGTGCCATTGATGTCAAGATTGATAATTATAGGACAATGTGCATCACTTGATTCAGCCCCAAGAAAGTTGAGTGATGGTTTCTTCTTTTGCATTTTCTTTGTTGTTCTTCAAAATATAGCAACCTTCTATATGCCTTTTCAATGTCATCGTAGTTCCCCCTGGATGGTATATATAAAGCTTCTGACAATGCTTTCACTTTGCCTTTGTTTCCATCTCACCTTTCTTTTTCTTGGAGGGTACTTGAATAACTTCAAAGACCTTCCAAACATCTGAATGTTTTCTTTTGTTCAACTTTGGAGGAGCTTTACTACCAGAAACCTCCTCATCTTCTGTTTTCTTCCCTTTACTTGGTGAGACGAAAGTAAGAACTGCATCTTCACTACCACTTGATGAGTTCATAGAGTTTTCTTCCCACATCTACAAATTAAAACAAGAAAAGGTCAACTTCGGCATGTATTGAATGATGGTAGACAACTTCTCTATCATTGACTAGTAGAAAACTTCGGCTCTAAATAAAAAAACAATTTTGAAACTATCGATTATTAACAACATAACTTCTCTATTATTTACTAAAAAATTGATCATTCCATCTCAAATATCTATCCAAGCAGCAATTGGCATTCACAGGCATCAGCATACACAAGCATCAGCATTCCATCTCAAATTCCATCTCAAATTCATATCCCTAACAAATACACAGGCATCAACAAATTCCAGCAAATGTAGCACACACAGGCATCAACATTCCATCTCAAATGCATATCCCTAACAAGTACACAAGCATTAGCAAATTCTAGCAAATGTAGCATACACAACCACAGGCATCGACATTCAAATCCCTAACAAATATAGCACCAGAAAACAACATAATTAGACCTCTCAAATTCGGCGCAGGGTGGCTGGGGGTGACTGAGGAGGCATGGTGCCGGGAGGCCGGGCGAAGGAGGCGCCGGGAAGCGAGGGGCGACTAAGGAGGCACTGGGCGGCTGGGAGCGATGGAGGAGGCTCGGGGTGGCGACTGGGGGCAATGGAGGAGGAGTGAAGTGGCGGAGGAGGCGCCGGGCGGCCGAGGGCGATGGAGGAGCCCGATCGCTGGAGGAGGCTTGGGGCAGCGGAGGAGGCACCGGGCGGCCGGGGATGATGGAGGAGGCGTGGTGCGGCCTGGGGCAACATAGGAGGCGCGGGGCAGCGGAGGATGCGTTGGGCGGCTAGGGCAGAGGAGGCGCTGGGCGGCGCCCGGCAACCAAGTGTGAATGACGAAGGAGATGAGAAAACCCTAGATTGAGTATGAGTATGAGTGTATATATCAGTCTGTGTATGACTGTATCTGTATGTGTATGAGTATGAGGTTACTTGGTATGTATATATGTATCGAGCCGAGCCCAAGTGAGCTGGGGGCTGACTCGAGCTCGGCTCGTTTTTAAACTGAGCTATGAGGATAGCTCGAACTTGGCTCATTTTGTTAGTGAGTTGAGCCTGAGTTGAGCCGAGCCTGAGTAACTCGAGAGCCACAAGCAAAAGTTTCACCCCTAGAGCCAGCAAAGACACCGGTGTCTCCACTAACTCCACCCGCATTGCAAGAGAGTGGCAAGGCCACTTCCACCATTGACAAGCCTAGAACCTCTCACTTTCTCAGTTACATTTATGTAGAGACCAAAGAGGTGGTGTGTGAAGATGAGCTATTCTTACTTGCTACAGAAGAACCAGCAACCTACCGAGAAGCTGCGACTGAGAGATAGTGGCAGGAGGCCATGAGGCATGAGCTCAAAGAGATTGAAAGAAACAACACCTGGGAGTTAACCGAGCTTCCAGTCGGTTACAAATCTATTGGGCTGACGTGGGTGTATAAACTAAAGAAAGACTCCACGGTAAAAGTCATCAAGCACAAGGCGAGGCTTGTTGCAAAAGTCTATGTACAACAACTAGGAATTGACTTCGAGGAAGTCTTCGCTCCAGTGGCAAGACTGGAGACGATGAGTTTGTTGTTTGCCTTTGCAGCGCAACGAGGATGGGAAATATACCACTTGGATGTCAAGTTGGCATTCCTAAATGGAGAACTCCAGGAGGAGGTGTATGTGAGCCAGCCGGAAGGTTTTGTGGTCGAAAAGCAAGCCCACAAGGTGTATAAACTGTCAAAGGCACTCTATGGGCTCTATCAAGCACCGCGAGCTTGGAATATACGACTGGACAAGAGTTTGAAGGGGCTTGGCTTCATCAAGTGTCAGTAGGAGCAAGCTGTTTATACAAGGTGTAATGGAGCCGCTACACTTGTTGTTGGTGTATATGTTGACGATTTGATCGTCACTAGCACAAGTGCAAAAGAAATTGCGCGATTCAAGCAGTAGATGATGAAAGAATTTGAGATGAGTGATCTCAGACTCCTCTCCTACTATCTTGGCATTGAGGTGGAACAAAGGGATGGCTGTGTCATGTTGAAGCAAGCATCCTATGCGAAGAAGATACTGCAACTGGCAGGTATGAGTGAACGCAAACCCACCAAGTACCCCATGAGCCCAAATTGCAACTCAACAAGGATGATGAAGGTGAATCAGTAAATCCAACTGAGAATAGGCGCATAAGCAAGAGTTTGAGGTATTTGACTCACATCCAACCAAATATTGCATGCGCTGTCGGGATTGTGAGTAGATACATGGAGAAACCTAAGAGCTCACATCTCCAAGATGTTAAATAGATTCTGAGGTATGTAAAGGGGACAATGAACTTCGAGTTGAAGTATGCCAAAGGTGGAATGGAGAAGATAACAGGCTACAGTGATAGTAATCTTGCCGGTGATGTTAATAATAGGAGGAGCACAAGTGGTTTGGTTTTCTACTTCTGTGGGAATGTGATAACATGGGCTTCACAGAAGCAGAAAGTGTTGCATTGTCCTCCTATGAGGTTGAGTTCATGGCGGCAACGGTGGTAGCCTGCTAAGGCATATGGCTAAGGGGCCTGTTGAGTAAAATAACAGGTCATAGCCCTAATCCAATCACACTCTATGTCGACAACAAATTATCTATTGCATTGATGAAGAACGGGTGTTTCATGGGAGAAAAAAACACATCGACATTCGTTTTCACTTCATACGTGAGTGTGTTGAGAAGGAGCTGATCATCATCAAGCATGTGAGTATTGAAGAACAACGTGCTGATGTTTTGACCAAGGCTCTTGCTAGAGTCAAATTCGGGGAAATGTGCGAGTTGCTTGTAGTCAAGAACTTGGAAAAGGCAAGTCTGGATTAGGGGGAGAATGTTGGAAATAATCAAGACTTGGTCGAAGCTTCACTGGTCGAGCTTCACTGAACGATAAGACTTGGTCGTTGGTTGAGCCGAGTCGGCGAATCGACAAGACTTGATCGCTGGCCGAGTCGACAGATCGACAAGACTTGGTCACTAGTCTTGCCGAGTTTTCTGGGGGACCAAGTCGTAGATCATGCATATCGTGCATATCATGCATGGCACATAGCAATCGTGGGAGTCAATTATTTTCCTGTTTGTTAGGTTTTATATACTTAAGTCATTGTATTAGGAAATATAGGAAAACAGAGTTAGTAGCAATAAAACGTGTGAAATCTTTGTCCCAGATTGTGCTCGTGTGTGATCTTTACCTTCTTTAATCTCTATCTTCGAGTGTTTGATCCAGGGTTGCAACCTACACTTGGAATCAGAGCTATACCCAATAGCGACGACCGTGTGAGGCGATGACTGTGTGAGGACAAGAGGTGGAGGCAACAATGATGGTAGCGGACATTAGTAGCGACGGTTGTAACGACACTGAGGAGGTGATAGCTCGAGGAGCAGATATGGACGATGATGGCCCGAGGTGACGGCCGTGCAAGGACGACGGAGGCGGCCGAGCAAGGCAATTTTTTTTAAATCTAAAATTTTTTTTGCTGAGTGTTTTAGAAACACTCAAGAAGATTACAGTCGTTGAGGTTTATTTTTCTTTTCCGAGTGTGCACAAACACTCAGCACAACAACTCTCTCTCGAGCGTTTTAAAATTTTCACTCAGCAAAGATATTTTCCCCTAATCTTATTTTCTGAGTGGTCTTTACCGAGTGTTGACACTCGGACAATTTTTTTCCTAATGTACTCTTGCCTTTGGTGAGTGTTTTGGACACTCGGCAACTTGCGAGATTCTGGTAGTACACTGGTATGTAGATCCCATATCAGGGACTAAAATTTTAAAACCTTTTCCTTTTTCCTCTCCTTCCCCTTCTCTCTCCTTGTCTCCCGTACTCTCTCTCTCATCTTCTCCAACTAGCATTAGCAGTGGTAGATGACCGCTGCAGTTATGGTGAAGGGCAGTGTGGCAACGGAGGCTATTGAACATGGGGCATGGTAGTGAAGGGTGGCAATCTATTGTGCAGCAAAAATAGAGAGTGAAGCAAGAGACAATGGATGCGGCACAACGCAGTTGCTGCTGCTTGCCACGTTGTCGTAGCTTACATCGCTCCGCCGTCATCGTACTGCGTCTTGCCACTCTCTGCCGATGCTATGATGCCCTCCGCCATGATGACCATAGCTACAACATGCCACCACTGTGTTATGCCATCATTGATGCTTGCCACCGTCAGCATCCTTTGCTACTACTACCATTACTAGGGTTGGTAATTTTACCCATTAGCACATTTACCCATGGAAAAATAGAGGTGGTATGTTCTAATTTTTGTGCATGTCGACACGTTCCCTGCAAAATTTTAAACCTGAGTAGGATAACGAGCACGGGTATATCCCCCACCCCATGCTTGTTTACTTGTTAGGAACCCGTGAAACAGTCACATATATATTATATATATGACATGTAGGATAAAAAGTCATGACCTAACCCTAACTTTACCCCAAATCCCAATTCTATCGCCAAGGCCAAGCTATAAGCAACCAAAGCACCAAAGCGGTAGAGACCAAACCATCAAACATCCAAAGTTTCCAGATCGACTCTATCCTTCCCCATGGACGTGGATTCCTTGGCGTCTAGCCACACCGTCGAAATAGTGACCAGAGGAGATGCCGCTAGCCTTCTTCACTTCAGTAGTCATTGCCAGCCTCACCACCACCTCATTGCATCACAAGAACTCATAGATCTAGCCTCCTTGCCTCAGGAAGCCGTCATCGACTTCCTCGCCTTGCCTCAAGAAGCCGCCGTTGGAGCCCTCGCCTGGAAATAAATGGGTGTCAGATATATGTTGAGGAGCATAAGCCTAAGAGCCTAAAAGTGGAAATAAATTTATTTTTTTTGTGTGGGTAGTGGGCACCTGGCGGGTGAAGGGTGTGGGTGAAATATATACCTAAGATGGGTGGCAAGCGTAGGTGGCAGGTCAAAATACTTGGCAGGTGATGGATATGTTCTTGCACACTTGTGCTTGCCGCACCCGATTGCCATCCCAAACTGTTGCTGTGATACCCCAAAATTTGACTAAGAATCAAAATCCTAATCTTAGATCAAATTGGGACCTAATTGAACTTGATTGAACTCAGACTCAAACAGAATTGAGTCAATCCAAGTTAAGAAACAATAAATTTGGAATGAGATTCAAATTTGGGAGAAAGGAAGGGAATTTGGAAGAAATGAAAGTAATCATGTTTATATGAAAATCAAGAATTGGAATGTGATTGGAAAACGGTGATCTCATGAGGCTATAAATAAGAGAGATTTCAACCATTGGGAATACGAGCAAGAAATTCGGGATGAACCAAGTGAGAGGAAGAGAAGCCGTCATTCGTTGGAGTCACACCAACCCGAGCCACTTCCACTTCTTCTTTGTCCCGAAGGTGTGTGTTGTGTTTTTCTCCATTGAGGAAGATGAGAGTAATATTAGTTTTAAGGGTCATGATCTTTTTGTAATTATTTTATTTGCAATTTAGTTCCTAGTGTGGTTTCTTATTAGTTTCTAGACTTTAGATTTGTAGATTGAAGTATAGATTTGAACCATAGATCCATAGTGAGCCTTGAAATCTTATATTGAAGTTTTGCGTAATTTTATTTAATTATTTAGTAGTTAGTTATTTTTTTTTCATCTGAAATTGTCAGATCCGTCGCTAGACGCCGGAGCAACTTTTGAGGAAGAGTTTTCAGATTCAACAACCAATCAAGGCAAGCTATGTATAGGACTCTTGATGCATATTTTACATGTTATGTATTCTATATTTTTAATTATAATCTATTATTATTTTATACACTGAAATTGAATGTTTTTAGTGAAAAATAATTGAAAGTATGTATAGATTGATTTAATGGCATTTACATGAGTAGTAGTTTGGATCTGTTGTCAAGATCTGTTGTGGAGATCTGTGGTTGAGATCTGTTGTTGCAAGTTGGTTTGTAGTTGTTGTTGTTGTCATTTTAAGTTCTAAAATTGTTTAAGTTAATAACAACTTGGTGAGTATCCAATGTTTATTCTGTAACCGCCATAGTTCTAGGATGGGGTGGACTGAGTTCAGTAATCTTAAAGGAAATATAACCCGCATGGTTGATCTGTTAGTTGTGATGGAAGTTGATGTAGTGGGGCTGCAGTTCACTACAACGGTTTGTGCGTAGTCAGTGTATGCGTACATATCCGGGCGGACTCTATATTCCCCTATATGGCTAAATGTTTTGTTTCCTTAGTGCCAGTCATGCGTTAAAAGAAATGCAGAAGGATGCGTATAACGTCAACTGTTGTGCTTAAGGGATGCTGTACTATAGAATACCTATGCAGAGTAAAGTAAGTGTGAATATTCATCAACAAGTACAATAGTCTCACCAATAAAAGTTCAAACTGTTGAAAGTTAGTTTTTACATTACTTTACTGTTTTACAAAATTCAAGTGCATCTTCAATGATGGAAATTTGAACCTGGTTGCATTGACTGTTTATGAGTTGTTTCATGTGTATTATTATAAAGAAGTATATATCTTATCTTGTTGAGTCTTAAACACTCACGGTAATAGTTGTATATGGGTATATGCAGACGCTTCAGAACCATATAAGTGGTGGGATGGGATGACGATAGTTTTCAAGTCCACGAAGGAGGAGATTTTTTCTCGGAGGATATTTAGCATGAAGAGTATTTACGCTTAACTTTTGAAATTTTATTTCTTTAAATGTTATTAAATAATTTTGTAACACACTTTTAAGTTTTGAATAAAGAGTTTCTTCATCCGTTGTGCCAATGCATTTGTGTTTCCATTTTGTATCACAATGCGTATGAGCATGAACTTGAACGTATTCAGGAGATGTTTAAATCTCTCAGATCCCTGGTTCGGGGTGTTACAGCTGCCATTGCTTAAGAGAGACGTGAGAGAGGAAGAGAGAGGAGTGGGGGGAGAGAAGGGGAAGGATAGAGAAGGAAAATGTTTTAAAAATTGCAGTCATTAACATGTGAGACCCACTTATTAATGACTGTAATTTTGTATTACAATTTTAAAAAATTAGAAATTTTACATTTCAATTTTTATATTTATGTAAAATTATGATTAAGTCTAACTAAAGGACAACTAATATAAGTATTTTGGTCATTTTTCGAGTTAACCACACAAAATGTCTTATAACATAAGGAAAAAAATCCAGTGGTACTAACATCGAGTTTAAAAATCAATGGTATATTATATTAGGTACCAAAATTTAATGACATAAAATCAAATTTTTATTTAAATATTTTAAATTTCCTAAGAAAAAGGCATGACTAAAGTGATCACAACCTTTACGTACAAAAAGTTTCTAAGAAAATAAAACCTAAAATAAAAATGCGACAATCTTAATTAAGAAAACACGACAACTTAAAATAAAAAATGCGATAACCTAAAAATAAAAAAAATTTGGAAAAACCAAAAAAAAAGAAAATACAATAACATGAAATGAGAAAATGCGACAAATCAAAATAAAAAAACGAAACCTAAAATGAGAAAATGTGACAATTTAAAATAATAAAATGTGACAACAAAAATATAAGGTAAAAAAAAGTTTTTTCACCGTGCCGAAAAAAGAAGTTTTTTAGCCATGCCGAAAAAAGAAGTTGTTAAAAATTTCCCATCTCATTATTTAATTAAATCTCTTAGTGTTACCATAATCCTCCACATTCACGAATCACGAATTCAGACATTATCCCTACTCATACAACTATAAATGTATCCGTCCAACCAATAAACCCTTAATGAATCACGCTACAGATGCACCAAACTTTCAAATATCATCATCCTAACCGAATGAAACTACAGTACGAAACCACGTTATCATTTTATTCTTAGGTAGACAACAAAACATCCCATTATTTTTTTTCAGTAATTCGCCAATACTGATCAAATTCGATTAAATACACGGAAAAATTAGGCAAAAAACCTTCCAACCAGTATTTACCGATAATTTTACCATTTAAAAGATATAAAATTCTTAGCTGGTGCTTTCAATTGTTTCTCTCATTATTTGATAATTTTTTTTTGGCTTTGCTCCTAGATCAAAGTTGTTGCATTGTATTATGAGGGGTAAAATTGGGACAGATCAGAGTTTCGAGAATTATTACATAGTGTTGTGATGGCTTTGGGTTCCTCCTAAAAAAAGAATTAAGACATCAATTCTTCCATGTGCAAATTAATATTTGCCACTATAGTCTATATTGCCTCCGGTATATATATCGGTATTCATGGGCTTTTCCTATTACCTCTCCCTACCATACCATTGGAGCTGAGGTAGGGAGAGAGAGAGAGAGAGGGAACTAACACATAATACACAGTTAGAAACTTAGAGAGAGAGAGAGAGAGAGAGAGGTGTGAAGATGGGAGGAGGGATGAATGGAGCCATCGACGTCGAGGGGCAGCAACGGCGGCACAACGGCGATGTAGACGACGACGGCAAGGCGAAAAGAACCGGTAAACCACATCATATGTTGTTTTGCATTTTAGTTGGTGGAATTGCATCCCTGCTGCTGGGGCAAATGGCATGAGTGTGCAATTCGGGTTCTTTAGAGCATTTCCATTGATTGTCAAATAATAGAAATTGAGATGGTGAGAAATTTTAAATGTTTTGTGAGAAGTCTGTTTTGATTTTATGTATTAAGTGTGAGTCGAACAACTCTCAAATTATGTTGTTAGTGTTATTTTGAACATCATTACATAAGATACAATTTAAAATAGACATTAATTAGTATCATAAAATATTTTATATTTATTTAACTGTGGTTGGTATCAGAATCACCATATTTACGAACTTCTTTTTTATAAAATTCTTACAAACAATGTTTGATCCGGAGTCCCATCAATTTCACTATAGATGCTAGGTCCATCTCTCAGTCACTGTTGTAATTTTTGAAACAAAACTTTTTTTTACACGTAGCAGTCATCTTGAGACAAGACCAATAGAAGATGTATGGGAGAAGGAGGAAAGAGGGATGGAGGGGGTGTTTAGATAGGCTTGGATGCATTGTACTACGGCGGTGCTAAGCATGTAGACATCCTCATATATGGACAAAAATTTAACATAAATCCTCTATAAGTGGATATATAAAAAGGTTTCAACAAACTATCTGATCAAAAATAATAAATAATATGAATATATTTAAATGACTTATATAACTCATTAGATAGATAGATAGATAGATATATATATATAAATTTATCAAAATTATCCAATCAATATTATCCAATCAATATCAAACGACTCTCGTGACCATCCTACTAAAGATATATAGAAAAAAAATTTCCAATTGAAATTTTGTCCACCATCTTTTAGGCCGAGTTTGGAGTCTAGTTGTGCATGCATGAGATGCTATTAATTGCTTTCAGAATTTGGATGGGTGCCCTCGAGCAGTGCATATCTAGATGTTCTTATAATTTGTCGTTGTCGTCAATGGCTAAATTTGGCATGTAAACAAAACGGAGCGCATGTTTCGAACAACTGAAGGAAATATTTTACATACCTATTTTTGGAGCTAATAAAAAATAGTAGCCATATATACTTTGTATAATCCTTTGTATTTTAGACCGTAATAAAATGTATTTTTCTTTTATCTAAGAAAGATATATTTCCAGATAAATTCTTAATTTGTATTTCACCTTTTCGGTAAATCAATTAAAATAATATCACAATAGTCTTAGAAAAGAGATTTTTGGTATCCTAAAATAATACATGATTTTTAGTCGTACATTACAAAATTTTATCGGAAAAAAATTCCAACATTTCCGATTTGGAATTATAAATCCATGCTAAAGCTGAGATTTTAGCTAGGCCTAGGAACCAAACACCAGCACAGTCAAATTTGGTCAAAATAAGCAAATCAAATTCGAAGAAATAAGATTCACACTTTTAGGTTTTGAACAATATAATGGCTTCTTAATAGATGGGAAAAGTTTTCTAACGCTGAACGCAGCTTTCTTCGTCAAACTGGCACATCTTCCTAGATTTGTATCGTACGGATGTAGTAGAGATAAAAAACGAACGATGGAATGTTGCCAAATCCCAAGCAGCGGCGACGTGCGTTGACTTGGTTGTGTTGCATTCTTGTGGATATGCGCGCCTACCACTCATATGCTGGTCCCGGCTAAGTGCTAACTCACCTCTTCGCACCGCATATACTATCTCCCCCCGACAAAACAAATTCTCATGCTATGTATGTAATCAAATTTATTTAATTTTAATTCTTAATATATCTTTATATATTTAGATTGATCACTTATTATAACTAGATTCATCATAACAAATATTTTCATAATATTATATTTTTATAATTTTTTATTAATATATTATATTAAAAATTAATAATCAAATTATTTATTATAGACAATGAAAAATCAAATATGAACAAATTTTCGTGAACAGAGAGAGTACTACTCTATACTCAAAAAATGCCTGCAATGGACTGCTCTTCCCGTTGCAACTTTGCTCCGCCATCTAATAGGAAAAGTAATAGAAGAAAGGCATAAGTATAGTAATCACTGTGCTGGAGTTTGTATTGTAGCAAAGAGTAATATAAAATTAGAGTTGTCTCTGTCGATTGGGAGACTCGATTTGTTGATTAAACAATTGAGAGAACAAGAGGTATAGTATGATAGTATGTGTTTTTTGTTTCTAAAGGTTAGAGATCCATATCTACTTATGTGGATCTATGCATATTGTTGAATATTTCTGTGACAGTGACATGAGCCCACTTGTTAATCGGTCATTATTCGTAGTAATTTCAAAATAAAATGATAAAACAAAGGACTCATCAAATTAGCAGAGACAAATTTTTTTAGAAGATTGTATTACAAATAGTATTATATATTTCATTAACAAACCATCTTACTCATCTTACATATTCACAATGACATTAGACTCCAATAAAAGACACATATGAATATAACGAATCAGAAGTTGAGCATATGATTCCTCTTTGTATGTATGGGCATACACTATAATTGTTAGGGTGTATATTCAACGACATATGAAGGTTGAGACCCGTGGAGTCATTTGATCTCACAGGTTTCCACAAATTAGTGCATATTCATTGATATTTGTGTTAAAGTTCATGAAAATCTAAAGATTTTAAAGGAATTGACTCCATTAATATGTAAATTTTAAAAGATAAATTATAATTGATCTCATAGGGTATAAGTTATGGATCAACCACCGTGTATATGTGAGTGCAGTTAATCAAGACAGTTAATGCATTCACATGTGCACCTAAATAGTTAAAGTGTGTGCCTATAAAAAAGAGGTTATTATGGATCCAACTCCCAATTCTTTCTATTTTCATGGATGTGCTTAGTTAGAGTATTCCTATTGGTGCGTGTGGGTATGGGTATGGGTAGGGGGTTAGTGGGTTGTGTTACCAGTATAACATATACCACAATTTGTAAGATCTGATTTTCATAAAAAAAAAAAAAATCCAAAGATAATTATTTTGACAGCTTGTACACTTTGTTTTGTCCAGGAACGGTGTGGACGGCGACGGCACACATCATAACGGCGGTGATAGGCTCCGGCGTGTTGTCACTAGCTTGGGCCATGGCCCAGCTCGGATGGGTGGCCGGCCCAATAACCCTCGTGCTCTTCGCAGCCATCACCTTTTACACCTGCGGCCTCCTCGCCGACTGCTACCGCGTCGGCGACCCCAACACTGGCAAAAGGAACTACACCTACACCGAGGCCGTCAAATCCTACCTAGGTACGTACTTAAATTGTGACGTTTTGCTTGTATAGTTCGAGACATACATGTCAATATTGCATGCGTCGATATATGTATGTGCAGGTGGCTGGCACGTCTGGTTCTGCGGCTTCTGTCAGTACGCCAATATGTTTGGAACTGGGATTGGTTACTCCATAACAGCATCCATTAGTGCTGCGTAAGTTGCTCAAACTTCCTGTCAAGTACTATGTCTTTGTTAGAGTGAAGGCGGTAGGATCCTCAACTTTGTTTACTTGACTCATTTATATAGTTGGATAAACTAAAATTTATGGTCTGTTTGGTTGGTTACTATATACAAACTATCATATCATATGAATATTCTGTGATAAAGTAGTTATTTGGTTTGTAATATATATCTAAAATGAAATATGATAAAAATTTATCTAACAGTGTGGCACTCATTTTTAACCACACTTTAAGTCTAAAAATCTGTGACAAAGGTCCCAAAGTTACCAAACAAAATTGATAATGATGCAAACAGTAATCTACTTAACTATACATGATATATCATGGCTAACTTAAGAGTACGAAACTTGTCAACATGAACCAAGTTTGTCCTTAGTATAATAGGTTCCACCGGTTATGTCACAGAGTCCAATGTTAACTAACCAAACAGACCATAACTTGCTTATGTCACTGAGAGTTCCATCGATTAATTAAATGACGGTAAATGATGTAGCCGAGAGCCTAAGATGTAAGTACCACGATTAAGTAAATTTAGAAACTTATGAGTCATAATAAACAACTTCAGAGACTCCATTGCGGTATAACACATACCATGCCCATCGGTTAATTCAATAGATTTGTTGACCTGTTAAATAAAATTTAAATTTAATGATCTAAATAACATAATCGGATAAGTTTGAACACGTTTAATACAATTTACACTATTTGTTAATGCTGGGCATGCATAGTTTAGAATTTGATTACCACATGTATATTCACATTACATGCATATGGACAGGGCTATAAAGAAGGCGAATTGCTTCCACAAGAAGGGACACGAAGCCGACTGCAGCGAGTACACGAGCACGTACATTGTGGCCTTCGGCGTCGTACAAGTGTTCTTCTGCCAGCTCCCCAACTTCCACAACCTCTGGTGGCTGTCCATCGTCGCCGCGGTCATGTCCTTCTCCTACGCCTCTGTCGCCGTCTTTCTCTCTCTTGTGCAAACTATATCGGGTAATTATTCATCCATCCTAGGGCTTCATTTGGCAATGAGATACATCCAAAAACTCCATTTAGGGCTTGTTTAGAAGTTGTTTTGAGTGTATGAAACCAAAAAAAAAAAATACAATGTAGGAAAAACACAAGAATTGAGTGTTATGTTTGATTGAATCTATTAAAATTCTAAAACACAAGATCGATTTAACATGTTATTTTTTATATTATCATTCGTAACATAACAATAATTTTTTATAAATAAAATATAACAAATAATTTTAATAATTACGGCATCATATGGTAAAGTACCGCACCATACTACTATATCTGATGATTCCTAAATATTATCATAAAAGTGAACATTCCGTAATATCTGCACTTGCAATGCAAGAATTTCATATAGCGGTTCCCTTGCTAGAAATTTGAGTGAGACACTCCATATCATAAAGGACGCTGCGAACTTTTAAGTAATTTCACCAAACCTAAAGATCCCCTTATATAATTAAAAATCCATTACTTAGAGTTAATTGCACTGGAGTCCAGAACAAACCCCATAATATAACTAAAGGAGGCACCCCACTCAAATAATTGTCAATATAAGGACCTCACTAGAAAGATTTTTTTTGCCTCTGCCACCATCTAAAGGGTTTGTTTGCAAAATTTTAGTAGATACTGTCACCCTATAGAACACCATGTAGTTCAAGAATTTGTAGTTGGTGTGGGTCAACCTCTCCGGTCTTTTTAGTATGCAGCATAGTCTAGTCTAGTACGTGTGGATGAAGATGCCGATCAGAGAAGTGAATAAGTGGTTTTAAAATTTTAATCTCAATTAATAATTTTAGTTTAAAGTAAGAATTTGAAATTATCATAATTTAATATCAATTGCACAAATTAAGGTTTTTCTCTCTTAGGGTGATCAAAATATGCAATGTGATAATTCAACTTATGAAATTTGAAAAGGAGAGAAATAGCTGAAGACTCAAACAATTTTTTCCGAGGTATCAAAAATTTGCTAATTTCCATTAATTCTCGTTGAAACACTCTACACAAGAATATCGCTCGATTTCACTAGTGGTTGCCATTCTCTTATCCGGATATATGAGCATCAAGTCTTCACACCCAATCACGAGGCCTTTTCGATAAACACGTCGATAGAAAGATCGCCAAACTACGTGGGTCATCTAGGTGTCGGCAATCATCAAGAATAACAAGTGTAGCACATTCACTTGATTGGTTTCAATTTTAGAAGCTCAAAATGCAATGCAACTCTCTCTTGGAGTTAACTCTTTAATACAATCAATGAATTGAACACATGCGTTGGCTCTAAATGCAAGGAATTTATGAGTTCATGAGCTTGCAACAACTAGTAATGAATTATGAGTGCAAAAGTTCTCAAGTGAATGCCAAATGAAATATATTTATAGCTCACCAACAGAAACTAGCTGTTTGGCAAGTTTCAGACGAAAGTTGCACTGGCTGGATTTTGTCCGATCACATCAGACTTTGTCCGGCAAGTGCATGTGAGTAGTGACCATTTGATCAATTAATATACGTGTTAGTGACCGTTCAAAATAATTTTATATAGGCCGGATGGATACATGTTTAACCGGACATATAGGTCCAGACAAATATATACGTCTCTCTGATTATACTTGATTTAAAAAGCATTTCACTGTGTTTTTGTATTAGCTAGAATTTGTTCGGTTATTTCAGTCACAGACCGGCCAATCAGACAAATGAAGGCCAAAAAGATGCGTATGTCTCTTATTACACTTTGTTTAAAAACTGTGTTATAGATTTTGTACTAGCCAGATATTATCCTGTTACATTAGACTTTGTCCGACCTTATCAAATAGAGTAAGCCCGAACAAATAAAAACATCGCTTGTTACACTTGTGTTGATCTGGGGCTAAATTTGTACAGACTGGACTTTGTCCACTCAGAACAAATTTTGTTCGACTAATACAATTAAAAACATAAGTTTATCTATGAAATTTTACACTTTGCACTATCTTTCTTATAGGCTATATGATTATGTATTTGAGTTTCAAGATCTCAGATATATCAAGTTACTAGAGCTAACTCCTCTTGATAATACGACCAATAAATTTAAAATGAAAAGATAAATCCGCTCGACTTCTATACCAACGACTAGTATAAGGCCACAAAAATAATCGTTAATCTTCATTTTTACCTCATTTGTGCATTGAGGAGTTGAAGGATCTCCGTTTGTAGCTTTTGAGTCGTTATCATCACACTTTGTCATAAAACTTGATTAACTCAAAATAGACATATTGGTTTCATGTTTTTTTACTTATCATTAATTACCAAAACTCAATATAGGATCTAGATTCAACAGTATGTAGCATACATTTTCCATTTTCCATTTTCATTTTATGAGTTTGTGTTTGGTGTGTTTGTTTTGACAGGTCCTACGGGTAAAACAACTCTTACCGGCACGGTAGTTGGAGTGGATGTAGACTCGGCGCAAAAGATATGGCTGGCATTTCAAGCGCTTGGGAACGTCGCATTTGCCTACTCCTACGCTATAATCCTAGTAGAAATCCAGGTAAATACGCTGCTTTGCCGAGTGTCCGGCTTCAGTTTAAAGTCATCGAAAGTTAAATCCATTTAAATAGGATATAACTGAAATTGCTTCTTAAATGAACTAATGGCTTATTTGCAGAGCTTAAGGTTCAGATTAAAGCCTTGAAAGAAATCAAGCCCCCAACAAGGGACTTTTTTAGTGGTGAGGGAGAGAAGCTGAACCTTTTTGTAGTTAGAAACCAGAAGATGAAAAAACTTAGCTTCTCCAGTTTCAGCATAATAAAAGTGGCCTATGTGCAACCATAATTTGAAATATGTATTAAATATACCACCCACCATAGCATGCCTCACTCTCCAACAACCAAAAAAAAGAAGGCATTTAAACTCTTACTTCAAGGTTTTGTTCAAGATTGTAGTGTGATAGAATATGATAAGTATAAAAGATATATGCTATATCATATCATTGTTATATAAATTATATGTACAATGGAGTTCCCGAAATACGAAAAAAATCAAACATAATCCAATAAGTTAAGCTCAAAATTGTTTCTTGAAAAAAACTAAGCTTCCTTGAACATGCCTTAAAACCCTTTTATAAAGGAGTTGAACCCTTTTTCCCACTTTGTTTTAGAAATACTTTCTAAAATAAGTTAAACCATCTAAAAAGTTCAAAGAGTCTCTTTTAGTGTGATAACTCGGCCCAATTAGATGATCCGAGTGATTCATATTGAGTATTTACTGTAGATCACATGACTAGATATATATAATGCTTAATACTAAAAATATAATTTATCCCGAATAAACGAAAGTATGTTGGATCTGCGGCACACACTTAGCAAACCCCAGCACATTATTTATTTATTTTTTCTGATGGCATGGTGTGACTTTTGCTAGGACACACTAAAATCTCCACCTGCGGAGAACAAGACGATGAGGAGGGCGACCTTGTTCGGGATCTCAACGACCACCGCCTTCTACATGCTCTGTGGCTGCCTCGGCTACTCCGCCTTCGGCAACGGCGCGCCGGGGAACATCCTCACCGGGTTCGGGTTCTACGAACCCTACTGGCTCGTCGACTTCGCCAACGCCTGCATCGTCATTCATCTCGTCGGTGCTTTCCAGGTATGCATGGATATATGCACGCACACAAGCATTTATCATAAAGGTCACCTGCAAAACTCATATAGTTTGTCAAATTCCTGTTAATTGCTTTAAAATTCATATAGTTTGTTGTTTTTTTAAAAGAAAAGGTACAGAAGCATTGGTAAAATTATACTACAAATTTTCTTATTATCATATTTTATACAATAAAGTCTTAATTTGAAATTGGACCACACAAGCACTATACTGATTAGATCAGTGCAATTAGAATCTAAATCCAATTCTATGCTGCTCCCAGTGCAAAAAGATTATCATTTTTTATATACTTAAAATTTTCTAACTCTGACCACTAATATATTCTATATATTTATATTGACCCTAAAAAAAATTATATGAGCATATTCATCATAAAAAATATTTTTTTTAATATTATAGTATATGAATTTTTACTAATATCTCGTGAATTGTGAATAATAAAAAAAGATAATCTTTTTTTTTGGACTAGAGAAAGTAATTTTTGATAATGTGTCAAGTCATTGATGTGTGGATCTGACTAATATAATTGATATGAAGAGCACATAAGCATCTTCCTAATGTTAAATTATGAATATATTACTCATTTTTGTCTAACAGTTTAATTTTTTTAGTGAACTAGCATAAGTCACGTGTGTTGCTGTGTGTATATTTGACAAAATCTATTATTGTGGAACAAAATTGAAAGATATTGTCTAAGATGAAAAATATAAAAATAGTTAAAAATTTTATTTGGAAAAAAATATTTTGGCCTCAAGATAAATGAAAAGAATTTCAAAAATTTGAAGTGGAGTTAGTTAACTTAATAAAGAAACATGCCTGGATAGGAATGAATAATCGGAAGGTTAAGATTTTAGAAGAGTATAATTCAATGGTTATGAAACAAAGAATGACATAATACAATGAAATGTTCATGTTAGAAGTGAAGATAGAGCGAAGTAGGATCGGTGGGTACATGAAACTGGACACCTGGTCAGCATCACGCAATTTACCTTCTACCTATTGTTTCCTCTAGGTGTTCTGCCAGCCGTTGTTCGCAGCCGTGGAGACCGGCGTGGCGCGGCGGTTCCCGCACGTGAAGATGATCACCCACGAGTACCCCGTCGTCCCGGGGAAGCTGAGCGTGAACGTGTTCCGGCTGGTGTGGCGGACGGCCTTCGTGGCGGTGACGACGCTGCTTGCCATCCTGATGCCCTTCTTCAACAGCATCCTGGGCATCCTGGGCTCCATCGCCTTCTGGCCGCTCACCGTCTTCTTCCCCGTCGAGATGTACATCCGGCAGCGACAGGTCCCCAGGTTCTCGCCCAAGTGGCTCGCCCTGCAGGGCCTCAGCTTCCTCTGCTTCCTTGTCACCGCCGCCGCCGCGTGCGCGTCGGTGCAGGGCGTTGTCGACTCTCTCAGGACATACGTCCCCTTCAAGACGAAGTCGTGATAGAGGCAAGTGCAAGCTTCTGTTCTAGTGTTCTGTCGGCGAGTCGGAGAGCTAAATTTTCCGGCTGGAAATATTTTATACACGCCGTACCATGTAATCTCTCTTTTACCGGTGTTGTTCAGGACGCGAAATAATAAAGCCATTTATTCTTTCGGACATGGTGCTGCTGCACCTGGGCGACTTTCGCGGATCTGGATGACCCATATTAGTACATGATAAAAAAAATGTCTTTCTATTTTTTAACCGTGGTCGATCTGAAGTATCAATTTTTTATCGAACAGTTTGCATGCAAGTACAATCTGTAGCACATCTGTATCACTTCCATTGCTTGCAAGAAATATGCAAAGATTTAGGAGAAATTAAATAACCTCCATTGCAACTTGGATCAATATGGGCAAGATAACTTCTCATGTGGCTCAGAATTTCTAACCGGTCTCAATGTCAGGCTCAAATCAAATGGTCGTGGAGGCTTGAACCGCAAGCCGTGTATTCATTTTCTTCAGGGGATCCTCATATGAGATAGTAGCAATACCTTGACTGTTCTCAGTGTGTTGTGTGTTGGGTTTGATTTGCTTGTGTCGAGGAGTTGGATACCAATTAGCTAAATTTGCTGAAGCTCAAGCCTGCAGTGATGGTTTTCAACTTGCAGTGGACTGGGGACTTCACATTGGAGACCGGCTGCCTGGTTCTCGTTGGTCTCTGGAACGCCAGGAATACTAATAGCTCTGGTGTGTATTCTATTCTTATGGATGTTCAAGAGTTAAGCAACTCATTTCAAGGTTTCACATTGAGCTACAACTCAGAAATTCTGTGTATTTGGACCAATTCCATGTGAAAAAGGGGTTGTTCCCTCGGCAAAACTAAGATAAAGTTGAGCTAAAACTAGAGATGGGCTGCCTAGTTCTTCGGCCCCCTCTACTGGCACCGATGATGGAGTAAGAAGACCGCGCCAGGGCAGTCAAGCTGTGGGCCATACCCTTGCAGCCTCACTCGTGCCCTGGCCATGCAACCGCATCTTGTGCGCCGCTCACACCTGCACTGCACTATTGGGTCACAAGTTGCAGCCCAACTTTGTGTCTGGCCCAAGCCCAACCTGTGCAGTGCATGAGAAACCAAGCTTGGCACCTTGCATCCTCACCCAAGTCAATAGTCTTGTGTGAATCATGTCTCGCCCTCAAAACCCTAACGGCAATGGCATAGCGTTGTGCAAAGTGTCAATGCGCTGAGTAGAATGGATATCTTTGAACTGCTCATTCCCACAAGTAAGAATTTCCACCACAACCATGAGCCTCTTAGTCAATAGCGGAGAAATAGGTTTTGGGGAGGTAGAGTGGTGTGTGGTAGAGTAGGTAGGCGGTGGCACGGTAGGCCGACAGCGTGTGGTGTCCGGCAGAGTGGTAGGTGTAGGATCAAGGATGCCGACTAGACGGGGGTGAATAGGAGGCTTTTAAAATTTCTTTTCAATTAAGCAATTTTAAAAGATATTCAAGATAACTTAGGATTGCAAATGTTTAGCAATCAAACACCTAGTTGCATTCAACCATATGAAATATTCAATATAACATGTAACAATAGTAAATCAAGCAATTGTGTCAATATGAATATGAATTATACAAAAGAGAGACAATTGACACAATAATTTTTACCGAGGTCTCAGAGACTCGCCTGGTCTCCCCTACCCCTCGTTGAAGCGCTCACGTGTGAGCCTCGCTTCTATATCCACGAAGGATATTTCACTCGGGATGCTCCTTCTCCACACCGGATAGGCGAGCACCAAACCTTTCACACGTTGTTTGTCGGCCTCTCCAACAAACTTCAATCGGAGAGACCACGACTCTCCTCTGACACTGTCTAAGCGAAGACGATCGCCAAGAGTAATAAGTTGAATGTGCTCACTTGAACGAATCAAGTGCTAGAAGCTCAAGGATGCAAATGCATGCACGCACACATACTAGCACTAGCTTGCAAATAGAGATGAAGTGCACTAAACACTCTTAGCCTCTCACAATTGCTTCTCCTCTAAGTGCTCTCAAAGATTTGGCTCAAATCTTGGCTCTAAATGTAATAGATTGATTCCAAAGAGTTTGGCTAGCTTATACACAAGAATATCAGGTGTTTGAGCAGCCCCAAATGAAAACAAATATGAGATATATATAGCCCTCAAAGAAAACTAGCCGTTTGCAAGAAATCGGGTCAAAATTGTACAGGTCGGACATTGTCCGGCCATTTCGGACAATGTCCGGTTAGTACAATTCAATAGTGACCGTTACTCACAACAGCAACCTTGTCAGTTACCGTTTCAACGAAATTTGTGAAGGCCGGACAAATAACATTTGTCTGGACAAAAACCTCGGACAAATGAATATGTCCCTGTTAACTCTCGGCTCAAATAAATTGTACAGGTCGAGCAATGTCTGGCCATATCGGACAAAGTCCGGCCTTCCCGGACAAAAGCCCCGGACGGATGCAAGCGTCTCTGGTTTCATTTCGCGAAAGGCTGAAAAAATTGTATAGGCCGGCCATGCCCCAACAAAGTCTGTCCACTGCACATGGACAGTAAAACAAGCATAACTTTTGATCCAAAGATCTGATTGAGATGATTTTTGGCTTGTTGGAAAGATAACTCAGCGATCAACAATTTTGTCAACAAGAGCAAGACCTAGAAAGGTCTAGAAACTTCTAAAAAACTCAAAAACTTTTCTACTACCAAAATGTTCAACCCAAAAATCATCTCTAATGCAATTTAGGGTATTTGCACATACGGATTTGTTGTTTTCTCGCGGATATCTCAGCTGACACGCAGCGATGACCACGACCAATATGATTTATGAACTAAAATCATTGGTCAAAAATCCGGTCGAAAACAGGTGGTCGAGTGGATTTGGTCGAGTATACGCAAGCGAGCCGAACACTGGTATGACCAGTTCGAGCTCCTACGACCAGGACCAAACCCTAAACAGAAAACCGCCAAACTGGCGACACGATCACGACCACATATCAAACAAGGATACGATCAGAATGTGCAAGTACAACCACGAACAACTCTAAAAAATAAACCAATTTAAATAGCTGGCGATCAAGACTAAGTACAGTTTTCAAAGTATTTTCTCTAATGCACCACAAACTACACTTAGACTCTCTAGCAATGCAAGAGGCGATAAAACACTAGTGCAAGATGATATGAATGCATTTGAGCTTCCGCACTAGATAGATTCAAGCTACTAGTTTCCGACCCCTCTTAATAGTACGGTCAAATTAGTAAAAAGAATCCTATCAACCCGGTCTATCTCCAAACACCGAGACCGGTAAAATCCTAAGAAAACAATCCTTAATCTTGGATTTTACCTTGGTGAAGTTCGACCTCGTGAAGCTCGACTGCTCGACGCTTGTCCTCGCAAAGCTTGACTTCACTCGAGATGTCTCATATCGGCATCATCCTCTTCATGCCCTTGCTTGCTTTCATCTCGCGACCAATCTGAGACTGCAACACATACACTCAACACACAACGTTAGTCTCATAATCAGTTTTTCATTAATCACCACCGGAGAAATCATTCCACACAGAAGTTAATTCAACGATTTCTCTCTTCGGCGAAATGACAAAACCAATTTCGATAAACGACAAATGAGTAAGAGATGAATCACACAATGATATAGATCTATATATGATGAAGATATACGCACACGATCCATAATACTCATGTCATGATAAAGATAAGCATGATGCAACCACCGAGCTCCCTCTCAACACATGCGTTGATCTCGATACCACAAATGAAGGAGTTATCAAACTTCCAGATTTATCACATGACATTCCAATTTACACTTAGCACAAGATTGATGCAATCACATAGCTCCCCCTCAATATATGCATCAATTGTTAAATCATAACAGGGAGTCATCGACTTCTAGGGTTTAACATTAACAATTCAATGTACTTGTACTAAACTAGGATTTATACAAGTTGTTATTTAGTCCTCAAAACTGTCATTATCCAGATCAATATTAATCATTATGGATTTATCCAAATCGTCATTAATCATCAAAACCTAGATATCTTAGATCGACCTAGATCCAACAGTAGGCAGATGGGCAAGGTGTGGTCGGTGGCCTTGCATGGTAGATGAGTGAGAGAGGCCGGTGGCCTGTGGCCCCACGTGACAGGGTGTGTTCTTCTAAAATTTTCAATGCACTTAGTTCTGATTTGAGTATGAAAATGTGGGTTCTTATGATTTGACTCTAAAAATGTGCTAGAAAAATGGAGGGGTGACGTTAGCGCAACAAAGGGATGAGTCTGAGGACGGTAAGTGGTGGCTTTTGCGGCAGATCGTTATGTATAACTAAAGTCTAAAGACTAATTCAATATAGTTTGTGGATCAATTTATCCAAATGACCAGATTTGATTACAATGTTGAATTGTTGTTAAATTCAATATAATTTAATCTAAATTGGTCTTGTTTTAGGGATATTTGCAAAAAATGGAGAACCAAACTTTGTATATGTATTTTTCATGCAATTCAAATACTGTTGAAACTGATGCAAGCACAAATCAACAAAAGATACCTCGTGTTGTTAAAGATAGTAATCTAGATGATATAATTGCTGATATAGAACTTCACTTACCAATTGATGACTATGACTTAGAAATTAGAAATCAAGTGAGGAGGTATATTTATTAAACAGTCTAACCCAACCAATTGGTCATAATTTTCCTCGCAAATAGCAGGATAGTAATTAAAGTCACTTTCAAGCATCATTGGTCAAGAAGTTTGATTGGTTGGAATAGTGCGTAGAAGGATACGCTTTTTGTTTCTACTATTTTCTTTTTGAAACCGGGAAAACCTGAAAAATTTGGGAGTACTATCTTCACAAGAATAAAATTTAACAATTGGAAAAAAAGCATTGTAAGTATTTATTGAACATATTGGTGGAACTAATAGTAACCAAACTATTGCAAGGCAAGATCATGACGATTTTAATAACCAAAGACAAAGCGTGGCACATGTGTACTTTTTTTACAATCGGAAGTCAGAAATTGCATAAAAAATTTGTTTAACTGCTTTTTTAGATTGTACAAAATATCTTGTAATGCAAGGTGAAACTTTTCATGAACATGATGAATCTTCTACTTCCATCAACAAGGAAATTTTTCTAAGAAAGCGTTTGATGAAGGTACTAGAAATTAAATTATGACTTCCCTATGGATTCAACATGACCTTGCGAAAACTCGCATGCAAGAGGTCACTGAGGTGATTATGGGTGAGTGAGATTGGAGGTAATAATTTCTCTATATTTATTGATGAGTCTGCGATGTATTCATTAAGGAGCAAATGGACATGAAATGAGGTTAGTAGTTGGTTATATTTTTTCTACTTATACCATTATCCATTGTAGTGCTATCTTAACTTAGTAATTTGTGGCATGCAGGTTGTGAATAAGCAAGGGAAAGTCATGAAAAGATTTCTCGGTCTTAAACATGTCACAGAGACTACATCTGTTGCATTGAAGGAACTATTGGTTAGTTTGCTTGCTTGACATGGTTTAACTATTTCTAGACTAAGAGGGTAGGGATATAATGGAGATTCAAATATGATAGGAGACTTTAATGGCTTGCAGAGACAAATCTGGGATGAATATCCGTATGCTTTCTATGTCTTTTGCTTTGCCCATCAGTTACAATTGGTGATTGTTACTATCTCAAGTTCTGATCCGGGAGGATCTTCAAGTCCTGATCGCATACGACTTCGCGACCAAGTCCTTATCGCATACGGCTTCGCGACTTTAACCGTGTTCGGATAGGTTTCACGACCGTGGATTAGTTCGCAACCATGAAAAGGAATTCATTCCCTGTTCGAAATTGTAATCCGATCCGAATATGTATAACTAGGTTTATCCGTTTATGATTAGTTAGTTATATGAGTCTAATACGTTTAGGTTACTGAGTCTGATACATACTCATATGATTGGACTATAAATACCTTGTAATAGGACTAGTTTAGATCATCGGAAAAGTCATAGAACTTATTTGAGTTTTAAACACTTATAGTTCCTTCGACGTAGGCAAGTGTGCCTAACGTTCGACATGTAAAGCCCTCTTTGAAATAAAGAGTTGTGCAATTACTTTGAGCTGTGTTTTCGATCAACTTTTGGGTTTCGGTATTTCCGAGTAAGATCCTGTTATTCCGTATATTAGAATCAGAGCGAGCCTAGTACGAAAACCAAGGCTAGGTCTCAAACGGATCAAGTTGGTATCAGAGTAACTTTCCTATCCTGTGGATGGTGAAGACTCGCCAGGGTTACAAAACTTCTGGCGAAACTCCAGGAGATCAGTTGATGGTTCCTACAGCCGCGTCTCCTACAATGTCTGACGATACCTACGTTCAAGCTAACCTAGCCGAACAAGTGGGTAAGCTCTCTACCGACATGAAAATCGTGCTTGCTTGGATTAAGCAGCAGGTCATGATTGTACCTCCTGAAGTAGGGAAGGTTATGGGTGAGAAGACTGGTGAAGACTTGCACAGGGCAGACGAAGATGAAGACGAAGGCGACCACAAGACCGACAACCTCGCCAACACCTCCTTAGCCGTCGGATCTTTTAAGGTCGACGCTAAGATTGATATACCCATATATGATGGAGTGATCGATGCCGAGAAGCTGGATTCTTGGATTGACCAGATTGAGACCTACTTTGACCTGAAAGGGTTCAGTAGGGCTCAAAAGGTCAAATTTGCACCTTTGAAGATGAAGGACCACGCCAAGACATGGTGGAAGGCCCTTGTCGCCAGTGGTGAAGCTGACGACCTTGCGTGGGGTCAATTCAAAAAACTTCTGCGACAAGAATTCTATTCGATGGGTTACCTTGAGGAGAGATGGGAGCGTTGGCACAGATTGTACCAACGGCGCGACCAGACCGTCCAAGACTATACGACAGAGTTTCGGCGACAAGCAATGGTCATCAGCATCTCACTATCCGATCCTCAGGTGTTTCAGAAATACACATCTGGACTTTAGAAATCGATCAGTACTGAACTAAGTCTGTTCGGCGTCCAAGACATTGCGATCGCAAGCACAACTGCTATGGCGATCGAGAAGAAGAACAAATCCTGCAGCGACAAAAGCACGAAGGAAAGTGAGACCTCGAATAAGAAAAAGCCGAGTCCGAAGAAGAATGCTTCAAAATCGGGCACGGGTGCCTTTTGCGAACATTGTCAAGTCGCGGGACATACCAAAGACAAATGCTACAAGCTTCATCCTGAACTTCGACCAAAGAAAAACGGACCTGGTAAAAGAACAGCCACGGCTACTGCGACTTCACCCGACGAAGAAGTTGTCCGAGTGAATTCGGTTAATGAGGCGGATACGACCTTGTCTCTGATGGCAATGCCGAAGGAGAAGGGTTCCGATCCACCCAACGACCATCACCCAACGGAGGACTTGTTCACCATCAACATCCAGGTGAAGCACGAAGTGGTCGCAGCGATATTCGATCCAGAAAGTCAGAAGAATCTGGTCTCCGCTGGACTGGTTCGGCCACTTGGTTTGAAGACAACCACACACCCGCAACCATATCAGCTGGGTTGTTTTACATCCGACGTGAACCAACAGATTACGGGTCAGTGTGTGTTGAAGTTTGCGATCTCTGCACGATATATCGATGAGGTGCAATGCGATGTTGTCCCTCTCGATATCTGTCAGGTGATCTTTAGGAGTCCGTATCTGTATGATCGAGACGCTCACTTCCATCGGCGAGCGCAAGAGTACGACCTCACCAAAGATGGAGTTAAGTTCGTGATCAGTAGAGACATCCACGTCAACACTTCAAACTTGATTACTGCAAATCAAGCCAAACCAATTGTTAATGCATGTCACAAGTATGTGCTTGTCGTGATTCGACCCATTGGTCAAGGTGAGGGTACTCGACCAGCATTGTCGTTGGCGTGCCGAGAGGATTCTGGTAGTTTGTCGGGACTGCTGGAGAAATATAGTGATCTGTTCGAGACTACCCAGGGTCGTCCTCCAAAATGTCCAGTCGAAAATGAAATTCAGCCTGTGTCCGATGCGACACTGCCCAATCTGAGTATGTATCGCAATTTAGTATTGGAGAATGAAGAGATCAAGAGACAACTTGGTGAGTTGCTGAACGATGGTGTTATTCAACCGAGTAGTTCACCTTGTGGATCTCCTGTGGTGTTAGTGCCAAAGAAAGATGGGACTTGACGTATGTGCATCGACTATCGAGCACTGAATAAGATTACCATCAATAACCGGTACCCCCTTCATCGTATTGATGACCTGCTAGACCAATTGAAGCATGTTGTTGACTTCTCCAAATTGGATCTTAAGTCAGGATATCATCAAGTCAGCATTCGAGAGGAGGATACGTGGAAAACCGCGTTCAAAACACGACAAGGTCTGTTCGAATGGCTGATCATGCCGTTTGGTCTCTGCAACGCCCTGGCAACCTTCATGCGTCTTATGAATGACGTATTGAGACAGTTCATCAACGACTTTGTGATCGTTTACCTCGACGACATATTGGTTTATAGTCGTTCGTGGGATGAGCACCTCATTCATGTCAAAAAGGTGGTCGAACAGTTTCGGCAACATCAACTTCGCCTCAACCGTAAGAAATGCGAGTTCGGCCAGCAAACTCTACTTTACTTAGGATTCCTGGTCGGCAACGGTACGTTGCAAATTGACCAGATAAGGTAAAAGTGATTCGCGAGTGGCCGCGACCACGAACAAGTACGGATGTGCGTAGTTTTGTGGGAGCATGCCAATACCTTCAGAAGTTCATCCGACACTTCTCAATTATGACTTCTCCATTGTATGCATTAACCAGGAACAAGTATGGATGTGCGTAGTTTTGTGGGAGCATGCCAATACCTTCGGAAGTTCATCTGACACTTCTCGATTATGGCTTCTCCATTACATGCATTAACCAGGATCGATTAGAAGTTCGAGTGGACAGGGAAACATGAGGACACGTTTCTCTTGCTGAAAAGGAAGATCAGCAAGGCGCCTGTGTTAACTTTGCCGAATCTTCAGAAATCGTTTGAGCTAGAAATCGATGCCTCAGGTTATGCGATGGGCGCAGTGCTCATGCAAGAAGGTCGACCAGTGGCATACCACTCTGAGTTATTCCAGGGAGCTCAGAAGAACTATCCGACTTATGATAAGGAGTTATGTGCATTGCATCAGGCCGTGAAACACTGGTGGTGTTATCTCTTGGGTAAAGAGATTGTTGTCCACACCGACCATCAACCGTTGCAATATTTGCAAATTCAATCCAAGCTACAACAAGCTCGGCATATGAAGTGGATGTCGTATCTGCAGCAGTTTAATCTGGTGATTAAGTACAAGAAGGGCGTACACAACAAATTGGCGGACATGTTGTCGCGACCACCAGTTACGACCCTCTGCTTATCAGCGTTCATGCAGATCGAGCCCTCATGTCATGATGACTATACCAATATGTACAGTGAAGACCCTGATTTTCAAACAGTACTGGCTGAGCTCGAAACAGGGAAACCTACGGAGTTCGTTCGTTAAGAAGGACTCTTGTACAAGGGAAAATTACTTTGCATACCTCGTGGAGCACCTCGAATTCAATGGATGCGAGAAGCGCACACATCGAAGGTAGCTGGTCACTTTGGGGTTACAAAGACGTTGCAAAATCTTCACCGACATGTGTTCTGGCCGCGTATGCAGCAAGATGTGGCTAGTTTTGTTCGAGATTGTGGTCTCTGCAGCATCTTGAAACCGGCAAACCGAAAATTAGGTTTGTACACTCTTTTGCCAGTTCCATCGCGACCATGGGAGAGCATATCCATGGATTTCTTAGGAGGATTGCCTAAGACCTGACGTGGCAACGATTATCTATTCGTGGTCGTTGATCGGTTCTCCAAAATGATTATTCTTATACCTTGTCGAAAGACTATCACGGGAGAAGAAGCAGCTCGGGTATTCTTTCAACACGTTTGGACACACTTCGGACTGCCGACTTCTATTGTGTCTGATCACGATATCCGGTTCCTTAGTCACTTTTGGTGATCGCTCTGGACGATGATGGACACCAAGCTAAAGAGGAGTACTGCTTTTCATCCGCAAACTGATGGACAAATCGAGGTGGTCAGTCGCACAGTCGTTCATCTTTTGAGAGGATATAACTCGAAGCACCCGAAGACCTGGGATGAAAGCATACCGTACTTGCAGTTTGCTTTTAATCGAGTAGTGCATGGTTCGACTGGAAAGTCGCAGTTTGAGGTCTGTTTAGGGTTTCTACCACAGAGTCCATTCGACATGGAGTTTGTGATTCCTACCTCAGTGCAGAACAGCAAGGAAGCATCTGATCAGGATCGAGCACAAAAGTTCCTGGAAGGTATTCAACGACTCCATCGTGAGGTTGAACAGAACTTGCTGAAAGCTCAACTCAAGTACAAGGCGCGACATGATCGGCGCCGAGTTGATGCGCAATTTCAAGAAGGTGATATGGTATGGTTACATCTGAGTAAGGAGAGACTTAAAGGTGAAGGTAAGAAACTCAAACCCATTTGTTATAGTCTTTTTTGGATTTTGCGGAAATTAGGTAATAATGTTTGTCAGCTCGAGTTACCTCCATACATGGATATTTACTCGATTGTCAATGTTGAGCACCTCAAACTCTTCGAGCCTTCAATGCTGGATGATGAGCCAGATACCATAGTACCATCTGTTGAAGACTTGGTCTATCAACGAGACGAACCTCTACGTGAAGATGTGATTCTGGAGAAAAAAGGTGACTACCACCCGCAGTGGCACAAAGGAGACTTTTCGAATTGGTTGGAAAGGTCAACGACTACGTGCGAAACATGGACAAGACCAATTTCCACATCTCCAATTTGATCGAGAGGTCGCAACAGGGGTTGGCTCCTTCTCAACAAGGGAGTCATGATTTGGGAGGATCTTCAAGTCCTGACCGCATACGGCTTTGCGACTAAGTCCTTATCGCATACGGCTTCGCGACCTTAACCGTGTTCGAATAGGTTTCGCGACCATGGATTAGTTCGCGACCATGAAAAGGAATTTGTTCCCTGTTTGAAATTGTAATCCGATCCGAATATGTATAACTAGGTTTATCCGTTTAGGATTAGTTAGTTATATGAGTCTAATACGTTTAGATTACTGAGTCTGATACGTACTCATATGATTGGACTATAAATACCTTGTAATAGGACTAGTTTAGATCATCGGAAAAGTCATAGAACTTATTTGAGTTTTAAACACTTATAGTTCCTTCGACGTAGGCAAGTGTGCCTAACTTCGCTGTGTAAATCCCTCTTTGAAATAAAGAGTTGTACAATTACTTTGAGCTGTATTTTTGATCAACCTTTGGGTTTCGGTATTTCTGAGTAGATCTCGTTATTCCATATATTAGAATCTGGGCGAGCCTAGTGCGAAAACCAAGACTAGGTCTCAAACGGATCAAGTTCCAACAATGCTATTAGTCATTACTTCAACTATGTTTCCTTGATTGTGAACACTACAAGTGTATCTTGCAAGCGAAAAGATGCATTGACAAAAAACCATCGTCAAGAATGGTGAGATTTTTTTTCGAAGAGGCTTGCATTAGAAAACTAACTTGGCTAGACCTAGTAATACTAGATGGGGCTCACATCTTATAACTTTGGTCCGTATCTACACAGTGTGGGACTCAGTATCAGAGGTGCTACAGATTGTAAGTGCAGAAGGCCGTCAACCGTGACATGTGGGCTCAACATCAAGTTTGGTAAAAATAATGGAGAGTTTCGAATTTGTATTAATCTTGCATTTGATGATCAAATTGTTAGTTCTTACAAATGCTTGTTTTGCAAAAGAAGGATCAAAACATTGTTAATGCCATGGGTTTGATTGTGGATGTGAAAGAGCACTTGCAAGGTATGGGACAATAGTTGGGACTCATTGTTCAATGAAGTCAAAAACTTTTGTGCTACAAATAGTATTCCTGTGCCAAATATGGAAGAACACATACCAATTTGGGGTTGTTCGAGGTGTGAAGGACATACAATCATTCAACTTCATCATTATCGTGTTGAGATTTCCTTAGTTTCTAATGACACCGCTAAGTTAGAGATGAATCATCACTTCAATAAAGTTTTTACAAAGTTATTGGTATGCATGTCTTGTTTTGATCCAAGGAACTCCTCCAAGTTTAATGTGGGCAAGTTTGTTTGACTTGCTGAGATTTATGCTGATGATTTCACCAAAGGTGACTATAACAATATCAACTTGAAACGTATGTTCTTCATTTGAGAAGAAATGTTGAATTTAGCGGATGTCATGACTTGTAAGTCTCGCTCAAAAGATGGAAAACATTTGATTTTACCATTAGTTCATCGAGTTGACATTGATCCTACCAGTGGCAACGGTATCAGTCAAAAGAGTCTTTTCAGTAATGAATATTATCAAGACATATTTGCGTAACAAGATAACAGATGATTGGTTCAATGACTTGATGGTATGCTGCACTAAGCAAGAGATATTTAAAGAACTTAATGACGAAAAAATTATGCAACGCAATTAAAAGATGAAAACTTGAAGAATGCAATTGCCTCATAGTCGTGGTTAATGCCTTAGTGGTATGTTTCTTTCCTTTCAATGTTCAAATGTTTTCATAATTATGATTGTAGCACTAATATTGCTAATTTTAATCTACATATTGCTATTTGGGTTTATGGTTGGGTTTTTGATGGACACTATCACATTAACTTCATTAGGGAGATACTATCTTCAATGTCGTTTCCATATCTTGATTTCCTTCTCATCTATATATGTCGAATGTGGATTACAAGTGTTGATTCCTTTAAATTTACTTATATCATGTTTTTCATACATGTATTGAGTTCACTCATTTCATTTAGTCATAGTCCATGGGCCCCAACTTTTCTAAAATCCTCCACCTGCCACTGCCTTACTACGCTCGCAAACAATTTCTGTGCTCAAGGACATCATCACGGTTGTCTACATAGATGAGATTCATCACCACTATGTCAATCACTTGCCTCGATATACTTACAAATTCCAAGATCAACACTGTTTCTATCTCATTGCTTCATAACGTTATGCATGTGGATTGATTGTGATGCAAGTTCCTAATTTTCTATCTCATTACTTCTATGATGTATGAATGACTTGCCAATGTTTGCTGTCGAGCTCTTTGTGATGTATGAATGGGGAAGATGCCAAATGCCAATGGCTCTCCAGTGACAAGTAAAGGCGAGCCAGCCTAGCATCAAGGGCAAGCACACGTGGGTGGCAGCCGGGTGCTAGATCTGTGCCAAGCGGCTCCATAACAAGCTTGAAATGAGAGCGAGAGAAATTAGAAGAGAAGACAAGAGGGGCGCAAGGGTTGATGGACTAGTCGTTGGCTGGCGGCGACGTCTCACTTGGTCATACGGGAGTGAGGGAGAGGGTTGAGAGAGGGGACCTTGCCCTTGGCTGCCAGGCCTCGCCGTTGCGCCCGCTGCAGCCATAGTCAAGGGAATAGAGAAAGAGAAAGAACATGGAAGAAAGGATAGGACTAGAGAAAGAAAAAAGAATAAAAAATTGAAGTCATTGGCACAAGGATCCCATTTGTTAGCATCTTTATTTTTATAAGTTTTTAATAAAAAAGTATTATCCTTAACGGTGAAATAATGGAATAGGTGTTTTAAAAACAAAAAGTAAGTATGCAAATATTCTGAAATTATTTTTGGGGGTACGAGAACTGAGGTTGTTTTTTGGGGTTTATAAACTTTTCTAAATTTTTTTTTGTGTAAGATTACAGTGCAATTAAGCTGTCTTATTGATTTGTTACACTAAAAATAATGGTAAAAATTACATCTTGAAACTGTGCACATTATTTTTTTGACAAGATAGAGCATATGAGAAAAAGTTCTCTTAGTTTTACTTTCATATCTCACTTGTCAGGGTACCGGTGAAGTTGTTGTTCTGTATCTTGATGGAAACAAGCTTCTTCAACGACCATATCTTCACCGGGAACTCCCCAGTGAAGTGGTTGTCATAAAGCATGAGGTTGTCCAGGTTGACACACTCCCCGAGGTTCGCCGGGAGCTGACCGGTGAAGCTGTTGTTGAACACAATAATGTCATACAGCGCTAGCTTGGCGCAGAGCGTCTCCGGAAGCTGGCCGGAGAGGTTGTTGTTGGCCACCTCGAGGTTGCCGAGGGGCGAATGCTTCCCAAGCTCAGGCGGGAGCTCGCCGGAGAGCTTGTTGTTGAACAGCCGTATGTCCCGCAGCTTCTGAAGCCGCCCGATGCTCGCCGGTATCCTCCCCGTGAGCTGGTTGAAGTAAAGAAACAGTATGGTGAGGTTTTTCAATTTGCCGAAGTCCTCCGGTATCTCTCCGGTGAGCCGGTTAACCGACAAATCGATTTCCACCAAGTTCGCCGCCGTCACGGTGCGTGGCATCTCGCCGGTGAGACCGTTAGTATACAAGTACAAATACTCGAGCTTCTCGAGTCCCCATACCCACTCCGGGATGGCGCCAGTGAGATTGTTCCCGGACATGTCGAACTGGGTGAGCTCCCTGAGCGCCGACAGCTCGCCGGGAATCTCGCCGGTCATGTTCATCTGTGACATGTACAGGTACGTCAGATTCGTCAGCCTCCGGAACTCAGCCGGCACCAGGGCCGGCGCGAACCCGTTGCACGCCAGCGTCAGTATCTCAAGCCCGGCGAGCTGGCTTATCTCCTCAGCCGGGTAGGTGCCGTTAAACCTGTTAGTATCAAGAAGCAGAGACTTCAGCGCCGGAAGCCTAGCCACCGCCGCCGGCACATGACCAACAAAACGGTTGCTCGACAGGTTAAGATGCTCCATCTGCGACGGCAGACTATTTAAGTCATCGGGGAGCTCTCCGGCGAGGCCGTTGTTGGAGAGGTCAAGGTAGACGAGCTTGGCGCAGCTGTAGAGCGCGACGGGGAAGCCGCCGGAGAGGTTGTTATAGGAGAGGTCGAGGAGGGAGAGGTTCTTGAGGTCGCAGAGAGAGGCTGGGACCTTGTTAGTAATGTTCAGCCCCGAGAAGGAGAGCTTGATGACAGTGCCGGCGCCGGCGCCAGTGCCATTGGCGCAGGTGACCCCTTTCCAGAAGCAGTGGTCGGGGGTGGAGGCGGGGTCCCAGGAGGCCAGAGGAGGCGGGTACCCCCATTCTTGCTTGATGGAGAGGAGGGTTTCGAGGTCGCCGGCGGTGGATTTGGAGCAGAGGAGGAGGAAGAGGAGGAATAGAAGGTGGAAGAAGAGAGGAGATTTGGACATTATGTGGAGGGTGAGCTCGAGAGAAGAGAGGGTGAGGAGTTGAGTGACGCAGTAAACTCACAAGAGAGGGTTTGTTATACGTGTGAAAAGGGCCCAGTTAGTCAACGAGTCAACAAGATAATGATCTTCGGGTATGGGGGCTCCACTGTGATCGGTGGTGGAGCTCTTTTAAAAAGAAAAATGTAAATTTGATCTCATCTTTCAAAAATTTACAAAAAAGATCTTGTTGAATTGTGTTATTTGGAGATGACATGTGATGCTCTGATGTGCGGGTGAGATTTCTGTCGCACATTAGATGTGCGGCAAAAGAATTGAGTCTGTTGCACACCCCATATACGATAGAGACACTGACATGGCGGCATATTTTGGTGATGTGTGGAAGAACATATTCCAGTGTGGTAGATAGATGTGACATGCGGCAGAGATTATTCAGCATTTCAGCAGCTTTTACATACTGATTTCAACATATATGTGTATTATGTTTTCGAGAGATCTCACATGCAACCACAACACTCATTTATAAATACCAATTATGCAGTATGTATATGCAGAACAAGCAGCAAAACAAAGAGAAAACACGGCAGAGAGGGGAAGAGAGGTGAAAGAGAGTTTGAGGTGAAGGAAGAGAGGAGAAGAGAAGAACAGTAAAAGAGTATCTAATTTAAAAATAAATTAGTGTACTATTATTGACATGATTAGTATGTACTTGCTTTGGATATGATGATGAATTGTATTGTTGTTGATCGAATGATTTAATTGTTTCGGACTCGTCGGTTAAGTCTTCACCCATTCAATTAACCGGTAGAACTAAATCTTGTATTGTCATTCAATTAGTAAGAGAAATTATTTCTATTTTATGTCGCACATTCTCAACAACTGTCCTTATTTTGATAAGTTTATTTTTTACAAGATAAGATGGTATGTTCAACAATGAACTACTTTTAAAAATTAATTGCAATAGTTAGGAAAAAACTATTTTGAGGAAAAGAATTGGTAATAAACTATATTGACCTAAAAATAGGTTACTGAAAATTGTTCATATTTGCCATATGCACTAATTATTTTAATTTAAAATAATCTTTTATAAATATGATGTACTTTTCATCCTATTCTCGTAGTATGTAGATGGCGAAGGCAAAATACACTTATCTGGATTGTCTTAGCGGATGATGCACTTTGCTATGCCACATGTTACAATTCCTTGGAGCTAACTTTCGCCCTATTGCAGAGGTCGAGTCAGAGTATGTGGACAGTTGACGCTTTGGTTGTCGTGCAACCATCCTTGTATATTTGATTGACAATCGGGAGGGTTTCCCTATTTGTTTCACAGCTAACCGGGCAGAACAAAAAGATGTTGTGTAGGACACTGCCCGAGGAGCAGTAAGGACCTTGCAACAACAATAGGCAAGGCGTTTTAGAAATTCTCCATTCCACTTTGTGCCATCACCATGACTTAGCAATATCACGAGTCCCCCAGCTAGCATTCTTGAGTGTGAGGATCCTTGTTTATCAAATACAGCAGAACTCCTATGATGTCATGACGATTGTTATGCCAGATTGGAACATGAACATCGCTACTGAGGCATCGTTATCACGAGTTTCATGGCCAATTTGAGCAAACTGGGCTATCACTGACATGCAGCTCTAGCAACGACACAGAGCTACTGACTAAGAGAATTAGAAGCCAGTCCTGAAGCAAACAAAGAAAACTCATTCGATGTGTTATTTTATGTAACTTTTTGTGGGTTCTCTCACATTTTTATTCCATTCTCGCATTTTCTAATTTCATGTTGTCAAATTTTTTATTTTAAGTTGATGTGTTTCGTTATTTTATGCTGTCGCATTTTCTTATATTAAATTCTCATATTTTTTTTCAGATTGTAACATTTTTTTATTTTTGACCGTCTTATTATTCTATACAAAAAAAATTTTATGTCAAAGTTGTTACCGTGTTATGCTCTTCTTTTGTTACACAATAGTTATTATTATGTGATGGAAGGTTTGACTCACTACTACAGAAATGCTTTTCACTATCGGTTAAAAATCCACTCTACTATCGGTTCTCTTACCGACAGTGGTTGGCACGATAGTAGAGGAGCAGAACACTTCTATCGGTTCAAAAACCGTTAGTAAAACACCTACATTCCCAACGTTCACTAATCGCTATCGACTATTTCTTCTATCGGCTCAAATTTAAACCGATAGTATTATATACATTTTTTCTATCGGCTCGTATATAAACCGATAGTATTGTTTAGGATTTTTCTATCGGCTAGGATCTAAACCGATAGTAATGTTAATGTTTTTTTCTATCGGGTATTATCTAAACCGATAGTATTGTCTGGACACAGTTAGTACGGGAAACTTTATTCTATCGGTTATATTATATAACCGATAGTATTCTGTAGACACGTTTAGAACTGAAAACTTTATTCTATCGGTTGTTGTATATGAACCGATAACACTGATATATTTATTCTATCGGTTGTAGTATATAACCGATAGTAATTTGTAGACACGTTTAGTACTGAAAACTTTATTCTATCGGTTGTTGCATATGAACCGATAGTAATGTTAGTTTTTACTATCGGTTATGTATTGGCACGGTTAGTACTGGAATCATGCACATATACATACAGCTATACAGAGATACATTGGATCATTCACAAATACATCAATATTTACAAATATTCAGCAATATTCACAAATTGATCAATTTGTTCACAAATACACTAATTCAGCAATATTCACATATTCACATATTGTTCACAAATTGGACAGATTGAATTTATGCACATATTGATCAAGTTTATTCACAAATACATCAATGAATCTATTTACATATTGAGATTATTCACAAATACAGCAATCAACACATTCAATATATATTCACAAATACAGCAATCAACACAAGTCAGTTACTATCGATCATTGATAGCCACTTCTTCCATGACATATTGAGCCCAAATTGTTCGCAGCTCCTTCAATTGAGGCAACTCATATTGCTCTTTCAACATGGCGCTCTGCATATATGCGTGTATGAAGTTAGGATCGTACGTCACATCCAATTAAAGTTCGACTTTGAGTCAGAAAAAATGGTTACCTTAGGGAATTGGGCAAAGTTTCTCCTGATCAGGTCATACATGAATCTCATGACATAGAAGCCACATTCCCACGATTGTGGCTGCTGATGGCACTGGAAAAATTGCATATGCAAAGACATAAACCCACATTAACTCGAAAGAACTAATTAAGCTTAAATTAAAAGACTCATCATGAGTACTTCCATCCGTATTAATTACCTCATATTCTTTCCAAGAAACTGTTGTGCCCTTCGACGCGTCATGCCTCCCTCCAGCACTAGCATAATTTTTGAAAGCCCTGTATTTCATTTAGCATTGCCGATTAATATGTTATCATTAATTAGCTAGTCAGAGAAAAATTTAAGACAACTATGTTACTTACGCGTCTATGTGCCATGTGAGGGTGAAAACATGCGCCACCTTGTCGCTCATCGAATCGAGGTAATAGACCTCATTCATCCATGGGCAAATGACGGCGAGGACCCAGTGGCCCCTACATTGCATATATAAGCGAACCGTTTCATACATATGTTAGGCGTAACATACAAGAATGAGTTAAATTAGTAGGAAATGCACTAACCTTTGGTGGTACGGCGCAAGGATGAACTCTCGGTCCTGTTGCGCTAGTAGTACCCTTGATATGTATTCCTCCGCATGTGCTTGGTCGTGCTCTAGCATCGTGAGGCTTATTTTCTCTGGGTCGAGGAAACCCACCTTGTCACATGCCCTCATCGACGCCAGCCTATACATGCACCTGGATGCAAAGTAGACATTAGTAAGTAGTGCATACAAAAAGTGATTAGATTTATGAAACGAACTGTGATAACTTCAGACAACAGTACACTCACAGGACTCCAGTCCGTATGATGGACATATCAAGCTCCCGCCAGTTGAGGAGGTCGAACAAATCCTCGTAGGCCACCGATATGCTCCCGGGCTCACGGTGAAAATGGGCAGGCCTGAAGTGAACCAAGAAGTTGATGTGGCGCCTAGACCGGGTCAGGTACCACTCGTGGAGACTTCTGGTTATTTGATCCATATTGCGCAGAAGGTACTCCGACACGAGTGGGGACCCGTTCGTGAACGTACCCGGCTGGCTTTGTTTGGCCTTGCCTTTGACCTTGCCCTTGCCTTTGGCCTTGCCCTTGCCTTTGGCCGGGGAGCGAGTGTATACCTTCGAAGGTTGGGGTGTGGTGCCGTCGGCCTCATTTGATGGCGAAGGGTTTGAGGCCGTCGGAGGAGGCATGGGGGCCGAAGGAGTTCGCTCATGCGTTGTGGCGGGGGTGGTGTCCTCAGGAAGTGTGCTGGTATCCATCGTCCACTTTAAGTACAAATGCTTAAATTAGATTTTGCAAATTGAGTATATTAACTTAGTTGTAAGCTAGAATGGCTAGAGTTTACCTCCTGTAGTCTAACACCCTTCTTGGGCCACTGTATGTACGAGCCCAATGCCTCGCCAATTGTCCGCATTTCGTCCGTTGGGACGGGCAACGGAAAAGAGCTGTAGCCCGGGAGGGCCATGTCCACCTGTACCTTTGCGAATCCAGGCTCCAGAGGTACGCAGTGGATCCGGACATCCTCCCAAGACTGGTATACGACCCCGTTTGCAACCGCAACAGGTTTGTCGCCTATGTTGATCAATAGGCTACAGCTCTCCAGCTTCTGCAATTTGCAACAATTATAACAGGTTAGCGAAACAATTCTAACGTAACGGGAGTGGCATCAGCCGAACTGCATATATAGCTCAAGAGTTGCAATACCTCGATCAGGTCCACCGGATCCACGTGAACCTTCGAGCCAACACTACTCGGCCTGGCAGCGTCAACCTCGGCAGCTGGATCTAAACCCTTGGACTGCACAACTCGGCTGAGGCGTTCATACTTCTCGTTCATTTGAGCGAACATGTCCGCGAATTGTGCAGTCACATCTGCCCGTATCTTCTGAGATAGCTCCACTTCCCTTTCCTTCCAGCTGCCAGCCTTCTTCGCCTTTTGCCCGGGCTCCGAGAAGCCTTCCTTCCATGGCACCACAGCCCCCACGGTTCGCGTCCGTCCTGGATGCTCCTTGTTCCCTAGAGCCCGGGTAAGGATGTCGTTCTCCCTATGGGGACTGAACAATCCCTCGGTCGCCTCCTTCGAGCAAGATATCTGTTACATTGAAAGCTCTCCATTGTGAGGAAGAAATATATACAAACTTGTGCGCACACTAGTGATCATAGTTAGCCAACTTACGAGTCGCTGCACGACCTCGACGTCCCTGGGGTTTGGGAACGCCACAGTCCCCGTGGCCGACACAGTCCCTCTGGCCAGCCACCAGCGCTTGCATCGCTGATCGCTGATCTCGGAGAGTGGTAGGTCAGGGGAGTCGATGAAATGCGACGCCTCGTCTTCAGCCTTCTTCCACTGCTCCTCCTTCCCCGCATAGCCGCGAGAGCCGAGCCGGTGTGGGTGGTCGTTCCTCCTCTGGATTGCCCTGTTCTTCTCGCTGAGGGCCTTCGTACCAGAAACAAGAAAATTAATGCACCACTGCTTACTGCATACAATGGTGTAACCAAGCAAAGGAACCATTCATACCTTGAACTCAGGAGTCCCCTTCTGTTGGGCGAATTGCTCCCATACCTCCTCCGTTATGAAGGGGTACTTCTCGCATGAAGATTCACCTTTAGCGAGGAAGGTACTGACGAGGACGCTCTTGAAGGTTTTCCACGTGTTGTTCATGTCCTTCAAGCAAGCTATTTTGGGACCATCGTCCGGGATGTTCCACTTGGCCTGTTTCAAATGGTGCATATAAGTAGGACTTACCTAATCTCTAGGATAAACCAAGGGAATGTGATTACTCAAGAGTTCAGTGATTTTGATTAATTTTACATTCACTTCCGCCCACAGCCTATCCCTCTCGTCGGCCTTGACGTCCTTCCAGCTCTGGACGGTGATCTTCGTCCTTTCCTTCGCCAACAAGCCAACATAGGCAGCATAGTGCCCGGCATTCTTCCCGATCGGTCTCCCGAACTGGTTGAACTCACAGGAAAGATCCGCGCGTTTGGCCAAACGACCCAACATCGTCGCGCCTCGCGCCTTCCTCTTGCGCTGGGACGAGGCAGCGCCATCTACGTTCGCCCTCGCCGAATCACTAGTATCAGCCGAAGAAGATGCCGACATGGCTTTACCTAAAATACCATGAACAAACCATCCAATTGATATGAAGAAAGGTACATGACAAAGTTCATAACTAAAATTGTTGTGCTAATCTCTCTGCATGAAAATAAAGTATGTTAAAATTTAAATGAACCTAAATTTGAGATGAACATTAGAAAATGGGAAGTAATTCACAGAATATTCAGATGAGCAGTGCAAACTAACACATACATTATTTCCTATCGGTTTTGAAAGGAAAACCGATAGTACTAAGGTCTGTATTCAGGAAAATTTAAAAGATTAGCAGTGCAAACTATGCTAATCTCTCTGCTGGAAAATAAAGTCTGTTAAAATTTAAATGAACCTAAATTTGAGATGAACATTAGAAAATGGGAAGTAATTCACAGAAAATTCAAATTAACAGTGCAAACTATGATGGCACTACTATTTCCTATCGGTTTTTCAAGTCAAACCGATAGTAATCAAGTCTGAATTAGGTAAAATTTCAAAAATTGCTCAGCAAGAACATAAAGTAATTGCTCAGCAGGAACATAAGGTATGTTAAAATATAAATGAACCAAAATTTCAGATGAAAATTAGAAAATGGGAAATAATTAACAGAAAATTCAGTTTAAGGTATTGACTATCGGTTCTGAATAAGAAACCGATAGTGAACTACACTGTATGACAAATTGCTAGTGATTTTCATCAATTCTGTCATTCTCATAGCTATCAAGTTTGTAGTTCATGAATTTTACTCTAGGTTTATATTTGTAATCCATTGAACGGGATATGAACCATTGCATACAAAATTAAGCAATACACGCGAGCGATTTGGTCAAGAACACTTACAGTCGATCGTGGAGTGGCCGGAGGCGGTGACGCAATGCAATGCCGGAGGCGGTGGAGAACCAGTGGCGCAGAGGAGCGAAGAAAGGAACGTCGGCGAATCTAGGGTTTTCCGCGCGAGTATTTGGAAATTGGAATGTGATCAGTTGCACTGGAGGGAAAATCGTGCAAGGTTATAACCTAATAAATGAATATTTACTATCGGTTCATAACCACAAAACCGATAGTAAAAACATGTAAGTTAGGGTTTCGTAACACAGTGTAAATCACTATCGGTTGTAAACAGTAAACCGATAGTAAACTAAGAACAGGGGCTCATAACACAGTGTAAATCACTATCGGTTGTGAACAGTAAACCGATAGTAAACTAAGAACAGGGGCTCATAACACAGTGTAAATCACTATCGGTTGTGAACGATAAACTGATAGTATAGTTTAATTTCATATCGGTTTCACAGTTATAACCGATGCTATTGACCCTAAAGGATTTTCCTTAGAAGAATTACAGAGGATCTCAGTACATCATTTTGTATTGTATTTTACTATCGATTATGACAATAAACCGATAGTATATGTTAATTTCATATCGGTTTGGAGGTTGAAACCGATAGTATAATACTGTTAAATTGATCTAAAGGTATTTCCTGAGAACAATTACAGATGGGTCTCAGTACATCATTTTGCACTTGTAAAGACACCTGAAACCCCATGCAAATGGCTTGCAATAATTTTGAAATAAATTAACAGTAAAGACCAATCATGGAATGACAATTTGCAGTTTTCATATATATTTGTGAAAAGAATCAATTATTGCTCAAATCAAGTATATACTCCAATTGAAATGAAAATTTGCAGAAATGATTCTCAATGCATCACGTATGTTTTCCCAAAGAATTTTTGAAAAATGATTTGAAGAATTCTTCGATCCAAGTAATATACGTCACTTACATATTGCAAATTAGTCAAGAATGGTTGTCCACCCATAATCCTTCTTCGTGGTCATCTCGCAGGTAACTTGTTTCGTCAATATCATCGGTAGGGACAGATTGAAGGATTCCATCTAAAAATGGAGGTAGTTCGTCGAACTGATCGTACTCTTCTTCATCCACAACGTCTTCGACCCCAACAATACGTCTCTTACTGTGAAGGACAACGTGCAACTTTGGGTTGGCCGGGTCAACGATGTAGAACACCTGTGTGGCTTGCTCAGCAAGTATAAATGGATCATCTTTGTGTGCGACTCTACTGAGATCGACGAGAGTAAACCCATAATTGTCGACTTTAACACCTCGAGGGATTTCGACCCATTGGCATCGAAACAGAGGAATCTTAAGTAATACATAATCGAGCTCCCATATTTCCTCAATAACACCGTAATATGAGTCGAGTGCCCTTACTGCCCTGGCATCCTCCGAAATAGCAAGGAGTGTCACTCCACTACATTGCATAGTACTCTTCTCGTCCGGAGTTCTTGTGTAAAATGAATAGCCGTTGATGTCATACCCCTGCCAAGTCCCTACAGTAAATCTAGGCCCTCTGGCCAACCATGTAACATCTTCATCTACGTCACCCTCAGAAGCTTGCAGGACTCTATTTTCGATCCACCCAGCAAACTTCCTATTATGTTCTCTGGTGACCCAAATCTCTGGCTTCGAGGGATTCTGTTTCCATAACATTTCCTTGTGCTCATGTATGTATGGCTCCACCCCCGTCATGTGCTGTAAGACCCAAAAATGGGCTTTTGCATACAGATCACTAGAGGGGACGACTGCTTTAAATCCAATCGTTCCAATGCCCTGAAGCCTGCCCTCATGCCGGGACGTAGGAACGCCAATTGGGTCAACCCCGGCCATATAGTTGGTGCAAAATTCGATCACCTCCTCGGCGGCATAACCTTCAATGATACTGCCCTCAGGCCGATGTCGATTCCTTACATATCCCTTCAAGATACCCATAAATCTCTCAAATGGATACATGTAGCGCAGGAACACGGATCCACAAAACTTAATTTCTTTGACAAGGTGAACAATTAGATGGACCATAACATCAAAAAAGGATGGAGGTAAATACATCTCCAGCTGACAAAGAGTGGTAGTCACATCGCGTTGCAAATCGTCCAGTCCATCCATATCAATTACCTGCAAGGACACAGTTGCAGCAAATATTCAGATCTAAAAAATCTGACAAGTTCCACGAATGGAGCTAATTAACTTGCTAGGAGTACACGCTTACGTACCTTGCCAGATATTGTGTTGAAGAAATAACATAGCTTTGTAATTGTCTCTCTGACTTTGACTGGGAGAATGCCTCTGATAGCAATGGGAAGCATTTGTGACATCAATACATGACAATCATGGGACTTCATACCAACCAGTTTCAAGTCTTTCATGGACACAAGTTTTTTCAAGTTCGCAGAATACCCGCATGGAACTTTGACACCATGTAGGTACTGACAGAGTTCTGTTTTTTCTCTTTTTGACAAAGTATAGCAGGCCGGGGGGAGGTATGTCCGCTTTCTCTTCTCCAACGGTGCAAGCTCAGTCCTTATGCCCATGTCGAGCATGTCACGGCGAACGTTGATGCCATCTTTCGTCTTTCCTGGAATGTTCAACAACAAACCAATCAAACTGTCACAAACATTTTTCTCTACGTGCATGACATCAATGCAATGTCGAACTTGTAAGTGCTCCCAATATGGCAGATCCCAAAGAATCGATCTCTTTTTCCAAACATTTTTTTCCTGGAGGTTTAGAACATTTACTGAACTCAACTTTGATGTCCTTCACGCGCAAGTAAAGCTCCTTACCAGTCACAAACACTGGGGCTGATCCTTTCTCAGGCTTCCCATTGAATGACTTCCTCTTCTTACGGTAGGCGTGATGCATCGGAAGGAATCTGCGGTGACCCATGTACACTATTTTTCTGCAGTTCGATAACCACATGCTTTCAGTTTCATCCAGGAAAATAGGACAAGCCTTGACTCCTTTCGTACTATACCCCGACAAATTTCCATAAGCCGGGAAATCATTTATGGTGCAAAATATCATGGCCCGCAACATGAAATTCTCTCGCTTATGTGCATCCCACACCTGCACCCATTCGCTCCACAATTTATGTAAGTCCTCGACTAACGGTGATAGAAACACGTCAATATCATTCCCGGGTTGTCTGGGTCCTGAAATTAGTAACGACATCATGATGTACTTGCGCTTCATACATAACCAAGGAGGAAGATTGTAGATGCATAAAAGAACCGGCCAAGTGCTATGTCGACTGCTCATATTTCCGTGTGGATTCATACCATCCGTACTCAGCCCAAACCTTATATTCCTCACTTCGCCGCCAAACTCACCGAATGTTCTGTTAATGTTTCTCCATTGAATGGAATCAGCTGGATGTCTTAGTTTTTCGTCTTGTTTCCGACCTTCAACATGCCAACACAAGTACTTCGCATCTTTCGGATTTGCAAACAGCCGTTTCAATCTGGGAATCACAGGTAAATACCACACAGTTTTGGCCAGAGGCCCTTTCTTTACCTCATCACATCCATTGTGATAAATTCTGTCCCCATGCTTATACCGCGATGCACCGCATCTTGGACAAACATGCAAATCCTCGTACTCGTTATGGTACAGAACACAATCATTTGGGCATGCATGTATTCTTTCGATTTCCATTCCCAACGGACACAATAGTTTTTTGGCCTGGTAAACCGATCTTGGCAACTCATTTCCCTCTGGAAGCATGTCCGCTAACAGATCCAATAGCGCCGTGAAACTCTTATCGCTCAAACCGTTGCTTGCCTTCAAGTTATATAATCTCAACACAGAAGACAACTTTGTAAATGTTTCACATCCGGAGAACAAAGGCTTCTCAGAATCAACAATTAATTTCTGAAATTTAGCTAAATCGTTTTCGCTGTAGTCCTCTTCTACATCACGTAACATTTCATCTAAATTGTCGTCATCTACATGGACTTCCGAATGAACATTATCAATGTTTTGATCATGATCATCATTACTGCAATCCACTTCCGGGTGCTGCTGAGTGGTAGCGGTAGTGCTCGTTTCCTCAAGATCTTCACCATGCCATATCCAACGGGTATAGCGTGCGTTAAAACCACGACGAATCAAATGACTCCTAATCTGATCAGAGTTGCCGAACCTTTTTAAGTTCATACAATCTATACAAGGACAATGCATATCTTTCTCTCCCTTCTTCGCCTTTTCTTGCTCAGCAAATTTAATAAATCCATTCACACCCTCCAAATACTCAACAGTAGTACGTTTTATTCCATACATCCAATATTCTCGGTCTATCTACAATTATTTCACAAAATTGACAAATTCAAATAAATAATTAATGACTCAGGGCATGCATATATGAATGAAACATAATTAGCTAGGCCATATGTGTGTACATGAGCTGTTTAATTACATTAAATGGATTTGTATATATGAAACCCTAATTAACTTGATGCATGCATTAATTGGAAGAGCCAGCTAGCTAGCTGCTTAAATTCAGCAAGCTATAGCTAGCTAGCCAACCCAGCCTTCTAGCTAGTTTGGAGATACATGTATCTAGTTTAATGAATTGCAAGTAGAGAGAGAGAGGGAGAGTGTGAAAGAGTGATCGAGAGAGAGAGAGAGGTGATGAGAAGATGACAATACCGAGAGGGATGGAAATATGATCAACCTCTCAGCTAGCTTCTCCAGATCACTCTAGCTTTGAGTTGTGCGCGGCTTAAATGATTCCAACATGTAGAGCGCAGAGCATGGGTCGACCTAATTAAGTTGTCCAATTTTACTATCGGTTCAAAAACACAAACCGATAGTAAAATAAGGTCCCCACTGTCATAACCATTAGTGTATATGAAGTCATTTTACTATCGGTTTGTTTTATATAACCGATAGTACTATGTAGTATATTGTATCGGTTAGTACAGTAATAACCGATAGTAAAAAGTCAGTAATTTCACTATTAGTTACCCGAGAAAAACCGATAGTACTATTAAATATATTATATCGGTTAATACAGTACGAACCGATAGTATAAAGTGAGTAATTTTACTATCTGTTACGAACGAAAAACCGATAGTACTATTTTAATATATTATATCGGTTGGTACAGTAATAACCGATAGTAAAAAGTCAGTAATTTCACTATCAGTTAAAAATGAAAAACCGATAGTACTATTTAATTTATTATATCGGTTTCTACAGTAATAACCGATAGTATAAAGTGCGCAATTTTACTATCAGTTACAAAAGGAAAACCGATAGTACTATTTAATATATTATATCGGTTTGTACAGTAATGACCGATAGTAAAAAGTATTTGCATTTCACTAACGTTGGATTAGTGTGTAACCGATAGTAAAATGATGGTTTTCTGCCGCTGTCGTCCTATTCTATCGGATTTTTCCTAGATTGCTTATAACCGTTAGAAAATAAGGGTCAGTGGAATGCACTTCTGTAGTAGTGACTGATTATGATTTTACTACATAATTACTAGGGTTGGAAACAAGTCGAACTCGATCGAGCCATTTGCCTTGAGAGATTACTTAGCTCGGCTCAACCTCACCTCTACAACATTCACAAGTGTAGAGCCATGGTTTGGCTTGGCTCGAAGTTAGCTCGACCGAACATGACCTTGCCTCGACAACATTCACAGGCTTTGAGACATAATTTGGCTTGGATCAAAACTAGATCAACTGAACTCAAGCTTCCCTTGACAACATTCACAAGCTCTAAGCCACATTTGGCTTGGCTCGAATCTAGTTAGATTTAGCTCGAGCTCGGCTACACAACATTCAAAAGTTCTGAGCCATTATTTGGCTTGCCTTCAAGCTGGCTCAACTGAGCTCCACCTTGGCTCACCTCGAGTTCAGTTGGGCTTGGCTCAAATGTGTACAAGGTAGACAAGCTTGGCACAGTGGTACAGTGCGACGGGGAAGCCGCCGGAGAGGTTGTTGTTGGAGAGGTCGAGGAGGGAGAGGTTCTTGAGGTCGCAGAGAGAGGCTGGGACCTTGTTAGTAATGTTCAGCCCCGAGACGGAGAGCTTGATGATATCACCGGCGCCGGCGCCAGTGGCATTGGCGCAGGTGACCCCTTTCCAGAAGCAATGGTCGGGGGTGGAGGCGGGGTCCCAGGAGGCCAGAGGAGGCGGGTTCCCCCATTCTTACTCGATGGAGAGGAGGGTTTCGAGGTCGCCGGCGGTGAATTTGGAGCAGAGGAGGAGGAAGAGGAGGAGTAGGAGGTGGAAGAAGAGAGGAGATTTGGACATTATGTGGAGGGTGAGCTCGAGAGAAGAGAGGGTGAGGAGTCGAGTGACGCAGTAAACTCACAAGAGAGGGTTTGTTATACGTGTGAAAAGGGCCAGTTAGTCAACGAGTCAATAATGGTGTGTTTGGATGCCTGGATGGTGGGCTTGGTCTGGCTCAATGGGTGCAAAATATGCTTGTTTGGATGCCTAGATGGTTCGCGAAGCCTGGTCCGGTCGGTGCAGATTGTCTCTCTGAGTCTGGCCCGTTTGATACGTGGGTCTTCTATGTTTCTTGCAGCTTGGATCGATACTTCGCGTATTGTGTCGACAGGGGCGGGATTAGGATTACCCATTCTTGCATAGACGCCACGCCCAGTCTTTTCTCTCGCTCTCACCCTCGCCGTCGCCTCTCTCGCTCTCACTCTTGCCTTGGCCCTCGCTCTCGCCTCAGTTGAACAGATCTTGTTGTCGCCTCACGCCCTAGGGTTCTTCATCACCATCTGCTCCTCCACCAGGTTTCCTCAGCAGCAGCGAACGATGAGCCCTCGAAGGAGGTACGCTCCGATGAGCCCTTCCTATGTTTCATTTTTTTGATATTTTTTCCCAGTAGATGCGCAGATTTTGCTAATCTTTGGTTCATGTTCCTCTTTTTTCCGGATGCAATGATGTTCTAGTTTGCTTCTTCCCCGGTGGCCTCAATCCGTAGTTGCGTTTGGTGCATTTGAGGAGGTAAGCTCTTCCTGAAGTCCTGCTCCTCTCCCCGCTTGTCTCATCTACTAGGATTTTTGAAACTTGGTTGATCTACACTGCATTGTACTGTATGCTTGTAATTCACTTAGATCTGTTCAGAAATCATATCTTAACTCGCTCATACGTACACTTTTGCTTTTCTGTTCTGAATCATCTGCAAGATCTGAACCTATTTGCAGTTTTTGTTGTACAATTTTGCTGGTCTCTTGAATTGTGGTGATGGGTATTGTGGTTGTATTGCGCATGATCTTATTTAGGGAAACAGGGCAGTTTTGTAGACACGTGTATATGATGAGGACGAAGCCAAGTTCTTCTTTTTCTAGGTTAATGTTCTTCTAGGTTCATGTTGTTCTTATTTCTAGACTTGAAAAAAAGATCATGTGCAATGAGTGAAGAGTAACCAATAGCAAGGTTGAAGATGATTTTTGTAGTATAATTTACTGTGTTCACTACAACTGAAATTTGGAATCAAACAAAATGTTGTACACTGAGTCAAGAGAAGCCATTTTAGGTGTAATGCCATTTTAGCAACTGAGGAGTGAATGTAATTACTCTAAGGTAAAGATAATCAATAATGTCCTTTTGTCGCATACCAACTGAAATACACAAGTCTTTTACATGAGATTCCCATTTGATGATAGATGGTGAAACCTTTCCAGCATTTGAACTATTTTTAGTAATATTTCCAGCATTTTAAGTTGCCAAGTTGCTCTAGCTGGTTGGTCGGTCCAACCTCACACTTTATTTCAATCGGATAGAGTTTGCTACTTCTTAATCTCTTTCAACAATGGTCCTGCAAAGTTATTTTCAAGACAGTTTTCTTTTAAGCTCATTTTCTTATGTCAACTGAAAATTCTAACTCTGAATATTCTCACTATCCAAGATGAAATTGAAAAGTAATCACATACTAGTATAGTAACACCATGCTGCACTAGTCAATAGTCATAAAGAAAATAGGGTTTATGTTTGAACAATGGACACTTTGCCATCCTTGGAAAATTTTTCCAATTGGACATGAAAGGTAGCTAGGATGGACCAACAAATCAAGTTAATTCAAGTAATTAGCTCAAGTAAAGTCTATAGGGTCCCCTTGTTGTTTTTTTATATTATGTCATTTGTGAAACTATGAAAACTAGAAAACACAGTTATAGTGTCATGTAGTTAAATTTTCCTTCATAGTTATAGCAACATTTGTAGTGATTGATTGATATCCTTAAATTCGAAACTTAAAGTTTAATATGGCAGTTCCTCTTTCTTCTCTCTTTCTAAATGCAATTTACCCTTATAGTATAATGCTCTTTACTAGATAGATGCTATGAGTAGACGATGCTTGATTATTACAAAAGTTTTTGCCCTTGTCATTGCGGCATACGCTCTTTTCATGCTACCGCTTAGGAGGCGGTGAAAGCGTGCACCCGCAGTGACCTATGGACCTCTACTTCAGAGAGGTTTAGAGAGACGGGCTTTATTGCATAGGATTTACGAAAGCAATGACATACATTGCATAGAGATGTTGTGGCTAAGGAAAGCCCCATTTTTCCTTTTATGTACATTGCTAAGGGAGAGGGAATTGTTGCGGGATAGCTTCCATAGTTCGGTAGAGGAGTAGGTAGTAATGTTTCTTCATGTTGTTGGTCACAACCAAAGGTTTAGGGTGATCAAGCTTAACTTTCGAAGGTCAATTGAAACGGTCAGTCGATACTTTAGGGAGGTGCTCTATGCCATTGGAGAGTTAAGACTTGAGATGATTAAACCACCATCCAGTGATACACACCTCAAGATTGCTAATAGCTCGAGATGGTTCCCCTATTTTAAGGTAAACCAAGTACTAAACCATTTAGATTAACTGAACTTACTTTTACCTCTTACCAATGGTTGTTGCAATTATTAGTATGATCGATGGTACACATATCCATGCTAGAGTACCAAAGGAGACTGCGGCTGCAAGGGGTAGGAAGCATTACCGGAAGCATAATGTCATGGCTGCTATGTATTTTGACCTCAGGTTCACCCACGTACTAGCTGGTTGGGAGGGGTCAGCCCATGATGCCCTAATACTTGCTGATGCTTTGCAGTGGCACGATGGACTAAGGGTTCCACCTGGTAAAGTTTCTAGTACAAAATCATGAAATGAGTGGTGCGCATTAATGATAAATAACTTATATCTATATTATATTTCTCATTTATTAGGCAAGTTCTATCTAGTTGATGCTGGATATGCAGTTAGACTAGGTTTCCTTCCACTATACAGGGAAGTTTAGTACCACCTGCAAGAGTACGGTGGAACGAATTACCCTCGCGATTGCAAAGAGTTGTTCAATTTGAGACACTCCTCCTTGCAGGTCACTATTGAGCGGGCTTTTGGGGCTTTGAAGAGCATATTTCGTATCTTAGACAACAAACCATTCCACACATACATGACACATGTGAAACTGGTGCTAGTCTGTTGCATTCTCTACAACTGGATCATTTCTCACAGGACAGACGAGGTCATTCCAACAGAGGAAGGTTGGACTCCCACCCTTGATGGGGCAGTAGTGTAGTCTGAGGTTGTCGTTGACAACATTGCTTGGGCACAAATAAGGGATGACATGGCTGCAAAGATGTGGGCAAACAGAGGATCCTCTCGATTTTAGATTACTCATTTCGTTTGTGTCCAGACTTGTTGGTTTTATTTTCCATTTGTAACAATGGTTGTTACTTATATATTCGGCACTGTTGTTTATTTATTTCAATTATGAGGAATATTCTTATCATTATTATTCTTGTCTTCCAATATTATTGTTGAGTACGAATACGTGCCATTTGTCCAATGTGATTGTTTTAACTATAGTATGATTTCACTTTCCCTTTATTTGTTATTTCCATGATAATTTGTTTCAGCTGTTTGTCACCATGTACTTACTTATATTCTTTTTCTAATTTAGGGTATGGACGAGTGTAGTGTCGAGGGTGGGGGGGGGGGGAGGGGTTAGGGGTGGTACCGGTTGAAATAGAGCTTTGATGCGTTGGACAAATTCTATGTCGGGGTTTGTCTTACGATGCATGAATAAGTTAGTAATCTATGGTGTTAGGACCGACAAGGGCTTCAAGGAGGTCCACCTAAACCAGGTTGCTAGATCTTTGTTTGAGTTCAGTGGGATTGAGGTGATAGGAATGCAAATGTACAAGCACTTGCGTAAGTGGCATCAAAGGTGGGTCAGGATATGTAAACTCAGGGAGCTTAGTGGGGCACTGTGGGATGACGCCAACCACAGCATAGTGCTCAAAAATGAGTATTACAAAGGTCACATCAAGGTTTGACCATGTCATTTAACAATGTTGACGTACTAACTATTTGTGTAGACAGATTTGATCGTTTCCCTTTGATGTTTCGTAGGACCATCTTACAGACACTAACTTTCTTAATAAGCCAATAGAGAATTACACTGAAATGTTGATTATCTTTGAGAGCGGGCAGGGCCACAGGGAGGTTTGCTATTGGCTCCAATAAGGCCCTAGGCACACCCCCCCTAGGTTTTCTCAAATCCGAGGTAGATGAGAGCTCTCACAACGTTGAGGATGTCGATGTTGACGCTATGGTGGAGGATACAGTAGGCCATAAACCTGTTGTATCCAAGGGCAAGGATGCTACAAGCTCCTCGGGGAAGAGAAAGAAGCCCTCATTGCCAGATGAGGAGTTAGTGATGATGGCCAACATGACAGAGGTGGTACATGATGTGGCACAAGCCATACGCGACAAAATACCGCAAGAAGTCCATCCTGAGTTGTATTCAGTTATCATGGGCACACCTGACTTCAGTGATGAGAATCTGCATGTAGCCTTCACGAACTTTCTTGACAACAAGGCGCAAGGTATAGCGTTTGTGGCTATGTCCGAGCAGCACCGTGTGCTCTGACTGAAGACTTCCCTAACCAAGCAGCAACGTACCTAAGTTCATGTTGTTCATCTTGTGCTAAATTTTGTTAAGTGATGATGTGTGGAGACCCTTAACTTGTGCTACATTTTGTTAAGTGGTGATATGTGGACACCCCTAACTTGTGCTAAATTTTGTTAAGTAGTGATGTGTGGACACCCCTAACTTGTGCTACATTTTGTTAAGTGGTGATATGTGGACACCCCTAATTTGTACATATTTATGTTATGGGTACTAAATATGCTATGTGTTTGAGAGATTCTGCACTAGTGACCTCTAAGACAAATTTACTCTGTTTTCTTTGTACATATTTTGTCTTGACGGCATATATAGTTGTTTCTATCTCTTTTTGGAAGTTGTTGGAGTACAGATGGAACTACTATTTTATCAGTACTGGCAATGCAAAATATTTCATTAAATATATACTTTTAATCTGATTATCTTTTGACCTGGAAAGAAATTAACAAAAAAACCCCAACATATGTTATGCAAAGGATCTATGATATTTTTGTCCATGTATTCACTGTATTACGTAGGTTTTCTATAAATAGTAGACGTGGTAATAAGTTAATCATGGCACACTCAATTCCAAAAATTTAGCTCGGTACGACACACTCACACACTCCTCTCATCCAACACTTAACCAAATCTTCATTCTCTCCCTTCCCTTCAAATCAGGAGGGGTAATCTCACCACATCCTACAACTAAAGTAACCACATACAAACCCATACAACCAACCAAATAGCATCTCATCCATCCACCAACCAGAACCAGTCTCTAATACAGTCAACCAAACAAACTCAGTATTCATCCAGAATTCAAGAATTCAGCCAACCAAACAACATCTCTACTGCATCTCTAAAGCTTATTTCATCCATCTTGTTCTACTGATACAGGCCAACCTATGCCTCATACAGGAAACCAAACACACTACAAGATAACGATCGTCAAGTATGGGGGCTCCACTGTGATGGGTGGTGGAACTCTTTTAAAAAGAAAAATGTAAATCCGATCTCATGTTTGAAAAATTTCCAAAAATGACCTCGTCCAATTGTGCGGTTAAAGTAGGAGATGGCACGTGACGCTCTAGTGTGCGGGTGAGATCTCTTGTTCTCTCCTTTCACCTCAAACTCTCTTCGCACGGGCCCATGAGTAAATTAAATATTTATTAGAATTTAGGTGATTTTAGTAAAACATGAATAACTTTTAATTCAAAAATCGAATATATACTATGTTTGATCTTTATATGAAGGTATTTTAAAGATCTATAACTTTTTCAATATAATCAAGATCTAATTTGAACTAGATTAATGCATAAATCAAGAAACAAAAATTGTATACAATTTGGTCGCACAAAAATCGAGGAAAAAATCCAAAGCAGTTGACACCTCCATAAGCCTCCTCTCTCTCCTGGTAATAAAAAAATAATTTTTTATTGCCAGGTGCCGGTCGAGGCTGCAATGTTGGACTTTGCATTATACGTGTGAAAAGGGCCCACTTACTCAACGAGTCAACAAAGTAACGGTCATTGGGTATGGGGGCTGCCCAGTAACTCAACGAGTCAACAAGGTAACGGTCGTTGGGTATGGGGGCTCCACTGTGATGCGTGCTGGAACTCTTAAAAAAGAAAAATGCAAATCTCATCTCGTGTTTGAAAATTTTACAAAACTAAACTCGTTCAGCCGTGCGGTTAAAGCAGAAAATGACACATGGCGCTCTGGTGTGCGGGTGAGATCTCTGTCGCACATTGAATGTGCAGCAAAGGAATTGAGTCTGCCGCACACCCCTTGTGCATTAGAGTGTGTGCGGTAGAGGCATTGACATGACGTGCGGTAGATAGATGTGACGTGCGACAGAGATGTGCGACAGAACATATTCCAGTGCGGTAGATAGACGTGACGTGCAACAGAGCTTATTCAACATTTCAGCAGTTTCACATACTACTTTCAACATATATGTGTATTATGTTTTCGAGAGAGCTCACATGCAGCCACGCCAATCATCTATAAATACCAATTATGCAGCATGTACATGCAGAACGAGCGGCAAAACACAGAGAAAACACAACAGAGAGGGGAAGAGAGGTGAAAGAAGAGAGGACAAGAGAAGTGCAGCAAAAGTGTATGTAATTTAAAAATAAATTAGTGTACTGTTATTGACATGATTAGTATGTATTTGTTTTGGATATGATGACAAATTGTATTGTTGTTAATCGAATGATTTAATTGTTTCGAAGTTGTCGGTTAAGTCTTCATCCATTCAATTAATATATAGAATTAAATCTTGTATTGAAATTATTTCTATTTTACGTCGAACATTGTCAACAACTGACCTTATTTTTACAAGTTTATTTTTTATAAGATGAGGTGGTATGTTCAACAGTGAACTACATTTAAAAATTAATTGCGATAGTTAGAAAAAAATATTTTGAGGAAAAAAATTGGTAGTAACCTATATTGACCTACAAATAGATTATTGAAAATTGTTCACATTTGCCATATGCACTCATTATTTTAATTTAAAATAATCTTTTATAAATATGATGTAATTTTTATCCTATTCCCGTAGTCTGTAGATGGCGAAGGTAAAATACATTTATTTGGATCGTCTTGGAGGATTGTGCACTTTGCTACACCAAATGTTACAATTCCTTGGAGCCAACTTTCGCCCGATTGCGGAGGTCGAGCCAAAGTATGTAGATGGTTGATGCTTTGGTTGTCGTGCAACCGTCCTTGTATATTTGATTGACAATCGGGAGGGTTGCCCTATTCGTTTCACAGCTAATTCGGCAAAACCAAAAGATGCTGTGCATGATGCCGCTCGAGGAGCAGTAAGGACCTTGCGACAACAATAGGCAAGGCGTTTCAGGAATTCTCCTTTCCACTTTGTGCCATCACCAAGACTTGGCAATATCACGAGTCCCCCAGCTAGCATTCTCGAGTGTGAGGACCCTTGTTTAGTAAATACGGTAGAACTCCTACGATATCACTGATGATTGTTATCCCAGATTGGAAGATGAACACCAGCTACTGAGGCATTGTTATCATGCACTTCATGGCCAATTTGACCAAGCTAGGGTACCACTAACATGTAGCTCTAGTAGCGACGCGGAGCTACCGACAAAGAGGATTAGGAGCCAATCCCGAAGCAGACGAAGAAAACTCATTCGATACGTTATTTTATGTAACGTTTTATGGGTTCTCTCACATTTTTATTCCGTTCTTGAATTTTCTAATTTCAAGTTGTCAAACTTTTTTATTTTAAGTTGATGTGTTTTGTTATTTTATATTGTCGCATTTTCTTATTTTAAGTTGTTATATTTTTTCAGGTTGTAACATTTTTTTATTTTTGACCGACCTATTATTTTATACAAAAAGTATATATTAAATTGTGTTTTACTTGTACAAGCCGAGTCAAGCCAAGCCACCATCCTTATACAAGTTTAGCACATGTATACTTCCAAGCCGTGATAAACTGACGTAGTGGGTCAAAATTGTAATTTCGCTCCACTTTGGGTCAGTTTTTAAATTAATTTTTTAATTTTGGTTATTTAAAAAAAATTCGAGAAGAGAGGGTGAGGAGTGGAGTGATGCAGTAAACTGACAAGAGAGGGTTTGTTATATGTGTGAAAAGGGCCCACTTAGTCAACGAGTCAATAAGATAACAGTTGTCGGGTATGGGGTTTCCACTATGATGAAGAATTTTTTTTTGGAAATAACCTAAAATAAAAAATTATAGAAATGACCCATAGTTGCTTTTTTTTTTTTTACAAAAATAAACCGTTACGTCAGCCTATCGAGCTCTGGAGACACGATAGCTGACGTGTCGCACTGCGACTGGAGGTAGATGGTTTGTTGAGTGCTGGGCACTCGACAAGCTGTTTGTTGCGGCTCCAACATGCGTTCTCGCTACAAATAGTAATGGGTGGCGAGAGAAGGGAGAGGAGTCATGGTAGGTGGCATGGTGTGGTTACCAGTAACTGCTGGAGTGACGACCTATAAGGTGGTGCTAGGTGGTGACGGAAATTGCAGTAGGGAGAAGGACCAAGATGCAAAGAAAGAGAGGAGAGAGAGGAAGGATAGGGATAAATATGGTTGTAGAGTTTGTTTGGAATCAATCAGGTATCATATCCAATTGAATACATGAACCAAATATATATATTGATAATATAGGACGATGAAGCAGTGACATTGAACAAATTTGTGGGCTTGTCTCTTCGTGGGCTTGTAGTGAAATGAACTGATCCAGCTGTTTCTGTACGGATCGGTGCCTCCATGGAATTAACAACAGCATCTAGATGCTTATTTAAAAAGTTTTAGGGTCTTCGTCAATGCATTCTCACTTGTCTCCGAAGAAAAGCATATTATTATTAATTAATGTTCCTCGGAAGCTTCCAAATCTATTGTTGTGATTTTCGGTGGTCTTTTGTGAAGGAAATTGATGCCCAACCTCCAAAAGTCGCCTCTCTTATACTCCGTCACACTCATTGGGCCCCAGGGTTGGAAATACTCTGTTCATTTTCTTATTGTTATCTTTTCAAAGAGAGAATGATTAAAATTCGTTTAGTTTTTTTTTCTTAAATTTATGGGAAAATAGACTTCATACAATCTTGATATGATAGTCTTTGCTATTTGTTATTTTAAAAAGCAGTTTTGTTGAATACTATTATGTTGACATGTTGCATTAGCTATATACTGTTCTATTATTAATTTTTTTTTTTTAAATTTAGAGAGAGATTATTTTCTAAATGACCAAACTATCCCTGATATATTAGAGTAGGTTGGACACTGAGTTTTAGGACGCCAAATAGCCACGACACATTGGCCTGTGACTCCTTTTGGAGTCATTGTAGTACTGGCTCACCATTGTCAGCACGTGCAAGGAGTTTTAGAATGTCATGTGAGCCACTGAGAGTTGCTGTAGTGGCGCCTCGCTGTAGTTGGGAGGTATGTGATCGCCGTTGACAAAACTGTGAAGCAATCCATAAGCATGCCCAAAACTAGTTAAGCATGAGTTAGGTTTAAGGCAAACTATTTGTGTCTAGTTGAATGAGCCTGCGACATTTCAAAACAAACATCATTTTTAATGATAGAATAGTATTGTTCGGCTAGCGACACCGGAATTTTCCCAAATAACTCATTTCCTCTTGGGGACCTCACGTTCCCCAATGACCCTTGCCTGCTCGGGGACTCCGAGTACCCCGATGACCTTTGCTCACCCAGGGGCCCTGCGTCCCCAGTGACCCCCACTTACCTAGGGACTTCACGTCTTCCGGTGATCCTCGTTCGCCCGGGGACCCCGAGTCCCCCAGCGATCCTTGTTTACCTAGGGACCCCACGTCCCCAGTGATCCCGGTTCACCCAGGGGACCCTGCGTCCCCTAGTAACTCTCGTTTGCTCGGGGACCCCGAATCCACCGACGACCCTCGCTCACCCGGGGACCCGTGTCCCCCCAGTGACACTCGTCCGCCCAAGAACCCCAGGTAACTAACTCCATTCCTCGATTAACCCTCTTACACACAAATATAATTATACATAATTATTTTGTTGATTGATTATTTGTATGTGATACATTGTATACGATTCTAGGTTTCGAAGGCGAATTATCAAAGGGCATGAAAACTACAAGAACTGAAGACATTATAGCCAAGTGAGGCAAGTCACAATCCCTTGACTTTGTCACTCTCAATATTTTAACATCTGCTATTTAGTTTGTGTTTGAAATATCATGCATGCTATTTCAATTAAAATGTTTCCTTTCATTAGGACTTGCTTAGTTATCAACCTAAATTGGGACAGTCATTCATGATTCACTGAAGCTATTGATACACTCTCAAAGTTCAGGGATTAATATGTAAGTTTAGTAGCCTAATCAATCTGACTATGCAATATATTCTTAAAATTATAATAAATTTAAGTAAATAATCTAATATTCATATATTAATTCAGTTATTTTGAGTATTTCAGTTTTTTTAAAGTCAGGATCAGACCGAACTGAATTAGTCTAAATAACCAAATCTGTCAATTATTTTGATTTGATGAGTTTCGGTTAGTCTGAAAATATTTGTTCTTCGTTTATATAAGTTCAGCAGGCGGAAAGCCGAGATACACTCAAGACTTAAAAGACCGTATAGCTACGGTGGTTGCTTTTCTATGTAACAAGAGATTACATTGAGGTGGATTTAGGGATGGCAATTTTTTTTTTATGTTTCCCGTCTACCTATTGGAGATAGGTTATAGCTCATGTGGCGTCGAGTCAGCATAGACTTGTGCTATGCGCCTATGCCTTATTTATAATCCAGATTTTAAATTAAAATTATCAATTTGATACGGTTTATAAAGTAAGTGAACTAATTTTGTCCTTATTATGAAAGTAGAAGAATTAAAATAAACATTGATGCAAAATAGAGGAGTAAAAATACCTTTGTCCCTAAATTCAATCATATTTTAATTTAATAATCTAGACGGAGAAGTTGCTCATGATAATCCACTAAAGATGGAGATAAGGGAGCAACCTTTCTTCTTGCTCGTCGCCATCCCTAGGTGGATTATATCAACAATCAATCGGTTGACCGATATAAGCACCAACCTAATCTAAGTTTTCGGATATTCGAGTAAAGTTGGGAACCGATTTCTTTAAAATAAAGAAGTTACTGCATGAATATTGTACATATTTTCATATGTTGGATCAAAGAATAAGTCATTATGGGTCTTTTGATTAAACAAAATGGTTTTTTGTGCTTTCTAATTTTAAAATATTTAAAACACTCAATCTAGATCGTCTATTGCACAATTGAATAGAAAAACTATATATAATACTTTCTATACAATAACTTTTTTATTTTAAAAAAACTCATTTCGTAGAGTTGTTGCATATGGAACGGATTAGATCACTTTTGGTTGGGTATCCTACTCCTGCTATAGTCTGGGTGGTATGTTCATAGACGGTAATATGTCTTTACTAACTTTTTCCAACAATAATATTTAAAATTAGATCTCTATATCTTATATACATACCTCTTTAAAAAGATTCTATACCTATATTTCTATTCTCTCCAACAGAATCTTCAAACCCCAAAAACATATTGATAGAGGAGAGAGAATAGCTAAATTTACCAATTCTCTGCAGCAATATCTAAAATAGGAATCCAGATAGGTATTCTGTTGGAGTAAGAAAATAGTTACTGATACCTAAATTTTAGGCTATCAATCTTTTTAAGTTTTCTATTGGAAATGGTTAAAACCATATCAAATCTCTATCTTGCAAATCCAAACAATCTAGCAATTTTCTGAATCTGGCTCCTTGTATCCTAGGCTTAATAGGTCGGAACTCAGCATGGGCCAGGCCTAATGGGCTTGATATCCAGCCACTTGAATTGGCAGGAGATTTATATGCATCATCTTCACATTTCAAACATCAGAGTTATATTATTCCTTCATGCCCCTGGATTTTGCAGTAACTTCATTCGTGTGCAAATTTGGAGTTAGAAGCCCCACATAGTGATTACAGTGTACTGAGAAAATTTTACTACTTCCTTCTGGTCTTAAATTCTAAGTTACTTTTTTAAAAGATCTCTTATAGTCATCCATAGAATCAGTACCAATTCGTAGGGATTAACGACTAAGTGCTGATTTTACTTTGACCGCCGTGAACTCTCTGGTAAATTGGTCACTCAACAAACTTTGTGCTATTGGCCTAACTACATGCTCTATTTAGTTTATAGTTAGGTTTTGCTGATCTAAAAAATTAACAGTACTAAGTATATTTAGCAATTATTTGATTTATAATCAAATTTTGACTGACTAGATTTATTTTGACATATTTAGCTATGATTTCATAAAGCCTTGATAAAAAATGTAGCTAACAATTTGATTGCCATAAATTTAACTAACCATAACTCTTTTTTTTAATATGTGGATCCCACTTTATTCCCATACATTTTGACAGTTGAAAGCATTTTGTATATGTTTCATTCGCAACCAAATTTTGTTTTAGCATGTCACATGATTTGGTTACGACTAAAGTTTGATTTGATAACCTTTTTTTGGTTAACCAATCATATCGCGGAACACTATTTGATTATGAAATTACCAAAAGTCTAAGATTGTGTTTGGGTTTATGGTGCATTCTTCAAATTTTGTTTAATATATTTTTTAATTGTAGATATTCATTGGTTGTTAAAATAATAATAATAGTTTATTAGATATGACAAATATCTTCAATAAAAATCACATTTCAAAATACAACAGAAAATGACACCAAAATTCCGAATGTAGTATAAATGCATGCCACATGATTGACTATGATTAAAATTTAGTATGACAATTTTTGTTATCTAACCAAACACTATTTAATCTCTGAAATTCCCAAAAGCTTAAATGCATGCCTAGAGCTATGTTATCTAATGTGGATTTCTGCCCACTCAACCATCTTACTGGCATCACGTCATGAACAAGTTTGGTATCCAAAATGATTGCATTCCTGGACTTGTCCACTGAGCAAATCTGAACACACAAACAAATAGCGCCACATGCATTATCTTCAGAAATTGGGAGTTAAAATCCAAGGATTTCTGATGATGACATCTATAAGTAGCCAAGGTTAGTTGGTATTCACCGGTCATTGTCTCACATGCAATGCGCACTGGTCTTTAAGACTCAGTCCAACTTTTTTTTTTCTTCTCCAGCTTTTTGGACTTAGAAAAGAAAAAGTTGAGAAAAAAATTTGAGATTTGCTGATGTACAAGTATCGGTTTTTTTAACATTATTTTCTATCTGTAGATTAAATTCTCTATTCTTAAAAATAGTCACTCCAGAATTCATATAATCATTTCTCTAATATAATTGATGGTGGCAATTTCATAGCGAGCAATGGCGAGACAGCAAGATATCAGAGGCACGCCAGCGAGTGGGGACAGAGATGCCACTGATAACGAGTGGCAACAGTGGGTGAGCAGTGGCAGCTATGGGGGATATAATGGATTGCGGAGGTGGGTGATGGTAGTGGGGGTATTCTCACTACAAATGGTAATGGTTGGTGAGGGAGGAGGGGAGGGGTCAAGGTAAGTAACGGAGTGTGGTTACCGGTAGCTGTTGAGGCGATGACTTATAAGGTGGGACTAGGCGGTGGCAGGAATTGCAGTAGAGAGGAGGAAGAGGATACATAGAAAGAGAGGAGAGAGGGGAAGGATAGGGATATATCTAGTTTTAAGGTTTGTTTGGAAGACAGAAAATAAAAAACCCAGTAATCAAGTATCATATCTAATTGAATCTATTAGAATTCTAAGGCACAAGAATTGCCCAAAAAAGTGTTAGATGCTAAATAGAAAATACATGAATTTGGAATAAAATTTAGTATAATTTACTTTGAGTAAGACAAAGAAAAATCTTCATAATATTAGACTTTATTTTTATTTTCTCTAAAATTCTCATGAAAGAAACTGTTCCAAAGGAATTTTATGGGACATTCCTTTATTCCAAATACTACATAAAGAAAAATTTTCGAAGGAGTCAAATCCTCCAATAATCCTCTACTTTTCTTCTAAAGACCTCTAAACCAACAGTGTAGATGATAAAAGTTTTTTTTTAAAAAAAATATGTACATGCACTAGGATAGCCCAAAAATAATTTTCTTTAAAGAACTTCGTATGATGTGCAAATTATCCGATCTGAAAGTGACAAGCGTAGTGGATGAATGCACGCTCTGATGACAATCATTAGTTGCCCAAGTTTGATTTGATCAAGAGATTATGGATGATGCAGAGTTGTCACTCTAAATAGTAGTAAGAGCTGCCGCTCAAGCGGTAAGCATCTCTATCCACTTACTTTTTATATAAATAACTGCGATAAACAGTTTTAGTACCAAACACTTCCTTAAGTATTTAATGATCACATAAACGGCTCAATTAGATTTAAATATATCTAATTTTTTCTTTTTATTTTTTATTAGTTTAAGTTAAATTAGAACATTCTTAACAATATTTCTTAGCAATCATTAACACTTTTTTTTTCTTCTTGATTTGTTTGAAAAATGATGCACAATACTAAAAATTTATTTTTTATTAATAAATATATTCTTCTCTTACAAGTCACATAAACACCAATTGACTATATAAACACTAAACCATGGGATAACTGTTTATTTAACACTTACTAGTTTAGGCCGGTACCAAAGAGTTCTTGGGGGCCATCAATTTTGTTGTGCTAGTTTGTTGCAGTCTAGAGTGCACGGATCTGAATCCTCGCGGTGGGAGCGACTAGAAAAAGGTTATAGTTTGCAACATTAATCCATGAATTGGAAGGAAAATGTGCAAAGGTGAGTTCTTGCTCTTCAATTATCTGCCACCATTGTTTGACTAATTAATTTTCCTTAAAGATTTCAAGGTTATTTGGTTTATATTCTCGTCATTATACTTAATTTTCAGATATCTTTAAGATTTATTTAGTAGTCTTGAGATTTTTTGTATGATTAGAAATACAAGAAATAGATTTTTTTGATTGACATCCCAGTATTCTAAAACAAAGAAAAAAATGAAATGCGTCAACCAAAGCTACGCACGCTGTGAGAACGAAGGATGTAAAAACGAAAATACGCTTGAGGATAAAGAATAACTTTTCTTTTTCCAAGAATAGTTGAATAGTAGCTTTACAAAATATTCCATCCAATTTATTAGAACTATTCATTTCTCTAGCAGCGGCCATGGTCTACAGTGACTGGGTCAATGATGTGGATGAACCAAATGTTTTAATAAGATAGGACGATTAAGAGTGACATTATACAAATTTGTGGGCTTGTGGGGTTGTAGTGAAATGAACTGACCCAACTATTTTTGTACGGTTCGGTGCCTCCATGGAATTAACAACAGCATCTAGATGCTTATTTAAAAGGTTTTGGGGTCTTGGTCCATGCATCCTCACTTGTCTCCAAAGAAAAGCATATTATTAATTAATGTTCCTCGGGAAGCGTCCAAATCTATTGTTGTGATTTTCGGTGGCCATTTGTGAAGCAAATTGATGCCCAATGTCCAAAAGTCGCCTTTCTTGTAGTCCGTCACACTCACTAGGCCCAGGAGTTGGAAATACTCTATTCTTTCTTTTTCTTATTGTACTCTTTTCAGAGAGAGAATGATTGAGGCTAGTTTAGTTTTTTTTCCCTTAAATTTATGGGAAAATAGACTTTAACTATTTTGATAAGATAGTCTTTGCTATTTGTTATTTTCAAAAATGGTTTTTGTTGAATACAACTATGATGACATCTTGCATTAGCTATATACCGTTCCATCATTAAAAATTTTTTAAAAAATTTGGAGATAGTTTGTTTTCTAAATAATCAAACTATCCCTAATCTATTAGGATAGGTCGAATGCTGAGTTCTATGACGTCATACAACTACGACGCATTGGTGTGTGATTTTTTTTTGGAGTCGTAGTATGGGGTCATCACTGTCGGCACTTGCAAGGAGTTTTAGAATGTCACGTGCGCCACTTAGAGCCGTAGAAGCGATGGCTTGTTGCAGTTGGGAAGTATATGATCATCATCGACAAAACTGAGAAGAAATCCATAAGTATCCCTAAACTAGTTACACTGGAGTTAGATTTAAGGCAAATTATTCATGTCCAGTTGGATTTGACTGCAACACTTCATATGAAAAAAAACATTATTTTTAATGATAGAATAGTATATAACTGTGGTATTCAAAGCCAATTTTTTCTAAAATTTTAATCTTTTTAATTCATTTACATGATCAAAATATGTTTCATATTTTACAATAGAAAACTAGTATTTTAATGTGGAGTTATGAACTTATAAGTGATGTATAAAGTCTCCACCTCTCTCCATCCTTCTCCTCCATGCCAATGCTTGGTCCCTATTTGGGGTTTTAATTTAGGTTTATTCCGATTTTAACTCTAAATTATCTCAAATACGTGACTTTCATAATAATTTATAGTCTAAATCCAAACTGCCCACATACAAAGAAACCCAAATAATTCATCAATTGTTTCTCAGGACAACTAACTGACAATTACTTCTTAAAAAAACTCAACTCTCCCAAAAAAAAGACTTTCATGCCCCTTCTCTCTCCCCTACCCCATCCCTACTATCAAGAATGTTTAGATGTATGTCTTAGATCTTGACCAAATTCTAATATGAAGGCTTAACATGATAGTGCTCAACAGTCCACACACAATCTCTTGTGTGAGACTGAATAGAAGACGTCTAATTATAGTTTGTCCGTGATCTAAAATTTTATATGATAATTTAATAATTGTTAATCAAATCTCATATAAGAGAGGTTTGTTAATAGAATTTGCTTCTCTCAAAAGGTGTCCACTAACTTTGTAAGATCATCTTGAGCTAAGTCACATGACAAATATTGATGGAAAATTTTACTCCATGCTAGAGAAAAAACATTATATTTTAAAAAATATCTTACTAATTAGTTATATACCACTGAAAATCTCTTTTTGTTCTCTCACATTCCATTGTTACGTCAACAGCAACCTCTAGTGGGGCCTAGATACGTTTCCCTCGTGACGTTTGGAAAAATGCTCAAAACAACAAATATCTTTGGTGTGAGCGCGTGATGTTAGAGAGGAAAATACTTTTTATGAGAACCATTCTTATAAAATTCTATGAATATATTTTCTCAGTATTAAACACGAATCAATATAGATCACGAGTCATAATTTAATAGATAAAAGATAAATTTTATATTTTTTTATGTGAAATTGAGTCAAATAAAATTTACTTCCTATTGAGGGTCATCAAGGAATTTGTGCTGTGACAAGAGTCATTAGCGCATCTTTTTCGGCTTCCCTTTTTCGATTTCCAAAGGATAAATTCCCTTCGTACGATGATAGATTATATGCTTTAATTAATTCCATCATCTTCTTGTCGTTTCAAATTGTTTTTTGCTCACATAAAAATGACAGATCTAGCTAGTCAGTTGTTAGTCATATCTCGTCTATAGAAAACGGTAAGATGCTTCTTAACTATATTTTTTTAGGTGCTAAAGTGTTTTTAAATTTTAAGTGGTCCTAAAAAAAAGAGTCTTTAAGTTAAAATTTAAATTTTTTTTAAAAGACGGTATTATAAGTGGTAGAATTCCCCTATGTTACAAATATTTTTGTATGGATATTGTTAAAATAGTCATAGAGTCATTATGTGTTGTGTAAAAAGAGATTAAAAGAATAAATAAAAAATGTATTTGCTTTCACTCTATTTTTCTCATTATTTTCTTTTGTGTTCATGTGTTATTATGAAAGTAACGGATTAATTCATCAAATTACAATATATTATTAATGTGAATCACTACAAACTGATCATATGAATGATTAGATCTGCTTATATTTTTCTGTTTGCTTTCAGTACGCTTGTGCGGATTCAAATTTTGGCAATTTTATGGAACAGTTATGTGCGCGTGCTATGTTTTGCCTTTGCATGCCAGTTGAAATTCCTTGCTTTCTAAAAACGTGTGATTTCTTAAAACAAGCAAAGAAATAATAGACTATTTTTTATGCATAGCCACCAGATAATTTACAATTTTTTTTCGTAAAGGAAAAATATGTGTTTAAAGATTATTTAATCTTTTCTATATTGTATAGTTTGTCATACAATTCTTATCTAGTAAATTTTGAGGGTTAGAACCGGAGTTTTATCTATCTTAGCCTTGGAAAATTACTCCGTGCAATATATTAGTCGTAATCCAGGCTTTCGGACGTACATGATGGCATGAATTCTGACACAGATCGTGTATCTATAGTTTCCTTATACACATTTTTTTTAAGAAAAAGAAGAAAGAAAATAATAAATTGTCATCGTTCATTTTCTCAAATAAAAATATTGTAAGAGAATTAAATATATCTGACATTGCAATGAGAGAATTTTCAAGTTTGTTTTTGATGAAAGTAATTTGTTTGATGAATTTTTGTAATTAAAAAAATTAAAAAATTCATTAGAAAAGTCTCATATAAACAAAAAGGCTAAAATAAAAATACACATATATTTTGGCTGTAAAAAAATGATTAAAAATCAGGATAAAAACTCCACTGGTCAAAAAATCGGTCAAAATTAGATTGGTCAAATCTGGTCAACAAACTGATCAAAATTAAACTAGTCAAATATGATCAAACCGACAGGCAACTCAAGTTCTAACATGACTTATTTCTAACTTTTTCTTTTATTTAAATAACAAAAGTCTATCTCTTATTAAATTCAAAAAGGGGATAATCTCTATCTTTATCATTTTGTTTATTTAAATAAGAAAATATATCTTCTATTCGAAGTCAAATTTCCTAAATATCTCTAATTGTTGGATAGTTGCAACCAATCTAGAGTCTCTATAAATAGAGAGGGTGCTAACCTTTTTTCAGGGGACAGAAGTGCAAACCAGCCAGAAGACGACGTGAAGACCAGAAACTCTTCTCCTTGTCTCCTATGAAGATGATCATGGGTGAGTGTTTATCATAAGCATAACATTTATCATGCATTATATCAGAGGTAGAGGCATGTTCGTTGGTGCTTGCCCGAACTCGACTATGAAACAATATTGAAGATTATGGTCAATTGCACAAGGGAGTCTTGAGTTGGCAAGTGTTTCGGTCAGATCCAGAATCGCTTTTCGATGTTCTCCGAACCCAGTTCGAGCAGTAGATCTGATTATCATTTGATCTGATCACATCCGATCAAGATCCAGAATTGCTTTTCGATCGAAGTTCCTCGAATCTAGTTCGAGCAATAGATCTAATCAACATTCGATCTGATCACATCCGATCAAGATCTAGAATCGCTTTTCAATCGAAGTTGCTCGAATCCAGTTCGAGCAGTAGATCTGATTAGCATTCGACCTGATCACATCCAACCAAGATCCAGAATCGCCTTTCGATTGAAGTTCCTTGAACCCAGTTCGAGTTGTAGATTTGATTAGCATTCGATTTGATAACATCCGATCAAGATCCAGAATCGCTTTTCGATCGAAATTCTGCGAATCTAGAATCACTTTTCGATCGAAATTCCTCGAATATATATTTTCGAGTAGTTGATTGCATCAGTATTCGATCTGATCTTCAATTGCGTTTTTTAGTCAAAGCCGACAAGTATTTCCGACCAGAGACCAAATAACAGCAACTTGATTGAAATCAAGTACGTTTTCGGTCGAAATCGAGTATTTTCGGGCAAAGACTTGAAAACAGCAATCTGATCGAACTTGTTCCACGGGAGAAGATCGATGATAACTTCTAATCCAAAAGTCCGATCGATCCCAAATTTTTATGGTGAACAGAAGACTCTATGAGAAAGCTCTCCACCAAGTTTCAAGTCAATCAGAGATCTCTAAAGTGCAATTTGACAAAGGATATTCTCTATTTACAAACTTATTCACTTTGTTCTACAGGAGAAGATCAATGATAACTTCTAATCTAGTAGTCCGATCTATCCTAAATTTTTATGGTGAATAGAGGATTTTGTGAGAAACCTCTCCACCAAATTTCATCTCAATCAGAGACCTCTAATGTCCAATTAGACTAGAGAAATTTTCTGATAAAAAAAAATTTAGCTTGTCCCACGGGAGAAGATTGATGATAACTTCTGATCCAGAAGTCTGATCGATCCCAAATTTTTATGGAGAATAGTAGGTTCATACTAAAACTATTCCTCTAAGTTTCACCTTGATCAGATGTTCAAAATATCATCAAAGCCATTGCAAATAGTTTTGTCTCACTGAATTCCAACTTGACGTACAAGCAATGCAATGAAGATAGTTTCTAATCCGACGGTCTGATTGATTTCAAATTTTGATGAACAATCGAGGATTGTCCAGAAACTATTCCTTCAAGTTTTAAGCCTATCATAGGCTAGAAAAGTCCTCATCCAATTAGTCAAAGCAGAGCTAATAACCAATTATGTTCAAAGATGTCAAATCAAGTCGAAATCCTACTAAGTTCTAGATGGATATTCCAATGGGCTGTCTACCATGCAACGTGCTTTTTCTAAAGCTAAGGAAGTCAAAGGTGTTATCACAAGTCATTTCATTCATAATTTACATGTTGCTGGGTACTGATGAGTCAAAAGAAACATGTTTTTTGTCCGTGACTGATGAAGCTGGACACCATTCATGCCAGGTACTGATGAGGTGAAGGCATCCATTTGTCTGCGACCGACAAGGCCAAACACCCCGCTAACCGAGCACCGACGAGGCGAAGGCTACATTTTGTGATAGCACCACAGACTGATGAGGCTATGGATTTGCATACTTGCATGCATGGGCATACACATTGCATTTATTCATTCAAGGGAAAGGTTATTTTGAAACTTGAAGACGACGACCATCAGCACAGCTTAATCAGAGATTTTCTGTGGACTTGTGCTGTAGATGTAATTAACCAGAAGCTTTTCAAAAGACCTGAGGAAACACGAATCATGCAATCCCCTGAAGCCAAGATGTACTTCTTTTTGGCGCAATGAGAGATTGTAAATCCTAAAGAAACTTGTAACTTGTAATTCTTTTCAGAACTAATAAAGTATAGTGTTTCTTAAGATTGTGTATTCTCTACCCTTTTATTTGTATACTTATGTATACTGGCACGCCCGCAATACGAAAAGGAGCCAATTTCCTGGAAGAGAGATCTTCCCGGTGAAACATAATTATTTTACATGGACTCTTAATGTTGAAATCTATTTAGCTTCAAATGATCTCGGTGAGTCAATTAATCCCCATTCCAAAAGTACTAATGTCCAAAAGGCATTTTATTTGGCGCCATTTGAACACAGATTTGAAAAATGATTATTTCATTGAGAATAATCCGCTTTTATTATGACAATCCCTAAAGATCATTATTCTCTCTCAAGTACAATATGATAAGCTAAACTTGCACTTCCAAGACTTCAAATTTGTAACTGAATATAATTCATTTCTCTACTATATACTCTCTTAACTAAAACTCTGTAAGCTCTCCACTATATACTCTTTCAACTAAAACTCTATAAGTTACAGATGATAAATTGATAGAAAAGACTTTATCTACATTTCACTATACCTAAGCATTTTGGGGCTCAGGGCGGGTTGGATTGAGCTCAGCCCAACGCAGCCTGATATACATGTTGGGCCAGCCACATTTGAGCCGAGTTAGGGTTGGGTTTGGTGGTTTTAATCGGATTACATTAAAAAAATTGGTTAGAGTAGGCTTGGATGGGCTTTTTGAGTTTTACGAGATCTCAAGTACAAGGAGCCCGAGCCCGGCCCTAACCTCACCACCCAGGCTCGAGCCAAGCTTGCTCGAGCTCTGGCGGGTCGACCAGTCCTAATTATGCTCAGGCCCACGTTTCACACCAACAATCTTGTACTCTAGTAGCAGTACATGGTTAAAAATTATGATAAACACTTTTAGCTAATTTATGCATTATTAGTGACAAAAAGTCATAATGATCAATGAGTTGGTTCCTAGCATGTTCCTGAAGCACACGCTACTACGCAAAGGTTTAATAACTGGTGTGGACGAGGGTGAAGCCAGGGATGAGGTGGACATTTGCAAGGAAGAAACAATATAAATTACAGTGAAACCAAGAGTTATGATAAACATCAAGACAAAGGGGAATATTTTGCCAATGAGCCAATTGAGTAAACTAAATACCTGAAACAAATTTGTTATAGGTGTGGATGTGAGAGTCATTGATCTTGCATCTGTCATACATGAAAATACTTGGTCAAAACTTATCAAATGATGGTGAAAGATGAAAAGGAAAATGAGATTAAAACGAAGTCACATTATAAAGATTTTCCTGAATCAAACATAATTTCACATAATGATGACGATGACAATCTATTGGAAGTTAGAGCTCGAAGATTATAGAGATAATGAATAATTTTATTTAGCCATATTTATTTTTTTTTGGTTCCCTTTATAATGTTATGTTAGACATATATATTTTGTGTTTCTTATTGAACTACTTTGTTATATTTTGAAAATATTTTATTTTTAATCAATTAGTTTTGCATACCTTATTATTCTTGAATACTATGTATATACAACCCATGGAGAATGAACGGGAACAATGTTCAGTAGACAATTGTACCTACACATACTATGTTGAAAGATAGAAATTTTTTCCAAACTCTTTTAGAAAAAGAAAGAGAGTGTAACAATAATTGCAGTGACAATTTGTTAATTATGGGCTCTTCAAGAACTTAATTAATTCTCCCTATGGGTAAATAAATAAAATATAAAAGATACTTTGTTGTATCTTGAATAAAAAATGTATCTTTCTGACTTTCAAAGGCATCCGAGCAGACAATTTTCATATTGAAACTAACACCGATAATGATACTGAATATTGACGAGGATTGTTAGCTATATTTAGGCCTCCATAGTCGTGTAGGATCGAGGATGCCGACTAGAGGGGGTGAATAGGAGGCTTTTAAAAATTCTTTTCAACTAAACAATTTTTACAAGACGTTTAGGATAACCTAGATTTCACAAAGCATTTACAGACAATCAAACATCTAGTTGCAGTTAATCAATATGGAATATACAATACAACATGCAACAAGATTAATTAAAACAATTTGTGTCAAGGTAAATATGAATTGAGTAAGAGAGAAACAATTGACACTATGATTTTTACTGAGGTCTTAGACTCGCCCGATCTCCCCTACTACTTGTCGAAGCGCTCACACGTGAGCCTCGTTTCTATATCTACGAAGGATATTTTCACTCGGGTTGCTCCTTCTCCACACTGGATAGGCGAGCACCAATACCTTTCACACTTATTTGTCGGCCTCTCCAACAAACTTCACCGGAGAGATCGTGACTCTCCTTCATGAACTGTCTAGGCGATGGCAATCGCTAAGAGTAACAAATCGAACACGCTCACTTGAATAAATGAAGTGCTAAAAACTCAAATGATGCAAATGGATGCCCAACACTCTAGCACTAGCTTGCCAATTGTGGATGAAGTGCACTAAGCACTTTTAGCCTCTCACAAATACTTCTCCTCTAATTCACTCAAGAATTTTTGCTCAAATCTAGCCTCTAGATGCAAGAGATTGAATGCAATGAACTTGGCTAATTTATACACAGTGTTTTTAACTTCTTGAGCACCCTCAAATGAAGGCCAACATGAGGTATTTATAGCCTCCTCAAGAAACTAGCCGTACGCAACCAGTTGACGAAGGCCAGTGCAAGTCAATATGACCGTTGCAAACGTGTCAGTTACTGTTGGGCCATTTTTGTGAAGGCCGGACAAATGATCTTTTGTTCAGACAAAAAACTTGGACAGATGCATTTGTCTCTGATTCATGTTTCAATTAAGTCTCAAAGAAATTTGTACAGGCCGGACAATGTCCGACCTGTCCTGGAAAAAAGCCCCGGACAGATTAATATGTCTCTGGTTACATCTCAAAGAAAACTCTTAAGTTTTATACAGGCCGGACAATGTCCGGCTTTCCCCGGACAAAATCTTCGAACAAGTCTATGTCTCTGTTTATGTTTTGCAAAAGCCACTAGAGTTTTGTACTGGCCGGACAAGGTCCGGCTATCATAAATCACTACTACAGAAGTGCATTCCACTAACCCTTATTTTCTAACGGTTGTAAGCAATCTAGGAAAAATCCGATAGAATAGGACGACAGCGGCGGAAAACCATCATTTTACTATCGGTTATACACTAATCCAACGTTAGTGAAATGCAAATACTTTTTACTATTGGTTATTACTGTACAAACCGATATAATATATTAAATAGTACTATCGGTTTTCCATTTTTAACTGATAGTGAAATAACTGACTTTTTACTATCAGTTATTACTGTACCAACCGATATAATATATTACAATAGTACTATCGGTTTTTCGTTCGTAACAGATAGTAAAACTACCTCACTTTTTACTATCGGTTATTACTGTATAAACCGATATAATATATTAAATAGTACTATCGGTTTCCATTTTTAACTGATAGTGAAATAAGTGACTTTTTACTATCGGTTATTACTGTACCAACCGATATAATATATTACAATAGTACTATCGGTTTTTCGTTCGTAACAGATAGTAAAATTACTCACTTTATACTATCGGTTGGTACTGTATTAACCGATATAATATATTGAATAGTACTATCGGTTTTTCTCGGGTAACTGATAGTGAAATTACTGACTTTTTACTATCGGTTATTACTGTACTAACCGATACAATATATTAAATAGTATTATCGGTTCAACAACACAAACCGATAGTAAAATGACTTTATATACACTAATGGTTATGACAGTGTGGACCTTATTTTACTATCGGTTAGTGTTGTTGAACCGATAGTAAAATTGGACAACTTAATTAGGTCGACCCCTGCTCTGCGCTCTACATGTTGGAATCATTTCAGCCGCGCACAACTCCAAGCTAGAGTGATCTGGAGAAGCTAGCTGAGAGGTTGATCATATTTCCATCCCCCTCGGTATTGTCATCTTCTCATCACCTCTCTCTCTCGATCACTCATTCACACTCTCCCTCTCTCTCTCTACTTGCAATTCATTAAACTAGATACATGTATCTCCAAGCTAGCTAGAAGGTTGGGTTGGCTAGCTAGCTATAGCTTGCTGAATTTAAGCAGCTAGCTAGCTGGCTCTTCCAATTAATGCATGCATCAAGTTAATTAGGGTTTCATATATACAAATCCATTTAATGTAATTAAACAGCTCATGTACACACATATGGCCTAGCTAATTATGTTTCATTCATATATGCATGCCCTGAGTCATTAATTATTTATTTGAATTTGTCAATTTTGTGAAATAATTGTAGATGGACCGAGAATATTGGATGTATGGAATAAAACGTACTACTGTTGAGTATTTGGAGGGTGTGAATGGATTTATTAAATTTGCTGAGCAAGAGAAGGCGAAGAAGGGAGAGAAAGATATGCATTGTCCTTGTATAGATTGTATGAACTTAAAAAGGTTCGGCAACTCTGATCAGATTAGGAGTCATTTGATTCGTCGTGGTTTTAACGCACGCTATACCCGTTGGATATGGCATGGTGAAGATCTTGAGGAAACGAGCACTACCGCTACCACTCAGCAGCACCCGGAAGTGGATTGCAGTAATGATGATCATGATCAAAACATTGATAATGTTCATTCGGAAGTCCATGTAGATGACGACAATTTAGATGAAATGTTACGTGATGTAGAAGAGGACTACAGCGAAAACGATTTAGCTAAATTTCAGAAATTAATTGTTGATTCTGAGAAGCCTTTGTTCCCCGGATGTGAAACATTTACAAAGTTGTCTTCTGTGTTGAGATTATATAACTTGAAGGCAAGCAACGGTTGGAGCGATAAGAGTTTCACGGCGCTATTGGATCTGTTAGCGGACATGCTTCCAGAGGGAAATGAGTTGCCAAGATCGGTTTACCAGGCCAAAAAACTATTGTGTCCGTTGGGAATGGAAATCGAAAGAATACATGCATGCCCAAATGATTGTGTTCTGTACCGTAACGAGTACGAGGATTTGCATGTTTGTCCAAGATGCGGTGCATCGCGGTATAAGCATGGGGACAGAATTTATCACAATGGATGTGATGAGGTAAAGAAAGGGCCTCCGGCCAAAACTGTATGGTATTTTCCTGTGATTCCCAGATTGAAACGGCTGTTTGCAAATCCGAAAGATGCGAAGTACTTGCGTTGGCATGTTGAAGGTCGAAAACAAGACGGAAAACTAAGACATCCAGCTGATTCCATTCAATGGAGAAACATTAACAGAACATTCGGTGAGTTTGGCGGCGAAGTGAGGAATATAAGGTTTGGGCTGAGTACGGATGGTATGAATCCACACGGAAATATGAGCAGTCGACATAGCACTTGGCCGGTTCTTTTATGCATCTACAATCTTCCTCCTTGGTTATGTATGAAGCGTAAGTACATCATGATGTCGTTACTAATTTCAGGACCCAGACAACCCGGGAATGATATTGACGTGTTTCTATCACCGTTAGTCGAGGACTTACAAAAATTGTGGAGCGAAGGGGTGCGGGTGTGGGATGCACATAAGCGAGAGAATTTCATGTTGCGGGCCATGATATTTTGTACCATAAATGATTTCCCGGCCTATGGAAATTTGTCGGGGTATAGTACGAAAGGAGTCAAGGCTTGTCCTATTTGCCTGGATGAAACTGAAAGCATGTGGTTATCGAACTGCAGAAAAACAGTGTACATGGGTCACCGCAGATTCCTTCCGATGCATCACGCCTACCGTAAGAAGAGGAAGTCATTCAATGGGAAGCCTGAGAAAGGATCAGCCCCAGTGTTTGTGACTGGTAAGGAGCTTTACTTGTGCGTGAAGGACATCAAAGTTGAGTTCGGTAAATGTTCTAAACCTCCAGGAAAAAATGTTTGGAAGAAGAGATCGATTCTTTGGGATCTGCCATATTGGGAGCACTTACAAGTTCGACATTGCATTGATGTCATGCACGTAGAGAAAAATGTTTGTGACAGTTTGATTGGTTTGTTGTTGAACATTCCAGGAAAGACGAAAGATGGCATCAACGTTCGCCGTGACATGCTTGACATGGGCATAAGGACTGAGCTTGCACCGTTGGAGAAGGGAAAGCGGACATACCTCCCCCCGGCCTGCTATACTTTGTCAAAAAGAGAAAAAACAGAACTCTGTCAGTGCCTACGTGGTGTCAAAGTTCCATGCGGGTATTCTGCGAACTTGAAAAAACTTGTGTCCATGAAAGACTTGAAACTGGTTGGTATGAAGTCCCATGATTGTCATGTACTGATGTCACAAATGCTTCCCATTGCTATCAGAGGCATTCTCCTAGTCAAAGTCAGAGAGACAATTACAAAGCTATGTTATTTCTTCAACACAATATCTGGCAAGGTACGTAAGCGTGTACTCCTAGCAAGTTAATTAGCTCCATTCGTGGAACTTGTCAGATTTTTTGGATCTGAATATTTGCTGCAACTGTGTCCTTGCAGGTAATTGATATGGATGGACTGGACGATTTCCAACGCGATGTGACTACCACTCTTTGTCAGCTGGAGATGTATTTCCCTCCATCCTTTTTTGATGTTATGGTCCATCTAATTGTTCACCTTGTCAGAGAAATTAAGTTTTGTGGACCCGTGTTCCTGCGCTACATGTATCCATTTGAGAGATTTATGGGTATCTTGAAGGGATATGTAAGGAATCGATATCGGCCTGAGGGCAGTATTATTGAAGGTTATGCCGCCGAGGAGGTGATCGAATTTTGCACCAACTATATGGCCGGGGTTGACCCAATTGGCGTTCCTACGTCTCGGCATAAGGGCAGGCTTCAGGGCATTGGAACGATTGGATTTAAAGCAGTCGTCCCCTCTAGTGATCTGTATGCAAAAGCCCATTTTTGGGTCTTACAGCACATGACGGGGGTGGAGCCATACATACACGAGCACAAGGAAATGTTACGGAAACAGAATCCCTCGAAGCCAGAGATTTGGGTCACCAGAGAACATAATAGGAAGTTTGCTGGGTGGATCGAAAATAGAGTCCTGCAAGCTTCTGAGGGCGATGTAGATGAAGATGTTACATGGTTGGCCAGAGGGCCTAGATTTACTGTAGGGACTTGGCAGGGGTATGACATCAACGGCTATTCATTTTACACAAAAACTCAGGACGAGAAGAGTGCTATGCAATGTAGTGGAGTGACACTACTTGCTATTTCGGAGGATGCCAGGGCAGTAAGAGCACTCGACTCATATTACGGTGTTATTGAGGAAATATGGGAGCTCGATTATGTATTACTTAAGATTCCTCTGTTTCGATGCCAATGGGTCGAAATCCCTCGAGGTGTTAAAGTCGACAATTATGGGTTTACTCTAGTCGATCTCAGTAGAGTCGCACACAAAGATGATCCATTTATACTTGCTGAGCAAGCCACACAGGTGTTCTACATCGTTGACCCGGCCAACCCAAAGTTGCACGTTGTCCTTCACAGTAAGAGACGTATTGTTGGGGTCGAAGACGTTGTGGATGAAGAAGAGTACGATCAGTTCGACGAACTACCTCCATTTTTAGATGGAATCCTTCAATCTGTCCCTACCGAAGATATTGACGAAACAAGTTACCTGCGAGACGACCACGAAGAAGGATTATGGGTGGACAACCATTCTTGACTAATTTGCAATATGTAAGTGACGTATATTACTTGGATCGAAGAATGTTCAAATCAATTTTCAAAAATTCTTTGGGAAAACATACGTGATGCATTGAGAATCATTTCTGCAAATTTTCATTTCAATTGGAGTATATACTTGATTTGAGCAATAATTGATTCTTTTCACAAATATATATGAAAACTGCAAATTTTCATTCCATGATTGGTCTTTACTGTTATTTTATTTCAAAATTATTGCAAGCCATTTGCATGGGGTTTCAGGTGTCTTTACAAGTGCAAAATGATGTACTGAGACCCATCTGTATTTGTCCTCAGGAAATACCTTTAGATCAATTTAACAGTATTATACTATCGGTTTCAACCTCCAAACCGATATGAAATTAACATATACTATCGGTTTATTGTCATAACCGATAGTAAATACAATACAAAATGGTGTACTGAGATCCTCTGTAATTCTTCTAAGGGAAATCCTTTAGGGTCAATAGCATTGTATTTTACTATCGGTTATAACTGTGAAACCGATATGAAATTAAACTATACTATCGGTTTATCGTTCACAACCGATAGTGATTTACACTGTGTTATTAGCCCCTGTTCTTAGTTTACTATCGGTTTAGTGTTCACAACCGATAGTGATTTACACTGTGTTATGATCCTCTGTTCTTAGTTTACTATCGGTTTAGTGTTCACAACCGATAGTGATTTACACTGTGTTACGAAAACCCTAACTTACATGTTTTTACTATCGGTTTTGTGGTGATGAACCGATAGTAAATATTCATTTATTAGGTTATAACCTGCACGATTTTCCCTCCAGTGCAACTGATCACATTCCAAATCGAAAAATACTCGCGCGGAAAACCCTAGAATCGCCAACGTTCGCTTCTTCGCTCCTCTGCGCCACTGGTTCTCCACCGCCTCAGGCATTGCATTGCGGCACCGCCTCCGGCATTGCATTGCGCCACCGCCTCCGGCCACTCCACGATGCACTGTAAGTGTTCTTGACCAAATCGCTCGCGTGTATTGCTTAATTTTGTATGCAATGGTTCATATCCCGTTCCATGGATTACAAATAGAAACCTAGAGTAAAATTCATGAACTACAAACTTGATAGCTATGAGAATGACAGAATTGATGAAAATCATAGCAATTTGTCATACAGTGTAGTTCACTATCGGTTTCTTACTCAGAACCGATAGTAAATACCATAAACTGAATTTTCTGTTAATTATATCCCATTTCTAATTTTCATCTGAAATTTTGGTTCATTTATATTTTAACATACCTTATGTTCCTGCTGAGCAATTACTTTATGTTCCTGCTGAGCAATTTTGGAAATTTTTTCTAATTCAGACTTGATTACTATCGGTTTGACTTGGAAAACCGATAGTAAATAGTAGTGCCATCATAGTTTGCACAGCTAATATGAATTTTCTGTGAATTACTTCCCATTTTCTAATTTTCATCTCAAATTTAGGTTCATTTATTTTTTAACATACCTTATGTTCCTGCTGAGCAATTACTTTATGTTCCTGCTGAGCAATTTTGGAAATTTTTCCTAATGCTGACTTGATTACTATCTGTTTGACTTGGAAAACCGATAGTAAATAGTAGTGCCATCATAGTTTGCACAGCTAATTTGAATTTTCTGTGAATTACTTCCCATTTTCTAATTTTCATCTCAAATTTAGGTTCATTTAAATTTTAACAGACTTTATTTTCCAGCAGAGAGATTAACATAGTTTGCACTGCTAATCTTTTAAATTTTCCTGAATATAGACCTTAGTACTATCGGTTTTCCTTTCAAAACCAATAGGAAATATAGTATTTGTTAGTTTGCACTGCTCATCTGAATATTCTGTGAATTACTTTGTCATGTACCTTTCTTCATATCAATTGGATGGTTTGTTTATGGTATTTTAGGTAAAGCCACGTCGGCATCTTCCTCGGCTGATACTAGTGATTCGGCGAGGGCAAACGTAGATGGCGCTGCCTCGTCCCAGCGCAAGAGGAAGGCGCGAGGCGCGACGATGTTGGGTTGTTTGGCCAAACGCGCGGATCTTTCCTGTGAGTTCAACCAGTTCGGGAGACCGATCGGGAAGAACGCCGGGCACTATGCTGCCTATGTTGGCTTGTTGGCGAAGGAAAGGGTGAAGATCACCGTCCAGAGCTGGAAGGACGTCAAGGCCGACGAGAGGAATAGGCTGTGGGCGGAAGTGAAGGTAAAATTAATCAAAATCACTGAACTCTTGAGTAATCACATTCCCTTGGTTTATCCTAGAGATTAGGTAAGTCCTACTTATATGCACCATTTGAAACAGGCCAAGTGGAACATCCCGGACGATGGTCCCAAGATAGCTTGCTTGAAGGACATGAACAACACGTGGAAAACCTTCAAGAGCGTCCTCGTCAGTACCTTCCTCGCTAAAGGCGAATCTCCATGCGAGAAGTACCCCTTCATAACGGAGGAGGTATGGGAGCAATTCGCCCAACAGAAGGGGACTCCTGAGTTCAAGGTATGAATGGTTCCTTTGCTTGGTTACACCATTGTATGCAGTAAGCAGTGGTGCATTAATTTTCTTGTTTCTGGTACGAAGGCCCTCAGCGAGAAGAACAGGGCAATCCAGAGGAGGAACGACCACCCACACCGGCTCGGTTCTCGCGACTATGCGGGGAAGGAGGAGCAGTGGAAGAAGGGTGAAGACGAGGCGTCGCATTTCGTCGACTCCCCTGACCTACCACTCTCCGAGATCTGCGATCAGCGATGCAAGCGCTGGTGGCTGGCCAGAGGGACCGTGTCGGCCACGGGGACTGTGGCGTTCCCAAACCCCAGGGACGTCGAGGTCGTGCAGCGACTCGTAAGTTGGCTAACTATGATCACTAGTGTGCGCACAACTTTGTATATATTTCTTCCTCACAATGGAGAGCTTTCAATGTAACAGATCTCTTGCTCGAAGGAGGCGACCGAGGGATTGTTCAGTCCCCATAGGGAGAACGACATCCTTACCCGGGCTCTAGGGAACAAGGAGCATCCAGGGCGGACGCGAACCGTGGGGGCTGTGGTGCCATGGAAGGAAGGCTTCTCGGACCCCGGGTAAAAGGCGAAGAAGCCTGGCAGCTGGAAGGAAAGGGAAGTGGAGCTATCTCAGAAGATACGGGCAGATGTGACTGCACAATTCGCGGACATGTTCGCTCAAATGGACGAGAAATATGAACGCCTAAGCCGAGTTGTGCAGTCCAAGGGTTTAGATCCAGCTGCCGAGGTCGACGCTGCCAGGCCGAGTAGTGTTGGCTCGAAGGTTCACGTGGATCTGGTGGACTTGATCGAGGTATTGCAACTCTTGAGCTATATATGCAGTTCGGCTGATGCCACTCTCGTTACGTTAGAATTGTTTCGCTAACTTGTTATAATTGTTGCAAATTGCAGAAGCCGGAGAGCTGTACCCTATTGATCAACATAGGCGACAAACCTGTTGCGGTTGCAAACGGGGTCGTATACCAGTCTTGGGAGGATGTCCGGATCCACTGCGTACCTCTGGAGCCTGGATTCGCAAAGGTACAGGTGGACATGGCCCTCCCGGGCTACAGCTCTTTTCCGTTGCCCGTCCCAACGGACGAAATGCGGACAATTGGCGAGGCATTGGGCTCGTACATACAGTGGCCCAAGAAGGGTGTTAGACTACAGGAGCTAAACCCTAGCCATTCTAGCTTACAACTTAGTTAATATACTTAATTTTCAAAATCTAATTTAAGCGTTTGTACTTAAAGTGGACGATGGATACCAGCGCACTTCCTGAGGACACCAGCCCCCCCACAACGCATGAGCGAACTCCTTCGGCCCCCATGCCTCCTCCGACGGCCTCAAACCCTTCGCCATCAAATGAGGCCGACGGCACCACACCCCAACCTTCGAAGGTATACACTCGCTCCCCGCCCAAAGGCAAGGGCAAGGCCAAAGGCAAGGCCAAACAAAGCCAGCCGGGTACGTTCAAGAACGGGTCCCCACTCGTGTCGGAGTACCTTCTGCCCAATATGGATCAAATAACCAGAAGTCTCCACGAGTGGTACCTGACCCGGTCTAGGCGCCACATCAACTTCTTGGTTCACTTCAGGCCAGCCCATTTTCACCGTGAGCCCGGGAGCATATCGGTGGCCCACGAGGATTTGTTCGACCTCCTCAACTGGCGGGAGCTTGATATGTCCATCATACGGACTGGAGTCCTGTGAGTGTGCTGTTGTCTGAAGTTATCACAGTTCGTTTCATAAATCTAATCACTTTTTGTATGCACTACTTACTAATGTCTACTTTGCATCCAGGTGCATGTATAGGCTGGCGTCGATGAGGGCATGTGACAAGGTGGGTTTCCTCGACCCAGAGAAAATAAGCCTCACGATGCTAGAGCACGACCAAGCACATGCGGAGGAATACATATCAAGGGCACTACTAGCGCAGCAGGACCGAGAGTTCATCCTTGCGCCGTACCACCAAAGGTTAGTCCATTTCCTACTAATTTAACTCATTCTTGTATGTTACGCCTAACATATGTATGAAACGGTTCGCTTATATATGCAATGTAGGGGCCACTGGGTCCTCGCCGTCGTTTGCCCATGGATGAATGAGGTCTATTACCTCGATTCGATGAGCGACAAGGTGGCGCATGTTTTCACCCTCACATGGCACATAGACACGTAAGTAACATAGTTGTCTTAAATTTTTCTCTGACTAGCTAATTAATGATAAGATATTAATCGACAATGCTAAATTAAATACAGGGCTTTCAAAAATTATGCTAGTGCTGGAGGGAGACATGACGCGTCGAAGGGCACAACAATTTCTTGGAAAGAATATGAGGTAATTAATACGGATGGAAGTACTCATGATGAGTCTTTTAATTTAAGCTTAATTAGTTCTTTCGAGTTAATGTGGGTTTATGTCTTTGCATATGCAATTTTTCCAGTGCCATCAGCAGCCACAATCGTGGGAATGTGGCTTCTATGTCATGAGATTCATGTATGACCTGATCAGGAGAAACTTTGCCCAATTCCCTAAGGTAACTATTTTTCCTGACTCAAAGTTGAACTTTAATTGGATGTGACGTACGATCCTAACTTCATACACGCATATATGTAGAGCACCATGTTGAAAGAGCAATATGAGTTGCCTCAATTGAAGGAGCTGCGAACAATTTGGGCTCAATATGTCATGGAAGAAGTGGCTATCAACGATCGATAGTAACTGACTTGTGTTGATTGTTGTATTTGTGAATATATATTGAATGTGTTGATTCATTGATTTGTGAATATATGTGAATATATGTGAATAGATTCATTGATGTATTTGTGAATAAACTCGATCAATATGTGCATAAATTCAGTCTGTCCAATGCATGTGTATATTACTGTATTAGTGTATTTGTGAACAAATTCAATATGTGAATATTGGTGAATATTTGTAAATATTGGTGTATTTGTGAATGATCCAATGTATCTCTGTATTGCTGTATGTATATTGCTGTATGTATCTCTGTATTACTGTATGTATATTTGTAAATATTTAGTACTAACCGTGCCACTACATAACCGATAGGAAAAACTAATATTACTATCGGTTATATACTACAACCGATAGAATAAAGTTTCCAGTACTAACTGTGTCCACACAATACTAACGGTTCATATTTAGAAACCGATAGAATAAAGTTTCCTGTACTAAACGAGTCTACAAAATACTATCGGTTATATAATATAACCGATAGAATAAATTTTTTAGTACTATCGGTTATATACTACAACCGATAGAATAAAGTTTCCAGTACTAACTGTGTCCACACAATACTATCGGTTTATATATAACAACCGATAGAATAAAGTTTCCAGTACTAAATGTGTCCACAAAATACTATCGGTTTATATAAGAGCCGATAAAAAAAACTTTTAGATTATTATCAGTTTAGATCATAGCCGATACAAAAGGCCTAAACAATACTATCGGTTTATATAAGAGCCGATAGAAAAAAATATTTAGATTACTATCGGTTTAGATCCTAGCCGATACAAAAGGCCTAAACAATACTATCGGTTTTTATATGAGCCGATAGAAAAAACTTATACAATACTATCGGTTTAAAACCGAGCCGATAGAAGAAATAGTCGATAGCGATTAGTGAACGTTGGGATTGTAGATGTTTTACTAACGGTTTTTGAACCGATAGAAGTGTGCTGCCCTCTACTATCGTGCGGACCACTGTCGGTAAGAGAACCGATAGTAGAGTGGATTTTTAACCGATAGTGAAAAGCATTTCTGTAGTAGTGAGACAATGTTCGGCCTGTGCAAACCGAAAACATGACTTTACCATTTTTACTCTAAACTCAAATCTGGGTATTTGGAAATGCAATTCTTCTATTTTCTCGCAGATATATTTGCTGACACTCAGCAAAGACCACGACCTAGTTTGATTTAAGAACATAAAGCTACTGGTCGAATATCCAGTCAAAAATAGGTGGTCGGGTGGATTTGGTCGAGCGTACGCAATCGAGCTGAAAACTGGTACGACTAGTTTGAACTCCTACGACCACGACCAGCTCCAAACAAAGATACGATCAGAATGTACAAATAAGACCACGACCGGCTCTTGTAATAAAACATGTTGCTTTAGCTGGTGACCACGACTAAGTGCAGTTTTCAAAACATTGTCTTTAATGCAAACAAACTACACTTAGATTTTCTAGCAATGCAAGGGGTGATTAAGAACTAGTGCAAGATGATATGAATGCATTTGAGCTTCCATACTAGATCGACTCAATCTACTAGTTTCTGACCCCTTTTAATAGTACAGTCAAACTAGTAAAAAGAGGTCCTATCAAACCGGTCTATCTCTAAATACCGAATTTTTTTTCCAAATAACCCAAAAAAAAAACAAATTCGAAAACTAACCCGTACCTTTGTAATTTTGCAAAAATGGCTCTCTGTCTCGAACGCGGACGCGCGACTGATCTTCGGGCTAGCGACTGAAGACGTGGCACGGCACAACACCCCGCTGGCCCAGGTGCCGTGCCACACCACCTTTCAATCGCTAGCTCGGCTAGCGACTGAAACCCGCAACGTTTCTGTCGCTAGCTCATCTAGCGACTGAAACTCTACACCCTGGGGACAAATACAATTGAGAAAATTTTGGCCTGTGGTCGCGGTCGAAGGACTTTATGATGATTTCGCTTGGGAATTAGAACTTGTTTGCAAATCTTGAGATTGAGAGGGTTGATTTGAGATGTAATTTCACACAGAAGTGTAACTTTATTCTAGGAGCTTGTTCAGCAGGAGTTTCGATGAAATTCAACAAGATTCGATGATTTTGGGATAATTCGAAAACAGGGTACTTTAGGGTAATTAGGGTAATTAGAGTTTCAGAAAATGGCGAGACTTGAAACTGAGGCCTCGGATGAGATTTTGAAGTTAGGGTAATTAGAGTAATTAGATTTAGATCGAAGTTTGGAGATGAGATGTGGGTTTTAGCCTTTTTAGGGTCCGCGGAAATCTGAAAAAGGTATAAGCCGCGATAATTCTGGGTTGATTTGCGAAAATGGGCAAGAAGACAAAGTTTTGGCATCGGTACCATACAAGTACATACTAATTTCGCATTTATACCGTGCTTTTGATACCTAGTTTTGTCTCGTTGGTTCGACGCATTTGTACGAAACCAGACATCTCTGCGCAAAAGATGGTAGGTGCAAAAGCCGAAAAGACTAATCATACGAAAACTGAAAAGATGAATAGGTAAAGGCTGAAAAGCAGAAATGCAGTCATACAAAAGTAGAACAGTAGAAAAGTGCGACAGAAAACCCCAAAAAGTTGGAAACCTAACAAAAATGTACGACAACTGAATAGTCCGAGAAAATCCTACATTGGACTACTGCCCCCTCCTGCCCCTCTGTGGGGGGGGGGGGGCTGATACTGCGATGGTGTGTACCGAGAGGGGGGCTGATGATCCCTGACGCACCGCCTCCTCCCTGGTGGTGTCTGCGCAGATGGCAGAGACTAGGAAGGCTGTGTCGGCTGCGTAGGATGCTGCTGTGCCTGGTCGAGAGGCTGGTTCCATGGAGGAGTATCGAGCTCTTCATCCGAAGAGCTATCGGCAGGCACGAAACTCGTGTGCGGTGGTGGAGGGCGCGACGACGACGGACGATCCGCTGGTGGCAGATGCGGTGAAGGACCCGGTGCCGACGGTGATGGTGGGTGAATCACGGTCAAGTGAGGTGGCAGCAGCACTCTGAAACCGACCAGAATCTGATCGACCTGCCGCTCGACCTCTGAACAATATGCGTACACATCGTCGCTGGGTATGGTGGGTCCGAGGCGGGACCTGACCATCATGTCCCGTGCACCAGCGGAGATGCCGCCGAGGATGTCTAGCTGTGCACACAAATTAATGCAATTATAGAATGACAATCCATGTGAAATTTAGGTTGCAAAGAGCTAAGGAACTCATAGAAGAGTGGATTCGCCCAGTTAGGCGTCGATCGTAGCGGTCGTCAATGGTGGCGGGAGGGATGGGCTCATCAGGCGCGGTTGGTGGACCCCCGGCCAATCGATAGATCGTGCGAGGTTGGTACCAGGACATATAGGAAAAATGGATGTCGTGGCTGTACGGCCTGTGCTCCTCGACCGTGCGTTTGTGGGCCCAATCCATCCACTCCTGCACGTAGGGCTACTGCCGACGAACGAAATCGTCCCTCACTCGACCCTTCCTGGATTGCTTGCGGACAAAGCAATTAGTTAGTGACGGAAATTTTGTATAAAATAACATGTGAATGTAATGCATATTTGACATACTTGTGGATATGGTGTGGGATCTGTCGAGGAGGTGGCACGGGGACAAACTGGCGCAGGCCGAACTGGCGCATAACTCGCTCAGGCGAGTAACCCTCAATCATGTGCGAGAAGACGAGCAGAACCTGGGTGCACCAGTACATAGCATCCTGCGTACAAAGAGAAGAAAGGCCGACTGGAGCGACGGATTGGAGGTTCGCGGTGGTCCACGGATCCCAGATGACGTTGTCGTCGAGAAGCAGATCGAAGCCTGTGGCGTACGAAGGATAACAGAGGTGCGCCTGATCTGTGGCCCACCTCAAACTCAGCTTAGCCCACCTCCATCCCATCACGGGGCCGTCTCTTGCATCCTCGGCTAACGCGAACTGATCCCGCGGAACCAGCGGTCGACCGATGGGGAAATGCTCGTACGACCACATCTGCAAGAGGATGGCGCACCCAGCGAAAAGAGAGCTGACCTGGTCTTTGCTCGTGGTGTCGCACAACCCCCTGTAGGTGTGGCAGAGCACGGCGGATCCGAAACTGAACCGCGGCACGTGCCCCAGGGCCGAGTCGACAATACTTCTAGCGAGTTGAATGTACTGCCACTCGCAGATGTCTCCGTGGGTGCAAGGGAAGAGCAACCACCCAAACAGGTACAGCAAGTACGCCTCAAGGTGGCACCTGAAGACCTCCTCTGGAGCGGCCGGGGGAGCGCACCATCGTGCACTGCACGAAGGTAACTCTGGGGAACTCTCGCGTCCTGCGCAAACCCCCCCCCCCCCCCCCCCCCGTTGGCCCTACTCCCTCGAAGCGCTGTAGGAAATCTAGGCGCCATGCAGCTCTCTCGGTGGCCGCTGGGACATATATCTCCCCGCGGATAGGCAGGCCAAGCAGCATGTTGACGTGCTGCAGCGTGATAGTGAGCTCGCCAAAACTGAAGTGGAACGTGTGCATCTCGGGCCTCCACCGATCCACAAGCGCAGTAATGAGGGCTCGGTTGAAAGGGAATCGCCTCGCCCGATCTACCATGTGGGCGAACGGCAACAGTCCGGCCTCGAGCAAATAAGGCGCGAATTGGGAGAACGGTGTCCTCATGCGCAGAGATGGGAGAACGGTGCCTTGTAAAAGGCGTCGAGCACGATGACGCTCCTGATGGTGCTGTGCAATCAGCTCGGAAAGCTAATGGTCGTCCGCCATACCTGCAGTTGACACATATTGGTTGAGAAGTTGAAACACTCAGTACATAAACAAACATTCAGCACTACTTACGAAAATTCACGAGAAGGCATTAGGGAAATTAAGTACAACTGATATAGGGAAATTCAGTACAACTCACGACAAAACATTCAGTAGTTCAAACATTACAACATTACAGTTTTATTTAGGAAAATTAAGTACAACTCATACAGGGAAGTTGTATTGCTTTAGTTTTGCGACGAAGTCGATGCGGCTGCCACCCGCGGGCATCGATTTCTTGTGTGACCAGGCTGCCTGCAAGCACTGCATCTACGTAGGTCATCTTCACGCTCCGCTGCATCCATATCGTTATTTATCCTCCTGGATCGACGTCGGCCGACATGGCCTACGAGGAGCCTCTTGTCTGGGATCCACGTGATGGCATCTTCCAGGGATAGTTGTCGATAGCTTTCCCTCGCCGCAAACCCATTGAAGACACCATCCCAGGTTTTCCACAGGTACTGCAGAGTATAATAGGTTGAGATGTACCGCGCCAGATCGATCTCAAGAACAGAGCAGGCAGCGATGACATGCGAGCAAGGAATGTGCAGCAGTTGAGGCTTGTTGCATGTGCATTGGCATCTGCATTTGAAATTCGACATTCGTGGACCCGACCAGCCCGCAATGTGCTACGGACATGTTTGTGCCTTAGCCGAACCCCGTACTTCCCATGCAAGCGACTCAGCACTGTGACATCATGTGTCAACGGCTTTCTTTTCCGAAATTCGAGGTAATCATTAATCTTTTTCGGCCACTGTACTAAGGGGTCCTGCACAAGGCTTAATGCCGCCAAACTCCTGCTGTCGTAGTACGCTACTGTGCGATAGAATGTCATCTCAACTATTGCAGTGAGTGGTAAGCATTGCACACCTTTCAGGACGAAGTTGTAGACCTCGGCCAGATTTGTCGTCATGATTCCGTACCGAGCCCCACCTGTGTTGTGAAGCAACGCCCACTTCTCCATTGGTTTGGGCTGAATCCACTGATTGAAACTGAGACGGCCCCGGCGGCTTCCCGCGCCAGTATCCCCGCGATCTTCTGCAACGCCTGCCTGTTGCAATTTCGCCAACGTACTTTCCTCCAGCGACTTCCATATTTGTGAGAACTTTGACTCTTGGTTCTGTTTGGCAAGCCGTTTGAACACGAGCATCAGGCGCTTGCTCTTGAAACGACTATGAAAATTCGCGCCAAGATGCCGAGAACACCAACGACTCTGCAAGTCATCCCAACTCAACGATGGATCCACTCCCGATTGCATGTACTCCATCGCACTCAGCATTCCTCCATTTCGATCATGAATCAAGCACACGCGCTACCGGTCTTTCACGACCTCATTCTTCAATGTGCCCAAGAACCACAGCCAACTGCTATAGTTCTCCCCCTCAACCACGGCATATGCTATGGGGAGAAGCTGGTCATTGGCATCAACAACCACGGCAATCAGCAGAGTTCCCTGGTATTTTCTAGTCAAAAATGTTCCATCAATGCAAAGCACGGGTCTCATGTACCTGAACGATGCAACGCACTGTTGGAATGCCCAGAAAAATCTCCGCAGTACCATGCACCCAGGAATCACAGCACCCTCGGAGCCGATTGCCGGTGTATCAACAATTGCGGTGACTGTGCCTGGATTTGCTTCGCATATGCGCCGCAACAGCCTCGGTACTATGTTGTATGCCTCAACATATGTACCAAAAAGCTCCTCCAGCGTCTTCTGTTTAGCCCTCCATGCCTTCGCGTACTTGATATTATAACCGTACTTCTCCGCGACATGTGCAATTATCACTTTCGATGTCATTGCCGTATTTTCCTTCACTACTGACATTATCAGACTGGCAACAAAACTGGAAGTGATATTTCTATGATGCTGTGCCATGCTCTCAGCCAGACATCCTTGGTCTTCGACTCTGGTCACCCAAAAGAACGGGCCATCTTGTGGCCGAGTGACATGGACAATTCTGGACTAAGCACCTCACAGTCCACAGGCTCGGATTTGATTTGACCACCCGGAATGGCCTATTTAGTGAAACAGCCCACACAGTTATGGCTTTCTTTACATCCTTTTTACTCCGAAACAACTGTCCAAGCTGGACAGTTGATTCATTATAGGACCATCGCGAACCCAGCTCATCACGAACCATAGCGCTAATCAAGGATGATGGATCAGTTCACTCACTTATAGAATTCTGCTGTTCCGTGGGTTCATCAGGAGATTCATACATTTCTGACGGATCAGTATACTCCTCATTAAAATTCTCCTCCAATTCTGGCAGTTCTTCAGCTGCATCTACTTGATGGCCACCAAATGGAGTTGTATCTCTCACAGTTTGCAAAGGTACACTGCCAGTTGCACTGGCATTGGTACTGCCACCTGCACCGGTATCGACACTGCCACCGCCATCGTGACCTCCAATACATATATTAGTGTTGCTCTTTTCTCTTTCTACTGAATGGCTGCCCTCCGAACTATGTGCTAAGATTTCAACATACAGTATGATGATTCTGACACCATAGCCTGGATTTGTCACAAATTGTCGAAACGAACCCCATGATTTGTCACCTTTCAGTCTCTTCAGTACCCATTTGTTTCCATCCGGAACCATGCCTTCGACCCTGAGATTATCCGTCGCAACATTGAGTTGTAACAGGTCGACTAACCACATCTCCAAATCATTGAAAGACATTGACTGTGGTTGTCTCATTTGACCGTAAACATGCATACAACCACCAAGATCATCACCGTTTGCTCCATTATGGATTACACCAGCTCCGTAATAAACGCAAACCGTACTGGGTTGCTCCATAGCCTAATCCATTTGTCATTCTGTGTTAGGTTTAAACAGGATAGTGCAACGATGCGCAATAACTGTAGCAGAGTGTATAATTAGAGGACCAACATTGCTCAAAATACTAGAAAAAACATGATTTATCAAACAACAGAAATTTTCCCCTCTCCCTCTAAACCCATGAGGGAAAGGCCAACACGGTGAGGGCGACAGCGGTGATGACTACGGCAACAAGGCCGCGATCCCTAACCCTAACCCTAACTGATTGACAAACCTACCCCTAACCCTAACAAAAAAACCAACCCTTAACCCTAACCCTAACTGAAAACTAACCCTAACCCTAACCCTAACTAAAAGACAACCCTAACCCTAACCCTCAATCTATATATTATCAATCATTTTAATATACCTACTAATAAACGTTTACATCTACATATTAACAAATATTTTAATCTACGTGCATACTAATAAAATTCAAATTTGAAAAACATCACATTTTTTAGTCCATCACATACTAATAAAGTATAGCTTCTGCAAATTTTTAAATCTACGAACATACACTAATATACAGGTTCTTTAAATTTTTTAGAAGATTACATTCACGCATTTACCATCCGTATAAAAATATAATCTAAATCATATCTAAATATACGAGTTAACAATCTAATTATTCTAAATATATGAATTAATGATAATATACCTCAGTGAACAGATTTGAGGAACCTTAAAATTTTTTTTCTCCTCCTCTTTATTCTCTCCTCCTCTTCCTTCTCTTCTCTTCTTTCTCTCTGCTAATTTCTGAATTTTCGGAAAAATGAAATGGCCGTACTGTGTGAAAGTGACGCGTGGTGTTTAAATACCGTTTCAGTCGCTATTGGGCTACACGATTTTTGCTTACAACCCTAAAAAAAATAACCCCTCTCCCTTTAAACCCATGCGGGAAAGGTCAAGACGGTGAAGGCGACAGGGGTGATGACTACGGCAACAAGAAAACTAACCCTTAACCCTAACCCTAACTGAAAACTAAACCTACCCCTAACCCTAACAAAAAAACCAACCTTTAACCTTAACCCTAACCCTAACCCTAACTGAAAACTAACCCTAACCCTAACCCTGACTAAAAGACAACCATAACCTTAACCCTAACCCTAACTAAAAGAAACTTTTCAAACTACATATTAACAATCATTTTAATATACATACTCACAAACGTTTACATCTACATATTAACAAATATTTTAATCTATGTGCATACTAATAAAATTCAAATTTGAAAAACACAACTTTTTTAGTGGTTCTTCAAATTTTTTTAATCTGCGAACATACACTAAGGTTCTTTCAATTTTTTAGTTCATCACATTCACGCATTTACCATCCGTATAAAAATATATTCTAAATCATATCTAAATACTACTAGTTAACGATCTAATTAATCTAAATATACGAGTTAAAAAAAATATACCTCAGCGAACAGATTTGAAGAATCTCCGAAAAAAGTTTTTCTCCTCCTCTTTCTTCTCTTCCTTCTCTCTCTCTCTAAACAGATTTCAGTAATTTCTGGAAAAATTCAAAAAAAATGAGCTCGCCCGTACTGTGAAAGGGACTGCTGTGGTTTAAATACCCCTTTCAGTCGCTAGCCGGGCTAACGATAAAAACGTTGCGGGTTTCAGTCGCTAGCCGGGCTAGCAACTGAAAGGTGGCGTGGCACGGCACCTGGGCCAGCGGGGAGTTGTGCTGTGCCACGTCTTCAGTCACTAGCCGGGCTAACGACTGAAGATCAGTCACGCGCCTGCGTTCGCGACAGATGGCCGTTTTTGCAAAATTAAAAAGGTATGGGTTAGTTTTCGAATTTGTTTTTTTTTTGGTTTATTTGGAAAAAAAAATTCCCAAATACCAGGATCGATAAAATCCTAAGAAAATGATCCTTAATCTTGGATCTTACCTTCGGTGAAGCTCGACCTCGTGAAGCTTGACCTCGCGAAGCTTGACCTCGCTCAAATGACTCATATCGACCTCAACCTCCATACACCCTTGCTCACATTCATCTCGCAACCATTTTGAGACTACAACACATACACTCAATGAACAATGTTAGTTTCATAGTTAGGTTGTCATTAATCACCAAAGAAATACTTCACAAAGGAGTTAAATCAACAATTTCTCTTTTTAGTGAAATGACAGAACCATTTTCAATAAACCACAAATGAGTAAGAGATGAAGTACACAATCATATAGATCCATTTATGATAAGAAATAAACACATGATCCATATTACTTACGTCATGATAAAGATAAGCATAAGCTTGATGTAAGCACAGATGACAGACATGATGAGCTCTTCCTCAACATATGCATCGATATTAAAACTCGACAAGGGAAACATCAATTTGGGGTTTAACACATGACACTTCAATTGACAATTAGAACAAGCTCAATGCAAGCATAAATAACTAATATGAAGAGCTCCCCCTCAACATATGCATTGATATTAAACCACAACAAGAGAGACATCAACTTTAGGTTTAACAATTAACATTTCAATTTACTTGTGCTAAAACATGGTTTATCCAAATTGTCATTAATCATCATAGGGTTTATCCAAATTGTCATTTAATCATCAAAACTGTCATTATCCAAATTGCCATTAATCATCAAAACCTAGATCCAACAGGTCGCACATGTCGTACCATGACCGCAAGTACTTTCCTATGGTTGCCAAGAACCAGGGGAAGAAACGTCGGGTGATCCAAAGACGTTCTGGATATAGCCCAAGAACCATATTTATTTCGTGCAAATTGTAAATACTTATTATCATAAAATCCATATCTTATGCTGTATCCGCCGACACTATGGTCGCAGAGATATCTACCTATGACCAGACTCTCTCGCAGATACAAAGTCCAATCTCATTAAAGTGGTCGCAGAAGTACGCAACCACCTTATACCTTGATCCTTATGATTATCACTGAGACAATCTAAAGTCCTTGACAAGGTAACCGTCAAAGGAGGTTAGGATGGTGAGACAGTTCCCCGACACAAAGACAAAGCGGCCTAACCACCACGTAACCATGATCTCCGACAATCACCACCCACGACCCGCAGCTCCCACTTTGAGGCGATTATGGGCGATCGTGGGATGTCCCTTCAGGAGGATAACTGGCATCCTCTTCGACAAGTATAAGAAGGCCTCCAAAGAAAGGATCAAGAGAGGACGATCAACTACAGAGAAGACTAGGCTTAGCTAGATAGAATTAGCTAGCCCAAATACATTGTAGTGATCTCTCTGTAACTCTTTTTCCTACAGTCAAATACACAGGAAGTAGGGTCATTACTTAGCTATGAGGGTCCGAACCTGGATAAATCTCCCATGTCCTAGATTCGTAGATACCTTGAATACCTTGGTATTTGTGTGATTGGCTCCTTTCATCATCCACCTCACTTTTTCATAAGTTCAACAGAAGGAGCCTCGGGTTCCGATCGTTGACAAATATTTTCTCATGACAAAATTAGTTGGATATTGAAAACAAGTTATCAAAAAGGTATCATATTTCTTCTCAGGTTTGTATTGTATCTATATTCTATCTAAAAACCAACATGTTGCGATAAGTTTAAAATTTAAAGGCCCAAATTGTTTCAATTTATGGCATGAGTAATTGGGTTATCTTGGGAAAAATATGATGTGCTGAATTAAAAGTAACTCTGTTGGTCATTATATTTAGGATAATAACTTCCCTGCTGAATAGTTTGTGAAGCATGTGCAAAAGACAAATTTGACTTTTTAGGTATTTTATGGTTTTGATAGATGCTTCTACTCAGTGGACTCATGTATGTTTGTTGTCCACCCAGAATCACATTTTTGCGGAACTAATTGCCAAAACTATAAAACTAAGAGCCCAATTTCTAGATTATCAGATCTAATTCATTTGAATGGACAATGCTGGAGAATTTACATCAAAATGTTTCGATGGTTATTGTATAGCTTTTGGCATAAAAGTAGAGTATACAGTACCTTATGTCCAAACTCAAAAAAACTTAGCAGAATCTTTGATTACTTGAATTAAATGAATTGATATATCTCTACTACTCTACTAAAAAATTATAAATAACCCACCAGTAATTGGGGACATGCAATTTTACATGTTGTTGCATAAATACAAATCCAACCCACTACATATCATGATTATTCCCCCTTTTCAACTAATGCATAGTAAAAACTAATTAAACATTTCGCATATGTGAGTTTTTGGTTATGCAACATATGTGCTAATAACACCACCACATCGTACATGTACATGGGTATATATGTTGGATTTGATGCTCCGTCAACTATTAATACCTTGAGCCCATGATAAGGGATCTTTTTATGGTTTGGTATGCTAATTGTATATTCAGTGAAGATCATTTCCTGGCATTAGGGGAGAAAAAGGCTCAAATTTAAAATATTGTGAAATTTCATGGGATGAAAAATATTTTCAATATATAGATGCATACACTAGTAAAGTTGAACTTAAAGTTTAAAAGACAATTAGTTTGTAGAATTTAATAAATAATCTCACACATTCATTCGCTGATCATAAATGAGTAGCTAAATCATATATACTTGCATTAAATGCACCATAAAGAGTGGATATACTCTGGAAAAATAGTATATCTATTGATGCATATCTACGCCAGAAGCGGGAGAGACTTATTGGTGCTAAACCTATATGCGCGGAAAACAAGGTGTAACAATGATAGTCGAACACTCTTTAGATCTCATAAAGAGACTCACCTTAAACGAAAGAAGCTTCCTGAAGAGGTTCGCCCTTAAGACGAGAACTCTAGTAAATTAGCATGAGCATAATATAATTTTAATAATGTTGGGGATGAAGTAGTTATGAATTTCATGAATATGTGAGAAACTTATAATAGAAATACTAATGCATTTGACAAGTTCTTTGCCTCCATGATGGGTTATTCCATCTCAAATGATAATCTAGATCCAAAGCCTAAATCGATAGCCAAGTGCCAGAAGCGTTCAAATTGGGAAAAACATAAAAGCAATTGAGGCTGAGCTAAACTGACTGAATCAAAAAAGTTTTTAGATCTATAGTACAAATGCCATAAAATGTTACCTCTATAGGATACAAGGGATCTTTATAAGCAAAAGAAATGAAAATGATGAGGTGATGAGATATAAAGTAAGATTGGTGGCTCAAGAGTTCATGCAGAGATCCGGTATTGATTTTAAATAGATTTATTCTCCCGTTATAGATGGTATTACGTCGCTACTTAATATCACTGGTAGCAGACATGAATTGAAATTTGTAGTTAATGGATGTTATTTGACCTTATATTTATATGAGTCAATAGATACTAATATATGCATGAAAGTCCCTGAAGGACTTAAAATTCCTAATATGAAGGAGAAATAAAATGACAACATGTACAAAATTGCAAAGGTCGTTACATGGCTTGAAACAATGGGGTAGAACGTGGTACAACTGAGTAAGTGAATTTCTCTTGAAAATGGAATATGTTAATAATGATATTTGTATTTGTGTATTTACAAAGAATTCACAAAATATCTTCTGTATTATTTCAGTACATGCTGATGAAATAAATATTATTAGAACCACAAGGGAAATTAAGAAAACAAGGTCAGGCTTAAAGGCGGAATTCAAAATAAAAAACTTTGATAAAACTAAGTAATGTCTCGGTTTGTAGATCAAGCATTTTTCTGAAGGAATATTTCTCTGCTAGTCAACCTATCTGAAGAAAGTCCTAGTGAAATTCTATACTAGTAAATCTTATCTACTTAGCACACCAATAGTCGTATAATCTCTAAAAGTGAACTAAGACCCATTCAAATCGAAGGAGAACAATGAGGATATTTTGGGACAAAACTTGGGTGTTATAGGAGCACTATTATATCTCGTGAAGTACATCAGACATGATTTGCATTCGCGATAAATTTGTTAGTAAGATATAGTGAATCTCCAATTGGAAGACATGGAACGAGATTAAACATATTCTTAGATATCTTCAAGGTACAAAATATTTTGGTTTATATTATCAAATAAATCAAAATAAAACAATGGTGGGCTATTCGAATGCTAGCTATTTATTTGATCCCCGTAATGATAGGTGTCTGACTCATTATGTTTTTCTCTGTGATGATATAGCTATTTCTTAGAGGTCTGTTAAACAAACATTAGTTGTATCTTCGACAAACCACTCAAAGATAGTTGTATTATATGAGACTTTACATGAATATGCATGGTTGAGATCTTTGATACGATACATCCAATAATCCTGTGGTATCGTGACAAATAATATTGCCTCATTGTTCTATGCGAAGACAATGTTGTTTATGCTGTATAAATAAGTAATGAATATGTCACGTGTAATTTGACAAAATATATTGTTTCAAAAAATTTTTTATCTTCACGAACTCAAAAAAAAGTAGTGAGATAATCACACAAATAACTTGCTATAGTGCAGGTAAAAGAGTAAAATGAGATTTTTTGCCGCGGCTGGGAAATTTCTATCGTCGTGGTCGAGGATCTCGTTGGAATGTCTGGGGAAACTATTTGGCAGATGCTAGAGGACCAAAGAACCAAGAAATACACATGCACTAGTATGCAAATACTTGAAGCATCGTGCGTGCGTGTTCTGGAGCAACTGAGAAGAGTTTGGTACTGTACGCGTGTGCAAATATTTCTGCTACTTCTTTGTGCAAATTGCTACTGCGCTGCTGTAATACTCTGCTGTGCGTGTGTATATAGGCCACTTTTGCTGTTATTTGTTGTGTATGTGGATACTGCAGCTGCTGCGTGTGTGCAATTGCTACCAGTGCTGCTGTATGTACTGTAGCTGCAGCTTTCTCTGTGTTGTGATGTTGCAACATTGTATTCTCTTCACCACACAGAACAATATAGGCAACATTGTATGTACTGCCACCGCAAACTATTAATTAGTACTTGCTTTCTCCTACTACAATTGACGAAAGAAGCATGAGGGGGCTTCAAGTGCACGTGTTGGCAGTGAAAAAAAAAAAGGGGTTAACTTTCTACTAAACCCTGAATTTTAGCCAAATTGCAGTATGTGTTAGTATGTTTCATAAACTTCTTGTACTTTAAACCAAATGCAATTAGCCTTGTCCTAAGTTTGGAAGAAAATTTGATAAATTTCAGTTGGCTCCTACTTTTTAGAATAATTGCAATTATAATCCAATTCTCCACTACTCATGTTATGACTACCATTACTACTAAAATTTTTGGGCTCCCTGCAAACTATTAATGAAGTTCTGACCATTTTGAAATGATATGGAAAACTTAACAACATGATAAAGAATTTTTAGGCACCAATATGGGCATGAATATGATCATGCAGATTATGCAAGATCCAAAATGACAAATGAGGTGAGAGGTTATGACTGCAACTAAGATTATGAATTTGAACAGAACAAATGTTGGACACAGGTCTTGCGAGGATCAAAACTGGCAGATGAATCTAGAAGGCCAAATTGTAAGTTTGGGATGTGACACATTACCAAAATACTCTTAGGTATTTCTATCAGTTTCCTATATAATGGATGTGTTGTGTAAAGAAATATTAAGAGAGTGAATAAAAAGATCACATGTTTTTTTTTCTATTTTTCTCTCTAAATTCTTTTATGTTCATATGTTATTTATCTGTGTTGATGATCTAAGTGTGTGCAGATGTAACAGGGCAATTCATCAAATTACTGTAGGAAATCGAATAAGCTACATTAGCAGAATTTCAAAAATTTTTACTCGAAGGCTGCAAGTAATAGATCATAGATTACATTGTTACCAACAGCGGAAACAGATTTGGTGAAGCGATCCAATGTGCACAACAACCGTTTGCTGATCGTCCTGATCAGCTGATGTAGACGACAGTGACCGCTCACAGATCATCCTAATCAGCGCAGCAATTGCAGTAGCGCCTCTACCGGTATCCACACACATCGGGATGGAACGTCGTATGATGGTATGCTAGCACCAACGCGTACGACAAGGGTTTATGGGTTATTACTTTAGAGGAGATGGCAACTATGGTTTTTCGTGATGTTCTCAAAATCCATCATACTTCTCTTTATATAGAGTCTTACAGAAAAAATCATAACATATTAAATTTCCTAATGTGATACGAATCTTATCCGAATTGTAGGAGAAGTCTAACATTAAGTCTTCATATCTGATACGAAAACTCCATAACAGATCCAATTTGAATGCAGAAAGAGTCCAACATTAGATTTTTGAGTTTGATACAAAAACTCTATAACAAACCTAATCTGAATGCATAAAAAGTCTAATATTAAGTCTCCGAATATGATACAGAAACTCCATAACAAACCTAATCAAAATACATAAGGATTCTAACATTAAGTCTCCGAATTTGATACGGAAACCCCATAACAGACTCAATCCTGATTGCATTGTTCCAACTCATTAAGTGTATAACCCTGTAGCTTTATGCATATCTAGTCACGACTCAAGAATACTTATCCGAATTGTAAATTGGTAGTGGTCCCTAGTAGGACATAGTGACCATCCAAATATACACGAAAATCATAATCAACAAACCATATAATGTACGTCTTCATGTTGATCTTCTTGCCATACGATCCTAGATTAAACCCAAGGTAGGAAATGTGCCACCCTTACACAGTTCAATCATTTTTCGATCTCATAGTGAACTGATCTTCCCGTAGTTGACACTCAACTACAACGGCATGGTCATACACTTCTCAATTCATCTATATCGAGAGACCCAGAGATATCTCTCATTATATAAGATATGCAAATTCCATATTAACTATTCACATTCCTCCGCATGGCTCATAGCATACCCGAATATTATCTTTATTACCACTCAATTAAAAATAGTGTTTGATAATATATATCAAAATATATTACTGCACATGTAGGAAACTATGACGGTTTTAATTAGGTCTAAAGATCAATCATAAATATTATTTAAGACCAACCGATGACACTTAAATGACAAATCCAAACAATTAATGCCTCAAAATGGGTTTATCCAACATTATATTCTCCAATATATGTCCATATTATTAATTTGATATTTATATCCATGGTCCATGAAACATGACTATTAATCAATATATGTTAATGTCATATTTAAAGATAATGGATCAGAGACTTTATAGAATAATATCATAAAATAAGTTTAGAGTTTCACGAATAACTTACATTTGTTGATCGAACTAAAATGATAATTTATTCAAAAACAAAATAACATATTATTTAAATGTTCATAAACATAACAAAGATTGACGAGGATTGATACCCGGGTCAGTTCAAAATAAGTGCACGATTGATTCAAGATAGATTCGAGCCAGACATGTGCCTGGCGGTGCGAACTCAAGTCATTTCGAGAAGTACCAGCCCAAGGTCGCAGGCTGTGCGCGATCAGATCGCAGTCTTTACGCGATCAGACCGTAGCTAGTGCGCGGTCAGAAGTTCGTATGCTGTGCGCGGACAGAAGGCTGAAGGTGTTGCGCGGTCAGCCAACATCTCGCGGTCAGAATTCTTTCGACCAGAGAACGTGGGATTAATCTATTTTTGCTACAGGAATATCCCAAGTATCCCGAAGATTCTTCCACATAGAGGGGCAACCGTCAGGAAGTTAATACGTGCAGTTATCCACGAATAACACGTGTTAAACCTGCGTGGGAGTTAAGAGCGGTTCTCCAAACCGCATCCAAGCAACCGTTTGATGCCGTTACGACTTGGCGCCCTTTTGACCAGTATAAAAGGGCGGCATGGTGTATCAAACAGAGGGATCGATCGAGAGATCAAGACACAACATATCTCACTTGAAGAATCAAAACAGTCAAGGCTACGGCTTAGATTAGATAGCTTCCATAAGCCTTCTAGGCTTCATTTTATACACTCATATAGGGAAAACCTTCGCTTGTGAAGGTCTTTTCTCGTCACTTTGTACTCTTTACTACACATAGTGCAATCCCAACAGGACGTAGGGCTATTACTCCCACCATCGATGGCTCGAACCTGTATAAAACTTTTCTGTGCTCCAGTTCTCCATAATTCTACATATCTTCCCGGAGGGTCACCCTGAAAAGTCTCACTATTTACAAATTCTGCATAAGTTTGGCTAAGGACCCCGAGTCCGAATCGTCGACAAAGATAAATATATCTTTGTAATTTCTCTAGGATACATCACTAATAATTACAACACTGTGGAAAGAAACTTCTATGAAACCAAGTATTATAAAACTATATGAGACCCACTTTCTAACTATTGAATGGCATGATTTGTGGTTAGGATGAACACAACTATATAATATAGATTACAATTCTATTTGATATGAATCTTAAGCACCCATTCATATAATTCAACATGCAAAAATGAGTTATATATTTTTTTTACATAAAGATCAGGTCATATATATAAAATTTTTTCCTTCTGTTCTGTTAGCAATACATATAAATACACAAATAACACCACAACCCTACACATACGACAACACCAAATCCCAACAAAACACACATAAAAATAAAAGGGATCAATCTCTATTTGCTAATCGCACGCTCTAACTATTAGGGCGTATATGTGAGTGTAATGTAATTTCTATTCATAGCAGTTATAATATCCGGTTCTTCTATGTAACTATATAAGGAATGTGATTCCTTAGAGCCCCTTTAAATCCACTTGGTAAATTTCATATGATCTCATATATTCACCTCCTATTCAGAAAGGAGCTGATTGCATGTGGAAGAAAAAAATTAGTTTACAAACCTTTTACCTCAATCCCCAACATGTTAGATTTGAAATGAATGGAAGGCTAGAAACGCAATCTATACCGAAAGTGTCAACACCCATCCCATTTGTATGACATGCAAAATAGCAAACAATCCAATAACATCTATATAGGAACAATCTAGTTAGGGATGCAAAAAAGACGAGTGAGTTAGGTCCTAACTCAATTAACTTATGAACTATAAAATTAAGGGTGTTAGTGAGATTTATGGTCCCCTATATTATATGTATATATTATATTATATCTATATTTATCGTATAAAATATACAAGATTTTTTATTTGATCATTTTTATATCTGTATTATAATATGATCTTTTATAAATATTTTTTGATTCTATTACTGTAAAAGAGATGGCTCATTATGAGCCCGAACTAAGTTGCTTGGACTCATGAGCCAATAACTCTTATTAACAGCGAGGGAAAGCTAGATCAACGTTAATGCGGCAGGATCAAGGGATGGAGACGAAGGTAAATCAGCAGGGAGAAAGGATGAGTTGAAGCACCTTCACTTCACACTTCTGCCATGGCACGTGCGTCTCGTGCATCTCGGTATATACATACATGACAAAATTACACATATTTCTTCTACCATCACGTGGTGTTACTATCGAATGACGTGACATGACAGCGAAACCATGCAGGCCACGTACGCACTCTGCAAGTCAAATTTGGCGGCATTTGTTTACCGACGACGAGGACAACAACGACCACACAAAACCAAAATATATATGGGCAGGTCAAAGTCTTCTAGATCGCTCCAGCTCATTGGTGCTAAATTACACGGTTCTGATCAAGTAACATCACCCGTAGACAGTGAGAGAGAGTGATAGCGTGAGAGGTAGCTGATAGAAGGGTGATGGTCGTACTGCACTGTAGTGAGGTTGTGGCAGTTGACGGGAAAAAAGAGGTGGAGGGAGAAGAAATGTGATGAGGAAAGAAATATAAAAATTAAATTTGTCTGGACGTGTGATATAAATTGTTTAAATTTTTTTTAAAAAATAGACACTTATATCTTAGATAACATTCATAAGATATATAATTTTTATAATCTTATTATAAAATATAAGTGATGTATGTAAATTCATTGTTATATTTCTTATCTACCCAATATTCTAAATAATTGACTATTGCGGTTCTATGGTAGTACTATAGTAGTTTTTGAACATTAATGATATGATACGAGTAAAATCACTGCTATTATATTTATGACTGCTATAAAAGTAATAGCAATCCGCTATAGTACATAGTTGAATAGCAATCACTATGTTTCATATTCGGTTTTGAGCTAGATTATAGTTAGATTATTGGTCCAACAAATGAAATCTTAATTTTTGAATGTTGTGGTCAACCATATTTATTATATTAAATATTATTTTACTAAAATAATATGTTTAGTTTATTTTTTAATTTATATTTTAAGCAGCTTATGTATGGTTAATATTTAAATCTTACAATTTTAATATGGATATTGCTTTATTTTTTATTTAGTATTTTTTTTATTAATACATGGTGTTTTGAATAATATTAAAATAATATAAAAAATTGTTAAAAGAAAACCGCAATGTAGAATAGCTTCCGCAATATCCCCCATGATCGTAATAGCTTTTTTAGCTAATATCGTGGTAATACGATAATCACTATTTAAAACATTGATTCTATCCATATTACTTCTCCACTCTCTGTTATTTATTATTAATCTCCAAACTAGTATTCTCTTTCATTTTATTTAGTATTTTTCTATTAATTCATGGTGTTTTGAATTACATTAAAAATAATAGAAATGAATTTGTTAAAATAAAACCGTGATGTAGGATAGCTTCCGTGGTAGCATCTGTGATGCGCAATAGCATTTCTTTGGCTGAAACTGTGACAATATGATAATCTCTATTTAAAACATTGATTTTATTCTTATTGCTTCTCCACTATCTCTGTTATTTATTATTAATCTTCAAACTAGTATTCTCTTTCATTTTAAAAGCATTTATGGATAGGGTAGTTTAATCATCTTCACTCAATATTTTTAATTCTCTTGAATTTAGAACTTTCTTAATCCGTGTAAATAGTTAAAATATATCTTATATGATGTTACCAACATGTTTATGTGTTCATAAATCACCACATCATTCATGCATTTAAAGCAACATCGTCAAAATAACTCACAACACCAATTAGGGGTCAAAACATATCCAACTTTAAAAATAAAAAACTCAATCTAAGCTATTTTATAGTGGAAGGATCAAAATGGACCCAAAAATAAAGTAGATAGGCTAAAAATGTATTTCCCAATAAGCGTAATGGGGAGACTGCAAAATTACCCCAGATGGTGGATCAACGTGCATGTAACCAACGGTCCAACCGAGCCATCAACAACCCACTGGGTGTTAGGTCAATCTTGACCACTTATTAGTCAAATTAATCACCACTAGTAGCTAAATCTATACTAGACTGTCATTGCATATCTCGCAAAAAGATTAGAAAATATGCTAAATACTATCTTAGTGCTCACTAGCACAGATGAGCTCATAGCTCTAAAAGGTAGGGGAAAAGCAGATAAGGTGAATGTTTAGTAGTCATCAATGCTGATCACAGCGGCCGAGACGCGCGGGGTCCCGTCGAATACAGAAAATTCTAAATTTTACATGAACCCTTTCATTGGCAAAATTACATCAGATGCCTTTTACTATCATTTTTTATGCTATTAAGATTTTCTATTTGGATTTAGAGTCAATAAGTCCTCTACTATTTAAACACATATGATCGAGTCTCTTGGTCTAAATTTTTGTTAATTTCATTAAAATAAAAGTCACCTACATGTGAACCATATATGACAAACTTGTTAAGTTAATCCCACACATCAGTGATTCAATATATTAACAAAATTTAAAATAAGGGGTTGATTGCACCCGTCTAAATAATTGGAAGACTTACTACTCCAAATTCTAATAGAAGGGATTGATTACACTAAAGATGATAATAGAGAGATTTTCAATGCAATTTTCTCTTTTATTTATAAATTAGAGTATATGTACATGAAAGTCTAAAAACTCTCTTATAATCAAGGTAAAGGAGGGGGATCTACACAAATAATTTTGTGTGTAAAGGACCCTAATGCAAAAATTCTCTGCCTCCACCTGCCAAACCCGAGATGTAAAAGAAATGTTTTAGCACAAATTGAGTTTAATTCAACAGTGTTTGGTGAGTTCGATTATGGGTTGGTGTTGGGTGTTTAGCACAAATTGATTTAATTGAATCCAAGTTTGGAGACTTGGACTGTGAACTTCTGCGGATATATTGCAAAAATTTTGCTATAAAGCTTTCTTTGGTGTTACATGACCGGTGAGCAACAAAAATAAGGAGCTAATGTTGAGTTCTATAATATTTCATGACCAATTTACATAAAAATTAAATCCGGTATTAACTAATTTACATAAAAATTAAATCTGATGTTGGTTTGATGCGGGCTAGGACCTTATTTATCTTGGTAACTCTCTTAGTCTCTCTAAGCTACTACCAAAATTATACTAGGTTTACTTGGATCCCTAGCCTAGATGGGCAAAACAGAAGTTTTCCTTGCCTGTTAGGAGCGATGTTTGCTAGATATGCTCAACACTAGTTTTGTCGGTGTTAGGAAAGTGACACAGGATTTATCTTCATGTATAACGTCTCCAACTTTGTCCACAAGGAGGCGGCAGTTTCCTCTTTAATGACTTCGCGTAGAACATCTGTAGACAAGCTGAGTTGCATGGCAGACAAAGCCTTCTGATCCTGTTCTTCCCACTCACTTTCATCCACTTTGTCCGGTTTTTTCAGAAGAGCTTTCTGGACACCGAGCTGTGTGAGAACTGCCTTCATCTGTACCTGCCAGATAGAAAAACTGATCTTGCCATCGAACTTCGCAATGTCAAGTTTTGCAGTCATAATGACAAAGTGAAAATTAGGAACTTAGATCGAAAAAATCCTGAGAAATACCAGATCATGTGAAGTGGACAAAGCATCGGCGGCTAGATGAAAATTTGTGGAAGGCTAGGGTTTTTTGTGTGGATGGCTGAAATTTTTGCAAAATATGGAACCGTGAATCAGTGCCGTTGGATGAAGTCTCTGATACCACTTGTTAGGAAAGTGACACAGAATTTAATATGGAAAAATCCCTTCAAGGTGAAAGAGAAAAAAACCACGGAGAAATAAATCACTATAATAGTTCAGATTTACAGAGTACATGGGGTGCCTATTTATAGGTCAAAAGGAATATGAGATAGAATAGGATTAGGAGATAGGAGATAGAATAGGATTAGGAGATAGAGGCATATCCCAACAGTCGGGATGGATTGTTTCTATGGGCTAAAGATTTGACGGAGAACCAAATTTTTTTGCCCAAGTGCTTCCTAGCAACAGTTAGTGTGGCTCCTGCAACCTCTGGTGAGACTCCGGCATCCTCCAACGCAACTCCAACAACCTCCTGTGTCCTCCCACATGGCTCTAGCATCCTTCGGCATGGCTATGGCGTCTTCATGCTTGGCTTCAATGTCCTCCCAAGTTGCCTCTATTGTTCATTCTCTACCACTACTAAAGAAATGACCTCTATTATCACTTCAAAATGCAATTCAATAACGATTAATTGTACCACTAGAGATAAACACGATAGTAAAGATGAATGACTTTTGTAACGCTTCATTGTCGAAAGAAGATACACACTTTTTTTATCGGTTTTCACAAAAGAATCGATAGAAGATATACCACTTTTATGTCGGTCGCTACTAAGAAATAGATAGAAGATACAAACCTTTTCTGTCTGTTCCAGAAAAATAGCTGATAGAAGATATACCAATTTTCTTTTGGTTGCTACATAGCTCCGATAAAACATTAAACTTTTCTATCGGTTGCTCAAATAGAACCAATAGAACTTTTACTATCAATTTTCTTACAAGGAACCGATAGAAGTTATCAAAGTTTTGTATCAGTCGTGTATGACTAATCCGAAAAAGATCTTACAATTTTCTATCGGTTTGCACTTAGGAACTGACAGAAGATATGTATCTTTTCTATCGGTTGGTGATAACCAATATAAGATTACAAATTTTTCTATCGTTTCCTCGACAATAACCAATATGGAAGGCTAATCTCTATCGGTTCTTTATTGACAACCAACAGAAATAATGAACATCTAATTGGCACTATATAGAATAAAGCATATGTACAGTTAACTAAAAACATACTATATTAATCAACTCAATACAAATATTTACAATACAATTCATTCAAACTATACATCATAAGTCTAAATCATATATTGAAGGGAATACTGTAGAAATCAATCTAAAATTTACAAAATTTCATTTCTGGTTCACGGCCACCTCATCCATCACATATTTTTCCTAAATTGACCTTATTTTTTGGATGACTTGTGTATTATATTTTTCAGTAGGAATGGTTATCTGCATGCATACATATGAATATATCAAGAATTAGTAAGCAGTTAGTTTGGAAGTTAAGAAGAAATGCTCAAGTGCGAGTCAGGAACAACGCATACCTGGGAAAATTTGGTGAAGCCTAAGCTGATCAGGTCGTACATGAAAATCATCATATAAAAGCTATATTCCCAAGAGCCTAGCTGTTGATGGCACTGAGATAATAATATTTTTCAAGATATTAGCTTAAACCCTCAGTCGTAAAAACTTAAAAAAACAAATATATTGACAAGCTAATTATTGGGTATGATGTAAAAGTGGTCTTATCACTTTTGTTGGCATCATGTCTCCCACTTTTTCACACGTACTCTTTGAAAGCCTCGAGTTACACACAACATTGTCAGTTATGATATACTATTATAAATATAAAGTTACGGCTATTAGTTATACTTACATTTTAAGACCTCACAAGAAAATAATCTTCCTTTAAATTTTTGCCAACAAATCGAGGTAGAAGGCCTCATTCGTCATATGTCGAATGATGATAAGGAGCCAATGGGTGCTACATTATTAGCAAAGACAAGTATTAAGACCATAATATTAGGCACAAAATACATTAAGGAATTAAATATGTAGGACTACACTAACTCCTGATGGTACAACACTAGTATGTATTCACTGTCCTGTTGTGCCAACAACGCCTTCCTCATGTCAGTTACAGGGTGCTCTAATTGTTTGTGGAGAATCGTGTTGGCTACTTTCTCCAGATCCATGAAGCCCACCATGTCGCACCCAATGAATGACACCAATTTGTACATGCAATTGCATGTAAATGCATGATGAACTATAGTAAACTTCAATAAACTATAACAAACAAAGGGTAAGTATCACAGGACCGATGTGCGGATGATGCAGATATCTAGCATCTTGAATTGGAAAAGGTCGAAGAGATCCTCGTGGTCAACATGAATTATGCTAACCTCGTGATGGAAGTGGGCCGCCTTGTAAGGCACTATAAAACCCGAGTTTCACCTAGACCAGTGGAGGGACCACTCGTGCAGTTGTTGACACGCGTCATCCATATTCCGAAGGCTACCTTGCGACACAAGTGGATACCCGTTTTTGTAGTTGAGCACTTGTTTCCCCTTTGCTTTGCCCCTCTTTTTTGCTGGTGAGCGATGATATGTCTTCTATGGGGGTGGTGTCACGGGGCCTCTCTTCTTTGCTGGGGGTGGGGTTAGTAGGCCTTCAGTGGCTATCGTGTCCTTTTCAGTGTTGTGGTCGGATTCATCAAGGACCGTATTTGAAGCTTTCTGCAACATACGAAGACGTTACTTAGTTGTTGGAAATTAATAATGTGAGGTTCAGTGCATTGGATTTACCTCTTGGAGCACAATACAATTCTTCGGCCACTGTAAGAACAAAGTTACGACATCCCGCAAAAGCTGGATACCTTCTATTGGGACAGGCCCCAAGAATGTGCCATGATTCGGTTCGACCATGTCAACCTGCACCTTCATGTAGCCCTTCCTTAGAGCAGCATAATAAACCCGGACTTCCTCCCCCCATGGATACACGAAGTTGTGCACAACCACGATAGAGGCTTCGCCTACTTTAGCAACAAGGTTGCATGACTCCGGACCCTTTGAATTTTGGAATAAATAATAGATGTTGGCAAGTACAATATTTTGATGATACATAAGGCATTAATACGATTCAGTTTAAGTAATCCATACCTTAAGTGCATCCATTGGAGATGCGACAACCTTTGAAGAGCAGTTGTTAGGCCCGCCCAACGGGGACCCAACGGGAGTAGTAGGGTTAGTGTTTTTCAACTGCATGAGAGAGGATAGCTTTAAAAATTTCTCATTCATCTCGGTGAACTTGGCCTTGAATTGTGACTAGAGATGTAACTTGGGCCGTGCCGGCACAGCACGGCATGGGCCCGTCGGGCCGGAGGCTTCTTTCGTGCTGTGCCCGTGCCGGCCCATGGGCTGTCGTGCCGGGCCGAGTTGGCCCGTTTGCTCGGTGGAGTGGCCCGGCACGGCCTGATAGCCCGCGAGCCGTAGTTCATGCCGGGCCGGCACGGGCACGGCCCGTTTGGAATTAAAAATTCAGTTTTAAATTTTAAACGTATTAAATTTATTATAAAATTAAATAAATAATTAAATATTTGAAAAATAGTAAAAAAATGAAAAGTATTTTTAAAATTGAGAAAATATTTGGCGTATAAGAGATTAACAGTAACTAAAAATTACAAAAAAATAAATATTAAAATATCATAGAAAATTCAAACAAATTCTTACAAATTTTAAAATAAACCATACATGAGAGTAAAAAATTGCAAACATATTTTAAAAAATTATAAAAATCATAAATGAGAATAAAACTTAATAATAAATATGAGAACAATTTTAGTATTCATATGAAAATGTTACTGCCTCGTTAAAAACCTTATTAAGTGAAATTCAATGGGATAAAATCTTAGTAAGGAAAAAAGAGTGAAGTAAGCCAGTAACTAATTACAAATTTATTCTGAATCTATATTTAACCATTCTAACTCGCTAGTGAACTCAGTGTCCTCCAAATTATGTTGTTCTCTTTTGATAGTGTTTTCCCAGTCTTTAAGGCAGGTGATTGCCTCCACCATCTCAGGTGCTAACATTGATCTTCTGTCTTCAATTATTTTTCCGGTCAAACTAAAAGTAGATTCAGAAGAAACTGTTGATACCAGAACAACCAAGACATCCCGCACCAACTGAGATAACGCAGGATATCATCATAGATTGTTCTTCCACCACAAGAGAACATTGTTAGAGTTGTCATGATCATTTGCAAACTCAGGATCTATGGAATGATCAATGTCGAGTTAGCGGTTGAGCTCTGCTTGTGAACTCATAGGTAATAGTATTGAAGGAGTTTTGCTTTGGCTAGAACTCTGCGAAGATGATCCGCCTCCGCCTCCTCGTGGTGACTTCCATAGCAAACCGCCAACCTTCCTCCACGTCTCTGATTCTTGCGGTGCCGGTGCTATTAGTATTTGGTGTGCACTGACAAACTTAGATTCGAACAAACGAAAAACTCAAAAAATTTCATCAGCAATGTGTGAATAACTTTCAGAATAATCAATATTTAAAGATATACCTAATTGTTGCACAGAAGATTGCAAACCAATTAATTTTAGTCTCGGATCTAAAATAAAAGCAAAACAATAAAGATGTGATATGCTTGTGAAATATTTCAAAAATTTTTGCTCCATTTTTTGTATGACAACAAAAAAATGGGGATCTATCCTATATAATTCACATAATTTTACAATATTAAAAATATGATGCAAAACTAAACAAGATATAGGATAATAAATACCAGATAATATTTTAGTAGAATCATAAAATAACTCCAAAAATTTGTAAAATCTCTCAGCAATACACCAAATATAGTCAGAAAGAAACTCACTATTCAATCGAACATTAATAAATAAAGTTAAAAGATCTTTGTATGGTAGTACTTCTTTTAACATGAGATCAGTGGAATTCCACCTTACCTTCATGTCGGTGCAAAATTTTCGAGGCCTCATATTATTGGCCTTACAATAATTTTTAAATTCAGCAACACGTATATTTGAAGAAGTAATGTAAACAATGACCGAGTGAATAGTATCTAAAGGTCCGGTCATTTCTTTCATACCTGCTTGAATGATGAGGTTGATGATGTTACAGATGCACTTTTGGTAGAGAACATACCCTCCAACACTTGACTCAAGTGTTGGAGTCAATATATCCATAGCCTTCGTATTAGCTGAAGCATTATCAAGAGTAATAGAAATAATACGATTTTCTAACTTATATTCACTAACTACAGTTAATATACGATCAGCTATAACTTCGACAGTATGTGCAACATCTATTAATTTAAAACCTATAACTCTTTTATTTAAAAAATAATTATCATCGAAATAATATGCAACTACACTAATATAATCCATTTTTTTATGGTTGGCGGACCAAATATCAGATGTAAGTGCAAAATAAAATTTTACTTTTGAAAAATTTTCTTTTATTATTGCTACTTTTTTTCATAATGTGCTAAAATATCATTTCTAGTAGTGGTTCTACTTACTTTCTTAAACTGAGGACAAAATGCTGTTTGAATTGTATTTTCAAAATTTGGACTTTCACCTATCTTAATTGGCAAATCTTCAAAAACAATAATTTTAACAAGTTGTTCCCTAGTTACCATAGGATCATAGTTCCATGCACTTATAGTGTCATCAGAGGCGAAACTTAATTGTGTTTGTTGACCGTGAGGATGTAGTTGTTTGTTTGCGTAGTTTTTCCATGACGGAGTAAATGTCCGGTCCCACCTGCAGATGCAGCTGATAATATTTTTTTGCAATATTTACAAGTAGCAATTTGTACCTTTTTTCCACTCGGGTCGACAGACTCAGATACATCAAAATACTGCCAACATTCCTATTTTTTGGCTCTTTTGCTCCCTATTGCGTTTGATGCCATTGATGGTGTAGAGGCAAAGCCCGCCATTGGAGGAAATGACATCGGATTAGGTGGTTTAATGGTCCCCTCGACGGCACTGAAATTCTCAAAATTAATATTGTTCAAATCCATATAGTACTAAAAATAATTTTTCAGTAGTGGAAAATAATTTTTAGAGTGCAAAAATACCTTTTAAGGGGAAACACAATTTGTAGAAACCAAAAATTATTTTCTTGAGAGCAAATAAAATTTTTAGAGAGAAAATCCAAATTTTTACAGGTAGAAAATAGTTTTTTAAAATAAATTAGTATTTTCAGCAATAAAAATGGTTTTTTTAAATAAAAAATTTCTAAAATAAAAAACCAGTGGATGAACTGTGTAAGATTGGAAGATTGGAAGAGAGTGTGAGAAATTTGAGTGAAATGTGAGAGATTGGAGTGAGTTGTGAATTTTTGTGTGTGTTTGGGAAATATTTATAGCAAAAAATCCGACTGTTACTTCATTGCACCTGTGCTCAAAATTTCACTGTTGATCGTGGACACGTGTCACAAAGCCGGCCGTCCATTTCGAATCGGGCCGTTGCTCGCGTGCTGGGCCGTGCCGGGCCGGCCCAACTCGCTTGTGTGAAATCCGCCCGTTGATTTCTTCCGTGTGGAGGAAATCTGGACGTCCATTTGAATGCCAAAAAAATCTACCATTCCTCACGTCCCGTGCGCATCACGCGTTCCGGTCCCGCGTGTCAACGACTCAGCGTGTCGTGCATTAAATCTCGCCATTGATTTCGGCCGCGTGGATGAGATATGGCCATTCATTTGAATCAAAAATTTAAAATTGAAATGCAAAAAAGTCCGCCTCGCGTGCCGCGCCAACATCGCATCTCGTGTCCCACATGCGTGCGCCGTGCCTCACAATGTGGCTACCTCTTAGAGTAGGAAAGCTTTTAAAGCTTAAACTCTGAGGTGATCAATGCACATGTCATGTCATGTAATGTCACCTCAGTGAATAGTGAGTAGTGAGTTTTAATTTAATTATTTAAGGGTGTCTAACTAGTGTGCATTGAGGTGATCAATGCCCGTGTGTCTCTCCCTCTTTCTTGCATGTTGGGTGATGGATTTGACCCGTCCCTGACAACCTTAGTGCTTGCGTCAGTGCGTGGGCCGTGGCTTTGTTTCACGGGCCGATTTTAGTCGGGCCGGCCCGCGTGCCAATGGGTCGCTCCGGGCCATGCCGTTGTGGGCCGGCCTGTGGTATAACGGGCCATGCCGTGCTGTGCCCGCCCGTGGGCCGATTTTTGGGGCACGACACGGCTCGGTCCCTCGTGTTGGGCTGGCACGGCCCATTATAATTCGTGCAGGGCCGTGCCGCGTGTTGGGCCAAAATGCCGTGCTTCAGGTCGGCCCGGCCCAAGTTACACCTCTAATTGTGAGGTTACATCCACTCAAATCTTCTCGGCAATCTCATTCTCCCTCGCCTTCTAGCTCCGACTCCTCTTCCTCGATTGCTCCCTTCGCTCAAAGACATCCTTCCACGGCATGATCACACTAACCGTCCGCGTTCACCCAAGATGCTCTTTGTTGTCGAGGACACGGCTGAGGACGTCATCCACCCTTTGAGGAGTGAATCCCCCATCGGTTACCTCCTTTTCTATCGAGATTTATTATAAGAAGTATTGTTAGACGAATACTACAATCGCATGCCTGTGCATATACTTGTTCATCTTTGGCATCGTTCTTACCATTTTTTGGATGACTTCGACATCTTTGGGGTTTGGGAATTTGATAGCAGTCTAGACTATCTCGCAATAGGACGAGATTGGTGCAGTAAAGGTGAGTATTTTGTCATTCTTTCATTAGGGACTAGAGAAGCGAAATGCATAAAATTGAACTAAATAGATGACTAATGAAACTAAAACAGATGGGAGAAAGAGAGAAAATGTCCGAAGAAATGAGGAGAAAGAAAGAGCTGGTCAACCTAGCAATGTTCGGTTTGTGCTAAGTCCATACGCGTGTTCGTAAGTACAAGCGACAGTGCCATAAATGTTAAGTGGTCTTGCAAAAAGAAGGTTAAAACAACTAAAGCGAATACGTCTCTCGATGGTATCAATGAACATGTATGTAAAGAGATAGCACAGAATGTTCTCCATCATCACTCTCAATCACAACCACAACCAAGAAACAAGACCTCATAACTGAAGTAATGCGCATGAACTCAAAAACCCAGCAGAATGACAATTTTCTAGTCAGCAGAAATCAAGCAATGGAACTTTTACCCCAATACCTTCATCTCTTAGCAAGCAAAACAGAAAGAGTACATAATTCAGGTTAATTTGGTAGAGAAATGATGCTGAAATAGCAATCCAGACCTCTTTCAGCTATGAGCAAAAGTACAATAGCCTTCTCAAGCATCTCAGATAAAAACAACACATGTGATTGAAAATACAAGAGATTCAATACTACAAAACCCATAAACTTAAGCCAACGAATAAAGTATAAAGAACTCAATCCAGAATCAGAAATAAAAGTACTCAAGAAGGCAATCAAAGTATCAGTTCATCTGCATGTGATTACTGGAATTGAATGTCTAGTCCTCATAGCTCTCAAGCAACCCATCATTCATTCAAACAAAAACAGAAATACCACTTGGAACACAGCTCAAGAAAACAGTTCATCCATCAGTAAATCCTACACTTGCATTACTAGATAGAGCTATAAGAGATTGTAGATAATTTCAATACTAACAATCATTTGTATTGAATCCTGAGAGTTAAGTTTGATTCAACACATTTACATAAGTGAGCATCTCATACACACATCATAGGCCATTCAAAGTTTCAGAACAAAAGAAGGGGAAAAGAATTGATCACCAATTTCTTACCGCTCAAGATGGCTGGGGTTGTAGCCGAAGCTGATGGAGGTGGTCGAGGCTGCTTGAAGAAGTTGTCGTAGGTCGTGGTCGCTAAAGATCTGTGGCTGTGGTCAAAGTGAAGGTTGTCAAAGTGGAACTGTGGTCAACGGTAGATGGAGCAGTCATAGCAGCTATGGTCGTCGCAGGTGTGGTCGTGGAAGGAGTGGTGGTCGAAGGAGATGTCAGATGAGTTTGTGGTCATGGAAGGAGTGGTGGTTGAAGGAGATGCTAGGTGAGTTTGTGGTCATGGAAGGAGTGGTGGTTAAAGGAGACGCCAAATGGGTTTGTGGTCATAGTCACCAAAGAGCCCATGGTAACACCCTGGTTGTGGTTGTTGCAGCGCTGCAATCAAAGGGAGTGGTGGCACGATTTGAAGTGGATCGGTGGCAAATCGTTGCGATGACGACTATGAGGAGAAGATCCGGTAGGATCTATGTGGTGCAACGGAGAGGCGAAGTGGATTTGGGGGTAGATCTAGGTTTCCGGCGGTGGAGGTAAGAGGTGAAGCGAGGGAGGCGCCGACAGCTTGGAATCTCCTCACGGCAAACCAGTGGTGAGGAAGTAATTGGGGGCTGAGACAAAGAGCAAGGGATTAGAAGTGAGAGCTCGCCGCAGATCACCGATTGGAGCTTGTTGTCAGCGGTGGAGTAGATGGAGGTGGCGGCTAAAGATATGTGGTGGTACAGATCCAAAGGCGAGGCGACGTGGTAGCGTTGGATCTACAGTGGCGCATGGAACAATAGTGTAGTAGGTGACAGATAGACCGAAGAGAGGTGCTAAGAAGAGTGAAGGGGTGTTGCACGTCGGCGAAATCCTGGCCACCAGCAATGGAGGTGATGAAATGGGGGATTGAGAAGAAGCAATAGGGGACTGAGAAGATGAAGGTCCGTCAGGCTCGAGGATGAAGTGGGGGAGGTAGAGCGGTAGTGGCACCGCCGGTGTGGACCTGGCCACCAGCAGTGTGCTAATCGGGGGAGAGGGAAATGGTGGTTTTGAGGAGATAAGCTAGGCCAAGGAACCAACAGTGGCGATCGAGGGTTTTTCATGGGTTGGCACTTTTGTAATTTAGCCCTCCAGTTTTATTGAAATTGCAAGATGGTCCACCTGAGTTAGGGTTTCAGATTTTGAGTCTTGACCTTTTGCAGATTTGGTCCTCTGAGTTTTGGAAATTGCAAAGAGGTCCTCAAGGCTGGCCTTAGGGTTTTGTGTGCCTTGGCAAAATTGCAATTGGGTGTTCAGATTTCCAGGATTTAGCAATTAGGCTCTAGGCTGTTAGGTTTAGTTGTTCTAGCCTCCCAGAGACACCGATTTTGATGCGGTCAGCTCCTACACATATGTAGTGATGCGTACTTCTATACAGAATCATCTGTTAGCTAGATCCAGTTGGTGAAGCTCATCCATTTAGCCAAACATCACCCGAATTGTGTCGACCTGTGATTAAAATAAAGAAAATGCACAGTCGAGATCAAATGACAGCAGATATAACTATATTTAAGTATTTAATGATATTTATTACTAAAATGAGCATGAATGAGGGGAAAGATATCTAGAAAATGTGAACAAATACGAGAGTTATCAGAATTCTACCAAGCTGGTGGATGACACGGTCCCTCTGGCCATCTACAACCGCTTGCATCACCGATCCCGTATTTCAGAGATCGACAGTTTAGGGGAGGTAGTGATGGTCAATTCCCTAGGCACCTTTTCCCAAGACGTCTCCTTTCCAGAGTACCCCCAAGATCCATGCCGGTGCAAGTGGTTGTTCCTTTTTGGATCTATTTATTTTTCTCGGTAACCGACTTTGTACAAAAGCAAGCAATCTAAGCTTATGTTAGCTCATCTATATAACTAAAAAAATTAAGAAATTTAAAACATATACCTTGAACTCAAGGGCCTCTTTCTACCTCTTGAACTCGTCCCACACCTCCTCCATGACGAAAGGGTAGTCTTCGGCAGGAGATTTTCCTTGCACTACATAATTGGTCATGTGGTAGCTCTTGAATGATTTCCATGAGTTATTCATGTCTTTAAGGCAAGCATCCCTAGGACCATCGTCGGTGATGTTCCACTTTTCCCGTTATAAACTGGTGCATCAATATTAGTTAGTTAAACATCATATGCATTTCTAGCAAACAAAAAACCAAAAAGGAAATAACCAGTACTAGTACTAATTATACCTTCACTTCCGCTCACAGCCTATCCCTCTGATCTTTCCTGAGCAACTTCCAGCTTGTCAAGGTGATCTTCATTCTCTCTCTAGCCAGAAAGCCAGCGAACAAACTATATGGGTTGGCATTCTCCCCAACTAGTCTCCCGAACTTATTAAATTCTATTTTGAGGTCAGTCCTTTTGGCCAACCACCCCAAGGTTGTATATCCTCGCTTCTTCCTACTTCCCTTCGACGGGGATTTTTCCACCACCTTGGTCACCGGCTGTGACCCAGAATCCTCACTGCTACTCTCCAGGTGTTATTCTGGGTCCTGATTTGTCGACATCTTGACCTAAGGAAAAACATGTATATTAATTAGAAGTGAAATTTCTTACTAATATATGGAATTTGAAAGTATACTAATTTTAAACACTACTTGCACAAGTTTGTATAGCATATAAGAAAACTATTTGTACACCAAACCAGAATTGAAATCTAAATTAGAACCTAGTAAGAATGCTAAAGTGAAAATGCTCTATCTATACCCTTTTCTTTTGGTTTAAAAGTCAGAACTGCTACAAAAACTAATTTCTAACAGTTCATAACTAAAACTCATACAAAAAATTCCTGCTACACGACCTATAGAGTGTCTCCCTTCATACCTTTTATATTGCTTTCTATCAAACTAACCGTTATAGTACATAATTGCTATCGATTTACAAAAACTATCTTTCATACACTACAGAAACTCCGTCCTACAAAAATTTCCCGACCAAGTAACAAGTAAATGTGGTATTTTCCTTTCGTATAGAAACATGAACATCACATGAAACACTCATTGTATGAGTATTACAGAAACATGATCATTAGATAGGAGCCTAACCCTATAGAAACATAGCTTTACACAAGTTTTCTAATCAATACCCTAAAGAAACATAAGAACTACACAAAAAGGCAAAGTAGTGTGCACTGTGCAAGTGTGACACAGAGTAAGGAAAAATTTTGCAATGGCACAAAAATTCTAGCAAGAGAAGGAAATTTGCTAGTACCTAGAAGGATTGAAGACTCGGCAGTGAACGAAGATTGAAGGCCGACAGCAGACAAAATTGCCGGTGAGATGCAGACTGACGGCGGTGAATCTCAAATGCAGGAATATCGAAGACGGCAAAGGCTAGGTTGTTTTAGGGTTCAGCTATGTCCAAATGGGGGTCTTTGTCAAAGTGGCACGAAACTTTATGCACAAAATTTTGGAACTTTTCTATCAGTTTCCAACTAAACAACCGATAGAAACAAATATTTGTAACGGTTGTTACAATTAAACCGATAGAGATTAGCAATGACTCAGTAAAGGGTGAAGCACGCTTTTTGTAACGGTTGCTCAAAAATAACCGCCATGATATGTTCTTTTGTAACAGTTTCTGACTAACAACCAATAGAAAATAGTATTTCCTTTACAACCTATAGACAGCTCCTTCTATAACGGTTGTTTTTGAAATAACTGATACAATAGTGATTTATGTAACGAATGTTTGTGTAATAACCAATAAAAAAGTAACGATTATGAATCTACACTTAGTCTTGGATGGAGTGTCCAAGTAGAAAGGTACATTTTCTAACGGTTTGCACTTAACAACTATTGGAAAATAGTGTAGTGTGCGAACATGTATGTAACTTCACCATTTCTCAGCTAATACAAAAGCAATCTTTCTATCTGTTTTGGTGTAATAACCATTAAAAAATACAAAAGGAAAAAGAAAAATAGAGTGCACTACCCAATGTAACTTATGCTATTCGGGGATATCATATCTCAAATTTAACATATCTAATTGATACCGGCCAAAGCCGTCTCGCAAGAGGATGATATTGATGTTGTATAGCAAGTATCCTATTGTTCTTTCCATAGGGACTAGAGAAGTGAGTCGCATAAAACTAGAACTAAATCAGTGATAGATGAAATTGAAATAGAAGAAATAGAGAGAGAGAATGTCAGAAGAAATAAGTAGAAAGAAAGAGGTGGTTGATTGAGCAACGTTCAGTTTATGCTAGGTCCATACGCATGTTCATGAGTACAAGCGATAGTGCTGTAAACGTTCAGTGCTCTCGCGAGAGGAAGGCAAAAACAACTAAAACGAATATGCTTATCGATGATACCAACGAATGAGCGCGTAAAGAAATAACACAAACCGTTCCCTGACTCCTCTCAATTCAATAGAGCATGCACAACACAGACCACAACATGAAAGACTCAATTTAAGACAAATTCACAAACAGCTAGAATTTCTCAATACTCGTCAGCAACAAGGAAATCAAGGTCGAATTCACTTCAGAGATTCACATGTTTCATACACAATTCAATTCAGAATAAACACACAGAACTGAAATCCTTTAAGGAGTTCCATTTAGATGACAAGTTGCATGATGCTAAGCTAGATTATCATAATATCGACTCATAAGCAGTGACAGGTGCAAGTTCACAAAATTATCAGTTCAATTAACTAGCAACACTCAAAAGAACGGAATCAAGAATCTCAAGAAATTCACACATGAATAATTAGCTAAGAATTAATGATCCGGGAGGATCTCCAAGTCCTGATCGCATGCGGCTTCGCGACCAAGTCCTGATCGCATACGGCTTCGCGACCTTAACCGTGTTCGGAAAGGATCCTCGAACACGGATGGGTCCGCGACCATGGATTGGTCCGCGACTAGGAAGAGGAATTCGTTCCCTGTTCGGAATTGTAATCCGATCTGAATGTGTATAACTAAGCTTATCTGTTTAGGATTAGTTATATGAGTTTGATACGTACTCATACGATTGGACTATAAATACCTTGTAATAGATCTAGTTTAGATCATCGAAGAGTCATAGAACTTATTTGAGTTTTAGACACTTATAGTTTCTTCGACGTAGACAAGTGTGTGTAACGTTCGATGTGTAAGCCCTCTTTGAAATAAAGAGTTGTGTGATTACTTTGGGTTTCGGGTATAAGATCCCGTTATTCCGCATATTAGAATTTGGGCGAGCCTAGTGCGAAAACCAAGGCTAGGTCTCAAACGGATCAATTAAGCACTGTTCTTGAGCACTCCAGGAGACCAAAAATACAAGAAAGAACTCAATTTCCAGAATGCCTCAAATTAACACAAAATGATGGGCTGGAGACAAAAGATGGATGGAATTCTCCCCCAATATCTCTGTTCCTCAATACTAATTATCATTTCTAGAGAGCAATAAATCAAATCAGTGATTTTTGAAACCCAGTAGACGCAAGATTGATACACTCATTGAAAATCAACAGAAGGAAGAAGAAATTTCAACTTCCACTCAAAAGAATATAACAGCTTATCAAGCACACAAAAATAGGGCTAAAATCTTAGGATAGTTTCAAATCAGGACACACAGTCAAGTAAAAATGCAAAAACTCACTGAACTTTACAATAAAGACAACAAAAACCAAGTCAAAACTCAAGGTCACTGGAACTGAGGTACAGAAACAATACGCACTGAGATGGAGTGGCCCAACACAAAGCTATGGGATGAAATAGCAATTTCGCTAAATGGCAGTTTTGAAGTCCATTCAGAAATCAAAGAATAAAGTAAGTCTAAGAAAACTTGACATAGATCAGTTTTTCAGAATAGATCATCTATGCCTTGCATGTCAGGTTCAAGAACAACACAGAGATTATGCAAATGGTGAGAGAAATTTTGGAGCAATCACAGAGAGGTATTGACAAATCACATAGTTGCTAGAAAAATAGACACTGAACTGTAAACCCCCAAGCTTCTCATCAAAGATAGCAAACACATGGGAGACAGAAGCAAAAACACAACTTAGCTCATCCTAGAATTGTAACTAAATCACTGAACAAATAGTTTTGTCACTGTGAACAAATCCAATTCAACTCATGCACATATAGTTTCATTACATACAATGTCAAATTATCCAAAATTGTAATTGGTTTCAAGAGAAGATTCACAATTGGAAGATCATGGTAAGAGCGGATGCTCGGGCGCAGAGAACAAAGAGAAGCTGCACCAGCAGTCTATAGCCTAGCAACCGTCGGCGTGGTGGACGGAGGTGATGAAGCCGAAGACGAGAGAGAAAAGAAAGAAAGATACAAAAAATCAGGCTCAGGAGGAAACAGTGGCTGGTGGCTTAGATTTTAAGTTTTGATATTTTTGCAAAAAATCCCTCTAGTTTTTTAGGTATTTACAGAAAGGCCCTTCCACCTAGGGTTAGGGTTTTGCTGTGTCTTTGCCAAAATGCATTGGGGGGTCCGATTTAAAAAGAAATTGCAGCTTAGTTCTCAACTTAGGGTTTTTAATTGTTCATGGCTCCCGGAGACTTCAATTTCAACGAGGTCAGCTCCTACGCATTTGTAGCAATGCGTATTTCTGTCTGAAATCATTTGAGGGTCAGATTTAGTTGATGAAGCGTGTTCCATTAGTCGAAATCCACTCAATTCGTGTCGACCTGCGATAAAAAGTTACAAAAGAAGTAATCCGGTCAATTAACATATATATAATTAATGTGAATGCCGGCTTTTATGACTAAAATGTGCATGAATGAAGGGGAAAATATATAGAAAATAAGCACATATATGACGAATGTCACTAATTCAATATATAAAAGGAATACTTCACAATCTTTTCTTGCCATATTCAACTATTTGGTATCAAAAATGGTTCTCGACCCATAAGCCTTCATCATGATCGGCTTATACATAATATGTCTCATCGATATCTTCGACAAGGACTAATTGCATGCCAGTTAAAAAAGAAGGTATTTTATCAATTGATTGTACTTGTCTTCAGCAACGACATCTTCAACCCCAACAATACGTCGTTTGCCATGAAGAATGATGTGTAACAGTGCATTGGCATGGTCGACCACATAGAAGACTTGGTGGCTTGGTCGACGAGTATAAATGGATCATTCTTATGCCTAAATTTGCTAAGATCGACGAGAGTGAAACCGTTGTTTTCCATTTTGACACCTTGAAGGATCTGAACCCAATGGCCTTGGAACGAAGGAATCTTGAAGAGTACATCGAGCTCCCATATTTCTTCAATTACACTATAGTATGAGTTCAATGCATATATCACCCCGACATCCTCAGAGAAATCAAAAACTATCACGCCGTTGCTTTGCACAATACTCTTGTGGTCCTGTTTTTTGATGTAGAATGTATAACCGTTGATGTCGTAACCCTACCAAGTGCCAACAGTATGTCTTGGCCTTCCAGCCAACCATCTAACCATCTCACTTATGGAGTCCGCGATGGCTTGAGTGACTCTATTTTCGATCCACACAATGGAATTTTTGTTATGTTCTCTATTGACCAAAATTTTTGTCTTGGAGGGATTCTGTCTCCGTAAAAGTGCTTTGTGCTGTTGGACGTAGGGTTTCACTTTTGTCATGTGCTGTAGGACCTAGAAATATGCTTTTACGTACATGGCACTATTGGGAACAGATGCTCTGAACCAAATTGTGCCAACACCCTGAAGGCTACTCTCGTATCTAGACTTAAAGACGCCAATTGGGTCAACGCATGACATGTAGTCGATGAAAAATTCAATCACCCCCTTAACGACATAACTTTCAATGATACTTCCTTCAGGCTGATGACAGTTTCGTACATAGCCCTTCAAGATACTGATGAATCTCTCAAATGGATACATGTAGCATAGGAACACAAGTCCACAAACTTTATTTCTCTGACAAGGTGCACTATAAGATGGACCATAACATCAAAAAAAGATGGAGAAAAATAAATCATGAGTTCACAAATAGTAAGAACCACAACTCGTTGCAAATCGTCCAATCCTTCCGAATCAATTACCTTTCAAAGATTGTTTAACAAGGGAAATAGTCTGGTAAGCCTAATTAATGTGGCTAATGACATTAATATATGGGAGTAATATAGTACAAGCGCACAAACCTTGTAGGATATTGCAAACTTTGACTGGTCGAATGCCTCAGATAGCAATAGGAAGCAATTGTGTCATAAGCACATGACAATCATGAGACTTCATGCCCAACAATTTCAACTCTTTCATGGACACTAGTTTTTTCATGTTCGCAGAATCCTCAAATGGAACTTTCACACCATGCAAGCATCGACATAGTTGTGTTTTTTCACTTTTGGACAAAGTATAGCAAGCTGGCAAGAGGTATGTATGAGTTCCTTTCTCCAAGAGGGCAAGCTCCATCCGGATCCTCATTTCAACCATGTCTTGGCGAATTTTGACACCATCCTTTATCTTCCCCGAATGTTCAATAACAAACTGATCAAACTATCACAAAAATTCTTCTCTATATACATGACATCAATACAATGCCGAACTTGTAGGTGCTGCCAGTATGGTAAATCCCAGAAAATCAATCTTTTCTTCCAAACATTCTTCGGAGGCTTAAAACATTTACTGAAGTCAATGTCGATGTCCTTTACACGCAAGTAAATCTCCTTACCGGTTGTCACTTGTGGGGCTCGTCTGGCCTCGAGCCTCTTATTAAATTATTTCCTCTTCTTGCGGTAGGGGTGATGCCTGGGAAGAAACCTACGGTGACCCATGTACAGTGTTTTCTTACAATTCGGTAACCACATGCTCTCAGTTTCATCTTGAAAGATAGGGCAAGTTTTGATTCCTTTTGTACTATAGCTAGACAAATTCCCATAGGCCGGGAAATCATTTATAGTCTCTTTCTTGTATGCGTCCCATATCTGAACACCTTCGTTCCACAATTTCTATAGGTCCTCAAGCTAGGGGGCTAGAAACACATTTATATCATTCCTGGGTTGTTTTGGTCCTAAGATTAATAGCGACATCATTGTTGAATATAGGTCCTGTTTAGGGTTTTGGTGATTAATGACAAAGAATGGAACTAACGAGTTTATTCCGAGTGACTTAAGTTTCAAGTCAAAGCATGATAACGTCATAACAAAAGCGAGATATGGAGAAAACCCCTTGACCAATGGCCGAGATAAAGATGAAGATTAAGGTTCATTTCTTAGGCTTTTACCGGTCGTTGGTGGTGAAGTCGACCGAATTCATTCTTTAAGTTTTAGATTTATCAATCATACTATTAAGAGGAGTGTAACCCTAGTAGCTTGATCCATATTATACTTTGAAGCTCAAATGCATACTCATATAGTCTAGAAACAAATTAGGGTAGAGTGTGAATTTCAGACATAAAAATTGTGCACTAGTTCACTAGAGACAAATGAATCTGTCCAAGCACAAATTATTTGATATGACCGGACACAGTTCGATATTATCAAACAATGTCCGGCAGATACACAAACTTGGTCATGACAATACAAATCTTGGTCACACCAATAAAAGAACTGATCGAATCAATAAAGTCAAAACTGGTCGATATGGCCAGACAAAGTCCGATGTTACCGGACAATGTCCAGCTCGTACACAAACATGCTTCTGACAATAAAAATCTTGGTCGCACCAGCAAAAGAACTGATCGAATCAGTAAAGTAAAAAATGGTATATATGTCCAGACAAAGTCCGATGTTACCAGACAATGTCTGGCTAATACACAAAACCTGGTTGTATCAGTTCAAAACTGGTCATATCAGTACTAGAATAGTCCGTGGTCGAATCAAATCAAAACTGGTCGTATCAGTACAAGTCAAAACTGGTTGTATCAGTACTAGACCGATTCATGGTCGAATCAGTTCAAACCTGGTTGTGTCAGTATCAAATTTGGTGATACTAAGTTTGAACAAAAATATAACTAGAGAAATACATTTGCTTGGACCATTTGTCTAGCCAATACAAAAACAATGTATGTGAAATCGTAACTAGAGACAAATACATTTGTCTGGACCATTGGTTTGGTCGAGTATGTATCCGTCCGGCCTTCACAAGTTTGTGTCGAACGATCACTGACAAGTGCATTAATTGTCCAACAGTCACTATTCACATGTACTAGTCAGACAATGTCTGATGTGGCCGGACTTTCGGCTAGTACAAATTTCGTCTAAAACTTACAAACCGCTAGTTTTTGTTGGGGGGGTTATAAATACACTTCATGTGGCATTCACTCTAAGAGCTTTTGGCACACAAAATTCATTACTAGTTGTTTCTAGTTGTTGCAAAAGCTAAGAGCATTCAATTCTCCATCCAATTCACAAATTATTGCATCTAGAGCTAGCAAATTGTATTCAATACATTAGTTGCATTGAAGAGCTAGCCTAGAGAGTGAATTGCATTGCATATTGAGCTTCTTGTGTAGAAGTGGATCAAGTGAAGGTGTTTCACTTGTTATTCTTGGTGATTGCTGTCACCTAAATGGCCCGTGGAGTCCGGCAATTTCTCCATCGACGGTGTTTGTCAGAGAGGCCCGGTGATTGGGTGTGAAGGCTTGGTGCTCGCCTATTTGGAGAGGGGAAGGGCAACCATTAGTGGAATTGAGGTAATACTCTTGTGCATAGTGCTTTAACAAAAATTAGTGAAAATCGGCAAATTTCTGATACCTCGGGAAAAATCGATCGTGTCATCAGTTATTTCTTCTCTCGCATTTTCATATCTAGGGTTTGCTTATTGCCTTTAAATTGATCACCCTAGGATAGCAAACTTGTTATTTGTGCTTGTAGTAGAAATTATTAATTGTGATTAAAATTTTAATACCACCTATTCACCCTCCTCTAGTCGGTATCCTTCGATCAACAATCATTGTCTACTTGCGCTTCATACACAACCAAGGAGCAAGGTTGTAGATGCACATAAGAACTAGCCAAGTAATACACCGACTGCTCCTGTTACCATGTGGATTCATACCATCCCTGCTCAATCCAAATCTTATATTTCTCATTTCGGTGCCAAAGTCATTGTGGAAGACCCTGTTAATATTTCTCTATTGAATAGAATCAACTGGATGTCCCAATTTTCCATCTTTTCGGCATTCGCCATACTAAAGCAAATGCTTTGCATCAATTGGATTTGCAAGCAACTGCTTTAACCATGGAATCATAGGAAGATACCACATGGTCTTGGCTGGAGGTTCATGCTTTACCCCTTCATTATGTTCGTCAGTTTTGTCCTTCTGCTTATACCGTGAGGCACCGCATCTTGGACAAGCCTCCATATCTGCATACTCGTTACGATACAGCACACAATCGTTTGGGCATGCATGTATTCTCTCAATTTCCATTCCCATTGGGCACATCATTTTTTATTGGTAAACAGTTCTTGGCAACTCATTTCCCTCCGAAAGCATATTTGTTAACAGATCCAACAACGCTGTGAAACTTTTATCATTCTAGCTATTACTTGCCTTCGGGTGATATAACTTTATTAAAGACGACAACTTGGTAAATTTTTTTCAACCAGGAAACAAAGGTTTCTCATAATTTACAATCAATTTTTGACATTTGGTGAAGTCCTTTTCGCTGTAATATTTCTCTACATCACATAACATTTCATCTACATGGTCAACATCAACATGCATGTCCACGTAACCATAGTCTAAATTCTCATCTTCATGAATGCCATTCCTTTGCGATTCTTGACTACATCCGATGCTTGTTTCCGTAAGATCTTTGCCATGTTGTATCCAATAGGTATATCATGTATTAAAACCCCGATGAATCAAATGGCACATTATTTGGTCGGAGTTGCTAAATCTCTTCAAATTCATGCAATCTCTACACAGGCAGTACATTTCTTTTCACCCATATTCGCCTTGTATTGCTCATCAAATTTAATAAATCCCTTCATACCCTCGAGATACTCCTATGTATTACGTCTCACTTGATACATCCAATATTCCTGATTCATCTACAATTTAATTAGACAATTCAAAGAATCAATGTCATGAAACCCTAACTAGCTACAATTCAAGAACGGACTTACTTAAATAGGTTAAACCCTAACTACTAGTGAACTCATCATAAACACCATCAAACAATGTGGAATAGAAACAGAAATAGGGATAATTAATATTAAGCTCACAATACTTTACTAGTGATGCATTGAACCTTAGCTAATTATAAGAACTTTAATTATACTAAATTCAAGTGTGAGCTGCATGTATTGGAAGAGAATTAAGAGAGGAAAAAACTAACCTCTTCAAGCTAGAGCTAAGAGTAGCCGCAATAGAGAGACAGAAGTAGAGATTGAACAGTTGTGGTGTTTTAAAATCAACTATTTACTATCGGTTATTAATTTTTAACCGTTACTATTTTGCGACGTAAAAAGTATTGATTATTTCTATCAATTCATTATAACAACTGTGAGTGAATTACCATATTTTCTATCAGTTAAGAACTTCAAAACTATTAGTAATTTGTCTAGTTAGAAGTAGGAAAGAGTAGCATATCTTCTATCGGTTTACAATTTTGAACCAATAGTAAACTTCTGCCTTTTCTATTGGTTTCTTAAGCTATAACCATAAGAAATTGTCCTGTAATAAGTAAGACAGTTTGAGACCTAGCCTTGGTTTTTGCACTAGGCTCATCTAGATACTAATATGCAGATTAACGGGATCTTACTCGGAAATACCGAAACCCAAAGGTTGATCAAAAACACAGCTCAAAATAATTGCACAACTCTTTATTTCAAAGAGGGCTTTACACGTCGAACGTTAGACACACTTGCCTACGTCGATGGAACTATAAGCTGGATATATGATCCAAGACTGTAATAATATTCAATGATCTAAACTAGACCTATTACAGGTATTTATTGCCCAATCGTATGAGTACGTATTAGACTCATATAACTAACTAACCCTAAACAGATAAGCTTAGTTATACATATTCGGATCAAATTACAATTCTGACCAGAGTTCGAATCCTTCCCAAGGTCGCAAAGCTTTCCAAAGTCGCAAATCTTTTCGTGGTCGCAAATCCATTTTGAACTCGACCTAAGATCCTCCCGGATCAGTTTTATTCTATACTATTTAACTTATTGATTGATCACATTTGTTACTCAGAATTATGAGCCCAAGTGCGACTTCATTCAGTTGATAGATATCGAGATGTTGAAGAGAGTTAAATCACACTTAAAGTTTATGGAAGAAGTAAAGGCTCGCCGCAGGATGTTCCATCTCCCAGAGAAATGGGGCCTTGACAATGTCAACCCTTACTATGAGACCGAATGGCGTTCGACACCAGACCGACTAACAGAGGACGAAAGATTAGTGCGCCGTCGTGAAGCTACTCATACCAAAATTAAGAATCCACAACTGGGTTCGAGCCTTGCCCATCGTTGGCCCTTCTAAATTCTTTCCATCATTAATTTGCTTGAGTGTTATTCACTCAATCATGTACTCTCTCTATTTTTAATATTATATCTCGATTTAACTACATGCATATAAATTAAGCCGTGACTCATAAATGTAATCTTTATTTGCTTTTTTGCCCTAACGCTAACATCAAATATAAATGCACATTAATAAAATAAAATAAACAATAATCATTACTTGAACAGAGTTGCTGCCTAATATTAATATAAATGTAGCCACATAAAATATAAATGTATGTTATTAACATAAATTATATATTAATCACACTAACGCGACAACATAAGCCAACTCATATAGATACCTCTCTTGTCTCTTTGTTAGGGGTTCCACCACTTTTGGTTATGGGTGGGGGTTCTGGAGGGGTTAGGAGTTTGGGTTTCGGGTTAGGGCTATCTTAGGGGAGTTAAAGTTATAACTTAGAGTTAAGGTTAGGGCTAGGGTTCAGGATAGTTAAGGTTAGGGTTTGCGAGCAGGACGAAGTTAGGGTTACAGTTATTTCCGCATCATGGTTATTTCAAAAAATTTCATTACTGAATAGAGGGGACACACACAAATCTCGCAAAATATACCTAAGTCGAACCATCATTTTATGTGCTTTGTTTTCCCTAACACTAACATAAAATATAATAAACAATAATCATTACTTGAGCAGAGTTGCTAACCTATTCTTAATATAAATGTAGCCACATAAAAGATAAATGTATGTTATTAACAGAAATTATACATTCATCACACTAACGCGACGACATAAGCCAACTCATATACATACCTCTCTTGTCCATCTGTAAGGGTTTCCACCACTTTTGCTTATGGTTGGGCGTTCAGGAGACGTTAGGGTTCGAGTTTCAGGTTAGGGGTAGCTCAAGGGAGTTAAAGTTATAGCTTAGAGTTAGAGTTAGTGCTAGGGTTTAGGAGAGTTAGGGTTAAGGTTTGCGATCAGGACAAAGTTAAGGTTTATAGTTATTTCCACAGCTTGGTAATTTCAAAAATTTTCATCGCTGAATAGAGGGGACACAAACATCTCGCAAAATATACCTGAGCCTAACCATCATTTTATATGCTTTTTTCCCTAACGCTAATATGTAATATAAATACACATTACTTAAATAAATTAATCAATAATCATTACTTTAACAAAGCCACTGACCTAATCTACTACTACAGAAATGCTTTTTCACTATCGGTTAAAAATCCACTCTACTATCGGTTTTCTTACCGATAGTGATCGGCACGATAGTAGAAATGCAGCACACTTCTATCGGTTCAAAAATCGTTAGTAAAACATCTACATTCCCAACGTTCACTAATCGTTATTGACTATTTCTTCTATCGGCTCGGATTTAAACCGATAGTATTGTATACGTTTTTTCTATCGGCTCGTATATAACCGATAGTACTGTGTACGTTTTTTCTATCGGCTAGGATCTAAACAGATAGTAATGTAAATGTTTTTTCTATCGACTCTTATATAAACCGATAGTATTGTGTAGACACAGTTAGTACTGGAAACTTTATTCTATCGGTTGTTATATGTAAACCGATAGTATTGTGTAGACACAGTTAGTACTAGAAACTTTATTCCATCGGTTGTTATATATGAACCGATAGTACTAAAATATTTATTCTATCGGTTGTAGTATATAACCGATAGTAATATTAGTTTTTCATATCGGTTATGTACTGGCACGGTTAGTACTGCATCATGCACATATACATACAGCAATACAGAGATATATTGGATCATTCACAAATACACCAATATTTACAAATATTCACCAATATTCACATATTGAATTTGTTCACAAATACACTAATACAGTAATATACACTTGCATTGGACAGATTGAATTTATGCACATATTGATCGAGTTTATTCACAAATACATCAATGAATCTATTCACATATTGAGTTTATTCACAAATACAGCAATCAACACATTCAATATATATTACACAAGTCAGTTACTATCGATCGTTGATAGCCACTTCTTCCATGACATATTGAGCCCAAATTGTTCGTAGCTCCTTCAATTGACCCAACTCATATTGCTCTTTCAAGATGGCACTCTGCATATATGCGTATATGAAGTTAGGATCGTACGTCACATCTAATTAAAGTTCGACTTTGAGTCTGGAAAAATGGTTACCTTAGGGAATTGGGAAAAGTTTCTCCTGATCAGGTCATACATGAATCTCATGACAAAGAAGCCACATTCCCACGATTTTGGCTGCTGATGGCACTGAAAAAATTGCATATGCAAAGACATAAACCCACATTAACTCGAAAGAACTAATTAAACTTAAATTAAAAGACTCATCATGAGTACTTCCATCCGTATTAATTACCTCATATTCTTTCCAAGAAATTGTTGTGCCCTTCGACGCGTCATGCCTCCCTCCAGCACTAGCATAATTTTTGAAAGCCCTGTATTTAATTTAGCATTGCCAGTTAATATGTTATCATTAATTAGCTAGTTAGAGAAAAATTTAAAACAACTATGTTACTTACGCGTCTATGTGCCATGTGAGGGTGAAAACATGCGCCACCTTGTCGCTCATCGAATCGAGGTAATAGACCTCATTCATCCATGGGCAAATGATGGCGAGGACCCAGTGTCAATCTGTTATTTTGGTGAGTTTAGTTAAGTTTCTGTCCATTAGAGTCTTTGTTCTTGTTGCTGATCATAATTTCCTTTGCGTGTCCCTTGAGCCATTTATTTCTCCATATCATTTGTATCTACATTTGAAAACCAGAAAAAAAAAAGAGTATTAGTCCATTTCCTCCTTCGCAAAAACCTTGCTCTAGCCTCTGGTTGTGCTGAGATTATATGTTCAAGTTGTGCAAGTGCTATATCTGTTAGTTGCTTTCAGTTTGTTAAAAAAAAAGTTAAAAAAAGTGAAAAAAAAGAGTTGAGAAAAGAAGTGAAAGAACAGATTGTATTGTTTATATGCACAAGTGTTGAAATCTCAAAAAAAAAAAACGTTGTGCAACCAGATTGCTATCCTTCTTTGGTGAAATTTTGCTAGGTATATCTCAAGAACCATCAATCCCTAGCATAACCCTTGTTTGCAGCAAAATCAGAATTTCCTTTGCGTGTGAGTTGCTCATATACATCATTCCTAACTTGTGATCAGTGCTAGACATTGGGCTGCTAGTTTGGATTGTTACTTAGCTTTACAATATCTGAAATTCAGATTGTTATTTGTGCATCATTCCCTACCAAGCTCCACAAAGAAACCATCGTAGACAGAACGCTGGTCATGTATTCGTCTAACCCTCACTTACCACCACACATATACTTATGTAATTTTCAGGGAAAGCATAAGAGCTTCAGTTGGTAAGAGAAGGTGAGGTTGAGAGATCCACAAATTAATTTTCATACATATACTTGCTGCTCGTGTTCACTAACAGTGCAGGAAGGATGTCCAAAGAACCAGAGATTGATGATTGTGTCACAATGGCACAATTCAATGAGCTGAGACAAAGATTGGAGGAGAGACAAGAGAGAATGTCCCAAGATCTTCAAGCTCTTCTAGCTCAGCTTCGAGATCAAGGATGTGGTGCCAACAGTACAGCTAACCAAGATGAAGAAGTAGATGAACATGATGACGAAGTTGCTGCCCAACCTCCAATACCACCGCGAGCACGAAGAGATCGAGCTGCTGCCCGAGCCATGAGACCCCCAGGTCCAGGTCGTGGGAATGGGGAAGAAGCTTTTGGTCATGGAAGAGGAAGAGGTCGCGGCCAACGAAATGACAACGCTGCTGAATTTGAAGATGAATCAGATGAAGATGACCCCTACCAGCCCCAAAATAATGGTAATCGCCGTCGAGGCCATAACCAACGTCGTCGGGCCGAGGAGGAGAGGTTTGGTAAGCTAAAATTCACCATGCCAAAATTTAATGGTGAATCTGATACTGAAGCCTATCTCTCATGGGAGTTGAAGGTTGATAAGATTTTTCGCTTGCATAACTACTCTGAAGAGAAGAAGATAGCAATGGCTGCTCTTGAGTTTGAAGATTATGCCCTAATCTGGTGGGAACAAGTCCTGAATCAGCGAGAAGACGCTGGAGAAGGTGTTGTTGCTACCTGGGCTGAAATGAAACGGGAAATGCGAGCGAGATTTGTCCCTAAGCATCACCGTCGTGATCTTTTTAACAAGCTGTAGAATTTAAATCAAGGAAGTCTCTCAGTTGAAGGATATTATAAAGAAATGGAGAAGGCTATGATCAGGGCCAATGTAGTCGAAGATGAAGAGCAAACTATTGCACGCTTCATGTTGGGATTGCATCGCAACATTCAACGAATTGTTGAATTTCAGCTATATCGCACACTTATTGAATTGGTACACCAAGCTACTAAGGCTGAGCGTCAATTGCAGCAAGATACTAAGTCAAGTAGAGCTGGTTCATTCGGTACAAAGGTGACAAAAAATGGAAACAAGTTTACCCCAAGGTTTGCTGAAGGCCGAACTACCACCACAAATGCAAATGGTGGTACACGCTCTAATACTCAAGGAGATTTCAGCAGCAAAACCACAGCTGCTCCAAGTGCAACGAAACCCTCTTCATCAGCAACCTCATCAGTTAGTTCTATAGCCCGAAGTAGCCAAATTCAGTGCTTCAAGTGTGGAGGCCGTGGTCATGTTATCAAGGAGTGTCCAAACAACCGTGTGGTACTTGTTAATGACCTAGGGGAGTATGAATCAGCAAGTGAAGAAGAACAAGATGCTGATGAAGCACCATTAGAAGAAGCACAAGAAAATGATGGCGAAAAATATTGTGAATTTGAGAGAGGGACTGCTCTTGTAGTCACTCAAATCTTGAGTGTGCAGCTGAAAGAAGCTGAAAATGGACAGCGCCATAATCTCTTTCAAACAAGAGCCAAAGTTGAAGACAAGATATGCAAGGTGATCATTGATGGTGGAAGCTGCCATAATCTTGCAAGCAAAGAGATGGTTGAAAAGCTTGGATTGAAGCTACTGCGACATCCTCACCCATATCATGTGCAATGGTTGAATGATTCTGGTTCCATCAAGATTGCACACAGAGTGAAAGTATCATTCAAGATTGGTGAATATGTTGACACCGTGGAATGTGACGTGGCACCCATGACAGTGTGTCATCTGCTGTTAGGAAGGCCATGGCAATATGATCGTTCATCCCAACATTGTGGCCGCACAAACAATTTCACAATCAAGTGGAAGGGAAAGGACTTGGTTCTTAAACCTATGACGCCTCAACAAATCATGGCTGAACATTTGCAAAAGAATTCAGAAGTGAAGGTGATTAGTGAGAGTGAAAAACAGCAAAAGAATATGAATGCCCTCCACAAATCAATGAGTGAGCGCCACAAGCCAAATATGAAAGGTAAAAAGAAGATAGAGGGAGAGAATTTAGTCATGATAGCCACCAAATCTGAAATGAGAGATGTGAGGAATCACCCAGACCAAGTACTCATTGTACTTGTGTACAAAGACACATTGCTTTCAGCTAATGACATAACATCTCTTCCTAGTGCTATGTCTCATCTTTTGCAGGATTACCAAGATATTTTTCCAGAAGAATCACCTGTTGGACTTCCTCCTTTGCGTGGCATTGAGCACCAAATTGATCTCATTCCGGGAGCTGCACTACCTAATCGGCCACCATACCGCACCAACCCTGAAGAAACCAAGGAAATACAAAGGCAAGTGCAAGCACTTTTAGATAAAGGTTATGTGCGAGAGAGTTTAAGTCCATGTGCTGTCCCTGTGATCTTGGTGCCAAAGAAAGATGGTTCTTGGAGAATGTGTGTTGATTGTAGGGTCATCAATAAAATAACTGTTCGTTATCGTCATCCTATTCCTAGGCTTGATGATATGCTTGATGAATTGAGTGGTTCTATGATATTTTCTAAAATTGATTTGAGAAGTGGTTACCATCAAATAAGAATGAAAGTTGGAGATGAGTGGAAAACTGCTTTCAAAACAAAATTTGGATTGTATGAATGGTTAGTTATGCCTTTCGGTTTGACAAATGCACCTAGTACATTCATGAGATTGATGAATCATGTTTTGACAGTATTCATAGGAAAATTTGTTGTTGTTTATTTTGATGACATCTTAATTTACAGCAAGACATTTGAGGAGCATATTTATCATATTCGACAAGTTTTGGATGTGCTTAGAAAGGAGAAATTGTTTGCTAACCTAGAGAAGTGCACATTTTGTACAGAACAAGTTGTGTTTCTTGGCTTTGTTGTTTCAGGCCATGGAATTCAAGTTGATGAGTCAAAGGTGAAAGCAATCAAGGAATGGCCAACTCCTATGAATGTAAGCCAGGTGAGAAGTTTCCATGGTCTTGCTAGTTTCTATAGGAGATTTGTGAAAGATTTCAGCACCATAGCTGCTCCTTTGAATGAATTGACAAAGAAAGGAGTTGCTTTTGAATGGGGTGAATCACAAGAAAATGCTTCTCAACAAATAAAGAAACTTTTAACTGAAGCACCATTGCTTAATTTACCTGATTTCACTCAAACTTTTGAAATTGAATGTGATGCTAGTGGAATTGGGATTGGTGGTGTTCTCATGCAAAATGGAAAACCTGTAGCATACCTTAGTGAGAAACTAGGAGGGGCGCAATTGAATTATTCTGTGTATGATAAGGAATTATATGCTTTGGTGAGAGTGCTTGAAACCTGGCAACACTACTTATGGACAAAAGAATTTGTAATTCATTCTTATCATGAGGCTTTGAAGTACTTGAAAGGCCAAGCTAAGCTAAACCGACGCCATGCCAAATGGGTTGAATTCATTGAAACATTCCCATATGTTGTGAAATATAAGAAAGGCAAGGACAATGTTGTTGCTGATGCCTTGTCTCGTAGAACTGTTTTGTTGAACCAGCTTGAAGTGAAAGTACCCGGTCTAGAGAGCTTGAAGGAGATGTATCCTGCTGATCATGAATTTTCCGAACCATATGAGAAATGTACAAGTGGGAAAGGATGGGAAAAATATCATGTGCATGATGGATTCTTGTTTAGAGCTAACAAGTTGTGTGTTCCAAATTCTTCTGTTAGACTCTTCTTGTTGCAGGAAGCTCATGCAGGAGGACTGATGGGTCACTTTGGATGGAAAAAGACCTACGAGCTGCTGGCCGATCATTTCTATTGGCCAAAGATGAGAAGGGACGTGGAGAGATATGTGCAACGCTGCAACACTTGCCACAAAGCTAAGTCAAAACTGAAATCCCATGATTTATATACTCCATTACCTGTTCCTAGTGTACTTTGGGAAGACATTAGCATGGACTTTGTTTTGGGTTTACCTCGGACAAAGAGGAGGATGGATTCCATTTTTGTAGTGGTTGATAGATTTTCCAAGATGTCACATTTTATACCCTGTCATAAAAGCGATGATGCTTCCCATGTAGCCTCTTTATTTTTCAGGGAAATTGTGAGATTACATGGCATGCCAAGAACAATTGTTTCCGATCGTGATGCAAAGTTCATGAGTTACTTTTGGAAGACGTTATGGGCAAAGCTTGGAACAAAGTTGCTGTTTTCGACAACTTGTCATCCGCAGACAGATGGACAAACAGAAGTGGTGAATAGGACACTCTCCATGTTGCTGCGGACAATGATCAAGAAGAACTTGAAAGAGTGGGAAGAATGCTTGCCGCATGTGGAATTTGCTTATAACAGGGCTATCCACTCCACTACGAACATGTGTCCTTTTGAAGTTGTTTATGGATTCAAACCAATTGCTCCTATAGATTTGTTGCCGCTGCCATTGCAAGAAAGGAGTAATATGGAAGCCTCTCAGCGTGCTGCATATATAAAGAAGATACATGAGAAAACGAAGGAAGAAATCGAGAACAAAACCAAGTACTATGCTGAGAAGGCAAACAAGAACAGAAAGAAGATGATATTCAAACCCGGCGATTTAGTTTGGATACATCTACGCAAGGAGCGTTTTCCTGAGAAACGCAAATCAAAGCTGATGCCACGAGGAGATGGGCCATTCAAAGTTTTGGCCAAAGTCAATGACAATGCATACAAGATTGAGCTTCCTGGAGACTATGGTGTTAGCACGACATTCAATGTTGCTGATCTCACACCGTTCTTTGGCTCGGAAGAATCAGAGTCGAGGACGACTCCTTGTCAAGAGGGGGACGATGATGAGGTCATCCCAGCACGTGTTGCACCTTCGCATGTAGACCAAAGATCTGATCAAGAATACAATGGACCGATCACTCGACGTCGTGCAAAGAATCTACAACAAGAGGTGACTTCACTCCTTGCTGAAATTGACATTACAAATGATGAGAATTTTATACTACCTAAAAGTTCTACACTTTTGCTACTTAGGTTCACATACGAGGAGATAGAAGATGGTCCAGCTAAGAAGGCCTATGTGGAGGACATGGAGGATAAGGAAGATTGCGTGGAGGCAAACATGGGTGCTGCCCAAAGTTGAGACGTGTCATGTGACAAGTACTGTAACTTTCACAAGTCGTACGACACAATATTTTGACGTTTCTGGATGCATAATTCACATGGATGGAAAGCTTATGGAGTCTACTTTCCAACGCAACAAACGGCTCGTCTTTTGGACTTCCCAATTAGGAGTAATCACCATTTTAGTGTTGGCTGCACAGAAGTCAAACAGCCGCGCGCGAATTACTTCGTGGTGACCTTTCAGCTAGCTTATCTTCAGATTCTTAAAGAGTCTTTTCTCACCTAACTAGAAGGGTTGTTCTCTAGTATGAATATCCACTATGTATTGTGTTAAGGGGAATTATTTTTGGAGAAGCAAATACCAATCCCTTTTGTTCAGCTGTGTGCTAACAATTTCCGAGAGTGATCTCTACCCCTTTGCTCTTGTGATTTCCTCGCGAAATTACAGAAGCGGTCGCATCATCGACTCCCAATCGGTGCTCCTGCTCCGTTTGATTGCAGGTTGTGTTGGTTGGTTTCATAAGAGTGTGGTTGGACGAATCCTCGATTCAGGTTGCCGTATTGCGACGGTGGTTGGCTTCGAGTTTTATTTGTCAGGTTGCACTAGTTATCTTGGCTGTTTTCAGTAAGTTATCGTGTTCATGATCCTACGCCGTGAAGATCAGGACCAAAGGACGCATCACCCGCGACCATATCCGCTGGGTTGGTTTACATCCGACGTGAACCAACAGATTACTAGTCAGTGTGTGTTGAAGTTTGCGATCTCTGCACGATATATCGATGAGGTGCAATGCGATGTTGTCCCTATCAATATCTGTCAGGTGATCTTTGGGAGTCCGTATCTGTATGATCAAGACGCTCACTTCCATCGGCGAGCGCAAGAGTACGACCTCACCAAAGACGGAGTTAAGTTCGTGATCAGTAGAGACATCCACGTCAACACTTCGAACTTGATTACCGCAAATCAAGCCAAATGAATTGTTAATGCATGTCACAAGTATGTGCTTGTCATGATTCGACCCATTGATCAAGGTGAGGGTACTCGACCAGCATTGTCGCTAGCGTGCCGAGAGGATTCTGGTCGTTTGTCGGGACTGCTGGAGAAATACAGTGATCTGTTCGAAACTACCCAGGGTCGTCCGCCGAAACATCCAGTCGAGCACGAAATTCAGCTTGTGTCCGATGCGACACTGCCCAATTTGAGTATGTATCGCAACTCAGTATTGGAGAATGAAGAGATCAAGAGACAACTTGGTGAGTTGCTGAACGATGGTGTCATTCAACCAAGTAGTTCACCTTGTGGATCTTCTGTGGTGTTAGTACCAAAGAAAGATGGGACTTGGCGTATGTGCATCGACTATCGAGCACTGAACAAGATCACCATCAAGAACCGGTACCCCCTTCCTCATATTGATGACCTGCTAGACCAATTGAAGCATGCTGTTGTCTTCTCCAAATTGGATCTTAAGTCAGGATATCATCAAGTCAGCATCCGAGAGGAGGATACCTGGAAGACCGCGTTCAAAACACGGCAAGGTCTGTTCGAATGGCTGGTCATGCCGTTTGGTCTCTGCAACGCCCCGGCAACTTTCATGCGTCTTATGAATGGCGTATTGAGACCGTTCATCGACGACTTTGTGATCGTGTATCTTGACGACATATTGGTTTATAGTCGTTCGTGGGATGAGCACCTCATTCATGTCGAAAAGGTGTTCGAACAGCTTTGGCAACATCGACTTCGCCTCAACCGTAAGAAGTGCGAGTTCGGCCAGCAAACTCTACTTTACCTCGGATTCATAATCGGCAACGGTACGTTGCAAATCGACCCGGACAAGGTCAAAGTGATTCGCGAATGGCCGCGACCGCGAACAGTTACGGATGTGCGTAGTTTTGTGGGAGCATGCCAATACCTTCAGAAGTTCATCCGACACTTCTCGATTATGGCTTCTCCATTGCATGCATTAACCAGGATCGATCAGAAGTTCGAGTGGACAGGGAAACATGAGGACACGTTTCTCTTGCTGAAAAGGAAGATCAGCGAGGCGCCTGTGTTAGCTTTGCCGAATCTCCAGAAACCGTTCGAGCTAGAAACCGATGTCTCAGGTTATGCGATGGGCGCAGTGCTCATGCAAGAAGGTCGACCAGTGGCATATCACTCAGAGTTATTCCAGGGAGCTCAGAAGAACTACCCGACTTATGATAAGGAGTTATGCGCACTGCATCAGGCCGTGAAACATTGGCGGTGTTATCTCTAGGGGAAAGAGACGGTTGTCCACACCGACCATCAACCGTTGCAATATTTGCAAACTCAGTCCAAGCTACAGCAAGCTCGGCACATGAAGTGGATGTCGTATCTGCAGCAGTTCAATCTGGTGATTAAGTACAAGAAGGGCATACACAACAAATTGGCGGACATGTTGTCGCGACCACCAGTTACGGCCCTCTGTTTATCATCATTTATGCAGATCGAGCCCTCATGTCATGATGACTATGCCACTATGTACAGTGAAGATCCTATTTTTCAAACAGTACTGACTGAGCTCGAAACAGGGAAACCTACGGAGTTCGTTCGTCGAGAAGGACTCTTGTACAAAGGCAACTTACTTTGCATACCTCGTGGAGCACCTCGAACTCAATGGATGCGAGAAGCGCACACATCGAAGGTAGCTGGTCACTTTGGGGTTACAAAGACGTTGCAAAATCTTCATCGACATGTGTTCTGGCCGCGTATGCAGCAAGATGTGGCTAGGTTTGTTCAAGGCTGCGGTCTCTGCAGCATCTCGAAACCGGCAAACCGAAAATTAGGTTTGTACACTCCTTTGCCAGTTCCATCACGACCATGGGAGAGCATATCCATAGATTTCTTGGGAGGATTGCCTAAGACCCGACCTGGCAACGACTATCTATTCGTGGTCGTTGATCGGTTCTCCAAAATGATTATTCTTATACCTTATCGGAAGATTATCATGGGAGAAGAGGCAGCTCGGGTATTCTTTCAACACGTTTGGACACACTTTGGACTGCCGACTTCTATTGTGTCTGATCGCGATACCCAATTCCTTAGTCACTTTTGGCGATCGCTCTGGACGATGATGGACACCAAGCTAAAGAGGAGTACTGCTTTTCATCCGCAAACTGATGGTCAAACCGAGGTGGTTAATCGCACAGTCGTTCATCTCTTGAGAGGATATAACTCGAAGCACCCGAAGACCTGGGATGAAAGCATACCGTACCTACAGTTTGCTTTTAATCGAGCAGTGCATGGTTCAACTGGAAAGTCGCCGTTTGAGGTCTGTTTAGGATTTCTACCACAGAGTCCATTTGACCTGGAGTTTGTGATCCCTACCTCAGCACAGAACAGCAAGGAAGATTCTGATCAGGATCGAGCACAAAAGTTCCTGGAAGGTATTCAACGACTCCATCGTGAGGTTGAACAGAACTTGCTGAAAGCTCAACTCAAGTACAAGGCGCGACATGATCGACACCGAGTTGATGCGCAATTTCAAGAAGGTGATATGGTATGGTTACATCTGAGTAAAGAGAGACTTAAAGGTGAAGGTAAGAAGCTCAAACCCATTCGTTATGGTCCTTTTCGGATTTTGCGGAAAGTGGGTAATAATGCTTGTCAGCTCGAGTTACCTCCATACATGGATATCTACTCGGTTGTTAATGTTGAGCACCTCAAACTCTTTGAGCCTTCAATGCTGGATGATGAGCCAGATACCATAGTACCATCTGTTGAAGACTTGGCCTATCAACGAGATAAACATCTACGTGAAGATGTGATTCTGGAAAAGAAGGTGACTACCACCCGCAGTGGCACCAAGGAGACTTTTCGAATCGGTCGGAAAGATCAACGAGCACGTGCGGCAAAGTGGTACACCAAAGAAGATGGACAAGCCAATTTCCACATCTCCAGTTTGATTGAGAGGTCGCAACAGGGGTTGGCTCCTTCTCAACAAGGGAGTCATGATCCGGGAGGATCTCCAAGTCCTGATCGCATGCGGCTTCGCGACCAAGTCCTGAACGCATGTGGCTTCGCGACCAAGTCCTGATCGCATAAGGATTCGCGACCTGGATGAGTCCGCGACTAGGAAAAGGAATTCATTCCCTGTTCGGAATTGTAATCCGATCCGAATGTGTATAACTAAGCTTATCTGTTTAGGATTAGTTATATGAGTCTAATACGTTTAGGTCTCTAAGTCTGATACGTACTCATACGATTGGACTATAAATACCTTGTAATAGGTCTAGTTTAGATCATCGAATTCAATCGTAGAGTCATAGAACTTATTTGAGTTTTAGACACTTATAGTTCCTTCGACGTAGACAAGTGTGTCTAACGTTCGACGTGTAAAGCCCTCTTTGAAATAAAGAGTTGTGCGATTACTTTGAGCTATGGTTTCGATCAACCTTTGGGTTTCGGTATTTCCGAGTAAGATCCCATTATTCCGCATATTAGAATCTGGGCGAGCCTAGTGCGAAAACCAAGGCTAGGTTTCAAACGGATCAGCCGGTCGCACGTGAGTGCCACGTTGCGACTGCCTCGGACCGAGATGACACCTTTGGGGCCAGGCAATTTGCCGCACTGGTAAGCATAGTACGTTGCCATCATGAATTTAGCAAGAGTTGGCCTGCCAAAGATTGCATTATAAGCTGAATCACAATCGATTATGTCAAAAATAACCAATTCTGTTCGGAAGTTGTCCGGTTCTCCCAGTGTGACCGGGAGGACCACTTGTCCCAACGGCATCATGGAGGGGCCTGGGATTATCCCATAAAACGGATGGATTATGGGCTTAATCTTCGAACGAGGAATTTGCATCTTGTCGAGTGCCTTGACCAATAAAATGTCAAGGGAGCTTCCTCCATCGATCAGGACCCTTTCGACTCTCGCGTTACTGATGATCGGGGTAATGACCAGAGGGAGCCTCAATGGTCGAGTAAGCCCCGCGGGACAATCAGAGCGATCAAATGTCAAAGGTGTATCTGACCAACGGGGGTATTGAGGTTCACCAAGAGATGTCTCCGTTTGGTTAACCTCTTGGTAAAAGGCTTTAAACTGCCTTTTGGAAACGAAAGAAGAAGAACCCCCCGAAAATAACATTAATATGATTTTGAGGTACCTGGTAGGACATTTCCTCGTCTCCGTTGGCGTCTCTAAGTCCGCACGCCTATTCTTTAGGCGGTAAGGTTGGCATTGGCCCAACTCCCTGGTAGAAGTCATCCAATTGCTTCAACCAACTCCTGCAGTTCTTGAGGTCGTGGCCTGCGGAGTTGTGGAGTGGACACCACTTCTTGCCTTCCTGCGGATTAGTTGACTTTTCTGGCTGGTCGGTGCTCCGACCACCAGAGGCAGTTTTATTCTTAAATGAAGGCTTGTTACCTTTGGTCGAAGGTGGCTTCTCTGCGACTGCGACCTTGCGGTACTGTCCAGAGCGGTTCCTCTTCGACTTTTTTGATTTCCCACCTGACGACGATTCCGGCTTCTTGCTTGAATCTTCTTTCCTGGCATCTTTGAAACCTGGTTGATGTGGTAGGTCACCCTTGTCGACCATCCGGTTCCATTTGACTGCTTCGGCTGCGTCAGAGTATCGATCGGCCATGTCGAACAGATCAGCCACTGATCGAGGAGGGTGGATAAGCAAGTCTTCGATGAATCTCCGGTATCGAACGACATGTTTGAATGCCCTGATAATGGAGCCATCGGATATGTTAGAAATGGTACTCCTCACCCCGACAAACCTCTTGACAAACTGCCGAAGAGTTTCGGTCGAAGTTTGTCGTAACCGATGAAGATCGTCCTCTTTACCCGGCTTTTGATAACAGTTTTGGAAATTGCTGAGGATGGCGTCGCACAGCATTTCCCAATTGTAGATGGAACCTTCAGGCTGGTTAAACAGCCAGGTTCTAGCCGGTCCCTCAAGGACTGTAGGCAGGTAGTTGGCCATGACCCGGTCATCGCCTCCTGCCGCTTGGATGGCAGTGATATAGATTTGAAGGAACTCGGATGGGTTCTGAGTTCCGTCGAACCTTCCAATGGTCCCTGGTCGAAACTTATCAAGCCAAACGACCGCTCGTAGGCCGGGCGAAAAAGCTTTACAACCGACGTAGGGACCGTGAACTGCCCTGTGACTCTCGACTGGGTCTCGAGCGACTTCACGCAATGGTGAAGTTATCCGTGGTCCCAAACGAGAGTGGACAGGGACCCGATCCCTACTATGAGAATCCTGCGTTCGCCGGTACTTGTCCTGTCGGGACGGTACGGGCGGCGGGTAACTTCGCCGGCCAGAACCAGAGTGAGGACACTCTCGTTCGCAGGAATGTGTTACCGAACCGGAAGAGGCCGTTGGGGTCGCCTCAGACACGACCTCATCCAGTCTTTCCACCAGGATCCTGGTAAAGGCCGGTTTCTGCGCATCCGTGATCGTAGGAGGAAAGTTACGCATGACTTCCGCGATAGATCGCAGTCGACCATGGGTGCTTCTCCTAGGGGCACCAGGCGTTACTGTTTCTTCGTCGACCGGGAAACGCTCCGGAGGCAAAGAAGGGGTCTGGTCGCGTTTGCAACCGTGTGACCATCGAGAAGAACTCAGAGCAGCATCGTAATGAGCCTGCGCATCTTGAAGAGCCTCCAGGGCAGTTCTGCGCAGTTCGTTGTTTTGTTGCTCGAGATCTTGATCCTCCTTCTGTTTGCGATCCCGTTCTTCCCTAGCAGCCTGTTGATCGGGAGTCTCCTCCGACAAGGCAGCGAACTGTCTAGGGAGAGAGGTTGTCGATGGCGAAAACATCTCGGTTTGTTCCGAGTCGGACTCGAAATCAAAGAGACGGTGAAGGTTATCAGGGTCGAATCTCCCCGGGCTGATTTCTAGGTCGATATCATCCTTCCCCTCAGCGGGGTCGTATGACGGACCGGATTCATCCTCTAGCGCATTAAGAACCTCTGTGGGTTCTGACCTTGCGCTAGTCGCCCCCTAGTCGATGGACATGACCTGGAGAGATGATTTCACCTCTGGAAGATTCTGGCCTTCAACCTCCTCCATCGGAACAGGATCGCTTGGAGAAGGCATTGGAATGTGAGCATAATCCTCAAGATCAAAATCGTTCTCAGAATCATATACTCCAGCCATGTTTCAGCAAACCTCCGGATTAAAATTAGGACGCCTTGAGAAAGGCCCCACGGTGGGCGCCAGCTGTCAACGATTCGGACTCGGGGTCCTCAGCCGAACTTATACAAAATTTGTAATAGCGAGACCTTTCAAGACGACCCTCCGGGAAGGTATGTAGAAATATGGAGAACAGGAGCACAGAGAGGTTTATACAGGTTCGGGCCCTCGATGGTGGGAGTAATAGCCCTACGTTCTGTTGGGATTTCACTATATGTGAGAAAGATTTACAAAATGGCGGGAAAAGACCTTCACAGGCGAAGGTTTTTCCTATGTAAGTGTACAGAAGGAAGCCAAGGAGGCTTGTAAATACTATCTAATATAGGCCGTAGACTTGGCTGTTTGAGTGGTTGAGATGTATCTCGCTTGTATCAGAGACGTTTATCTCCCCCTGTTTGATGCGTCTTGCCACCCTTTTATACTGGTCGAAAGGATGCCATGTCGTAACTGCATCAGACAGTTGCTTGGATAGTTGGATGCGGTTTTTAGAGAACCGCTCTTAACCTCCACGCAGGTCTAACATGTGTTATTCATGGATATCTGCACGTATTAACCTCCTGACGGTTGGTCTTCCATGTGGAACAATCTTCGGGAAACTTGGGATATTCCCGCTATAGGGACAGCTGGACAGATGAACCCCAAGTACCCTGGTCGAAAATGCTCTGACTGCGGGATGTTGGCTGACCGCGCAACATCTCCGACATTCTGTTCGCGTATAACACAGGAATTCCTGACCGCGGACTAGCTGCGGTCTGATCGCGCAAATCTTGCGACCTCGGGCTGATGCTTCTCAGAATAACTTGAGTTCGCACCGCTAGGCACGTATCTGGCTCGAATCTGTCTTGAACCAACAGTGCATTTATTTGAACTGACTCGGGTGTCAATCTTCGTCACAAACTTAAGCAATACACGCGAGCGATTTGGTCAAGAACACTTACAGTCGATCGTGGAGTGGCCGGAGGCGGTGGCGCAATGCAGTGCCGGAGGCGGTGGAGAACCAGATTCTGATCGGCAATGGTGGCGCAGTGGAGCGAAGTAGCGAACGTCGGGGAATCTAGGGTTTTCTGCCCGAGTATTTGGAAATTGGAATGTGATCAGTTGCACTGGAGGGAAAATCGTGCAAGGTTATAACCTAATGTATGAATATTTACTATCGGTTCATAACCACCAAACCGATAGTACAAACATGTAAGTTAGGGTTTTCAGTATGGGCACTATTCACTATCGGTTTTATTATACCAAACCGATAGTAAACTAACAACAGGGGCTCATAACACAGTATAAATCACTATCGGTTATAAACAATAAATCGATAGTAAAAACATGTAAGTTAGGGTTTTCAGTGTTGGCACTGTTCACTATCGGTTTTATTATACCAAACCGATAGTAAACTAAGAACAGGGGCTCATAACACAATATAAATCACTATCGGTTATGAACGATAAACCGATAGTATAGTTTAATTTCATATCGGTTTCACAGTTAAAACCGATAGTAAAATACAATGTTATTGACCCTAAAGGATTTCCCTTAGAAGAATTACAAATGATCTCAGTACATCATTTTGCATTGTATTTTACTATCGGTTTTATGACAATAAACCAATAGTATATGTTAATTTCATATCGGTTTGGGAGTCGAAACCGATAGTAGAATACTGTTAAATTTATCTACAGGGATTTCCTGAGAACAATTATAGATGGGTCTCAGTACATCATTTTGCACTTGTAAAGACACCTGAAACCCCATGCAAATGACTTCCAATAATTTTGAAATAAATTAACAGTAAAGACCAATCATGGAATGAAAATTTGCAGTTTTCATATTGATTTGTGAAAAGAATCAATTATTGCACAAATCAAGTATATACTTCAATTGAAATGAAAATTTGCATAAATGATTCTCAATGCATCACGTATGTTTTCCCAAAGAATTTTTGAAAATTGATTTGAAGAATTCTTCGATTAAAGATCCAAGTAATATACGTTACTTACATATTGCAAATTAGTCAAGAATGGTTGTCCACCCATAATCCTTCTTCGTGGTCGTCTCGCAGGTAACTTGTTTCGTCAATATCTTCGGTAGGGACAGATTGAAGGATTCCATCTGAAAATGGAGGTAGTTCGTTGAACTGATCATACTCTTCTTCATCCACAACGTCTTCGACCCCAACAATACGTCTCTTACTGTGAAGGACAACGTGCAACTTTGGGTTGGCCGGGTCAACGATGTAGAACACCTGTGTGGCTTGCTCAGCAAGTATAAATGGATCATCTTTGTGTGCGACTCTACTGAGATCGACGAGAGTAAACCCATAATTGTCGACTTTAACACCTCGAGGGATTTCGACCCATTGGCATCGAAACAGAGGAATCTTAAATAATACATAATCGAGCTCCCATATTTCCTCAATAACACCGTAATATGAGTCGAGTGCCCTTACTGCCCTGGCATCCTCCGAAATAGCAAGTAGTGTCACTCCACTACATTGCATAGTACTCTTCTCGTCCTGAGTTCTTGTGTAAAATGAATAGCTGTTGATGTCATACCCCTGCCAAGTCCCTACAGTAAATCTAGGCCCTCTGGCCAACCATGTAACAACTTCATCTACGTTGCCCTCAGAAGCTTGCAGGACTCTATTTTCGATCCACCCAGCAAACTTCCTATTATGTTCTCTGGTGACCCAAATCTCTGGTTTCGAGGGATTCTGTTTCCGTAACATTTCCTTGTGCTCGTGTATGTATGGCTCCACCCCCGTCATGTGCTGTAAGACCCAAAAATGGGCTTTTGCATACAGATCACTAGAGGGGACGACTGCTTTAAATCCAATCGTTCCAATGCACTGAAGCCTGCCCTCATGCCGGGATGTAGGAACGCCAATTGGGTCAACCTCGGCCATATAGTTGGTGCAAAATTCGATCACCTCCTCGGCGGCAAAACCTTCAATGATACTGCCCTCAGGCCGATGTCGATTCCTTACATATCCCTTCAAGATACCCATAAATCTCTCAAATGGATACATGTAGCGCAGCAACACGGGTCCACAAAACTTAATTTCTCTGACAAGGTGAACAATTAGATGGACCATAACATCAAAAAAGGATGGAGGAAATACATCTCCAGCTGACAAAGAGTGGTAGTCACATCGCGTTGCAAATCGTCCAGTCCATCCATATCAATTACCTGCAAGGACACAGTTGCAGCAAATATTCAGATCCAAAAAATCTGACAAGTTCCACGAATGGAGCTAATTAACTTGCTAGGAATACACGCTTACATACCTTGCCAGATATTGTGTTGAAGAAATAACAGAGCTTTGTAATTGTCTCTCTGACTTTGACTGGGAGAATGCCTCTGATAGTAATGGGAAGCATTTGTGACATCAGTACATGACAATCATGGGACTTCATACCAACCAGTTTCAAGTCTTTCATGGACAAAAATTTTTTCAAGTTCGCAGAATACCCGCATGGAACTTTGACACCATGTAGGCACTGACAGAGTTCTGTTTTTTCTCTTTTTGACAAAGTATAGCAGGCCGGGGGGAGGTATGTCCGCTTTCCCTTCTCCAACGGTGCAAGCTCAGTCCTTATGCCCATGTCGAGCATGTCACGGCGAACGTTGATGCCATCTTTCGTCTTTCCTGGAATGTTCAACAACAAACCAGTCAAACTGTCACAAACATTTTTCTCTACGTGCATGACATCAATGCAATGTCGAACTTGTAAGTGCTCCCAATATGGCAGATCCCAAAGAATCGATCTCTTCTTCCAAACATTTTTTCCTGGAGGTTTAGAACATTTACCGAACTCAACTTTGATGTCCTTCACGCGCAAGTAAAGCTCCTTACCAGTCACAAACACTGGGGCTAATCCTTTCTCAGGCTTTCCATTGAATGACTTCCTCTTCTTACGGTAGGCGTGATGCATCGGAAGGAATCTGCGGTGACCCATGTACACTGTTTTTCTGCAGTTCGATAACCACATGCTTTCAGTTTCATCCAGGCAAATAGGACAAGCCTTACCTCCTTTCGTACTATACCCCGACAAATTTTCATAGGCCGAAAAATCATTTATGGTGCAAAATATCATGGCCCGCAACATGAAATTCTCTCGCTTATGTGCATCCCACACCCGCACCCCTTCGCTCCACAATTTATGTAAGTCCTCGACTAACGGTGATAGAAATACGTCAATATCATTCCTGGGTTGTTTGGGTCCTGAAATTAGTAACGACATCATGATGTACTTGCGCTTCATACATAACCAAGGAGGAAGATTGTATATGCATAAAAGAACCGTCCAAGTGCTATGTCGACTGCTCATATTTCCGTGTGGATTCATACCATCCGTACTCAGCCCAAACCTTATATTCGTCACTTCGCCGCCAAACTCACCGAATGTTCTGTTAATGTTTCTCTATTGAATGGAATCAGCTGGATGTCTTAGTTTTCCGTCTTGTTTCCGACCTTCAACATGCCAACGCAAGTACTTCGCATCTTTTGGATTTGCAAACAGCCGTTTCAATCTGGGAATCACAGGCAAATACCACACAGTTTTGGCCGGAGGCCCTTTCTTTACCTCATCACATCCATTGTGATAAATTCTATCCCCATGCTTATACCGCGATGCACCACATCCTGGACAAACATGCAAATCCTCGTACTCGTTATGGTACAGAACACAATCATTTGGGCATGCATGTATTCTTTCAATTTCCATTCCCAACGGACACAATAGTTTTTTGGCCTGGTAAACCGATCTTGGCAACTCATTTCCCTCTGGAAGCATGTCCGCTAACAGATCCAATAGCGCCGTGAAACTCTTATCGCTCCAACCGTTGCTTGCCTTCAAGTTATATAATCTCAACACAGAAGACAACCTTGTAAATTTTGCACATCCGGGGAACAAAGGCTTCTCAGAATCAACAATTAATTTCTCAAATTTAGCTAAATCGTTTTCGCTGTAGTCTTCTTCTACACACGTAACATTTCATCTAAATTGTCGTCATCTACATGGACTTCCGAATGAACATTACCAATGTTCTGATCATGATCATCATTACTGCAATCCACTTCCGGGTACTGCTGAGTGGTAGCGGTGCTCGTTTCCTCAAGATCTTCACCATGCCATATCCAACGGGTATAGCGTGCGTTAAAACCACGATGAATCAAATGACTCCTAATCTGATCAGAGTTGCCGAACCTTTTTAAGTTCATACAATCTATACAAGGACAATGCATATATTTCTCTCCCTTCTTCGCCTTTTCTTGCTCAGCAAATTTAATAAACCCATTCACACCCTCCAAATACTCAACAGTAGTACGTTTTATTCCATACATCCAATATTCTCGGTCCATCTACAATTATTTCACAAAATTGACATATTCAAATAAATAATTAATGACTCAGAGCATGCATATATGCATGAAACATAATTAGCTAGGCCATATGTGTGTACATGAGCTGCTTAATTACATTAAATGGATTTGTATATATGAAACCCTAATTAACTTGATGCATGCATTAATTGGAAGAGCCAGCTAGCTAGCTGCTTAAATTCAGCAAGCTATAGCTAGCTAGCCAACCTAGTCTTCTAGCTAGTTTGGAGATACATGTATCTAGTTTAATGAATTGCAAGTAGAGAGAGAGAGGGAGAGTGTGAAAGAGTGATTGAGAGAGAGAGAGAGAGAGAGGTGATGAGAAGATGACAACACCGAGGGGGATGGAAATATGATCAACCTCTCAGCTAGCTTCTCCAAATCACTCTAGCTTGGAGTCGTGCACGGCTGAAATGATTCCAACATGCAGAGCGCAGAGCAGAGGTCGACCTAATTAAATTGTACAATTTTACTATCAGTTCAAAAACACAAACCGATAGTAAAATAAGGTCCCCACTGTCATAACCATTAGTTTATATGAAGTCATTTTACTATCGGTTTATTTTATATAACCGATAGTACTATTTCATATATTGTATCGGTTAGTACAGTAAGAACCGATAATAAAAAGTCAGTAATTTCACTATCAGTTACGTGAGAAAAACCGATAGTACTATTGAATATATTATATCGGTTGGTACAGTACGAACCGATAGTATAAAGTGAGTAATTTTACTATCTGATACGAATGAAAAACCGATAATACTATTTTAATATATTATATCGGTTGGTACAGTAATAACCGATAGTATAAAGTGCGCAATACTATCAGTTAAAAATGGAAAACCGATAGTACTATTTAATATATTATATCGGTTTGTACAGTAATGACCGATAGTAAAAAGTATTTGCATTTCACTAACGTTGGACTAGTGTGTAACCGATAGTAAAATGCCTCTTTTCCGCCGCTGTCGTCCTATTCTATCGGATTTTTCCCAGATTGCTTATAACCGTTAGAAAATATGGGTTAGTGGAGTGCACTTCTGCAGTAGTGTCTTAATATAAATCTAGCCACATAAAATATAAATGTATGTTATTAACATAAATTATATATTAATCATACTAAGTCGCTATGGTAATCTTGTGATTATCAATCAAATTTTTTATTTAAATCTTAATATTCTAATTATAAATCAAATAGTTTATTTAAAATGGGGACTCGAGCCAGCGGCTTGTCACGACTTGGAGATAATTAAATAAATTATACATTAATCATAATACAATACTATCATAAATTTGTAATTATCAATCAAACACTTAATTTAAATCCTAATCTTCAAATTATAAATCAAACAATGTAAATTAATTATCAAATTATTGGGGGAGCCAAGCCAACAGCTTGGGTTATTCATAAAAAAATTCTATCTCTATTTATAGCATAAGATTTAAACTAATAATCGATACAATAAGGATTTGAACTCCGTCATCCAACCAAAATCATGAAATGATAAACAAGCCTGCACAAAAATGAGCCATGGGTGAAAAGAAGGCAAGCCTGTCGTGGCTTGGAGCCACGACAGGACTCTAAGCCAAACTGACACATCCAGCCAAGCCATCGATGCTTGTCGCGGCTCTAAGGCGTGAAAAGCTCACGTGGCACATTTTTTTGCACTGGGGAGGTTGGCTAGGTAGCTTGAGCCACTATCGCAACTTGGAGTCGTGACAAGCCGCCTATCGCAGCTCCAAGCTGCGACAGGCTGAGGTAGCGGGTCAAAAATGCAATTTTGTTCCACTTTGGATTATTTTTCAAATTATTTTTTTATTTTAGGATATTTAAAAAAATTCTACAAAAGAGTGGCTAAATCTTTCCGAACAAGTTCTTACTCCTTAGTCTATGCACACATGATGGTTAAACCTATATGGATCCTGTATGGGTCATTATAATTCTGCAGGAATTACACAGGAGTACTACAACCCCTTTGGTTTTTTTCCCTATCAAACCTAATTGTATTTTTTTTTAAAAACAACTAAAATCCTTTTTCAGTACTTTTCAAAAGAAAAGAAACAAGGACTCAAACCTAAAGGAAAAATCTCCATGAAAAACTTTGATGTTGTCTCTTTAAACAATGCTGCTTCTCTTCCATGGAATACAGCACAATTTGTATTTGATCACGATATTGATATTTGAGTCTGTCGACGATTAGGACAATATCCCGAGCCGAACTTACACAAATTTGAATTATTTAGAAGGGGGACAGTATCAATCAATCACCTACGAATATAATCACCGTAAAAATGAAACCAGACACACTGTGTTTATACAAATTCGGGCCCTCGCATCTGAGTAATAGCCTTACTCCTATTTGAATGTCACTATCAGACTGATGGATTACAAAGTGTGTAGAGTTTTACAATCTTTATACTGTATAAATCTCACTTCTTCTCTTGTCTTTCTTGTTGGTTCTCCCCATGCCCCTTTTCTACAAGTTCTAACCCTCTTTTTATACTTCGTCAAGAGGCGTCAGTTGCTTTATCAGAGGAGCGCTTTGGTGGTTGCAAGCGGTTGTTGTCCACCAATTATGATGTGACGGTTAAGGATAACCGTACATTCATCCTTCGAAATAATGAAGAGTGATCCGGGAGGATCTTCAAGTCCCGATCGCATACAGATTCGCGACCAAGTCCTGATCGCATACATATTCGTGACCATGTCCTGATCGCATACGGATTCGCAACCAAGTCCTGATCGCATACGGATTCGCGACCAAGTCCTGATCGCATACGGCTTCGCGACCTTAACCGTGTTCCGAAAGGTTTCGCGACCATGGATTGGTTTGCGACCATGAAAAGGAATTTGTTCTCTGTTCGGAATTGTAATCCGATTCGAATATATATAACTAAACTTATCTGTTTAGGATTAGTTAGTTAGTTATATGAGTCTAATACGTTTAGGCTATTAAGTCTGATACGTACTCATACAATTGAACTATAAATACCTTGTAATAGATCTAGTTTAGATCATAAAAGAGTCATAGAACTTATTTGAGTTTTAGACACTTATAGTTCTTTCGACGTAGGCAAGTGTGCCTAACGTTTGACATGTAAAGCCCTCTTTGAAATAAAGAGTTGTGCAATTACTTTAAGCTGTGTTTTCGATCAACCTTTAGGTTTCGCTATTTCCGAGTAAGATCCCGTTATTCCGCATATTAGAATCTGGGTGAGCCTAGTGCGAAAACCAAGGCTAGGTCTCAAACAGATCAAAGAGAGACTCATATTACCCTGGGAGAGAGCGGTTATGGTCTATCAAACATGATTACATAACTGCATCATCCTTAGACTGTGGTCGATAAGTTAAGTCTCGACCAAACCTTCCTTTCTTGATTCAAAGGTACTTCTAACTTTAATATTTGTCTCAATTCACTATCATGATAAAGGTAAAAAAATCACTATCGATTTCCTCATGAAGAGGGTTAAAGATAACTCTCTTATTACATGGTCGCGTACTGGCTGTGACCATATATTGGGGATTACCACAAATCCGTGACCATAGTAACTGCGAGTAGTGACCACCGACTCTACGACCTCAAGTATTGCGATCACAAAGGTCACAGCCACAAACATTGGGACCACGGACATTGCGCTAGCATAATGTTCATCCGTGATGGGCCTTGTTTATTTGACAAGATGTGCCATATATAGTCCAGAAGATCTTGAACTATCATATGATCTCTCTTCGTGGTCACGAGCGACCACGGAAAGGTACAAACAAATAAATTTGATTAAGTCCAGAAGATCTGTAGACTATCAAATGATCTCTCTCTGTGGTCGTGAGTGACCACGGAAAGGCATAAACAAATTACTCGAGTAATAATCTCTGTCAAAGTCAATATTAGTAAAGAAGAGGTCAAAGTGAATTTTGTAAGTTGAATTGAATGAGCAAAGGACATTTCTGTTACTTAGCAAGCATGGAGCTATGTTCTTCAATTAAAATAAAAAAAAGACAATGTATATATAAGTTTCCTATAATCTAAACATTGTCTTAGATTTCTTGTGTTTTCCTTACAATACATCTAAAGAATTAGTCTCATTTAGAATCTACAAATTTTAGAGAAAACGTTTCCTCTAAAATTTCTATAAAATTCCTATATTATAAGACCATATAGTCTTTCACTTTATATTCAATATATTAATATGTTTTTGTGTTTTAATGCTTTGTATAACAAGTTATCATAAGAAACACAAGAAAAAGAAAAAAAACGAAATAAAGCACAATTAAACAAAAAAAGCACAATTAATTAATTATCTCCTCACTAACAACCCAAAAATTAAAATAAAAAAAGGAAAAAAAAAACCAATCAGTGACATTGATGGCATTGATCATTCCCTCCCCACCGGGGCACCACCTAGTGGAGCGACACAACCGCAAGCTACTTTTTTCTGGCTTTCGTATTGGCTTCCTCCAAAACGGTTGGCGGTATTTATTGTGTGACGAGTCTCAAAATTATTTACAGATATTCCTCAATCAAAATCCTCGATATATACTAAATTAAATACTTCTGCTACTCTTCAGACATATCTAAATTGTAAAGTGACACAATTAGAGACACAATTAACTAGTTATTCTCTGCTAACAACCCAATAACATATTAGAGACACAGGACACGCATTGACGGTCAAAACTCAGAATATTTTATATAAATAACCCTTATAAAAAAAGAAAAATATAAATGTGGCCCCCGTATTTCCAAAATTGCAAAATGACCCATTCAGTCGTGCGGTTGAAGCAGGAGTTGACACGTGTCCCTCGTGTGTGCAGGCGAGATCTCTAATGCACATTGAATATGAGGTAGAGTGTGTGCGGCAGAGGAGCTGATGTGGCGACAGAAGAAGGTGATGTCCGGCAGAGGGATGTGATGTGCGACAGAGGGAGATTTTAATTCCTGAGCTACCCATGAAACAGAAGCAAAACAAAGGAACGTGTGTGGCAGAGAATCTCTGATGTTTTGCAGCCCATGAAACTGGGTGTTAAAATCTTGGCTCCCTCTGTATACATAATCCTTGCATTCGCATTGAAGCAACAAAATAGAAACAAAACAAAAACCAAACAAACTGAAGAGGAAAACAGAAGAGAGCAAAGGAGAAGTTTGAGGCACTTTTGAACTATTACAGTTTGAAATTTCAGATTTTGCAAGAAGATCAAGTTGAAGAGCACCAAGATATCTACAACATTACGTAAGTTTTCCAAATCACACTATTGTAAAGTTAATGACGTGGTTAGTACTTGATTTTAATAAGTTGCATTAGTGTATTGTTGTTAATGACAATATTTCGATCTGTAGTTGACATTTATTTTTATTAGATAATTATTTAGAGGCAAGTGTAGATTAGTACGACATTTTGTGTTAATGTAATTAAAATTTATCAATCTAAAAAATTGTACTCAGTTAAATTTCTATAAAACTATATATTAATTATTACCCAGAGGAAGAGATCGAAATTCGTGAGCTATTCAGGATCAGCCTGAAGATCGGCTTGTTTGAGAAATGGCTCAAGCAATAAACGAGCCCAAGTTGGCTTGACTCAAATTTTCAATTTGTGTTGTATACATTTGAGCCAAGCCTAACCGAACTCGAGGTGAGCCAAGGTGGAGCTCAGTTGAGCCAGCTTGAAGGAAAGCCAAATAATGGCTCAGAACTTTTGAATGTTGTGTAGCCGAGCTCGAGCTAAATCTAACTAGATTTGAGCCAAGCCAAATGTGGCTCAGAGCTTGTGAGTGTTGTCAAGGCAAGCTTGAGTTCAGTTGATCTAGTTTTGATCCAAGCCAAATTATGGCTCAAAGCCTATGAATGTTGTCGAGGCAAGGTCATGTTCGGTCGAGCTAACTTCGAGCCAAGCCAAAACATGGCTCTACACTTGTGAATGTTGTAGAGGTGAGGTCGAGCCAAGCTAAGTAATCTCTCAAGGCAGATGGCTCGATCGAGTTCGGCTCGTTCCCAGCCCAAGTAATTATGTAGTAAAATTATAATCAGTCAGACCTTCTATCACATAATAATAACTATTGTGTAACAAAAGGAGAGCATGACATGGTAACAACTTTGACATAAAAATTTTTTTGTATAGAATAATAAGACGGTCAAAAATAACAAAATGTTACAATCTGAAAAAAAAAATATGAGAATTTAATATAAGAAAATGCGACAACATAAAATAACGAAACACATCAACTTAAAATAAAAAATTTTGACAACATGAAATTAGAAAATGCGAAACGGAATAAAAATGTGAGAGAACCCACAAAAAGTTACATAAAATAACACGTTGAATGAGTTTTCTTTGTTTGCTTCAGGACTGGCTCCTAATCCTCTTAGTCAGTAGCTCCGTGTCGCAGCTAGAGCTGCATGTCAGTGATAGCCCAGTTTGCTCAAATTGGCCATAAAACTCGTGATAACGATGCCTCAGTAGCGATGTTCATGTTCCAATCTGGCATAACAATCGTCATGACACCATAGGAGTTCTGCTGTATTTGCTAAACAAGGATCCTCACACTCAAGAATGCTAGCTGGGGGACTCGTGATATTGCTAAGTCATGGTGATGGCACAAAGTGGGATGGAGAATTCCTAAAACGCCTTGCCTATTGTTGTTGCAAGGTCCTTACTACTCCTTGGGTAGTGTCCTACACAACATCTTTCTATTCTGTCCGGTTAGCTGTGAAACAAATAGGGAAACCCTCCCGATTGTCAATCAAATATACAAGGATGGTTGCACGACAACCAAAGCATCAACTGTCTACATACTTTGACTCGACCTCTGCAATAGGGCGAAAGTTAGCTCCAAGGAATTGTAACATGTGGCATAGCAAAGTGCATCATCCTCTAAGACAATCCAGATAAGTGTATTTTGCCTTCGCCATCTACATACTACGAGAATAGGATGAAAATTACATTATATTTATAAAAGATTATTTTAAATTAAAATAATTAGTGCATATGGCAAATATGAACAATTTTCAATAACCTATTTTTAGGTTAATATAGGTTATTACCAATTCTTTTCCTCAAAATATTTTTTTTTAACTATTGCAATTAATTTTTAAAAGTAGTTCATTGTTGAACATACCATCTTATCTTGTAAAAATGAACTTGTCAAAATAAGGACAGTTGTTGAGAATGTGCGACATAAAATAGAAATAATTTCTCTTACTAATTGAATGACAATACAAGATTTAGTTCTACCGGTTAATTGAATGGGTGAAGACTTAACCGACGAGTCTGAAACAATTAAATCATTCGATCAACAACAATACAATTCATCATCATATCCAAAGCAAGTACATACTAATCATGTCAATAACAGTACACTAATTTATTTTTAAATTAGATACTCTTTTACTGTTCTTCTCTTCTCCTCTCTTCCTTCACCTCAAACTCTCTTTCACCTCTCTTCTCCTCTCTGCCGTGTTTTCTCTTTGTTTTGCTGCTTGTTCTACATATACATACTACATAGTTGGTATTTATAAATGGGTGTTGTGGTTGCATGTGAGATCTCTCGAAAACATAATACACATATATGTTGAAAGCAGTATGTGAAAACTGCTGAAATGCTGAATAATCTTTGCCGCATGTCACATCTATCTACCACACTGGAATATGTTCTACCACACTGGAATATGTTCTGCCACACATCACCAAAATATGCCGCCATGTCAGTGTCTCTATCGCACATGAGGTGTGCAACAGACTCAATTTTTTTGTCGCACATCTAATGTGCGACAGAAATCTCACCCGCACACCAGAGCATCCCATGTCATCTCCAAATGACACAATTGAACAAGATCTTTTTTGTAAATTTTTGAAAGATGAGATCAAATTTACATATTTCTTTTTAAAAGAGCTCCACCACCCATCACAGTGGAGCCCCCATGCCCGAAGATCATTATCTTGTTGACTCGTTGACTAACTGAGCCCTTTTCACATATATAGCAAACCCTGCGGCACTCGACTCCTCACCTTCTCTTCTCTCGAGCTCACCCTCGACATAATGTTTCATCTCTTGTTCCACCTCGTACACCTCCTCTTCCACTTCCTACATGTTTTATTTGGAATCTGAGTATCCGTACAAAATTCTCCCCTCTCTTCTCTCATGCTCACCCTCCACATAATGTCCAAAACTCCTCTCTTCTTCCACCTCCTACTCCTCCTCTGCTCCAAATCCACCGCCGGCGACCTCGAAACCCTCCTCTCCATCAAGCAAGAATGGGGGTACCCGCCTCCTCTGGCCTCCTGGGACCCCGCCTCCACCCCCGACCACTGCTTCTGGAAAGGGGTCACCTGCGCCAATGTCACTGGCGCCGGCGCCGGCACTGTCATCAAGCTCTCCTTCTCGGGGCTGAACATTACTAACAAGGTCCCAGCCTCTCTCTGCGACCTCAAGAACCTCTCCCTCCTCGACCTCTCCTATAACAACCTCTCCGGCGGCTTCCCCGTCGCGCTCTACAGCTGCGCCAAGCTCGTCTACCTTGACCTCTCCAACAACGGCCTCGCCGGAGAGCTCCCCGATGACTTAAATAGTCTGCCGTCGCAGATGGAGCATCTTAACCTGTCGAGCAACCGTTTTGTTGGTCATGTGCCGGCGGCGGTGTCGAGGCTTCCGGCGCTGAAGTCTCTGCTTCTTGATACTAACAGGTTTAACGGCACCTACCCGGCTGAGGAGATAAGCCAGCTCGCCGGGCTTGAGATACTGACGCTGGCGTGCAACGGGTTCGCGCCGGCCCTGGTGCCGGCTGAGTTCCGGAGGCTGACGAATCTGACGTTCCTGTACATGTCACAGATGAACATGACCGGCGAGATTCCCGGCGAGCTGTCGGCGCTCAGGGAGCTCACCCAGTTCGACATGTCCGGGAACAATCTCACTGGCGCCATCCCGGAGTGGGTATGGGGACTCGAGAAGCTCGAGTATTTGTACTTGTATACTAACGGTCTCACCGGCGAGATGCCACGCACCGTGACGGCGGCGAACTTGGTGGAAATCGATTTGTCGGTTAACCGGCTCACCGGAGAGATACCGGAGGACTTCGGCAAATTGAAAAACCTCACCATACTGTTTCTTTACTTCAACCAGCTCACGGGGAGGATACCGGCGAGCATCGGGCGGCTTCAGAAGCTGGGGGACATACGGCTGTTCAACAACAAGCTCTCCGGCGAGCTCCCGCCTGAGCTTGGGAAGCATTCGCCCCTCGGCAACCTCGAGGTGGCCAACAACAACCTCTCCGGCCAGCTTCCGGAGACGCTCTGCGCCAAGCTGGCGCTGTATGACATTGTTGTGTTCAACAACAGCTTCACCGGTCAGCTCCCGGCGAACCTCGGGGAGTGTGTCAACCTGGACAACCTCATGCTTTATAACAACCACTTCACCGGGGAGTTCCCGGAGAATATATGGAAGTTTCAGAAGCTCAGGGCCGTCCAGATACAGAACAACAACTTCACCGGTGTTCTGCCAAGCGAGATATCGTTCAACATCTTTCGGATTGAGATGGGGAACAACAGGTTCTCCGGCGCCATCCCGACGTCGGCGACACAGCTGTCCGTGTTCCACGCGGAGAACAACCAGTTCACCGGCGCCTTACCGGCTAGCTTCAGCAAGCTCGCAAACCTCACCGACCTGTCGATTCCCGGCAACCAGATATCTGGTTTCATTCCAACATCCATCAGTCAGCTACAGAAGCTTAATTCCTTCAACCTTAGCGGCAATCAGATATCCGGCGTGATCCCACCTGGGAGTTTCGGGTTGCTCCGGGGGTTGACAACCCTTGACCTCTCCGACAATGAGCTCACCGGCGCGATACCACCGGATTTCAGCAACCTGAACTTCAACCAGTTCAACCTCTCATTGAACCAGCTCACCGGCGAGGTCCCGGCCTCGCTGCAGAATCCGGCGTATGACCACAGCTTTCTAGGCAACCGTGGCCTCTGCGCCGGGCCAGACTCGAACATAAACCTCCCAATATGTGCTCATGAAGAGTTGTCCAAGGGCCTAATCATCCTATTCTCAATGCTCGCCGGTATTTTCCTCGTCGGCATCGCTGTCATCGGATGGCTGCTCGTCTGGCGCCGGAAGGACCGGCGAGACGTGACCGTGTGGAAGATGACCCAATTTGCCACTCTTGATTTCACCGAGTATGACATACTCAGCAATATCCGCGAGGAGAACGTGATCGGCAGCGGCGGGTCAGGGAAGGTGTATCGGATCCACCTGAGCAGAGGCCGCGGCGACGACGAGGAGGGCGGCGGCAGCAGCGGCAAGATGGTGGCTGTGAAGAAGATTTGGAACACAAGAAAGCTTGATGCCAAGCTCGACAAGGAGTTCGAGACAGAGGTTAAGATCCTAGGCAACATCCGGCACAACAATATTGTCAAGTTGCTATGTTGCATCTCCAGCCAAGAAGTTAAGTTGCTTGTCTATGAGTACATGGAGAACGGCAGCCTTGACAGGTGGCTGCACCACCGGGAGCGCGTGGGCGCGCCCGCGCCGCTGCAATGGCCGACGAGGCTGGCCATCGCAATTGACGCGGCCAGGGGCCTCAGCTACATGCACCATGATTGCGCGCAGCCGATCGTGCACCGGGACGTCAAGTCTAGTAACGTGCTGCTTGATCCGGAGTTCCGGGCGAAGATAGCCGACTTCGGGCTTGCTCGGATTCTTGTCGGGTCTGGTGAGCCCGAGTCGATCTCGGCCATCGGTGGGACTTTCGGATACATGGCTCCAGGTTAAAAGCTAAATTCTATCTTCAAATTCATAAGGGAATCCCAATATGTGAAAAGATTTGTGAATTTTTATTGTTTGGGGCTAATTGGAGGTGAATTTGATTGATTGCAGAATACGGGTACAGGCCAAAGGTGAACGAGAAGGTCGATGTCTACAGCTTCGGTGTGGTTCTGCTAGAGCTCACAACAGGCCGGTTGGCGAATGACAGGGGTGCCGATTTCTGCTTGGCAGAATGGGCGTGGCGGCGGTACAAGAAAGGCCCTCCGTTCACCGATATCGTCGATGAGGATATCGGTGACCCATCCTACGTGTCGGATATCATCGTGGTGTTCACGCTTGGCGTGATTTGCACCGGAGAGGATCCTCAGGCACGACCATCCATGAAGGAGGTCTTGCACCACCTCATGCGGTGCGACCGGACGTCCAGTGAGGCAGACGCATGTCGGCTCGACTATGACGGTGCACCGCTTCCTGAGATGAAGAAAGGCAGTGATCGGAGGAGCTTGTCGGACACCGGAGATTGGGATGACAGAGAAGACAGTGGCAACTTTGTGGCGCGTGTTGTCTAAACGTGAACCTCCAAGAGCACTTCAGGTGTCCTTTTCATGGCCAAGCGTTGCAGATATTCATGTGATATCGCAAGAATTTATCAATTTTGAGAGTATAAGCTGCACATCTGGTGATCAAAGCTTCAAAAGTTTTTATATGCACATACTCCATTACATGAGAACATGTCCTAACTCCATTACAAGAGATCAATGCTACACATAAAAAAAAACATTTACAAAATCTGATTGAATAGTGCAGATTAGAGCAAAGACGGGTATAATAGAGTGAAGTTATTGAGAGTGTGGATAAATTTTTTTGTAAAGAGTTTGTCCTTGTTTTATGATGGAGTTAATTAGGGTGGAGAACAGTGAGAGGGGGACAAAGTTATTGGTAGAACTTTTAGAAATAGAATACAATGTATACATGATAACTCAGCTATTTTAATTTATTTTTTAGTTTGTAAAATTGCTAATTAAACATGACTTATTTTGCATTTGGGGGGAGAATATGATAGATACCAAATGCTGATTTGCCTTAGTGATGTTTGGGACTTTGTGACTTGGACTGAGACTAATTCACTATTTTTTCCGTCAGGAAGTGGAGACAGAACAATCTTTGGTGAGGCCATTATTGGACTTAAAGACTTCCTAAAGTTGGATGTTTGTGAGCTATGAATTTTATTGAGGCTAATTTGTATTCTACCGACGACTACTGTGCCACAGCCCTGTCGGCTTTCCAAACTAGAGAAGGATAGCCGGCAGAAGAAACAAATAATCCGTGGCTTGCACTGAGAAAACAGTGTGGGCATGAGCTGGAAAATGAGACGTGGAAATTTGGAGCCTGTTGTTTAGCTCCTTGTATCTATCAGACATTCAAATATACTGTCTTCAAGCTAATTTGATTGGTTGCAAATTAGCTGCTCGAATGATGATAAGATCTTGAGGTACTTGGGAGTTTTCCACAAGATATAGGGACTTCTCTCCCGGCTCAATATCAACGATTCGAATCTCGATCCGGCAGTCTATATGCTATGGAACATATATCTCATCTTTTTAACTTGAAAAGCGGGGATCCAAGTCCTTAGCTGATATTGGCATGATTCTAGCAACAAAACTATCAAGAGTAAATATTCTAATTTCTAAAGAAGAATCGGTAAAATTTAGTACAAGATTTAACTCTGGGTAAATTTCTTTTGTTGTTTTTGTTTGCAAGAAAATTTGCCACCAAAACCATGTCTCTCATGTTGAAACTGAAGCCAAAAAAAACCAAACCAGACATGCCCATAGTCCAAGAGCCAATTCAGCTCAACTCAAAGGCAGATATTTCGAAGGTAGAAAGAATACTGAAATCGATGAAATATGGACAAACCAAGCAAGTTTTGTAACAGGATTTGATTTCAATTTTATCCATTTTGACTTTCCTTTGTTTTATCATTCATAATATCGATCGTATTGTCAATGTTCCATTTCATATCAGCAAGTTTGCCTTCAGCAAAATGAGCTAGTTTGTTTACTGCAAAATGGCTTACAGTTCTCCCTGAAACTTGCCTACTATCTAACAACTGCACGACAATTAAACTGGTCGAGATGGTCTCCTGTATGCTCGAAGGCGAAGCTTCTCAAACATAATACTGGAGTCCGATGGCCAGGCACTGGTTAGGATGTGGGAGCAGCGGAGTATTAACAGATCTGCAGTTGGCTTCATAATGGCTGAAGTCAGTGAGCTGAGTTCTTTGTTTTCTCGTTTTTCTTTCAAATTTGTGTGAAGGAATGCCAATAAGGTGGCCCATTGTTGTGCTAAGTTTGCTTGCACTCAATGGGGATCGCACGAGTGGCGTTCTATATGCCCTCATTTTCTTGTCCCCTGCCTTCGTGCAGATTGTATCTTGAACTTTGATGATTAATGAAAGCTCTCGGTTTCCTCTCAAAAAAAAAAGACAATTAAACTGGTCCGAAATTTTACTTTCTGAACCTCTGTGAACCAGCAACTATCCCACAGGAAGCTCGATCAGAAGCTGTCAAAAAGAGATGGAACGTGCAGAAGCTTTGCAAGAAGCTGGTTCGCGAACATTGTCGATCTGCTCCACTGAATCACGACCTCAGAATCAAAGCTTTTGCTCTGAGAGTACATGGAAGATGGTAGCTTCAGACCCATGGCAGCACCAGAGGGAGACAGGATTGCTGCCGGCGAGACTGCAAGTTGCCATTCACACAACAAGGGCCTCTGCTCCATGCATCACGAATTGTGTTCACCTGCCGTAAGACACCAAGAAGTCAAATTTGTTAGATTAAAATCTCAAATCATATTAAAGTCTAAAACCAAGTATTGTTGACTTGTTATAGATATAGATGTAAAATGGATATGGATTTCTTCAAATTATATGATTATCAAATCTAATACTATTTGAATATGGTTAGGAACTTTGCATCTAAATAATTTTTTTCTCTATCCAAATCCATATCTAAATCTGAGGGAAAATATCCCCAATCCGATAAAATCTGATAAAGTGATAAACTTACGTATCTAAATTCAAATTTGAAAAATTTTTGTATATAAAACTAGCCAATAAACTCGTGCAATTGCACGATAATTTTAAAAAAATATTTTAATATGTAAACTTCTTAGGTTATTATTATTTTTTTAATTTTTCAAAATTTTAAATGATTGGATGCAATTTATGATTTGTCATAATTCAAAAAGTATTTAAACTTGAAGTACGTGATGATATGGTCATGTAAGAATTGATCGTGTTAAAATCGGAGACTTTAGTGACCCAAAATGAGATGTCGAAAATTTAAAGATCTATTCGTAAATTTCAAAAAAAAGACAAATTGGGATATAAATTTCTAGGCAACACTGTCTTGTACACATGCGAGTTGACGTGCTTTTCCATGGTGGGGCCCGCAACACAGGAGGCGATAATGCCGATCTCTCCCCTCTCTTCCCTCTTAGGCTCTCTCCAACCCACCGGCGCTTCGCTTGGCGCTTCGCGAGGCACCTTCTCAAGCGCCACCCTTCTCCAACCCACCGGCGCTTCGCTTGGCGCTTCGTGTGGGGCCCGCACATACATTATTTATTACACATTAACAAATTGATAAAATAAAATTCAGATAATTCGAAGACAACAAATTAAAATAAAATTGTTGTAAATAACAAAAAAAAATTTAAATTATTTTTATTTAAATGGCACACGGGAAAAAACATGACATATACTAAATTAAAATTCGGCAACAGTCGGCCGTTAAAAACCGCACAAACAACTACTCGTCGGTACCGTCGGCCCCGAAACGCTGCCAAATGTGCTCGATAAGATCCCGTTTCAGTTGCTGATGTGTTAGGTGAGCACGGATCGCATTATTTCGATCTAGCATATGTTCGAAAATTGGTGGTGCACTGCTGTGCATAGTAGGCGGTGTTACGGTTGATGTGCCTTGAGTATCGTACAATTGAGTGATCGGGTCATGAGAGTGCCGCTCATCCTCGATTATCATGTTATGGAGGATGACACACGCTTTCATAATATTGGCAAGAGTTGATCGTTGCCAAAATCGAGCGGGGCCGCGGACAATAGCAAATCGAGCTTGCAACACCCCAAACGCTCGCTCCACATCTTTTCTTGCCCCTTCTTGATGTTGTGCAAACAACCTGAGTTTGTCCGTTTGGGGCAAGGGTGTGGTCTTTACGAAGACAGCCCACTCGGGGTAAATACCGTCGGCCAGGTAGTACCCCATATTGTACTCTGTGCCATTAACAGAGTACTGAACCGTAGGAGCTTGCCCGCGCAACACATCAGTGAAAAGGGGGGATTGGTTAAGTACGTTGATGTCGTTGTTGGATCCGGCGACACCAAAAAAGGCATGCCATATCCACAAGTCTCTGGACGCGATCGCTTCAAGTATTATGGTATGGACTCCTTGATCACCACGAGTGAATTGGCCCCTCCATGCAACTGGGCAATTGCGCCATTCCCAATGCATGCAATCGATGCTTCCCAGCATCTCTAGGAAACCTCGGTCCTCTCCTTCGTGGAGCAGACGCTGGAGGTCTTCGGTAGTAGGTTTACGGAGATATTCCTCCGCGAATAGATCGATGATTCCTTCGACGAAATTCTCCAGGCACCGAATAGCCGTCGACTCTCCGATGCGTACGTACTCGTCGATGGCATCGGCCGGCGAGCCGTACGACAACATGCGCAAAGCCGCAGTGCACTTCTGCAATGGAGATAGCCCCTTTCGGTTGATGGTATCTGTCCTCTCTGTGAAGTACGGGGACCACTCCCCGAGAGCTGTGACGATTCGCAAAAAGAGGGGTCTCCCCATTCGAAACCTTCTGCGAAACAAGTAGCCGGGGTAGACCGGAACGTCGGCGAAGTAGTCCGCGACTAGACGGTTATGACCGCCTTCGCGATCTCTTTCGATGTACCTTCTGCTACCTCCTCGGCGGCGGTGCGAGGTACCAGCGTCAATGCTGGCTTCAACATCAACAAGAGCTTGCTGCAAATGGGGTTCGATCGTCAGAACGGTTTTTGCGAACCCCGTCGCGAACTCTTCCATCTGCTTGAGGCATTCGTCGTCAGTACTACTTGTGCTTGAGCTGGACGATATTTTTTTAGGGTTGGCTGTGAAGTTGAGATCACCAAGAAGGGAGGCTTCGGTTGTGAAGTTGAGATTACTGAGGTGTGAAAATGAGGGCATGGGGGTCCAAATATATAAGGGGAGAAGCGAATCGATCACATGCGTCGGCTCCAACGGCTAAATTCCAAAGGAATCGAGCAGATGTGTCGGCTCCAACGGCTAAAATCCAAAGGAATCGAGCAGATGTGTCAGCTCCAACGGCTAAAATCCAAAGGAATCGAGCAGATGTGTCGGCTCCAACGGCTAAAATCCAAAGGAATCGAGCAGATGTCTCAGCTCCAACGGCTAAAATCCAAAGGCATCGAGCAGATGCGTCGGCTCCAACGGTTAAAATCCAAAAGTACCAATCACATACCACAGTACGAACAGGTGAATCAAAAACGAATTAAATTAATAGTGCGAGTACAATTTTTTAAATGAAAAGTACAATGTTCGGAGTACTATTTATTCTTCATATCCTTAAGCTGCTCGTTCATGTATTCTACTGCAGCCGCATGCGTCGCCTTACGATCATCCGAGAAATGGGATGTATCCATCCCAAGTAGTTTCGTCAACGACTTCATAAATGACGCCTTTTCTTTGCTTTTGGCCATCCCCTGCAATTTATCAGCTACAGCAAGGGCTTTGTCGGCCACACTAGTAAGCTCGGCGCTGGCTCTGCTGATGCGCTCTAGGGTCTCGTCGGACGCCGATGATGTCTGGCCCAGTTTGCTCTTACCCTTCCGCTTCTGCTTTGCCGCGTCCCTCCCTTGCGGTCGTGGAAGCTCGACGGGGACATCCTCATTGTTCGACGACGACGTGTGAGTACCTTCTTCGTCGAGGCGAGCCCTTTTCGTAGAATCGAAGCAACTTCGGCACCACTTCGGTTGACCACGTACGGCATTCCACCAGTGCTCCAGAACGAATGGATGTCCAACCTCTTGCCTGTACATGTCGCGTGCTTGCGACATGTGAGACCCCCATTTGAGGATCACCTTGGTAACCGCCCAGGTAGGTTACACACAGCAGGATGTCACATGAGCTCCAAACCACCCAAGCATAGTAATATCATTAAACAAGTATCAGGCCAATATGGCCAATATTACATAGCCAAAGCACCGAAAATGGCGCTAAGTAGAGTTGCTAAGAAAATAACTAGTTTATCAGAACCAGAATCGGTATCCAAGTACCGAACACACAACATAAAGCACAAGGCAACGACGAAAAGCTTGATTTCCATCCGCAGCGAGGTTGGAGGGGCTTCTCCCACATCTGACTTGACTTGGTACGCAATCCTTCTAGAACGTGGGCTCGCCCGGGGCACTTCCATCTTCTGCCGGGAACTCATAACTGAAGGAATCGGGATCCTCGAATCCCTCTTCTACAGTTGGATATAAATGCAAGGGTGAGCACTTGGTGCTCAGCAACACTCATTCCAGGGATTAATGTAATTGTACTTACATGAGGGTGGAGCATAAGATTCCGTGGTTTAGTTTCATATAGATAGAGACATATAGATTTCCAAGTCATTTGCTCAGTAAAACAGTACTTTGTCATGAAATTGATACTTTAAACATTAAACAAGTTTTCAATAAAACATTAGATGTAGTAGTCTCCCATGAGTTACTACTTTGTTAACCGCATTATGAAAACATTCCAAAACATTACTTGTGCTATAACCCATGGATAACATCCACTACGAAAAGACTCCTGAACCTGGGAGTACAGAGTATCCGATACTTCTTTTACACTTTGCAAAGGTGTACCTCTTTTTAAATCCACTGGTTCACTCGGCTTTCAAGTCGGATCAGCTTCATGTGACTTATACACATGTGACAAGGCCGAGATCACACAACGCTTTTACAGTTCAGTATTAACAGTATCCCCGCCCGGTAAATAGACAATTAAGTCTCAAGTACCGTTGTGGGTCTTCCCCACTGCCTTACTTCCTAGCCTCTCTGGTCTATGTTCCCGCAGGACACATAGCCTTGGTCTATGTCCACGCGAGACATACGACCATTTAAGATTACAGCCGCTCACGGCTTAATCAGGTCTAGGGCGCCTTCCTTCTTTTACGCCTTTTTCTCTCATCATTTTTCTGACTCACATCACTCATGGCCAAACATTGGCCTTCCAGTTTCCACACGAGAAACCATATCGTCAAACCATGCAGGGAACTGCTAATACCAAAAAGCTACTGAGTTGTGCCTGTCCCATACCAGGCAAGTGGTTGGTACGTTTACAATTCGTATAGAGACACAGCACAAGGTTCTCATCCTTATGAACCAATAGTGAGGAGCATTCACATTCCCTGGTGCGCACCGCACCCTCTCCATACAATCCAATCCTCACTACTGATCCCTTTTATCAGTTTTCTTGACAAAACGGTTTTCATTATAACTTCTCATGTATTTGACCATTTCAAGTTCAATGTGGATGTTCAGTATATGAGTCCTAGGGTGACAAAAGCATATAAATGATGGTTCAATAACAAAAGGGGTTTCATGATTCGTTAGGTAATATCTACTCATGTCATTCAAACATAACTTGTATTTCAATTAAGCATGCATAGTAAGAAACAGTGAATATACTTCATATGAAAATATTGGGTGAGACATGATCAAAGGAATGAGGCTTGCCTTGCGATGTTGGGTCTAAAAACTCAGACGGATCTTCAAAGACTTCTTCCGCTCCTTCAGCTTCTGACTCTGCGGCAATCAACCAACACACAAACACATACCATAAGCATACAGAAAATAGTTTCTATAGAAATTATTAAGTAAATAAGTCATGTATGCAGGGGAAAAGGGTAGGGCAAGGTCACAAGGGCTCTGGTCGAAGAAACGGCTAAAAAGGATTGAACGTCGGAGGGTCGACATTCAGTTCATGGCTTTGGCATAGCTTCAAACTAGTCTTAGGATGGTTTTCTGGAGAAGTGATAGTAGAGAAAGTTGTAGATCTCAACTCCAGGAATCTAAGGGACAAAGTGGCATTTCAATTGCTCAACCAGAAGGGGTCAAACAAGGCTAATGCCAGTGGCTGACATGCACTGACATAGTGCTGGGCATGGCCAGAAACTAGGGCATGGCTTAACTTTTGATCCAGGGCTCCAATTGGTGCAAAACTTTGTCTGGGAGGTAGGCATTACTAACAGGAGTAAAATACTCAACAGGCACAAGGGCTGGAAATGGCCGGAGGGTGGCCAAATCCGGCGATGAACTACGGTGGCCTGGACATGAACTGAGCTACTGGACAGTGATCTTGGCATAGGCATAACTCACAATCTAGGCAGATCCAGGTGTCGAGCTAGTGGAATAAAATGCTCAGGGAGGTGAGGCAAAGCTAAGGGACAAGGTTTCAGGGGCTAGATCGGCCGGGAAAGAATTTCGGCGACCGGCGCTGGAGAAGACGACACTGGAGCTTGGGTATTTTTGATACAGGGCGAAAGAGCTCAATTCCAAGCTTGGGGATGATCTCTAGGGCACAACAAAGCTACTGGAGAGGTTAATTTCATTGGAGATCGGCTGGAGAAGCTTGGCGCCGAAGTCCGGCGAACGGCTGAGGTTCCAGTTTGGGATTTCTTCGATTTGAGCGCAATTGAGGATCCTGATTCAACAGGCTTGCTAAGAAATGGCTAAGGATCAATTTCTACTACTGGGACGAAAGCTAATTCGGGATGAATGGGATAGCATTGAGGGAACAGGGGTTTTCTGGTTTCCGGCGATCACCGGCGATGGGGATCGATCTGGTGCAATTGGCTGCTATGACACAGAGAGGGGAACGAGGGGAACTCACTGGTGAACCTGGATTGAAGAGAGGGGCAGTGAAATGGGCTGGCACCGTGAGCTCACTCACTGGCTCGCCGGAGAAGAAAGCGAAAACGGCGAGAAACTGGAGATTTGGCTAAGTCCTGAGGTTATGCTTCTTCACAGCGTTGAGGGGGGGGTTTAAATAGGCACGGGGACGGAGCTTGCGAGGGAAAACACGACAACGGTTGCTTGCGCCGGGGAGAAAATTGTCGGGCGCAGGCGCAACGACGGCGACGGCGACGTGATTTGCTTCAAGCGGTGCTGCAGCTTTGCCAGTTGCATTGGGACTCCACCTGGAACGGCGCAGATGCGGAGGCAATAGCGAAGCTCCGGCGGTGACACGTACACACATGCAATTGCCACGGCAACGGGAGCGCGCGCGCGAAAACGCTGCTGGAGCGCGGCCGTTTATCCGTTGGGCGAGGCGATGCAACTGTGCTGGCACGTGCACGGGAGGTGGCTTGGTTGTTCACAACACAGGCGACATGAAACGGTGGCCGGCGGCGAGCAAACGCGGCGAGAACCACGGCGCGGCAACGGCGACTCGCGCTGGTCGCAAGCCACGACCAGGTGCTGGTCGAAAGGACCTGAAAAGAAAATTTGGGCTGTTCTGCAATTTTGAAACTTGTTCCAGGGGCTGTTCTGTGAGGATAATTTGAATAGGACTTGGGCCTGTTTGCAAATTTGGAGATCTGAGGGTCCGATCTGAAATCTGATTTCGCAGCTAAGTTGCAAAAGATTATTAGAACTTATCTGGCCAAAGTTTGGTAAGATCAGGCAAGATCTGAAGGGTTTCGACAAAATTGGGGAAAACAGTTTAGGGTAAAATAGGGTAATTAGGGTTTTAAAATGGCAAGGCTTGAAACTCAGTTTTAGGGTGAGATTTTGGAGATGGTCCCGAAGGGAAAGATGCTCTGAACAACATTTAGAAGGGAATGGTTGAAGCAGATTAGGGTTTGGGGTCCAGATGTGGATTTTGGCTATTTTAGGGTTTGGCCAAAAACAGGGGTGTTACACGACATCAACTGGTCGTCTGAACGACCACTTGCGTAGGCATCCCTCAACCTACAAAAGATGCCATTGAACTGAACAATTTTCTTATTATTCTTTTGCCAATGGTCTTTGCAGTGCCTTAGGTCTCGTCTACAATTGGACGGACTGCTCGCGTTGTACTCCTCAGTGACCTTCGACCAGTACATCTCGCATTTTTTGTTGTTCCCATCGATCGGGTCGATGGAGTTATTCAACCATGCACTGATCTGGATAAAAAAATAAAAATTGTTCAAAAATTTTTTTCATAAAACCGGGAAAACAAATATGTGTTAACAAAATTTAATATTTAAATGAACACTTACGAGTCGCATGTCGTCCTGTTGCGACCAGAGCATTCGTTTACGTGGCGGTCCAGCGTTGTCGTCGTCCACCATGACGACAGGGGGCGTGCTCTCCGGAGTGGTGGTATCCGATGAGGAGGTTGAGCGATCATTTCTTCTCGATACTTGCGGGGGCGACATTTCTGTAGGGATGGTCGGAGCCCCGACCAAATGAGGATTTTGACCGTAAAGGCCGTAGGGGGGTTGTGCGTAAGGATGCCCGGGCGTGTACTGCCCAGGATATGCATACGGATATGGTTGGCCGTATGGAGGGGGTGGACCCAATGGTGGGTAATACATCGGGTATGGGGGGGTGGGGGTTGAAAACTAGGCGGATTTTGGCTGTTTGGCTTTTCGGTATTGGCATCATCAATATTTGGTTCGCCAAACCAATTGACATAACCGCCGGGGGGATTGTTAGCCATTGAAAAAATTTTCGGAAAATATTGCGGGAATGAGAGTGTGGAAAGTGTATGGTATGTGCTTGTGTTTGAGTGAAAATGAGGTCAAAGTGTTCTCATATTTATAGTGGGAGGGACACAGAATTTTTCTAGATTTTTTGGTAATTTTTTGTGATTTTTTGTGATTTTTTATGAATTTTTACACTCAAAAATGAATAAAATAAGTGCAACGGTTAAATTTAACGGCTAGAAAATCAACGGCTAGATTTATGTGTGGCTGACAGGTGGGACCGGCTCAAAACAATTCCAACGGCTAGTTCTTCCCGCTTGCACACCAAACCGAGACTTACATGTAGGCCCTCCATTTGACCGGGCCCACGCGTCAGCGAGATCCAAAAATCCGGCCTCGGGTGCACAAAACACGCCAAACGAGCTAACCAATTTCCTCGGCTACATCCGCACCACATACCCCTTCACTGACATGTGGGCCGAAATCGAAACTGAGCCCACTTGTCAGTACGGGGTTTGCGAGGGTACGGGACGCACGCGCGCGGGGAAAGCGGGGCCCACAAAACGCGTTACCGGGCGTCGCATGATCTCCAACGCGCGGGGATTCGCGGACGAGGCGTCAGTGGGGCCCACTCGTCAGACCCTCGCGCACGCCGCTTCGCGAAGCGGTGTCTCTCTCCTCGCACGGATTTTTTATTAATATTTCCGCGTGGGGCCCGCCCGTCAGAGCTTCGATGCGGCGGCGTTGGAGACGGTCTGCGCGTTGGAGACGGTATGAGGTGGTTGACACGTCGCTTTTGCTTTTATTATGAAGAAAATTACTAAATAAGTCCGCAACCATTGTAAGCCATGCACTAGTAGTCAAAATAAAAATGTAATTGTTACTGTATTACTATACTGTATTACTGTGCATGTGAATATAACCGAGGGAAGTCCCTCCCAAAACCATATTCATGGATTCAAATATATTCACATTCACATAGTATCAGAGCTCGATTAGCTCCCTCGCATCCGGCGATCACCGCCGGCCATTGACGGCCCCTCGTTGCCTACCGTCGGCCCCTCGTCGCCGACCCGCCTCCACGCCGGATCTCCGCGCAGGTCTGCCCCGGATCTGCCGCCTCCCTCGCGCGGGGCCTCCTCGTGCGCCGCCGCCGCCGCCGGAGATCCGGTCTCTGCGGCGCCGCCGATCTCCACCGCGCCGATCTGCGGCCTCCTCGTGCGCCGCCTCCTCGTCGCCGACACGCCGGATCTCGTCGTAGTAATTAGTGAGAATCATCAAAACGCAACAATCTGCAGCTTGATTTTTTCATTATCAGTAGACCTTGACTACAGATCACTCATAGCAAACTAGAAACAAAATGAACTTAATAATGAGCCCAAGGTGAGTGCCATGGCTAACTCCTACCTTGTTCTTACCATCCACATGATGTCTCTAGTTCTATTCAATTGTCTGCTCCTCAAGTCCAACTCCGAAGCCATTACTAGGAATTCTGAGAAGGCAGCCCTCCTAAGCCTTGAAAGAGGATGGGGCAAGCCGGTTGCTTTGAATTGGAGCTCTACAATGTACACTGACCAATGTTACTGGCCAGGCGTCATTTGCACAGATGGCTTTGTTACAGGAATCTCACTTCCCGGCCACCAACTCAACAAACCAATTCCGTATGCTATTTGCTCGTTCAAGAACCTTCTGCATATTGATCTCTCTTCCAACCATATTCCAGGCTGTTTCCCCTACGTTCTTTTCAATTGTTCGAGCCTTCAGTATCTAGACCTCTCGTACAATGGCTTGGTTGGTTCGCTCCCCTCCAATATCCTGCAACTGTCATCAAGACTCTCTTATCTTAATCTCCGATCCAACTACTTAAATGGCAGCATCCCCATTTCAATTGGCCAGCTTCAAGGACTTAAGTTTCTGTACCTTGATGAAAATCTCTTTGATGGCAGCTACCCAGCTGAGATTGGAAATCTTTCAGCCCTTCAAGCTCTATATCTTACTTCCAATGCCTTTGCTCCGGGGAGGATCCACCAGCAACTTGGAAACCTTACAAACCTAGAACAATTGGTTATGAGCAGCATGAACATCATTGGCGAAATTCCAGACACCATATCAAAGCTAACCCAGCTTAAACTCTTTGACTTATCTTATAATAAACTCTCTGGTTCCATCCCGAAGAGTATCAGCCTCCTTCCGGTGCTCACTGATGTCCAGCTTAACAGCAATCTCCTCTCCGGTGTCCTGCCAGAGGAGCTGGGGAAGCATTCCACACTTTCTAATTTATATGTATCCCAAAACGACTTGTCTGGGGGCCTACCTGAGGATCTTTGTTTTCATGGGGCCCTTGTTTCTATTTTTTTGTTTGGTAATAATTTCTCCGGTGAGCTTCCAGCATCTCTGTCGAACTGCAGCAGCTTAAAAGAGATGACGTTGTACAGCAACAACTTCTCAGGTAGGGTTCCAGCAGGCATATGGTCGTTGCCGAGCCTAAATGCGGTCGATATCCAAGAGAATCAATTCTCTGGCTCATTGCCTAGTGAATGGTCCCCAAATCTAACAATAGTTCGGCTCAGCAACAACAGATTCTCTGGCAGACTCCCCAAATCCATGAATTATTTGACCGAATTGTCTGCATCCAACAACTTAATCTCTGGTGAAATCCCAACACACCTCATTGAATATGCATCCCTTAAAGAGCTTTATCTTAGCAAAAATATTATCTCTGGGGAGATCCCACACACAATTGGGTGGCTACAGGCACTCAGAACACTAGATCTCTCAGAGAACAACCTTTCTGGTCCAATCCCACCACAACTTGGACAGCTGGGATTATTTTTCATCAATCTATCTAATAACCGACTGTCTGGCCAGATTCCTCCTCCATTGGAGGCAGCAGGATTTGAACAGAGCTTCCTGTCCAATACTGAGCTGTGCTCCTCCATCCACTTTGCAAACCTTCCTGTGTCATAACCAACACTTGAAAAGACTTTTGATCATTTTCCTGGTCTTTAGTTCAATGGTTCTTTTCTGCATAGGGCTCTTTGTTTACATGAGGATGAGAGTGTTCCTCAAAAAGGGAAAAGACATTGTCCCACCTCCACAGTGGAAGCTGACGACCTTCCAGCCCATTAATTTCAATGTACAGGACATTCTCCATGGCCTTACCGACAACAACCTCTTCGGGAGTGGTGGCTCAGGAAAGGTATACAAGATCTTTCTTGATAACACGGTTTGTGAGGTTGTAGCGGTCAAGAAGATATGGAATGGCTTGAGGCAACATGATATGCTGGAAAAACAGTTTGAAGCAGAAATCGATATTCTCGGATCCATTCGGCATGTCAACATTGTCAAGTTGCTCGGTTGCATCTCAAGCTCTGAATCAAAACTTCTGATCTATGAGTACATGGGAAACGGTAGCTTATATCAATGGTTGCATCAGAAAGATCTGACCAGTGGCGATGGACGGTTGAACTGTCCAACAAGGATGGCAATTGCCATTGATGCAGCAAGAGGGCTATGCTACATGCACCACAATTGCACTCCGCCAATAGCACATCGAGATGTCAAGTCCAGCAACATCCTTTTGGACCTGGAGTTCAGAGCAAAGATCGCAGATTTTGGGTTAGCCCGTGCGCTTGCTCAAGGTGGCGAGCCGGAGTCCATCTCAGCTATGGTTGGATCCTTCGGATACATGGCTCCAGGTGCAAACTTAGTGATAGTCACTTAATTTGAATTTAATAGTACAACTATATGATGAATGACTTAATATTTTGTTACAGAGTTTGGAACCTTAAGGAAGATCAACGAGAAGGTTGATGTGTACAGCTTCGGGGTGGTTCTCCTGGAGCTGACAACCCGGAGGCAAGCAAATGGTGGGGGTGGGTATGAGAATCTAGCACAATGGGCATGGCGGCGGTTTCAAGATGATGGCTTTCAGCTAATGGATGTCATTGATGAAGATATACAAGATACAGCCTACTTGCGTGAGGTGCAACTGGTGTTCAAGCTAGCACTAATTTGCACAGGAACAGCACCATCAACAAGGCCATCAATGAAGGAGGTCTTGCAAGTTCTAATACGCTAAATAGGGAGCCAAGCAGGTCGTTGAATGCTAGAATGCAGGACAAATGCAAAGAAACACATGCCTTGAAGTTATTCACTGGTGTATATGGTACACGTTCTGAGTTATTGATAAGTCGACATATGAATAGAATGGAACTTTGCTCTAGTTGTTCCAAGTAAATATTGAGTGTCGTTGTACATTGGCTATCAGTAATATCAAGTCCTTGATAGACATTTCTTGGGCAGATTGTCTACTTTAGTCCTATCATAATACTATTTTAGATTTTTACTTTCATTTTGAGAATAACGCCACAAGGTTTTTCAGCACAGTGAAGTGGTTCATGTCCTCCTCACTTTTCACTGATTACCAGATGGTCCAATAAGGTTGACAAGTAACAGACCTAGGATTTACTTAAAGGAATCATTCAAAGAGGAAATACTTCTGATTGATAACACAAACAAAAAGCCAGATAAAAAACCGTACAAAAACTAGTATACCTCTTATGTGTGGACATGTAAGGGGACTAAGGAACCATGCTGCTGAACTTTGAGTTGAAAAAAAAGTTGGAAAAGGAAAATATTGGTAATCAATCTATGCCACATGAAGTGTTCATTCTGCAGTTTCAAAAAAAAAAAAAGAAAGTGATTTCATGATTAACTAGCTGAATTGCCCTCTGCACTAGTCCAATCGAAACGTATTGATAGCAGATATTCTGAAGTGCTTACATCTTCAAACCAATCAGAATCAAAACAAACAAACGACACCTAGAACTACAAACAGGGGTGGATGGAGTATGTGAGAATTGGGGTCACGTGGCCCCAATGAAATTGGACTTGCCTCTACAAAAGCCCATGTATGTACAAGGGTGATCCCAATAGTCCCAAACAGGTGACCCTAATCCCCTCACACAGGTCAGTCCATCTCTTGATTAAAAAAAAATTAACCTAATTCTTCTCATCTTCTGTCTGTTCCGATTCATTCAGCAGCAATGTCCATTCAATTTCTCATCAATTCGACGCTTACACTCAAAGTGACCACGCCGCACTGTCGTAGTTGATAGCCCCCCGCCCGGCCGCTCGCCCACTGCGGCGCCGTCGAGTTCGCAACACCCGCGACAAGAAGCCCGACCACTCTGTCACTGTCACCGGCGTTTGCCGTTTATTTCTTGCTGCCAGTGGCCTCCTGGACTATTGAACGTCAAGTGAGTCAAAATTTTAAGTTACACAGCATCCATGTGTTTTTGATTTTTTTTTTTTTTAATGTTGTGTACTAGGTGGATAGAATTATACATGGAGTATGCATGCATTGGCAATTGCCAATTGGGTCACGGGTCACCGCAAGTGATTATTTTCTGCATAATAATTTAGCCTATTTTTAAAGAAGTCCAACGGAATTCAGTCTCCACTTTTCCACTTTTTCCACAAAATTTGCTCCAGTCTAAAAAGCATAACTGACATATCAAATATGATCCAACTTTCAGTTTTCCGTTATAAAAATATACTCAAGTTGTCAAATCTACTTTTCTAATTTTTCAGCTTTTCGTCATAAAAGACTGCCTGAGTTATCAAATCTATTTTTCCAACTTTTCAATTTTCTGTCATAAAAACCTACTCCAAATGTCATATGTACTTTTTAACTTTTCAATTTTCCGTCATAAAAATCTGCCCAAATTGTCAAAGTTTACTTTTCCAACTTTTTAGTTTTTTGTCATAAAAACCTGCCCCATAGTGATATCCACTTTTCTAACTTTTCAGCTTTCCATCATAAAAATCTGCCCCAGATGTCATCCCACTTTTCTAACTTTTTAGCTTCCCATCATAAAAACTTGCCCCCATTTTTCATATCAATTTTTCAACTTTTCAGCATTTTGTCAGAAAAGTCAGATCTATTTGTCAGATATGCTCTAGAATAAAACTTGTTTCGAATCTGTTTGATACGTCCGTCACTCCGATCTATAAATATGAAGTGTTCTCTTTACTCAGTTACACACTTATCATATCTACTTCTGCATCACAAACTCTAAGCTACTTTCTCTTCGTCTGAATTTATGGTTGTACCTGGTTCGTCATCCGAAGGAAAACCCGAAAAAATATATCAATATCAACCGCCACTGCTATATCACTATAACAAGCCATGCGGCCAATATAGGTCCAGTGATGACTGAATGTTCTGACAAATGTACTATAGCTGCATAAAAGTTAAGGTTCCTATGAACAAAGATGTGAGTGCTCTACTATATTTATCTTTCTTTTCTTTACTATTTAACTTATTGATTGATCACTTTTGTTCTTAAAAAGGTCAAGCACAAGTGTGATTTCGTTTAGTAGATAAATAACAAGATGTCTAAGAAAGCTAAGTCACACAAGTTTTGGAGAAAAGTAAAGGCTCATCGCAAAATGTTCGGTCTCTTGGAGAAACCATATCTTGATGAGGTCGATCCTTACTGTGAGGTTGAATAACATTCGACCTTAGACCAACTAATGTTGAATGAAAGATTTAACTCTCGTAGAGATGCTAATCGTACTATAATTAAAAAATCACAGTTGAGTCCGAGTCTTGATCGTCATTGGCCATTCTAAATGTTTTATTACAAATCGTTAATTTGCTTGAGTGTTATTCACTCAAAAATATACTCTTCTTGTTTTTAATAATATATCCCAATCTAACTACACGCATATAAATTAAACCATGACTCAAAAATATAACCTTTTTGACAGGATTTTCATAGGGCTACCGACAACTAAAATTAGAGTTACAGTTCCGATGACCACATGTGGAAACCCTAACTAAGTCTAAAAAGTTTGAGAACAAATCTTTATGCGATCGATTAATAGAAAGTTACGGGAAAAATTGAATTAAAAAACTAAAAAATTAGATATGGGTACTAAATTTGTTCAAATTTTGGTTATTTTTTAATTTTTCTTTTTCGTCCAGTAACTTTCTGGTTTTTTTAAAAATGTGTTGTCCATACAAATATTTCAAGTTGGTTGTTTTCAAATTTTTTTTTAAATATTTAAAAAAAGTCAAACATTTTAAAAAAATTTACAAAAATTTCGCAACGTACAACATAATATATAAATAATTTTTCATGTTTCAACTTTTTAATACCATTTTTAAAAACTATGTATTTTTTGTGAATTTTTCTTTTTGATCATTGTTATTTACATAAAAATTGACTTCGTAAGTACCTAGTCATCAGTAACCAGTCTGGTTAGTGACTTAAGGCTAATGACTGATACATAATTTAAGTCACCAACCTAATTGACCGTTGATGGTTGTTTGCATTAAATTGATTTTTAGAGTGGTGACTGAAGTTTTATTTTACAAATACTTTTTCTTCTAGATTATTTGATAATTTTATTTTTTTATATACATTACCCGAACAAAAAAATTCATCTTTGCTCATATCACTACAAAATAAGGATATATCCAGAAAATACCATTAAGACCAATAAGAATAAAAAGTCCATAGTACACATTGTTGCACACACGCACATTTCTACCAAAATTGTCATTGTTGTCTCAATCATACTGCCACCGCCTACTGTTCACATGCGGACAGGGATTCACTATAGCTGGAAAGAGATACCTCTCGTAAAAAAAAAAAAAAAAAAAAAAAAAAAAAAATGTTACCATGGTATGCATAGAGTCAAATTTGTTTTATTTTGATGACTACTATATTTATAAATATTTCGATTAATAAAATAAAAATAACATATTAGATTTGTCTACAAAACAATTTCATAACATTATATATTTATAATTTTTAATAACATATTATAGTATTAATTAATGATCAAAATTGTTTATTAAACACTGAAAAATCAAAATACGAAAGTTGTTCTTTGTGTATGTAGTATTATGATCAAAATTATCTGCATGGACATGAAGTCAAATAAGATTAGTTGAGGGCAACAGAAACAAAATACAAATGCTGACCCATATAAATGCAAGAATTGATGATCAAGTGTTTAAATCCAGAGAAGGATCCCCTCCAGTCGAAAAGAGATATATTGCACATGCATGTGGATCCACTGTAGTTGAAAATCCTGTGCAATTTCGATGTCCCTTGTGTAATATTATGATTTTATCTGCATGCACATGTAGTCAAATAAGATTAGTTGAGGGCAACAGAAACAAAATACAAATGCTGAGACCCATACAAATGCAAGAATTGATGTAAAAGAGTGTTCAAATGTGAACCTACCATGAACCAACATAATCAATGCCAGTAGTCTAGATAGAAAGGCCAACTTCAGATTCCAACAGTAGACCCGGATGCAGGTCTTCTTCCAGCTACACTGCTAAATATAAAATGATGAGCCAAGGTGCTGACTCCATGGCTAACTCTCACCTTGTTCTTACCATCCTCCACATGCTATCTCTAGCCATCTTCACTTGTCTGCTCCTCCAGTCCAACTCCCAAACCATTACTAGGGATGCCGAGAAGGCAGCCCTCCTAAGCCTTGAAAAAGGCCGGGGCAAGCCGGCTGCCTTCAATTGGAGTTCTATAATATACACAGACCAATGCAACTGGCCAGGCATCATTTGCACAGATGTCTTTGTTACAGAAATCTCACTTCCTGGTCACCAACTTGACAAACCAATTCCATCTGCTATTTGCTCGTTCAATAACCTTCTGTGCATTGATCTCTCTCACAACAGAATTCCATGTTCTGTCCCCACCATTCTTTTCAATTGTTCGAGCCTTCAGTATCTAGACCTCTCGTACAATGATTTAGATGGTTCACTTCCTTCCAACATCCATCAACTGCCACCAAGACTTGCCTATCTTAGCCTTGCATTCAACTATTTATCTGGCAGCATCCGAAGTTCAATCGGTCAGCTCCAAGGACTTGGGTTTCTGTACCTTCAAAACAATCACTTTGATGGAAGCTACCCGGCTGAGCTCGGAATCTTTCGAGCCTCCAAGTTCTAAGTTTAGCTCAAAACCCCTTTGCTCCACAGAGAATCCATACACTTCGGTAATCTGACAGACCTAGAAAACTTGTGCATGTGCAACATGAATATCATTGGTGAAATTCCAGATACCCTCTCTAAGCTGACCCAGCTAGTACTCTTCGACTTCTCTGCTAATAAGTGAATGGGGTGATTCCTAGTTGGGTTTGGAGTATGAAGAAGCTGGAGATTCTCGACCTATTTAATAACTCTCTCTCCAGTCAGATTAATGGACCAACCAAAGCAACAAATTTGGTAACAATTGATGTTTCAATGAACCAACTCACAGGAGAAATACCAGAGGATTTCGGAAAGCTCACGAACTCCTCCATCCTTTTCTTGTACTTCAACCAACTCTCTGGTTCCATCCTGAAGAGCATCAGCCTGCTTCCAATGCTCACTGATGTGATTGTTTCCAACAATTCCCTCTCTGGCGTCCTGCCAAATGAGCTGGGGAAGCATTCCATGCTTTCTAATTTAGTAGTCTCCAATAACAACTTCTCTGGGGAGCTACCTGAGGGTCCTTGCTCTCGTGGGGCCCTTGTTTCTATTGTTTTGTTTGAAATAGTATCTCTGGTGAGCTTCCAGCATCTCTGTCGAACTGCAGCAGCTTAAAAAAGATACTGTTGTACAGCAACAAGTTCTCAGGTACGGTTCCAGGAGGCATATGGTCGTTGCCGAGCCTAATTGAGGTCCATATCCAAGAGAATCAATCATCTGGCTCACTGCCTAGTGAATGGGCCTCAAATCTAAGAATAATTTGCCTCGGCAACAACAGATTCTCTGGCAGGCTCCCCAAATCCATGAATCATTTGACTGAGTTGTGTGCATCCAACAACTTAATCTCTTGTGAAATCCCAACAGACTTCATTGAACATGCATCCCTCGGATGGCTTAATCTTAGCAAAAATAATATCTCTGGGGAGATCCCAAACACAATTGGGTGGCTACAGGCACTCAGCCTACTAGATCTCTCAGAGAACAACCTTTCTGGTTTAATCCCATCACAACTTGGACAAATTAAATTGAGCTTCCTCAATCTATCTAACAACCGTCTGGCCAGATTCCTTCTCCTCTGCAGGCACCACAGTTTGAAGAGAGGTTCCTCTCCAATACTGAGCTGTGCTCCTCCATCCGCTTTGCAAACCTTCCCGTGTGTAGTAGACAACACAAGCACTCAAAGAAACTTTTGATTCTTTTCCAGGTCCTTACTCCAGCCATTGTCATATGCATAGGGCTGTTTGTTTTCATGAAGATGAAGGCACCCCTTACAAGGCAAAAATACAGCAGCCCATCTTCAAGTTGGAAGCTGACAACCTTCCAGCCCGTTAGTTTTCACATTGAAGACATTGTGTGTGGCCTCACCAATGAAAACCTCATTATCAGTGGTGGCTCAGGAAAGGTGTACAAGATTTCCCATGATAACAACCACTGAGAGGTTGTCGCTGTCAAGAAGATATGGAATGGCTTGAGGCAACATGATATGCTGGAAAAACAGTTTCAAGCTGAAATCGATATTCTTGGATCCATTCGGCATGTCAACATTGTCAAGTTGCTCGGTTGCATCTCAAGCTCTGAATCAAAACTTCTGATCTATGAGTATATGGGAAATGGTAGCTTATATCAATGGTTGCCTCAGAAAGATCAGACCAGTCGCGATGGACAGTTGAACTGGCCAGCAAGGATGGCAATTGCCATTGATGCAGCAAGAGGGCTATGCTTGCACCACAATTGCACTCCCCCAATAGCACATCGAGATGTCAAGTCCAGCAACATCCTTTTAGACCTGGAGTTCAGAGCCAAGATCGCAGATTTTGGGTTAGCCTGTGCGCCTGCTAAAGCCGGCGAGCCGGAGTCCATCTCAGCAATGGTTGGACCCTTCGGATACATGGCTCCAGGTGCAAACTTAGTGATAGTCACTTAATTTGAATTTAATAGTACAACTATATGATGAATGACTTAATATGTTGTTACAGAGTTTGGAACCTTAAGGAAGATCAACGAGAAGGTTGATGTGTACAGCTTTGGGGTGGTTCTCCTGGAGCTGACAACCCGGAGGCAAGCAAATGGTGGGGGTGGGTATGAGAATCTAGCACAGTGGGCATCGGCAATTTCAAGATGAGGGCTTGCAGCTAATTGATGTCATTGATGAAGATATAGGAGATCCGGCCTACCTGGATGAGGTACAAACGGTGTTCAAGCTGGGACTAATTTTGTACAGGAACAACACCATCATGCCATCAGCGAAGGAGGTCTTGCAGGTTCTAGTACGCTAAATAGGGAACCATGCTGTTCATAAGTCAGATACGTCAGCATATATGAATTGGCAGGCTGTTGCATGCTAAAATGCAGGAGAAAAACAAAGAAACACATGTGTTGAAGTTCTTCAAAGATGCATCTGGTAGACTAGTACTTGTTCTAAGTTATTGATAAGTAGACAACTCGATATATGGATCAACCGAAACTTTGCTGTAGTTGTTGTTGTGGTACAGTAGCTATAAGTAATATCTAGTCTTTAATAGACATCTTGGGAAAATTATCTTGGTTTGTCCTATCATAATTTTATTGTGTATTTTACTTTAATTTTGAGTATAATGTCACAAGGTTTTGCATCCTTTGAATCTCCTGCAATGCTCTGTATCAGGATGTAGCTGCTATCTTTACTTTTGTTTTGTGCTATCTGATGTAATAAGGTTTACTTGTAGGGCTTGATGCTCTAAACTCTGGTAGTGTATCATTTCTTTTATCATTATTATGCTCTGTAGCGAGCCACTAAACAATCACTTTGTAATAACTAGTATGTTTCCGTGGAAGCAGGGGTTTATCCCATTTATGAAAAAAGAAAAAATGCCACAAGGTTTTGAGAGGTTCTTTGCTCATTTTTCACCAAAAGCTCAAGTCTCTCGGCAGTTCCAGCATAAGTGCATAACCAAGTGGTTCATCTCCTCATCTTTCACTGATTACCATATGGTCCAATGAGGTCGATGAGCAACATACCTATTACCTTGGATGGATTTGTATCATCTTCCTCGCAGTTCAAAAGACACGCGTCCTTCCTTGTATTTTGGCCATGTGATCAGAAATCAACATTACACATCAAGGTGAGCGAGAAATTCAAAATGTCCATATTCCAATCCAATGCCAAAGGCACAACCATGCCTTTAGAATGCGATTTAAAATGTAGAGGGTATAATTCCACCTAGGATATACTTGGACCAATCATTCCTAGAGGAAATACTTCTGTAGCATTCACCAGAAAAATGTGATTCAAATGTGGTTTAGAATGTGATTTAGAACGCACTTATTAGAGGTATTCAGAGCAGTCTAACACTAATCCGCCATTAGATTCATCCAGAAATTTAGAATGCAGTTCGAGGCAGGTACTATCAAGAATACATGCCATGGGCAAAAGGGAAAGAATTGAGTGCATCGTACCTTGTGTTTTCTTCGGAAAAGCGGAGGCGGAGATAGATGGGAACAAAAGTAGAGCCACGCCGCGGGCAGCTCGTTGACACGCTCCGGCGATGACTCAACGGAATCTCGATGAGATCGACGTGCGCCGACGGCCGCTCACCCGTCACCACACTGATCCAATAGACTCGAAGATGGCAGCGACCACACAACACAGGTAAGGTAAAGAGAGACATTGCGGGCGAGAGTGGCGGAGGAGGATCTGGGCGGCGCAAGTCATGGTCGTCGCCGCCGCTGCGTCGCCGGCGGTAGGAGCGTGAGGGTCTGAGAGACAGACACATACTGCCGGGAATGTTACTAACAGTCCAGATTAGATCAGTGCAGAGCTGTCCCATTCTTTCCAAGGTGGACGGTTAGGATCTGGTCCCCCCCTTTTTTTTTTTAATATGTCGCTCTACCCCTCTATCCAATTTTCAAAAAGTAATTTACAATCCTAGCCATAGTATTTGTCCCTATTAATTAATTAATTAATATAATAGATTTGTTATTTACATCCAGTTCATTAATGATAAGAAAAATAATGACTACAAAAACACTTTAGTAAAATAGGATCATACTAGAAGTATTCTCAAATCATTAAAAAAATCATACTATTTTATATAGTATTATCATGATTCATAATAGATTTTTTTTTCATATTGTTACATAAATGTTAGATTGAAATTCCAATTTGTAGTTGAAATAACTCGGCAATAGGAAAATGATGTAAACCTAGAGGATGAAACATATTTGCAAATAAATAGTAGTAGGGGTGGATTTAGCACTGAGGCTGCCGAGGTCGCCACCCCAGTACACCGCCGCAACCCTGAGACCCCCCCTCCTCCAGCACCCCCCACGGCCCTACCGGCACACCGCACCCGCCAACGCCCTTGTTCGTGCTCCATTGACCGTCACTTGCTGGCGGCCCTCAATGAAGGAAGACTGAAGAAACTATGCCATGTGTGGCATGCCTGCGATTGTGAGGCCGCGACAATGGAAGAAGCTTGCTCACGACAGGCGATGACCAACAAAGGAAGAAGCTTGCCTGCGCTTGGTCCAGCTAAAGATTTTTCAATGGGTAATGTTGCTCCAATACCTCAGACCCTCTCCCGCTAAGGATAATAAAGCAAGGAGCTTTAACAAAAATATCACAAGTAATGGCCTTATGACCCTACATATCATACATGGGCCGACAAGTCAACGTACAGATTTTATAAGTTTTTAGCAAACAATGAGAAGCTATTAAGGGACTTCCAATATTGACTCGACGCAGCTTGCAACCCTTAGAACTCAGAATCGACACCTAAATTCAACCCGAAGTCATGGTCGAAACCAATCAAGTTAGGGTCTTCTTCTTCATCTTCTACTGAAACAGTTTACAGCAAGGGTGAATATGAAATACTCAGCAAGTCACATTTATACAAATGCACATACATAATAATGACGGGTATTGCAAGAATCAGGCTTGTTGCTTACTCTAATAATTTTGAAGAAAACTTAACTTATATATATATATATATATATTCAAGCTGAAAGTCAAGATAACATTTTCAAGCAGTTTAATGGATGAAAAACATTTTTGTTAATAAAATTGTTCAGATCCAACATGGATCATCAATTTCCAAATTGTACCCAAAACACAAACTCTACTTGTGTCATCAACATGGTTAAACCATCATGACATATCCCAAAAACTTAGGGTATGGAGTATTCGAATACGTTTTTAACTCTGCAGAGGTGTGCAACTTTACCCACAAGATTCCTCAACTTATTACTGTTTGGCCATACGCACGCGGCAATTCTAGATGAGACTGAGTTAAGGATAACACGCTCTTCGTTCTACTTTACACAAATTTTGATTTTGCCCGATAGTGAACTTACAACTAGTCCATTACCATCACTCTCAAGAACCTTCCCATCCATGGGTCAGCTCTGAGTGGTCATCATCAAACATCTTCCCACCTAGGGGTATGTTCTGGATGCAATCAACAAATCCAAACAAATACAGGATTTGTAGTAAGCAATATTATTGGGTCATGCCCGTCCCATATCAAACTTATAGTTGCACACAAATTTATGCCACTAGATGAATGACACAACTGTTTAGTTTTAGGGCATAATTTTTTACCATCTTTCCCAAACACACAATGACACACAAGATAGCATAACTTACCTTCAACACACTAGCAACATACACAATATTATAAACATGACATAACACCACCATCCATCCTCCCCTCACCGGCAGTCCTTAAACAAGTTCAATAATTCATCTAATTCAACATTTACCAAGAGGATATTGATCTAATTCAACATTTACCAAAAAGATATTGTCTGGATCACAAAGTCATGATTTCCAATGTATGGAAATGATCATACTTATCTTAATTATTCTCAACCTATCCTAGAGGTAATAAGTTGTCAATCAAGGATGGCTCACACGTATAGGAATTTTAATTACACCAATTTAGTTTTAAACATAACTAGTACTAAAATAAGCACGCATAGTAGTTTGAAATCACAACATAATAATCAATTCAAAATATTGGGTTCAATACGAACAAGGAAGTGTGACTTGTCTGTTGCTTTAACTGGAAACTCCTCGCAACTTGGATTAGCTCCTGTTTCTTTTGAATTTGACGAATCAACACCTAACACGCAATTAAATATACGCAATCAATCAAACAACCAGAAAATACTCTTATATTTTTTATTTAATCATGCATGCAAGGATTTGGTATGACAGGGCAGAGATCAGATTAAAATCTGATCATCTGGCTAAGGGAACTATGACGAAAAGAGGAATTTTGAGATCTGAGGGCTGAACATACAAAAAAAAAAAAGAAGCATATATCTGGGGTTTCCAAGGTAAGACGAACGAGGTGCGCAATCGAAGGTCTCTAAGACACAGAATGACATAGCCATGTTGGTTGAGCGATACTTCCCATACAGAGAAAATGCATATATCAATCTATGTCTTATGAACCTCTGATAAAAAATCCGACCACGTCATTTTGTTCGTCTCGTTCATATGAACCTGGTCGACAAAGTTGGACAAGCAAAATATGGCTCAAGCGAACGCCGTTGAAAACCCGACGATTACACCCAGAGTGCACTCCAGCTTGCCAGTCTACTGGACAGAGAGATTGCAAGCATTATTTTATGTGCGAAAAATGCATGAAATTGGAAAAGTTTTGATGCAAAATGTTTCTAAGTGTCTAGACTACATTTTTATGCATTTAGCTTGCAGAATAATGTAGAAACTTGGTGAAACATCCAATGCCATTGTGTGTGTATATATATGCTATTTTTCAACTTTAATGAGATGGCAAGAAAAATATGAGGTGTCACTGGCTAAACCATGGGCAAATATGGCATTACATTATGGCTTAGTGAGGGTGGCATGGGTTTTTAGGTCATTTTACTTGTTTTATGCAATCTAATCCCTATTTTGGCCTAGTTGCGATTTGTAAAAATTACAGGGGCTGTTTATAATTAAGGTTCTTTTTGCAAAAGGGTAGTTCTAGTTATTTACTATTGATTTAGTGGAAATTGAGGGGTAAAATGGTAAATTCTAAGGCCCTAGTAATATTATATTGTTTCTAGGCCTTCGTTTTGAATTTTGAATAAAATTGGGTTGTTGTGCCAAAGGGCTGAATTGCAAATTTACCAACCTAGTTATTAGTGATCAATTAAAATATTATAAACCTTTTTCAGCATTTACTTTGCATTTTTTATGTTTAATATAAAACTCTAATTTCATATTTCATTAAAATCTAGTGTCATTTTATGTTCAAAGTTTGTTTTAAAAATATGAAAAAATTTATGCCATGCTATTTTATGCAAATAAAATGCATTTTCAGGATGAGAATGAATTTTGCGAGGTAATTATCTGAAGAGAGGGACTGAAAGGAGAAACTGAGATATCAATAAACAGGCTTGAGCTAAAAAGCTGAAGAGGAGAGGCGTAAAAAGGTGATTTTTTGGGTTGTGACATGCCCTGGGTCCTAGGGCCGCATCTTGGACCACAAAAACCAAAGCCCACCAATTTTGGCCCAACTCGAAGCGAAAGAAATTTGGCCAGCCTGCCTATTTGGCGGACGCAATCTCGGCGTCGAAACCTTGTGGCTGGCTTGCGGCAACGGCGTGCCGGCGTGAGTGTGAAGCAACGAGCAGCAGAGGGTGGAGGTGGAGTGGCAACGGCGGAGCGAGTGCGCAGCAGAGGGGCGAGGCACGAGGCCGGCGCGGCGCGATGGAGCGGGTGTGGGGCGGTGCGGGCGCAACAAAGGGGCGAGGCCAAGGTCGACGGGCGGCGGGCGGCGGGCGGCGGGCGGCGGCCAGGAATGACATAAGGGCGAGGCCGCGAGGGCTGCGAGCCCAACGGCCCAGCACAGGCTCACGGAGGGGCGAGGCGCAAGGCTGAGGTCGACGGCCAACGCAGCAGAGGGGCGGGCGACGTCCGACGGTGGTGCAACAGAGGTGAATTGTGATTCCCTGTCCAAAATTGTGAATTTGATGTGTATTTCTCTGATTCTCTCAATCTCTTTCAAATGTGAATTTGTGATTTTTTTTTGTGTGAACTTGTGATTCAGTGATTCTATATAGATTAGGCAGAAATATTTTGTATTTTGAGAAAAACTAAATTAAGAAGCAAGCTCTAATAAATCATTTGAGCTAATTTAATGCTATAGATATAGGATTATTTTGGATTCAGTCGTCTCTTTCAATTTTCCCTTTTACTAGCCCCTCCTTTTCACTTTTTTTTTTTTGTTCTCTAGATAAATTAGTAGAAGCTCCTTTTGCTGATCAAGTTGCTGAAGCAGCCAGTCAGATGGTTGCCTTGTTTCTTCAGTTCTTCTTCTACCCTTTGGATTCTGTTTGCTTCAAAATACAAAGAGGTTGCTTCTAATGTTACTTCTGTTTACAAATTGGAGAGTGAGATACAGGGTGAGGAAATGAGACCTTAGATGAGTGACTCTTCCTAAAACTGGCTCAGCCAAATACATTGGTCCATTTCCATCTCTTTGTCAGATTTGATGTGGTATAAAGGAAGGCTGTATTAGCTTCCCAGGTGCATTTTTCCAACTTCGGTTGAAAATATGAAATTGATCTTTGCATTTCTTCGCCACATATCTGAGGAATTTATCTCATAATGTACATATCTGATATTCACTATAACATGGCCTCAACACTAGACGTCTGGTTAATTCATTTTTTTCCTGGTACAATAGAACAATGTCTTATTAAAGAGATGTTTGCTCAAACCAAAACCATAGCATATGCAATATGTAATCTAATTCATCAGTAGTTGTTTTAAGTGCAAAAGCCAGCTGGGAGCCAACTGTACTTGCCATAGCAACTACTTGTAAGCTTCTGTTCAGGTTTGGCCTGTTTTAAATGTGCTATGCTTTCCAATGATGTAAATCTTTTCTTCTCATGCATTGATTTGGTGTCTTACTTTATGCTGAAAACAAAAAGAGTATACTTGGCTCTTTCTTTTATGCTTAATTGCCTTGATAGGCAGTTTTCTTTTTGGATATATACCATTCTGTGGTTAATGGCAGCAAACTTCATATTTCTGATGATCTCTTAAGCTTAGGAAGGTGAAAATGAACTATTTCTTGTTTATCAAATCCTCACAGTAGAAATTCACTTAAATGACTTGATCAGAGATATTTGGTAGCTAGGTTAAGAGCAAAAAAAGGAGGGAAACATTACTATGTGCAGTTTTAGATGTGCTTCGCATATCACCAATCTAGATCAGTTGAAAGTGCTTCTGATGCTTGTTGAAAATTTCATATTATTAGTGGTCACATAGATTTCATTAGAAAGATACTATTTTAATGTCTTTTTCATTTCTTAACCTTGCTTCTCAAGTTCTCATTTATATATGTCAATATGTGGATTGCATGTATTAATTTTTTAAATTTATTTTCATCATGACTGTCATATGTATATTGAGTTCACTCGTCTCATATATTAGTTATGTCCCATGTACCTTGATTTGTATAAAGTTCTACGTACACCACTAATTAGTAGATTATTCTCATGACATTCGGTTTTCTATCGGTTTCCAATGGTGCTCTGTAACGGCATAATTTATGAAGGAATGAAGAGCTCAACTCAACGAGGAAAACCGAGAAATAAAGAGGAAATGATAAAATTCTTATCTTTATATATTCTCATTGTATTTTATACTCATTTGTCATACAACATGTATAAAAATCTCTACTTACATGGAAAATAAAAAATTAGAAATTCTAATAGTCATAGGAAATATGAAGAATTTGATGGTTTGGGAGTTACCAAATTCATAGCATAAAACTACACACTTGATGGTTGGACAGTAGGTAATACTTTCATACTATAAGAGTTACAACATTGATAAATATGGTTATAGACATCTATTAGAGTATTATTTCATAACACTTCTCTTGAATATCTATTACTTGTGAATATCTATGCCTCATAAAAACATTATCAAGAAAAAGTGAAAAAACCATAACTAAGCAAAAAAAAGTACATACGTATTCTCTTAATGATTATATTAGTAACTCAACATTATAAGCCATTTCTTAAATTGTGCTGTAGAAAATGCTTTGGTAAATAAATTCACTAAATTTTTGCTTGCGCAAATTTGTTAAATTGTTGATGTTATCTTTAGAAGATCTTGAGTTAGAAGATCTTGAGTGAAGAAAACTTTCCGCGAAATATGTTTTGCTCTATTTCTTTTGATATATTCTTCTCTTGTATATGTGATGAATGTAGTATTGTCCTCGTATAAAATTAAATCATAATATCTCGAATATGTCATGTCAGATAATAAGATTCTTTAACCAAAAAAAATTCTCTATTAAATTAGTAAACTTCAAAATTTCTGAATAATTAAATGAGATTGTAGCAATAGTATGCTCATTGAATTCCATAAAATTACAATGCTATCACAAGGAAAAATATATCCAGTTTGTGATTGATCGTTATGAAAATTAGATAGATACCCTGTATTTACAAAATCAACTAAATTTATTTTAGATATGGTATAAAAATATGAGCATCATATTCTTGAAGGTGACGAAGTATATATTGCACTTCATTGCAATATTCTCTATTATTTTTCTCTATCTTTTTTTCTGAAGTTATGTATAGTATATGTAGTATATGTCAAGCATTATTTTATCAACAAAATCTGAAAAACTAGCTTAATGTAGTATGTGTGTATTTGAAGTTAAAAAAACCACTATAAATGCCAATTAAATTAGATATATGGGCTCTCTCCAAAATAAAAGGGAAATATGGGCCAAAAGGTACCGTGCATTAGGCATTCTTTCCATAACCCACCAAAAGCCCAAAGAAAGAAAATATGTTTCACAACAAAGATTAAATTGCCTATCAGCTCAAAACTTACTAATTTGCTATTTGATTTCAATTTGGATTGCTATAATAAAACGTAATAAGAAAAATTAACTTCATACCATTATAAAAAAAATACTAAATTACAAAATACTACTAGTTATGAAATCGATATATGAGTTCTAAACTCATATGTAATTAAAACACTAAATGATATTTCTAAACCCAACTTTTTAAATGATATGACACTAAATTTCTCAATATAATATGATAGCTCAAGGTGATAAAAGAAGTGTGCCATCATGTCATGCATGTTGGGCTCCTATATACCAACACAACTTTGATCGTGTGATTCTAGACATTTTTTGTTGACCTTACATTCACTAACAAGTTTTAGCTCAAGCTTTTTAATACATCACCCCGCACACATATGCCGACTGCTCATGTCCCAGACCTCATTGTTACCACTCTGCACCTTAATATAGTAGAGAGATCTCTTAGAAAGCTTCGTAAGTTCATATCATAAGGAAGATATGAACATCCATATGACCATTCAATTTGAAACGAATAATCAGATTGATGGTGGCATATGAAGGAGTTTTTTTGGGTGTGGATTTGATCAAATCTAACTGCCTATCAAAATTTTTCCATCCTAATACATGAAACAAGAGTCTGCATAAGCTAACCATACATATCTTCTATTTTAATTCTTTGTGTTTTGGTTACTTCTCTTCTTAGGACAGAAAGCTAAATTAGAATGTTTAATCTAAAACTATGTGATAATTGATCGACACTGAGATATTAAGAAAGTTTTTTTGATTGTGGGTATGAGTCTGATCACCCAAACTTTTGTTTTCTACGATCAGACGGCTAAAACGGTCTTTCCACCCACCCCGAACGGAAGACATCCAACCAAAAGAAAAAAGTACAAGTAGTTAGTATGTTTGAGTTAAAACACGAGACTTTATTGGCAGCATCTACCTTGGCCCCCTCCCACCAAACAGGCCTGTGGGTTTGGTTGGTTCGTTGAGACATCCCCCAATTGTGCAGCACAAACACCAGCCTTGTGTCAGCCACCACAGTGCACTGCAGGAGACCCCTTTCTTTCTTTCCCCTCCATGTAGCAGCCTGGGCTCCCAGACAACTGGCACACACACTCTTCCTCCGGGATTTGTATCTTTTGTTTTAAAGAATAAATACACATATCTTTCTCTCTATTTAAATAATTAGATCAAAAATTAAAAATTCAGATCAAGATGTGTGAACAGTTTAAAATTAGCCGCGTAATCAAATCTAAACCATTCGAATTCTAATCAAATTGTTAAGATTTTAAGAAAAACACTCTTCCTTTCATTCTTTAAGACAGAGGATGCACATCCCTTTGAACAAATTAGGTCTCTTAAGTAATGATGATAATGATAATAATGATACAAACATGCATCACCGGGGTACAAAAGTTTCCACAATCTCCCAAGCTTTTTGCATAAATCTGGTCTGGCCTGCATCAGTGCAACCCTTTTATTGAACAAATTAGTTCTATTATTACATAATAATGATAATAATAATAATAATGATAAAAACATGCATCACCAGGGTACAAAAGTTTCCACAATCTCCCAAGCTTTTTGCATAAATCTGGCCTGGCCTGCATCAGTGCAACCCTTTTATTTTCCCAGATTTCTCTGTGGTCCTTTGCTGCTCTTGCTGCTACTGCTTCTCTTTCCAGGAGCACAGAAAGGTTAAGCCCAATTTGGACAGTTCATAGCCCCCAAAGGGGCTCAATCTTAAGGGCCCTGTGGAGTCCTGGACCACCAAAGCAAGAAAGAAAGACGTAAATCTAGGTTCTGTGGCACAATCATTTCTTAACCAACATATTTTCAGAGGGTGAAATTAGAAAATTATCATGAGGGTCCAATTAATAAACAATCAATAGTTAGGGGAGCATAAAATTTTTTTACATATTTTATATGGTAAAAATTTTGTACAATAGAGTGTGCATCAAACATGTAGAGGATAATGCACCTGCTTGCCCCTTGATTCCGTGCCTGCTTATTTTAGTACAACTGAGTTGGAGCTTAATTACTCTGGGTATTCTTCAAAGGAGCTAGTGGTGAGAATTGGGTTTCGCAACTCTGATCAACTTTGCATATGAAAATTTTTTTACGAGCTCTTTACTAACACCAAACGACATGCATGCCCTCTGAATTCGACCCATCGGTGGAGCTAGCCTGTTAGTGGATGCTCCTAAATAGCTTGTAAAAGAAATTGTCTGTGCATATGGTCCTCTTTGCAGGTTACCATTCCATATACTGAATATATGCTTAGGTTAAAAGAACAAGCAGACATATCTAGTATAAATTACTATTTGGGTGTTGGCATATTAATCACAACATATATCATCTTATCGTCAAAAAAAATTCTAAAAAACAATATATAGATACTAATAAGAGTAATCTAGGATCTTCCAAAATTGTAAGTCTAGAATCGATCGAAATTGAAAGAAATAAAAAATAGAAAATTATTGTGAATAGTGACTTTTGGTTTCCATTTTTCTTTTCTATTTTGTTTCTTATTTGTCAGAAATTTCTCTTTTTTTGTTTCTTATAGCATCGATGGAATTTTGATTTGAATTTTCACAGAATGGTAGATGAAATATAGGACAATCTATATAAGTTGTTTGAGAATTCTTTATGATAATCTAATGATTGAACTGACATAATTAGTATATTAACACTCAATTTGAGAATTTACACTGAATATCACACAAAGAACAAAATTGATTTAATTAGAGCTCAAAAGTACCCATACTCTCAGAGGCATCAAGGAGGGGGCTTAATCATTTAGCCCAGAGACTAGATGATTGGAGATTTGTTTCAAACTTGCACTCATGCGCACGCATGCAAACGATCCCCACTCTCCAGCGCGGCACAAACAAAAGTCAGCCATCCTGATGCAATGCACCCTATAAAGCTGGGATTCGCATCTGCCTGTCTTGTGGTACAAAAGCAGGGAGTGACAATGACACTAGGTAGAAAAGGTTGTAGCAAAGGCTAACGTAGAGGGTTGTTCCATGGACATTGTAGTATGAATAGTGAAGTTGTTAATATGAAATATTAACTTATTGATCTAATAGTTGAGAGAATAAAAGGTACAATACTATTGTATCGTCATGTCTATTATTCTTAAAAATAGACATCCATCATCAATATTTCTATTTTACGCACAAGATCAACCCCTCATTATTTATTTTTTATTCAAAACCTCCTCCTTTATTTCTACTAGTGGTAAGGATCTCTGGATTCTATCTAAGAATATTCTTCTCCTCTCTTTTAGTTGAGTGCTAGCTGTCCAATTTAATATCAATACTCAAGATAATAACATGTACAAATAAGAAATTTAGAGTGTCTCACAAAAAATTCTAGACTTTTCAATATTTTATTTATTGTTTATATAGTTTGACATGTGATATAGTTATTACCATAGTAAGGCGGATATTGAAAGTTTTTGTCGGGGGCATTACATCCATAAATTTTAAAGATTTAAATATATTTTTTTTAAAAAGAAAATTCTAGACTTTACTAAGGGCACTTATGTGAATCTACTCCTGAGCTGTATATGAGAGAATATCAAGTGCAAACCTCTCTTTTAGTTTCAAAAAAAAAAGGCAAACCTATCTTTTGATGCAAACTCGCAAAAACTCTCTCAAAATTTTCTAAATCATTATAAAAGAATCTAAAAATTATCATAGATATAAAGACTAATTATTCTATTATGCTACAAATTTCAAACCGTAAATAAATGCACACAATGAGCATTTCAGTTATTTTTATCCTTTTATTTTGTTTTTGAGCTAGTTTTTGTTGAAATTGTCTTTTTCATTTTTTTCTTAGGTAGATTGATTAAAAACCTTGCAACTTTGTAGAATAGTAGAATAGTCTGGTCCCATCAACTTTAATTTTTTGGAAAATCTTTTTAAGACAATTTTCAAGACTATTGTTAGGGTTTGCACGGGTTGCACTAAAGGAGGAATTTGCACTAACTAGATAGATAAGCACCCATCTACTGGGCATCTACAAACATAGTGATAAGCAAAATTATATATATAAAAAGTGTAGGTTCATCTAATTAAACAATGATGCATAATTCGCACAAGTGGCTTACTATGTTCTAGACTTCTCTAGCTAGCTCGATTGATAAGATTAACCAAGTATATATATACCCTGCCCATTCTCTATTGTAGCCTCGTTAGATGTCGTGCCCACATGCATGCATGCATGCCATACCATGCAAAAGCATATATACATATATGATAATTAAAGCCTGCATGCAGGGAGGGGAGAGGATTATATAAAGTTGAGCAGATCATAGCTACTAATACGGGTTGATATGATACAATAATATCCTTTGCTTCTTCTGGGCTCGACAGCCTCATGCTTTCCTTTACAATGTGTATTCATGTGTGCAACTTTGTCATTGTTTCCGAACCTAGCCAGACAATATGCCCATGCACCTGCTAGGGCATAGGAGCTTTGCATAACAGAGACTTTTCAACTCCTGAAGGCACCATGTATCTGTCACATTATTTGGAATTTTTTTTTGAAATAACCCTATAAAAAAAAACAATTGCAAAACTAACTCTTAACTTTTTAAATTTGCAAAAAGGGCATTCAGTCGCGAAATCATGCTTGCGACAGTCTTCAGTCGCTATACGGTATAGCGACTGAAGACGTGGCACGGCACAAATGCCCCGCTGGCACCTGTGCCGTGCCAGCCAGGTTTTAGTCGCTATACCGTATAGCGACTGAAACCCGCACCTTTCAGTCGCTATACGGTATAGCGACTGAAAACTGGGAAACTTTCTCTGCTCCCTCTTTTGTCCCGTGGTCGCAATCGAAACACTTCATAATGATTTCATTTGAGAAGTAGGACTTGTTTGTAAATTCTGAAATTGGGATGGCTGATTTGAGATCTAATCTCACACACAAGTGTAACTTTATTTCTGGAGCATATTCAGCAGAAGTTTGAATGAAATTTGGCAAGATTTGATGATTTTGTGATAATTCGAAAACATGGTACTTTAGGGTAATTAGAATTTCAAAAAATGACGAGACTTGAAACTAAGGCGTCGGATGAGATTTTGAAAATCTTACAGAAGGGAAACTTGGTCAGAATAGTGAATGGGAGATACTCCTTGAATTAGATCGAAGTTTGGAGATGAGATGTGGGTTTTAGCCTTTTTAGGTTCCGAGGAAAGTCTTTAAAAGGTATAAGCCGCGATAATTGTAGGCTGATTTGCGAAAAGGAGTAAGACGACAAAGTTTTGCCATCTGGACCGTACAAGTACATACCAATTTCGCATTTATACCGTGCTTTTGATACCTAGTTTTGTCTCGTTGGTTCGACGCATTTGTACGAAACCAGACGTCTCGGCGCAAAAGATGGTAGGTGCAAAAGTCGCAAAGATTAATCATACGAAAACGAGCATCAGATGAATAGGTAAAAGCTGAAAAGTAGAAACGCAAAGTCATACAAAAGTAGAACAGTAGAAAACATAAAACCCCAAAAAGTTGGAAACCTAACAAAAATATACGAAAGGGAATCGCCTCGCCCGATCCACCATGCGAGCGAAAGGCAACAGTCCGGCCTCGAGCAAATAAGGCGCAAACCGCTCATCTAGAGGCCACATCTCACGCGGTGCCCTCAGACGCAAGGCTGGGAGAACGATGCCCTGTAGAAGGCGTCGAGCACGGTGACGCTCCTGATGGTGCTGTAAAATCAGCTCGGGAAGCTGATGGTCGTCCGCCATACCTGCAGTTGTCACATATTGGTTGAGAAGTTGAAACATTGAGTACATAAACAAACATTGAGTAAATAAAAAAACATTCAGTAAATTCACGAGAAGACATTAGGGAAGTTAAGTACAACTGATATATGAAAATTCGGTACAACTCACAACAAAACATTAAGTACTTGAAATAATACAACATTTAGTTTTGCGACGAAGATGGTGCGCCTGCCACCCGCGGGCATCGATTTCTTCTGTAACCAGGCTGCCGGCAAGCGCTGCATCTACGTACGTCATCTTCACGCTCCGCTGCATCCATATTGTTATTTATCCTCCTGGATCGACGTCGGCCGACATGGCCTACGAGGAGCCTCTTGTCTGGGATCCACGTGATGGCATCTTCCGGGGATAGTTGTCGATAGCTTTCCCCCGCCGCAAACCCATTGAAGACACCATCCCAGGTCTTCCACAGGTACTGCAGAGTATAATAGGTTGATATGTACCGCGCCGGATCGATCCCAGGAACAGAGCAGGCAGCGATGACATGCGAGCAAGGAATGTGCAGCAGTTGAGGCTTGTTGCATGTGCATTGGGCATCTGCATTTGAAATCCGACATTCGTGGACCCGACCAGCCCGCAGTGTGCCATAGACATGTCTGTGCCTTAGCCGAACCTCGTACTTCCCGTGCAAGTGACTCAGTACTGTGACATCATGTGTCAACGATTTCCTTGTCCGAAATTCGAGGTAATCATTGATCTTTTTGGGCCAGTGTGCTAAGGGGTCATGCAAAAGCCTTGATGCCGCCAAACCCCTGCTGTCGTAGTACGCTACTGTGCGATAGAATGTCATTTCAACTATTGCAGTGAGTGGTAAGCATCGCACACCTTTGAGGACGAAGTTGTACACCTCGGCCAGATTTGTCGTCATGATTCCGTATCGAGCCCCACCTGTGTCATGAAGCAACGCCCACTTCTCCATTGGTTTGGGCTGAATCCATTGACTGAATCTGAGACGACCCCGGCGGCTTCCCGTGCCAGTATCGCCGCGATCTTCTGCAACCCCTGCTTCTCGCAATTCCGCCGACGTACTTTCCTCCAGTGACTTCCAGATTTGTGAGAACTTTGACTGTTGGTTCTGTTTGGCAAGCCGTTTGAACACGACCATCAGGCGCTTGCTCTTGAAACGACTGTGAAAATTCGCGCCAAGATGCCGTGAGCACCAACGACTCTGCAAATCATCCCAACTCAGCGATGGATCCTCTCCTGATCGCATGTACTCCATCGCACTCAGCATTCCTCCATTTCGATCATGAATCAAGCACATGCGCTCCCGGTCTTTCACAACCTCATTCTTCAAAGTGCCCAAGAACCACAGCCAACTGCTATAGTTCTCCCCCTCGACCACAGCATATGCTATGGGGAGAAGCTGGTCGTTGGCATCAACAGCCACAGCAGTCAGCAGAGTTCCCTGGTATTTTCCAGTCAAAAATGTTCCGTCAATGCAAAGCACGGGTCTCATATACCTGAACGATGCAACGCACTGTGCGAATGCCCAGAAAAATCTCCGCAGTACCATGCACCCAGGAATCACAGCACCCTCCGAGCCGATTGCCGGCGTATCAACAATTGCGGTGACTGTGCCTGGATTTGCTTCGCATATCCGCCGCAACAGCCTCGGTACTAAGTTGTATGCCTCAACATATGTACCAAAAAGCTCCTCCAGCGTCTTCTGTTTAGCCATCCATGCCTTCGGGTAGTTGATATTATAACCGTACTTCTCCGCGACATGTGCAATTATCACCTTCGGTGTGATTGCCGTATTTGCCTTCACTACTGACAGAATCAGACTGGCAACAAAACTGGAAGTGATATTTCTATGATGCTGCACCATGCCCTCAGCCAGACATCCGTGGTCGTCAACTCTGGTCACCCGAAAGGACGGGTCATCTCGTGGCCGCCAGACACGTACGTACCATGGACAATTCTGGATTAAGCACCTCACAGTCCACAGGCTCGGATTTGATCTGACCACCCGGAATGGCCTATTTAGTGAGACAGCCCAGGCAGTTATGGCTTTCTTTGCATCCTTTTTACTCCGAAACAACTGTCCAAGCTGGACGGTTGATTCATTATAAGACCATCGCGAACCCAGCTCATCATGAACCACAGCGTTATTCAAGGATGACGGATCAGTCCACTCACTCATAGGATTATGCTGTTCCGTGGGTTCATCAGGAGATTCGTACATTTCCGACGGATCAGTATACTCCTCTTCATTAAAATTCTCCTCCAATTCTGGTAATTCTTCAGCTGCATCTACTTGATGGCCACCAAATTGAGTTGTATTTCCTACACCAGTTGTGTTAGGTACACTGCCAGTTGCACTGGCATTGGTACTGGCACCTGCACCAGTATCGACATCGCCACCGCCATCGCGACCTCCTCCGATACAGATATTAGTGTTTTCTCTTTCAACCGAATGGCTGCCCTCCGAACTATATACTGACATTTCAACGTACAGTATGATGGTTCCGACAGCATAGCCTGGATTTGTCACAATTCGTCCAAACGAACCCCATGATTTGTCACCTTTCAGTCTCTTCAGCACCCATTTGTTTCCATTCGGAACCATGCCTTCCACTTTGAGATTATCCGTCGTAACATTGAGTTGTAACAGGTGAACTAACCACATCTTCAAATCGTTGAAAGACATTGACTGTGGTTGTCTCATTTGACTGCAAACATACATACAACCACCAAGATCATCACCGTTTGGTCCATTACGGTTACACCGGCTCCGTAATAAACGTACACTGTATTGAGTTGCTCCATAGCTGTACAAGAGTGTATAATTAGAGAACTCCCATTGCTCATTGTACTAAAAAAACATGATTTTCCAAACAAAAGAAATTTTCCCCTCCCTCTAAACCCATGCGGGAAAGGCCAACATGTTGAGGGCGACAGCGGTGATGACTACGACAATGAGGCCGCGATTCCTAACCCTAACCCTAACTGATTGACAACCCTACCCCTAAATCTAACAAAAAAACCAACCCTTCTCTTCTCTTCTCCTCTCCTCCTCTTCCTTCTCTTATCTTTTTCTCTCTGCCAATTTCAGAATTTTCGGAAAAATGAAATGGCCGTACTGTGTGAAAGCGACGCACGGTGTTTAAATACCGTTTCAGTCGCTATTGTTTGGTTCACGATTTTTCCCTACAACCCTAAAAAAGATAACCCCTAAACCCGTGCGGGAAAGGCCAACACGTTGAGGGCGACAGCGGTGATGACTACGACAATGAGACCGCGATTCCTAATCCTAACCCTAACTGATTGACAACTCTACCCCTAAATCTAACAAAAAAAACCAACCATTCTCTTCTCTTCTCTTCTCCTCTCCTCCTCTTCCTTCTCTTCTCTTTTTCTCTGTGCTAATTTCAGAATTTTCGGAAAAATGAAATGGCCGTACTGTGTGAAAACGACGCACGGTGTTTAAATACCATTTCAGTCGCTATTGGGGAACACGATGTTTCCCTACAGCCCTAAAAAAATAACCCCTCTCGCTCTAAACCCGTGCGGGAAAAACCAAGACGGTGAGGGCGACAGCAGTGATGACTAACCCTAACCCTAACCCTAACCCCAACTAAAAGAAGCGACAGCGGTGAACCCTAACCCTAACCCTAATAATAACAATCATTTTAATATACATAATCACAAATGTTTACATCTACATATTAACAAATATTTTAATCTACGTCCATACTAATAAAATTCAAATTTGAAAAACATCACATTTTTTAGTGGTTCTTCAAATTTTTTAATCTGCGAAATCCTAAATTTTTTAATCTGCGAACATACACTAACCCTAATCTGTGAACATACACTAACCCTAACCCTAACCCTAACCCTAACTCTAAATTTTTTTTCATCACATTCACGCATTTACCATTACACTAACCCTAACAATCACACTAACCCTAACAATCATTCTAAATCATATCTAAATACTACGAGTTTACGATCTAATTAATTTAAATACACGAGTTAAAAAAATATACCTCAGCGATTTGAAGAATCTCCGAAAAAGAATTTTCTGCTCCTTTTTCTTCTCTTCCTTCTCCTCCTTCTCTCTCAGTAATTTCTGTAAAATTTCGGAAAAATGAATTGAACTGTACTCTGAGAGGGACGGCTAGGGAATATAAAGGGTTTCAGTCGCTATACCGTATAGCGACTGAAAGGTGCGGGTTTCAGTCGCTATACGGTATAACGACTGAAACCTGGCTGGCACGGCACAGGTGCCAGCGGGGCATTTGTGCCGTGCCACGTCTTCAGTCGCTATACCGTATAGCGACTGAAGACTGTCGCGAGGAGGATTTCGCGACCGAAAGCCATTTTTACAAATTTAAAAAGTTAAGAGTTAGTTTTGCAATTATTTTTTTTTATAGGGTTATTTCAAAAAAAAATTCCATTATTTGGATTGTTGGATCAAATTTTTGGCCGTGAAGATTGAGACAGAAGAGAAATTCAAATCTTGTATATTTTTATCAATTTATGATCGAACAAGTCTTCAAAATATGCTTCTATATTGTTTAACTTGAAAAACATTAGATCCGAATTCGTGTAGAGGATGGGTGGGATGCTTGTCGAGTACTTAAAAAAAACTAATGCAGATTAAAGAAACATTCCCTACGATAATTTAGTTTATTCTTTTTGTTCCACTTGCATTAGTATATTATATGGTAGTAGTCATTCACTAGTACGCATGCATGCACCGAAAGGGAGCATTGACCAGGGAGCTAACATGCATTCTGTGCAAGGGGATGCTCCAGAGTCTAGAATGCATATGAAATGTGTAGTGTGTATTTGTCATCTGTAAGATCGAAAAAAGATACTTTTAAATACAGTCAATGGCAACATATCGTGATCAGAATTTAATAATATTCTATAGATTATCCGATGGAAAAATGGATGCTCGCTATCACGGGCAGGGTGAGAGTGCAACGAACCATGCATATCAATAGGCTTTTTTGGAGTCTGATAAATCCTAGCTATCTGTTATTTGTGATCGGATAGCTACAATAGTTTTTCTAATCACTAGTCCTACAGATAAGAAAATTTTCTATTTAATATTTGTGAAGTTTCTGGGGGCTAAGCACATGGATTAACAGTGCGCAAAAGCCCTGCATGCATTGATGTCATTTGATAGTACTTTCTCAAGGCAACTCCCAAAACATGCAACTATGCAAGGATGGCGAACATAAATGCCTGCCTAGCATGCTACACATATAGAGGCAGCTAGAGATATGCACCATCGCCAATTGGGTGACATGAATGGGCCCCCAAGTGCCTTCGCAAGTTGACACACAATAACGAAAAGAAGGAACAAACATTGACACATATTGCATATATTTATTGACACATTATGCATGAATTGATTGACATATGTTGACACATTAGCAGTGTCGTATCACGTGAAAACTTCACTTAAAATAGATGAATAATCCCTCAGGTGATGGGACTACTAATATCATAAGTTTATATTATCTTATTTTAAAAACAATTATCTCCACACATTTGATATACTCCATTCATTCTTTTTTTTTTTTTTTACTTCTCATTTTATGAAGAAGATTTTATACTTACAAAAATGTTATTTTATATTTTTAAGGTGAAATATGATCTTATTATTTAAAATATTCTCATACTTATTACTCTTTTTGTTGAGAACCGACTAAACTACACTTCATAATTCAAAAAATTTTTTACTCAAAAACTGCAATTAATAGATCATATATTAGATTGTTACCAATAGCAGAAGGAGAGTTAATGAAGTGATCGAATGTGTTGACAACGATCGCTTGCATATCGTCTTGATCAGTGGATGTAGATGACAGCGATCGCTCGCGGATCGTCTTGATTAGGACAGCAATTGCAGCGATGCCTCTATCGGTATCCACACGTTCTAAAATAGAACGTCGTACGATGGTGTGTTAGCACCAACATGCACGACAAGTATTTAGGGACTGTTGCTTTAGAGAAGATGGCAGCTAGGATTTTCTTGATCTCATCAAAGTCCATTATACCTCTCTTTATATAGAGTCTTATAGAAAGAATCCTACCAAATTAGATTTCCTGATGTGATACGATATCACATAACGAATCTTATCTTAATTACAAAAAGAGTTCAACATTAGGTCTCCTAGTTTGATATGAAAACCACATAATAGATCCAATCCGAATTGATTTGTTCCAACCCGTTAAGTGTGTGACACTGTAGATTCATGCATATCTGGTCACGACCAAAGAATATTTATCTAAATTGTGAGTTGGTAGTGCCTCTTAACAGGACATAACGACTATTCAAGTATACACGAAGATCATAACCAATGAACCTATATAATATACTCATGTTGACTCTCTTATCATACAAAACTGGATTAAACTCAAGACAAAAAATGTGCACTGTTTAATCCTTTCTCGATCTCATAGTGAACCGATCTTCCAGTAGTTGGCACTCAACCACAAACGGTATAGTCATGCACTTTTCAATTCATCTATATCGAGGAGTCTAGAGATATCTCTCTCATTATATAAGAGATGGAAATTACATTTTAATCATTCATATTCCTCCGCATGACATAGCATACCCGAATAGTACCTTTATTACCACTCAATTAAAAATAGTGTTTGGTAGTATTAAAATATACTAATACACATGTAAAAAATTATAACAATTTTAGATTTAAGGATCAATTATAAATATTATTTGAAACTAACTGGTGACATTTGTATGATAAATCCAAACAGTGTCTCAAAATGGGTCTATTCAACATTATATTATCTAACATATGTCTATATTATTAATTTGATATATTATATTTATGGTCCCTGAAATATGATCATTAATCAGTAATGTCATATTTAAAGATAATAGATCAAGAGTTTTATAGAATAATATCATCAAATAAATTTAGAGTTTCATAAATAAGCCAATCACTTGTTAATTGAACCAAGATGATAATTTATTCAAGAACAAAATGACATATTATTTAAATATTCATAAATATAACAAAGATAAATACATCTCTATGATTTTCTCTAGCACATATCAGTAACACATTTGATTTGATCATTAATTACATTGATGCAAACAACATATCGACCATATTAATCAAAAGTATTAGAGATAATCTTGTAATCTAACATAACTTTTTAAAAAACATGTAAGAAATTACAATGACAAGTAAAATAGATCAAAGGGAGTGTATTTTGGGCTCTTCTAACCGCCCAGTTTTACTAGTGTTGTAGCGCGAATGTCCCACACCCTAAAAATTTAGGTAAATATCACTTTAAAGGTTGTATTTTTTGTCAAATACCACCACAATTACCCGCTTAGCTTCCTTTCTTGCAAGGTAAATAACTCAGATTTACACCACTAGCTCTGATAATTCCACTTGCTTTCTGAATAAGCTATGACTTGATGCTTTGCAAATGGACAAAATCAATATTAAGCATCTTCAATTTGGACCAAACAGTGCTCTGATTTGCAACTTAAAATTGCTAGTAAATCACATCAACCCTGATTCATCATATTTGTAGCTACACACCATGTGGGTTTGCTCATCGGTTGGCAACTTTGTTAATTCATTTTTTGGAAGCTAACCATTCGGTGCAACTTAAATGATCGATCATTGTGCCTAACACAAGTGGCAAGTATGATATAGTACCCTATCTAATTGTCGGCATAATTACAAGGGTCCCTGTTTCTGACAATGATGAAGTAAACAGATATCTATAATCATGCGAGTAAATTGCATCATTGGTTCTCAAACATATCTGGCCTTCCGGTGTACATGCCACTATGTCCATCCATTGATTCAGTGATGGAAAAATAATATGACAAGTGACTTTAATGGAAGAAAATAAGTTAAAACAAGTTTAGGACCACGATGTTGGTTTGCTACCTCATTTTTCTGTCTGTCAACCAATTGTGGCTTGTCACATCATTTTTCATTATTTAACTGGCAAATATACCTAACAAGCACAATTAAGTAAGTTGGGAATCTATCAGACTTAAGTTTAAAAATCTAAATGGGAGATCCGGATAAGTTTGAGAATCCTTGGTGTAATTACTCAACTCATATTTTTACCAAAATTAACTCTCATGGAAATAAAGCCAAAGTATACTTGCATTTTACATAAATGCATGAATAGAAGAAACAGAAAATGAAAGTAAATAAGCAAAGAGAGAAACAAAGAAAATTAAATAAATAATAAAAAATTAGAGTAAGTATTTTTTATAAATTGAAATCATCGTGAAAATGATTGTCTAGGTACATTTCCTTTGTGCCTCTTGGCCTGTTCTTGCCTCTTGTATCTTGTTCAAGCATTAAAAATGCATAATATGTAACATATTGAGTTGAAAATTGTTACAGAGATATTGCATGATGAGATAGAGATTTAACTATTCAACTCCAACCTTATCACGTATACCCTACAGAGTTGGGGGTCTTATTCTCATTTTCAACCAAGCAACTTATAGTGTAGCTGGTATTGATTGTGATTTATGACTATAAGGAGAGTTAGACCATAAAAATCCAAACAAACTCAATCTCAAGTTTTGTTTGACAAAATTCATGCAAACGGTCCCCCAAAATTTTTTCACAATCTTCAACACCATCCTATGCCCTTGCAATTAGGAGTGTCCCAACCACAAGACATGAACAAACTTAATTCAGCACATTGCAAAATTGGAATTTTCTATCCAAAATACACCCCATTTATACCATATCCATAGCTAATACCACAACATCCCAGATTTGAATAGCATTGTTTTCCTTGTATAGCTATGTCTCCAGTAAACTGATCAATATTTTTCTATAATACAAAATGCTCCATTGAGTCAGGTACCTTTCATGATTATTAGTTCATTCCTTATAAGATATTAATACTCCTGAATTGAATGAGTGAACCATCACCAAAGATACCATATTTCTTTCCAAATTAGGGGCATATCAAACCTTATCAATGTGGGATATGCTCCATCACACATCTCCAAAATCATTTTCGAATCTCAAGGATTGCATAAGGTTTTACAATCCACAGCCAAGTTTGGGTAGAGGAAAAAATTTCATAGGGAATGAAATCCTATAAGATTTTTGTATTAATTAAAATATTTTAAAAATAGACAAAAAGTCTCTTTCAAACAGGTCCTAAGTGAATTAATAATTTCGTCGAGCATAATGTACCTTTTTACACAAAATATGTGTAAAAATAACAATATTGATCTAATGTCCACCAACTAGTATGCCTGATTCAGTAACTATTAGCATATATATACATCTTTCATCATACATAAAGAAATTCCAGTCATCTTTAGACTATCTTTTGAAGTGTAACCTTCCTTGTTAAATAGATAACATATTCACTTCCCTTCTTTCCATATATACCACCTCTAAGATACTCCATAATTATTTTGGCGATTTTGTTATACTAATCACCAAGTATTTGTATCTCACCATACAGATTTAGATAAATTGTACTGGCTGCCATGTACTACATCAACCCCTCTCATGCATCTTTTGATGTGTTTTCCATTCAAAACTCCATAGACCTTTGTTGGACTAATTTGTAATTCACCACACACTACTAGTTTGCTACAAATTGAAAATTCTTTTGGAGTTTCTCCACTTGATGAGCAATTTTGGAATTAATTGACATCATTCTTGATCTTGCACAAAAGAGACTAGCATAGATCCAATTCATATAACTTGAGTACACAATCAAAAGAAGATAAATCAAGTGCAAAGAACCAAATATTGATGATGAAACAAGATCACCAAGAAGGGAAGGAATCCATGAAAAAGATCAAAGACTATTAAGCATGACAAAAAGAAAAGGAAACCATTGTTCTCTCACAACATGGCAATCTTCTTAAAATCTCTAGTCTTTATCATATATGAGGATTTAACTTTAGGAAAACTCTAGTCTTTGCTTGTCTATATCCATCCTTTTTTTTTTGTACAAAGTTGTTATATTAAGATTATAACTTGGGGGTTATCTAGTGAATTGTATTTTTTGTAGCCTTATATGTTGAAATCAATATCAACTTCAAGCATATTCCATAGTTATTATAAACTTAATTTGTTGATTTTGATTATATTCATCATATCATGTGATGGAATATCATTTATGAAAAAATTGACTTGTACAATTTTTATAACAAGTGCTTTAATAAAGTATTTTTATTATTGATGAAGAGGTGGTAGCGACTAATGCCATTTTGAATACAAATGCATATTAGCTATTACATTTATAGTATGTTTAAGTGTAACAAATTAATACTCAATAGATGGAAGTAAAACAATTTAATTAATCAAGTATGAAATGTTAGTGTGAAAGACCAAACGGTTGGAAAATTAACAAGATAAGTGACCAAAATCAACAAATAAATGGTATGATTAAGTACCAAACTCAACATGTTTATAAGTTGGAGTATCAATCTTATAGTTTTCGCATTTCAATTGTAGGTTTTGTCTTGAATACTATACATGGTATGTTTTATCACTAACATGTGAAAAATTTTGGTACATACCACTTTTAAGTTTGGTAGTTAGCTTACCACTTTTTACCAATCTTATTCGTGTGTTTTTCTTGCCATGATGCTCGTAGGTACACACCTTGCATCTAACCAACCTTTGTGCCAAAATTGTCATGGCTATCCCAAGCAAACTGCTACCACCTAGCACTTACATGCAGAGATGGATCCACTGCTGTTGAGGAGAGATTGCCCATGCAATGCGGATCCTACCCACCTGATCAAGAAATTGACGATTCAAATCATGTATCTGATCAAAAAATATTTTAAAAAAAACCATGCCACCACTAATTTTCCTCTAAAATAGATAAAAATCCACTTTTAATCCAAGATAATTATATGGCCTAGAGCTTATCTTTAACAATAGTGGATCCAAAAACCTTATTCGCACACATGCGCTTACGTTTGCGTGCCCAAGTGGGTGCACGAGCAGTTGTCCCACTCTTATGTGCATGCATGTCATATATCAATATTATATTATTGTCTCATGATTTTACCATATTTACTACATGATATTTTGTGTAGTTTTATAATTTTTCTTACCAAGAATTTGAATTTGAACATGTGTTCGTTAGGCATTTGTTTCGATTAATTTAAAACTAACAGATCATGACGTATTTTAACAGAATAAGTATAGAGTGGCGTCCAAAGACAAATTATGGAGTAGCTCTTTTATTTCATTGCTATGAACTCAATAATTATATGAATTTGTACCTACGTTTTCCTAAGAAATATAGAAGCAGATATTACGATTACATACTACTTTTGTGCTTTTTTAATTGTTGGTTTCTATTTTTACACTTTCTAAGATACAACTTGACCATATTTTTTTTGTAACTATCACTACTACAGAAATGCAGTCCACTAACCCTTATCTCCTAACGATTATATGCAATCTGTGAGAAAACCGTTAGTGTACGAGGACCACAGTGGAGAAGAGGTTTTGTACTAACGGTTATGGTCTGGGAAACCGTTAGTGAATAACACGTCATTTGTACTATCGGTTAGTACTGTACGAACCGTCAGAAGAGACAAAATTATATTAACGGTTTGTCTTTTGTAACAGATAGTGAAATTACTGCATTTTTACTATCAGTTAGTACTATATGAACTGATAGAATATAGGACATTGTACTAACGGTTTGTTTTATTCAACCGATAGTAAAATGACGTCATATATACTAACGGTTGTTGTTTTGAACTGTTAGTAAAATTGGACAACTTATATAAAGTCTCATATTCTTCTCTAACGGTTCTTAGTAGTGAACCATTAGAATATAGTCATCTTTTCTAACGGTTCTTAGTAGTGAACCGTTAGAAAAAGAGTACTCTTTTCTAACGGTTCTTATTAGTGAACCGTTAGTAAAATTGCAAGTTCACTAACGGTTGTGGTTTTGAACCGTTAGTAAAATTGGACAACTTATATAAAGTCTCATATTCTTCTCTAATGGTTCTTAGTAGTGAACCGTTAGAATATAGTCATCTTTTCTAACGGTTCTTAGTAGTGAACCGTTAGAAAAAGAGTACTCTTTTCTAACGGTTCTTATTAGTGAACCATTAGTAAAATTGCAAGTTCACTAACGGTTGTGGTTTTGAACCGTTAGTAAAATTGGACAGCTTATATAAAGTCTCCTATTCACCCTGCTCTACCACGCCGCCTCCTCTTTCTTTCTCTCTCTCTCGACTCTCTTCTCCAATCCTCCAAACCCTAGATCTAGGCCATTGACGGCTTAGATTGCACTGATGCCGTAGCAGTACGTGCCGCCGCCGCAGCCACCGACCATATGGAGCCAGGTGCCGCCTTCGCAATCTACCTACGGGCAGGCGCCGCCACCGCAGCCGTACTACGCCGTGGCGCCGGCTGCCCCGGCGGCATCGGATGATGTGAGGACGTTGTGGATGGGCAATCTGCAGTACTGGATGGATGACAGCTACATCTACGGCTGCTTTGCAAGCACCAGAGAGGTATATGTCTCGATGCAAGTTTTGGTTATCGACCAGGGAAGCGGGGGAAACCTTCAGTTGATGAGGTACGCTAAATGTGAAATGTGACCTTTGCACCTTTTGAGTGAAATGTTTTTCTTCAATTGACTAGTACATCTCTTTTTGAGCTCCTCTTGTGTTTGGCCAACAGCATGAGTGCCCTTTCTATGGAGATGTTATTGGAGTCCTACAGCAGGATGAACTAAACTATGATGTATAGTTAATTGGTTTCATTGTGTTATGAACTTCTTTTTTCCAAGCCAAGTTTCTAGAATGTGTAACCTGCACTAAAATTATTGGTTAACTGAATGTTGTACTATGTTGTTTTCAGGAATAGCTGTTGACCGAAGCAAACATTGGGGAGACTTGGAGGAGGAAGAGGAGGAGGAAGAACAGATGGAAGAGGAAGATATGGAAGAAGACATTCAGTCTGTTGACATCATCACAAGGTACTACCATAATTCTTTAACAACAGGACTCCATAATCAAAGGATTTGGTAGTAGTAAAATCTCAACTCAACCTTCAAAACGCAAGTTTATGTAGGACTATCAAATTGCAAGTTCATTAGGACTACTTTTCTTTCAATAAATTTCAATTTTTTTCTCTTAGCCTTGCATTTACTACAACTCCTAAATTAGGGTATCTTTTTTTTCCACACATAGAATCTATTTACAGTTCTTTAATCAAACCTCATTCATGATTTATTACTTGCAGATTACACTTACATCCATGAAGAGGTGTGATGCACGTATGCACTCATTATCATCATAATTATTCCCGAGGATCACAATTAAGAGAAGTATAACTTGTTGTAAAGAGCTTAAACCCAAAGCAAGACAGAAGAAGTGTATGCAACGTATGACTGCTGCATGATTGTGTAAATTTACTTCAAATAAAATGTCAAACAAGTGTTTAATTGACTAATCCAGAAAATGATTGTCTTATGACCAATTTGCCACAATTAACTTGTTGTTTAAACATATTCTAACGGTTTGACCCTTCTTGATCACTTTTAATACAAACTACTATACGTCTTAGAATATGTACCTATTCTAACGGTTCACTACTAAGAACTGTTAGAATATAGTCATTTATTCTAAGGTACCTATTCTAACGGTTCTTAGTAGTGAACCGTTAGAATATAGTCATCTTTTCTATCGGTTCACTACTAAGAACCGATAGAAAAGAATGCTTTTTTCTAATGGTTCTTATTAGTGAACCGTTAGAAAAGAGTTAGTTTTGTTTTATCGTGCCGATCACTATCAGTATAAGAACCGTTAGTAGAGATATGTTTTGAACCGTTAGAAGAAAATATTTTTATAGTAGTGTATATACTATTAAAATTATAAAATAATGATAATCCATAACAAGTTGATCACCGCCCCCACCTCTTTTTCTTCCCCACCACCGCAGCCCGCAGTTAATGGTGCCACACTGCTACTCTTTCATCGCTAGTCTCTCCCACAACCATCACCTCTCATCGCTTCTACCAATGGTTGACAGCATCATCACCGCTACTCTGTTTTATCGGGCCGTTACCATTAGAGAATCTAAGGAGGAAATTAAGACTAGATTAAAAAAATTTAACCAAAGATAGAGAGGTGCTCATCAGAAAAACTTTTGCTTAATTAACCACTAACAACTTTTTTCTCTGGCTCTAACTTCTGTGTACCAAAAGACATCGACCGGCCGGGCAGCCGTATATACAATTGACGACTAGAATTACTTGGCAAAATGGGACAGTGATATATGGATATTATTTGCTCTTAATTAATTTGTTTAATTACGTACGAAGAGTCCCATCGATTAGTTGTAGTAGTAGTTGCTGCTTCTCGTCGTCAACTGTTCACTGCCAATCCTTAAAAACAGTAGCATGTAATTGGTTGTTCATGTTTTTTTTTTCTTTTTATTTCTGGTTGCCACGTCAACATCACCGTTGCAATTGACATGTTTGTACGTGTTTGCAAGTTGCCCTCGTGGCAGCATGACATGCCATAATTCGCTTGCATATCTATTTTGTCAACTCGGTCAGGAGGGATGTCGATGTAGCCTCTAGAGCGCGACTTGCATGTTCTATCTTCAGGTGTTTGTTTATATTTTTTTCTATAATATATAGATCATAATATTTAGTGTGAATCACGAAAATTTCTATGTAACAGAGAAGGAAACAAAGAGCACATGCAGGTCTGGGCACTGGTCCTTTTATTCAATTAATTGATATGGCTAATTAATATTCTGTTTTCAGTTTTATTTGGTTTGAAATGAATCTAGTCCCAAACTTTCTGTACTAGAAAAATTACTTAAAAAAAACATGCGTGTTTAGCAAACATTTTTTATTATTTTCGTAGAGATGCATTGATTAAAAAACATAAGTATTTTAAAATATACAATATGTTTTGTTCAATTTCTAGCTAATCTGTAGTTTTACAATACAACATGGTACCGATTGCAAAACATGTAAATGCCTAAGAAAACTGACGAACTGTCTCAAAAGAGTTTTATAGGCACAATAAGAACTGTCACAAATATTGATGTAGGGAAAAAAATTTTGAGGCATTTTCAGAAATGCCTCCAAAGATATTAGTGTAAGCAGAATGTAGAATAAAAAATACATCTAAAATTTAAATAAAAAATACATCTTTATTTATCAAAATGTAGAAGTATAGCATTGTTGTGCTTAAATTTGTAAAACTGAAAATTTTCAACACAACGGTTGAAACTTTTATTACTTAAATATCCAATAAAAATTCAAAAAATATTAACAACTACAAGAAAATTCCATTTCCTCATGTTCTATTAACTTTTTTGCTGCTTCTCTCCACATGGATTAGTACTACAAATATTTATTAGAATTTTTCTTCTGTTGAGACTCATTAAGCTAGATAACTTGGAAATAATTTTATCTAGAAAATCACCAAACCTAATCTACGCCGGCTACGATCGAATCTGTAACCTCTCAAATAACGATAAGTGGTCTAACCAGCTACACCATATGGTTCCCTATCCAAATGTTCGTCGTACTCTGTAGCAAAGCCAAAAAATCATTGGTAAACACATAAAAGTTTGATTTGTTTTTTTTTTTGCCACCTTCCCCTCACATGGATGACCATATATATATATATATATATATATATATATATATATATATATATATATATATATAAACAAATCCAACATTGGGTCCCCCAAACACAACAGAAATAAAGCAAAGCAATAGATCAACACACGATATATCATCATATATAAACATCACCTCTCAATCATCAACACTGAAAGGTCCAACACATGCACGCACACGAGCCATCATAATAATTCGCTACAGCGCACGGGTATAGATAGCCAAGTTTGCCAAACCAAAGGACCCAACGTTTGACGACGACACGCCAACAGAGTGCGCGACATGGAGGTTCCCTTTTTGTATGTTTGTCTGTATTTCTTTTTCTAAAATGGTATATGCGTACACATTTAATATAAATTACGGTGACTCGATTGTGTGTCATGGAGAATGAAACAAAAGATTTGCCATCAATAGCAATGTCTTTCACTTCTTTTATTATAGTGTGCAAATCAGAATGCTTGGTTTATATAGATAACATAGGCCAATCCATACATGTGTCATTAAGTAGAAAATCCCTAAAGATATGTAGAAAAGAAACAAACAAGCCCGGGCAATATCACCAGAAGCAATGCCTTATGTTCTGCTCTCTTGATCGACAACATGGCGAAGTGTATATATCTCATGTCACATTAGCTAGCTAGACACGCACGCACGACGTACGTACACGATAAGCTTGCATGAGGATATATACATACTTGCATGCATATATGCACGTACATGAAATATATATATATGGTTAGGACGTACGCGCACACATATATATCTTGCGTACGTACGCAAAAGACTGGGGGTCCACATGGCATAGTCCCAAGTAGACATGCATGTTTCAGATAATTGAGACCCCCAGCGCGAGCGAACTATATATCTCGCTCGGGTCGCTCGATCGGGTGGTCCACCTTCCCCCATCGTTTCTAGGCGAGGCGATCCATCGGTCGACACGTCCCCGGCCCCTCTCGAAGTGCAGCTTAGAGCTGTCAGGCCCCATGGATGTATGCATGATTTAGGGCGGGCTCCATCTTTTAAAGTTATTGCATGCACACAGTTTGTGTCGTGCCACTGTTTTTGTTCTGTGTTGTTTGTTCCAAATGTTAAGCAACTTGACCTACGTGCATGCGTGCATGTGTGTGTGTGATCGTGCATGTCTCGCTGCGTGCATGTAAAATATTGTGGTAACAAGGAGAGACTAACAGTTGGTGGTAGATGTGTGCAACAGGGCAGGCATGCATGATACAGCCACCTACACTAACACATGCAGCTAGCCATGGGTCATGGCATGCAGTGCTTCCCCTGCATTGGAGCACCGACACTTGCTTTGGGTTACGTACGACTCTTCTTAATTATTGCAACCAACCATACACAGCAAGTCAGCAAGAGAATTGTCAAAGACCAACGCCGATCTCCATGTCGTAATATACCTCCGTTGTAATGCGAGAGAGCACATAATTACTAGCGGTTGAGATTAACAGATAGGAATTAGACATGGTGAGACATGGAAAGGGACGTGCATGTATGTAGGGAAGCAACAAGAGAGCATAAAGGGTGACGAGATGGATGGATACATTAGTTATGGATTGGTACATGCAGGCTAGGAGGAGGAGGAAGAGGAGGTAGATGAGATGAGATATATATCTAATGAATGATATGATAATATAGAAGGGCGGTAGCTAGGAGGTGACCGGGGCAGAATAGAGTAGGATTAGCTCGATGGGAGTGGCTTTTGCCGGTAGGAGGGGAAACCATCACGTGCACCGTCGCCTTCCCAAAAGGCACAACCTCCCCCCGGACACATCAATTCTCCAACCTTCCTCCCCTTTCCCGAAATGGACGGCCTAGCCTCCCATATCACATGATGACACACATTCACATCTCTCTCTCTCCCCCTCAACATGGTAATCTTTGTCCAGGGACAAGTTGGCACGTATTATTGATGGCCTAGTTATCTCGAATTCGTTAAAACACTATATAAATATTCATAAAAAAATCTCGTAAAAATTTGAGAGCGTAAATATAAAATCAAACTACCATTTCAAAAAATTTCAAATCAAAATTCAATCTACACTAGTAGAACTAAAAAAATAAATTCTACTGAAAAATAATTCTGAAAATAAAAAGACTATTCATTGAAATTTGTTAATTTTTTCCTCCTAATATGCACTAAGTTTAGAGTTGAAATTTAATATACTACTTAGTTGTCCCAACATACACCGTTTCTTATTTTTATAGAATATTTAATGACCATTTGCATGATTTTTATTCTATTTGGGTAATAAGAAAAATTCCTAGGAAAGGTCTCATCGAAATCTTATATTTATTAAACTAAAATTCTAAACCTAGCCTATAAAAATCCACTAGGAATAATAAAAAATTGTTCTTCTAAACAAACTCTACCTCCAAAATAGGTTCTTAAGGGGTCTGTTTGGAATATGAAAACTATGGAGAAAAATTTTTATTAACTCTAGATATTTTTTTTTTCAAAATTCCTCTAATACTACCAAAAAGGTCCTTAATTTATGTAATCTTATTTACCTGTGCATAGCATTGCTCATTGTTTTTTTTTACCATCATCTAAAAAGAGTAAATAGTTGCTTTTTTTGGAAAAAATAAATATTTGTCGAAATAGTCAATCTCACCTTTGTAAAATCTTATATATTTAGTATAAGCTATACCTTTCACTCAATATAGGATGATATATTTTTGAGTAAATTGCATAAGAGATTCACAAACTTATCTTGTTATGTAATTAAGATTTTTAAATTTCCAAGTAAATCGCACCTCGTAAATACTAAAGCTATTCTTTTTGACTCGGCATAGTTATAATTTTATTTTTTAAGTAAATTGCACCAAAAATATCTATCAAAATTGCTGTATTATGACCTGGATCGTGATTCATATATATAAGTCATGATCAATCGAAGATCTCGTATGAGAGAGATCCTCAGGGAAGATTTTTTTTTTCATGCAGCGAATTAAGGTATTGTACATGTTGGAAACTTCCAAACACAGTTTGTTTCGTAGTTACATCAGCACATGGGTAGCTAGGCCGGATTGAAAGTGCAGTCTCACTTGCTCTCGCACTCAAAACTCCAATTATCTGCATGCAATTATTTGCAAATCCGTGCAACCTTCGTCTTAGATAGCCGCTGGTCCTGTTCTACCAGCTATCACCACCAATATATCTGATAGAGAGTATATCATGTGATAATTTCTTTTAAAATAGGAGTATACCAACTTATATATGAATTTTCTGATTAATGCATGGAAAATTATCACCCATTTGATCATGGATGCTAGTATTGCTAGAATTGATGTTGCTAACGTCTCATAAAGCAAATTTGATAAATGTGATTCATTTCTAATTGATCGGACGACTCAGATCATAAGTTTACAATGTCCTATTTTAAGAGAAGTTCTTACTACATACACCCACGTCTATACATATACTTACTTTTTGAGGACAACTATTAGTTATTATAGCACTTACTTAATATTTTCATGTAGAGATCAAATCTCCGTACCATCAACTTAATTTTCAAAAATAATCACCCACACGTGTAGCACGAGACATAGGTCTATAATCTGCGAGTGAGGATTCACAATTCAGTCTTCACTAGCTACCAGGTGCTTTACCAATTAACAATGGCATATACAAGATTTGTTACCGGTAGAGTTAATTACAACTATAGGAGATTATCTTTTTAATTCTCAAATTATAGTATGATCAAATTCTTTTTAGAATTTTTTGAATCCAATAATTATCTACACAATTTTCTATAATACAAGTAGGTCTATAATAACTCAGCCTGTATCAATTAGGTTATAATTGGTTGGCCCTTGTAGGCACTTTTTGATAATTCCATGTTTGGGTATTGCTTTTCCTGTGTATCAAGAAATGTGGTTGTTCGTGAATTAAGTGTCTTCTAACTTTTATTTTATTTTTTGTTTTGTTTTAGTTTTAATTTGAACTGCTGGATATCTTTGTTGGTTCACCTCCCCTTATTTTCTATAAAGTAAGATGGTCCCGTATTGCTCGTGACCGCATTTAAGATAATTTTCTCATGGATTTACAAAAGTTTAATTAACTAAGTAAAAGAATGTACTCAAAATTGTAAAATAGTGCATAGATCGAGTCCTAATTTTGTGGTTATTAGTTACTACTATGTTATGAAATATCGAATTTGCATTTGTGGAGAGAAAATTTCTAAATTGAAGTCGTTGAAGCCCTACTAGTATCTCCAATGATGAAGAAAAAAAAACTTAATGGGTTAGCGGGTATAGCAATTGAGAATGATGTTTGGAAAGAAAAAATCAAAACATAATTGAAAATTTTATTTCGCGGAATGTTATAAGGCCGAGGCTTTTTCTATTGAAAGTCGCATACTAATTTGGAGTTTAAAGGAATTTTGGCACTTCCCCTTGTAAGAAAACAATATAGTAATATGATACTATCATATGAAATATTATTGTCTTTTTTGCATTTCGTTAATGGCGTTCTGTTTTATTTAAAATTTTTAGGATGTAATTTTAGTTCTGACAGACAGGATCCACTTACAGTGGGTGCAAGTGTGCTGCCATAGAAAGTACAGAGCAAAGGTTACTTTAAGAAGCACTGTTCATCATGCATGTGTGCCCCATTACGGGGCAGTGTTGTTATCTCATTGTACCCGGTAGTTTCCTCTCCTTTCCTTTTTGAGACATGATCTTTACTAAACTAACTCGTGTTGCGGTACATCTAACCCAACTTTAGTGTACATGCATAGTAGAACTCCTTTAGTTCAATTTAATGGAAAGACTCCGCGTATGAAAAAAAAATTGTTAGAAATTCTAACCAAAAAAGGCTGGATCTGTACTCTCAATCACTACTGACAACCAATCTAATTCATATATATATATATTCTTTATCAATGATCCACGGTTCTACGCACTAGATTTCGTGAGTAGTTTATAAAACCTTTTTTTTTTTACGTTTATATCGTTGTTCTTTAATGTAAGTACATGTTGGTGATCTTTTCATATGTTGAGAAATTTTCTTGCATTATATTATAGCCCCAAAAGTGGCATGCATGATTGGAGTAGGCACTTTGGCTCCATGGTGAACTGAAGAGGCGTTTTGTACACATATTAACACAGCTGTTTTCATATTGCAGTACTTGTTAAGTAATTGGTAATTTTTTAAGCACCAGTGCTAGTCGGAACGGAGCATCTCATTCTATTGGTATCTCATATAGATATTATATTTAGGGAGGATACAAACTAATTAAAGATAAAAAAAAAAGTTTTGAAAAGAAACACAAGAAAAGCAACATCTAAAAGTTATCTATTTACATCTACTCTCCATCAAGCATTGAAAGTTGGTGTGAGCACAGCACAATGGAAACCACGCGTCGCAAATTACGAAAAAGATAATCACTTACGGTAAGTAAAATGTCTTATCACGACATTACACAAATAAAAAAAATAATTACCTCTAAATCACTAAAAAATATAAATTAGCAAAATACTCTTAGTTGTGAGTATGACATGGAATTTACATCCACATATTAATAGAACATTCAGTAATATTTTATTAAATTTGTAATTTTGATAATGGTATGAAACTAATTATCAAAAAAAGATAATATTATAATATTATAATTTGTAATTTTGTAGCAAGAAAAAAATTACTTCCCACTTTGGATTCTAATATGTTTTTACTTCAGAAGGTGACGAATATTGTGTTTTTTTAACGTGAATCGTCTGATTAGAAATTATAATATCAACATTGATGCGGATGAAAAGTTCCAAGTGTTCGAGAAGAAAATATCAGTGTTCTTAATTCTTGTGATTAGACTTCTGTTTTGATCATTGATTTGTGATAAAATGGCACATGCTGTTTGAAAGAGATATGGGAGGAAAGAGTCTTGGCCGGTCAAGTACTCATCCAGATTAATTCCAGTCAAAGTCAAACAAGCTTGCATGATGGCATTACAATGCATACATGCTCATGGAATTAATTCTGAGTGAATTTGTCTACAATTCTCGTCAGGTCGTCTTTAACTTCCAAATCTTGTGTGGTCTTCGTTCAAATGGTTTGCATATTTTCATGTGGAAATTTTCACATACATGATGCTTTATATGTATTTCTAATGAGGCATGAAAAATTATCAAACATGTCTCCATAGTGAAATCAGGGTTATACTAATTATACTACCTATATTTTGAGTGTTTTTGCATTTGCTCGGATGCAATATATGGAGAGGAAACATGATAAAAGAACGTACAAACCCCACTAAACCAAGGCATGCGAATTCAACTGAGATGGCATCCATAGTCATAAAGGAGAAAGTTAGTTCTGTGAATTAAGAATTATGTACTTAAAAAAATGCACCTTTCTATCGCCTTTGTCACTCGTGTCACACCACATATGCCCATCGATTGGAATCCCACCCGTCATTGGTGCAACTGCTGATTCATACATGATAACTACCTTCATCTGTACAATAGGTGCACTATTGTTTGAACTATGGTGAATTGTTGGTTGACAATATAAAGGGGTACCATCATTTTCTAACTATTTCTCAATTTTACAATGTCATATAATCTTAATGAAATTTAAGAATGACTTTTTTCATTAATCACCAATCTAATCCTCGACTATAAAAGAGCTGATCTTCTATTGATTATACATAATCACAACTCTAATTTAGATACTATACTTAGGAGGTGATGAATCCCTTCTAAATAGGCCAATGCATCTTGTCCTCTCTCATAATTTTCTAAATTAAAAAGAGAAATAATGTGGATGGTCGAAATTTACTCACAGAATGGACCTACCGTCAATGATCATGAAATTGTATTCACATATATTAAAGTTCTCAAAGTTATATTTTGGTCACTAGAAAATATAGAATATTCTATCACTATACCTCGTTTATTTCCCCCGCCCTCTAGATTTTCTAAATACTAAACTCTAGTCCACAATGCTTATAAAATACTGTATAAACCGAAGTGAACTATTTTAAAAGAAAATTCATCAGCCCGAAACTAATCTTGACATTATCCTGTCGTTTAATAATCAGATAATCCTATCACGCACAGAAAGGTAAAAAAAATTGCGAAAATTAGCGACAGATGTAATATGATTTTTTTTGTAGGAGCATGTGCGGTGGGTTCCTTGTGAGCTCAGAATATCTGGTCCCCGTGAATTGAACAGTATCTAATTTGGTTTTTTTTTTTCGCATTTAAAGGTGGTCGTGGGTACGTTTAGCAGCACGCAGATGGTACAACACGGGTAAAAAGCTGTCTTTTAACACTATTCCACAAGAAAATATGGCATCCAATCCGATCCCTCTCCCCAAAGGCCCAACTTGCTTCCCTGCTGGGAGGCAAGCCTCCTTCCATCAACATTAGCTCCAAACTTTGTTTACACTGTCACCAAATTTTATCTATCTTGGACTATTTCCGTACTCTCGCAAACTTCCATATTATCCTGCTGTCTCGTGTAAAGAGGATTTCTTTTTCTTTTATCGCAATGCACGTGAAATTCTGAACCATCTATCCATGCCGGGGATTTACTTCAAGAAAGAATTACTCATTAAACCTGCAAATGAATACAGACAGGGAACATGCGAAGCAAATTTCAGCTTAATACAATTTTACTCTTTAATCCCATCTTAACTGCTAACCCCCAATGATACACAAACCAAATCAAGATAGAAAAATAGAAAAAAGAAAAGCCAAATTTAAAAAGAAAATGATACGAAGAAAGGAACAAAGCATATTAATTAGTAGTGTAGTAGTCCAAATTAATTTGACGTAAGAAATTACAAGGGTTCTCTCGTCTTTCACCAATCTCAAAGCAACCACCTACCATCGCTCGTCCTCGACCGTCCGATTTGAGATCAACGGCTCGTAGCATTTCTGCTCCCCTTTCTCCGGCCCTGCTTGTGAGGTCTCCCCGCCCTCGTGGGCCCCATCGGTCTCCACGTCAGCATCGGGCCCAGTGGACGTCAGCGTCTGGGCCCGCTTCGCCTGCACCTCCCAGTCGGTGGACCCCACGGCGCAGAGCATGAGACCCGCGCAGCACACCTGGGCCGCGAGGAGGCCCACCCAGAGCCCCACGAAGCCCAGCCGGAGCCCAAAGGCGAGCCCCACGGCCACCGGCATGCCGACGAGGTAGAACGCGCCGAGGTTGACGTGCGCCGCGCGGGCCGGGCGCGCGCTACCGCGTAGCACGCCACAGCCCACCGTCTGCGGGCAGTTGCCGAGCTCGCAGAGACCGACGACGGGTAGAGCGGCAGCGGTCAGCCGGAGGATGTCAGCGTCGGCAGTGAACATCCGGCCCCACGCGTGGCGCATGCCGGCTGCGAAGCCCATCGCGCCGAGGCCCATAGCGGCTGCGCCGGCCACGGCCACGTGCGCCGCGGCGCGCGCCCGCGCGGGGCGATTCGCGCCCAGCTCGTTGCCCACCCGCGTTGACACGCCGAAGCCCAGCGACGACGGGAACACGTACACCAGCGCCGTGGTCTGCATGAGCACGCCCATGGACGCCACCGCCGGCTTCGGCTCCTGCAGGAGCCCGCACAGGAGGATCATGACCTCGTACCACCACCACTCCAGGCACACCGACACGCAGCTGGGCGCGGCGAGCCGCGCGAGCTGCCCCCACCCGGCGAGGCACTCGGCGGTGGGGCCAGCTACCCGCAGGGCCCCGCCGCGGCAGACGTACGCGAGCAGCATGAAGAGGAGCACGAGGTTGGACGCCGACGCCGCTGCCGCGACGCCGGCGGCGCCGAGCCTGAGCCGCGCCACAAGCACGTAGTTAGCCGGCACGTGAAACAGTACCGCGGCACCGGCCGCGACGGCGAGTGGCGTGGTGATCCCTTGCGATCGCAGGTACACGCGGAGCGGGTGGATGAGGGAGAAGGAGAAGAGGTCCGGGAGAGAGAAGAGTAGGTACTCCTGCGCCATTGTTGTGATCTCGCGGTCTTGGCCAAGGAACACAAGAATCTTGGACATGTTGAGCCAGAGAGCAGAGAGTGGTACAGAGCAGCAGAGCAAGAACAGAACAAAGCGGTACAACGTGAGCCCAAGAAGCTTCGGCTGCTTAGCCCCGAACGCCTGTGAGCACAGGGGATCCATGCCAAGTGAAAGGCCGGAGAGCACAGAGTAGCCGGTGATGTTGGCGAACGCGATGGCGAGCGATCCCGCGGCGAGCGGCAGGTCGCCGAGAGACCCAAGGAAGAGCATGGACAGAGCCGACCGCGAATACAGCAGCAGCGCCGTCACCGCGATCGGGAACGCCAGCCGGCACAGCGCCGTCGCCTCCCGGGCGGCCTCGCCGGCCGCCGGAAGGAGCACGGCCTGGCACTTGATCTGGTGCCGGCAGCTGTCTGCAGCCGTGCCGGCATCGCCATCATCATGGTCCACGCTTTGCGCGAGCGTCAGGTAGACGTGGTGGTGGTCCTTGCCGCCGGCCACTGCTACCGCCTGCATCGACGGCACGGTGGTGGTGTTGCACATCGGGTAGTAATATTGCAAGTGTGAGAGTAGTAGTACTCGAGGGTGGAGGCTACTACTTGCCGGTGTTGGTTGTTGCTTTGGGCCGCTCTTTGGAGGTAAAGAGTGCTTGGGGTTTTATAGGGATGGTGGGAATTTAGTTTAAACTTTTTGAAGTACTTGGTGTATGAATCTAATTTAACTGTTGTTTTTGTTTTACAATGTTTGGTGGGAATGCTCCTTCTGTCCTGTTCTGGATAAGAATTGTTGGGTAAATTTCATATCAGAAGTACTACGTGTTCACAATTCCTACTGATTTGTTTTTATTATCAGAAAATATTAATAAAAGACCTCAACAATATGAAATCAAAACTATATGATAATTTTCTTACTTATTTCGCCAATACCGAGAAGACACATTAACCACTTTTCAAGGCATACATCAATGCACATTCTAAATCAGCTGTAATTAAACTGTGCAATAGATTGCACCCGCTTTAATTTGTCATACAAAGGGATGGGATGACGGCTTCCGACATATAGCAACGCTCATGTCAGATCAGTTGTAATTAGACGGGTAGATAAAATTGCACCAACTCTAAATTATTACATAGAGGGTTAGGATTTGGGATTTGGTAACGTGACACTCATCTTTACTTTTCTTTTTGGAAACAATGGGAGCTCTGGTTTTAAGCTTTCTCATCTATCTTGTCAAAAATGGATCCATCAATACTACGGATTTATTCTGGTACATTTTTTTCATGTGCAGTCAGAAAATGTTGATGCTTGCTTTCTTCCCATGTTTATTTCATGGTGTTTACGAACAGAGTTTGTTTTCCGGTGGCTGTCTGAAAAGGTTTATGGTGAATTTTCTTTTCCCATCGTCTTTGTAAAATAGACACATAATTTGTTATATTGTAAATGCAAAACTGGATGATATTATTAGATTTTATTCTTGAGCATTCGACCACCAACCACTATCATACAAATTTTATTTTCTATATATTATTTTTATCTTAGAAATTGTGCCTTTATTTTATCCTCTATCATTTGTCCTTTTATTTTTTTCTATGAGTTTTCAACCCCTTCTATGAAAACTCAAATTTTCCTCTGAACAAACAGAATTTAAGATTGAATATCTTTCAAAATTTTTATTTAGAAAAGGGTCTCTGTTGAAGGAGTTGGCAGCTTGTATAAAAAAACACAAAAAAAAAATCCTAATAGAGAATTAAAACATACCAATTTTAGAGGTGGCAATATCCTACGGATAAAAAACCAATGGTTTTTCCCGTTTAGTTAGCCCGTCTGGACTGGTCAGATTCGACTAGTACTTGCCCTATCCATTGTATATTATCTCATTGCTAATGTTGTACTTCTAAGTCCTAATAGCTCTCAATGTTGTTTGTACAGCCGCGACAAAAGCACATCTAAATATACAAAAATGATCTCAGGACTTCCACACCAAATTTCAACAACCAAACTTTTGAGCTACCATAATGGAATAAGCATTAACCATCACAAGATGACAACTAAATGTAAGACGTAAGTAGAAAATCCAAAATCATAGCAAAAAAAAAACAAGAAGAAGTTCCAGCTCCATCAAATCTTTTTCTACTATATCAAATGTAACTAAAAAGTTTTCTTCTTTTATATATATATAAATTTTTTTTTACGAATAATCTATTAAAAAAAGAATTTCAAAACTAATCTGAAACTTTTAAAAATATCAGAAATAACTTTCAGTCGTGGGCCTCATTCGCGACTGAATTTCAATTGCGTGCCCAGTTCACGATTGATTAGCTGGCACAACCCATATGCACCGTTAGCTCAGAATTGCGCCACGTAAACTTTCAGTCGTGTACCCGGCTCGCGACTGAAACCCGTAGCGTTTCAGCAGCAAGTCGAGTACGCAACTAAAAGCAATTTTTTCTGCATATATAGGATAGGCTTTTTATTTTGTTTTGGGGGACTAAACGTTAGGGTTTTTGTGTTTTCAAGCATAAACTAATAATTTTTTTGGGTTATAAAATGGATAGCTAAGATTTATGTTTCCGGGAGCCGGAGGTTAGGCTTTTTCATTTTTGGGTTATAAAATGGCTAAGGTTTCGGTTTCCAGAGACCGAAGGCTAAGGTTTTTTTTTTTTTGTTTACAGCGACCAAATGCTAGGGTTTTTAGTACAAAGTATTGATGTTGTAGATAAAATAGAAAGTTACACGTGTTTGTGTAAATTGTAAAAATAATTAGAACAAGGTATATAGCACTAAAAGGTGATCAAACTGTGGTGTGCTACTTGATCGGAGTAGAGAGTGTCCAGCTTATCTAGAAGAGTATTTATAGTATTCTTCTCTACCTCATCCACTCTGGGTCAAGCCACAACATGTAATTCATTTATACCTTTCCTCTTTACGGCCACAATGTACGTAATTTATGCCGACAGTGTCGTAGGTCCAAGACGTACTGACTCTAATATCACCTCGACATCTGCACATAAAGTCATCTGCGTCAGATGAATCATCAGACCAGTTGGACTCCTCCAGAGGACGCATTGTTGGGTACGTGTCTCCATGCCAAGAGCAATAACAAGAATGTCTGCGGCAACACATGTGTTGAACATCGTGTATGTTGATTGACAGTTTCTCCACGAAATCAAGCTGCTCACAAAGTCTCTTCTTTCTGCAAAGAAGATATAGTATCGTACACGCAATCTTTATGCTTCACTCGGGGTCGAGCCAAAGCAGGAAAGTGTACTTACGAGTATCTTCCCAAAGACATTCTAAAAATCTTCTCTCGCAGTCACCTTGAACGGAAGATGTAGTAGTGTTCGGCAACAAACCACAGTTGCAAAAGTATGGCCCTGAACTTTGTTCTTCATCCTATGAATGAAAGAGAATATCCCAGAAAGTAACGCATAAAGAGCCGCTTATTTTAGGTGAGTTAATTATGTATTTACCTTGGTGCGTGTTCTTCTCCAGCCATGGCTATTCTCACCCACTATATTCAGATAGGCTTGTAAGGGAATTGTGAGTTGTGTGTTTATAGCTCAATGACCTAATTTATAGAACTGAAATTCCTGAAGAGTTTAATCGTTGATTGGATGCACCTGTAGGAAAGCTGAAAAGTAGAAAAGTTGAATGGCGGATAAGCTGAAAAGTAGAAAAGACAAACCCTAAAAAAGCTGAAAAGTAGACAAGTTGAAAGGTAGAATCGTTCAAAATTAGAAAAGCTAAAAAGTAGAAAAGATGAATCGTATAAAAGTTGAAGAACTTACAAAAGCCTACAGAAAAGTCAAAAAACTAACAAAATCCTACATAAAACTACTACCTCCCCCTCTTTGGCTAGTCCTGATACTCCGATGGTGTGTAGCGAGAGGGTGGTGATGATCCCTAATGTGATGTTTTATCACCGGCGGTGTCTGCATAGATGGTAGAGCCTGCGAAGGCTGCGTCGGCTGCATAGGTGGTGGAGCATCATCACGGTGCGAAGGCTGCGTAGGATGCTGCTGTGTCTAGATGGCATCCTGGTGCCACGCAAGACCTCGCACCTATGTTTGGGCCAGGATCTCCTGCTGCGTCACACTCTATCCCTCATCCGCTGCCAAATCCTGAGCCAACCTATGGTCTAACTGAACCATGTGTGTAGTAATATCTAGCTCTTGATCTGAAGAGCTATCATCAAGTTTGACATGCGGCTATGGAGGTGGCGAGCACGACGAAGAAAGGTGGTCCACTGGCGGCATATGCATGGAAGAAGGACAGGATGCCAATGGTGATGGTGGAGGAATCACGGTCAAGTGAGGTAACAGCAACATTCTGAAATCGACAAGAATCAAATCTAGCCACTGCCCGACATCTGCACAAAATGCCTGCATCTCGGCTCTAGGCATGTCCTCATTATTGCGCACCCTGACTATCATGTCATGTGCACTAGCAGAGAGGGCTCCAATGATGTCAAACTACATACACGATGGACATGCGATTATAGAATGATGATAAATGTGAAAGTAATGTCACAGAGAGTTATAGTACTCACAACGAAGTGAACCTGCCCTACAAGGCGTCTGTCGAAGCGCCCGTCAATAGTAGCAGGACGGTTGGGCTCATCACTCGTCGATGGTGGATGCGGCGCCAATCAGTACAACGTGCGAGGTTGGTACCATGACAGGTACAAAAATGGATGTCATGGTGGTAAGGTCTGTCTTCTGCGATCATCTGTGTGTGTGCCTGATCCATCCAGTCTCGCACATAGGGGTGCTGCCGAAGGACGAAATCGTCCTTTCCCCGACCCTTTCTCGATTTCCTGCGGATAAAAAGAATTATTGACAAAATCATTTTTAAGTACGATACAAAATTAATACATATTTGACATTTACGTACTCGTGAACATGGTGTGGGAACTGTCGGGGTGGCGGCGCAAGATCGACATGTTGGCGCAAACTGAATGGCGCATAACTCGCTCAGAAGAGTACTCTTCAACCATGCGAGGGAAAACTAGAAGAATCTAGGTACGCCAACAAGCAACATCCTTTATATATAGAGATGAAAGACCTACCAGTGCAACCGACTAGATGTGCTACTGTGTCCACGGATGCCAGATAACGCTTTCATCGAGTAGTGAATCAAAGCTCGTGGTGTAGGAAGGATAGCACAGGTGTGCCTGATCCGTGGCCCATCGCAAACTCAGTCTAGCCCACCTCCATCCCATCACCGGGTTGTCCCTCATATCATGTCCCAACGTAAATTGATCCGGCGGCACCAGTGGTCGCCCAACGGGGAAATGCTCGTAGGATCACATCTGTAGCAGTATGGTGCACCCTGCGAACAGTAAATTAACCTGGTCTCTACTCGTGGCATCACACAATCCCCTGTAAGTGTGGCAAAGCATAGCTGATCCAAAACTAAACTGCGGCATGTATCCCAGCTTGGAGTCCGCAATAAGTCTAGCGAGATGAACGAACTGCCGCCCGCATATGTCTCCGTGGGTGCTAGGGAACAATAGCAACCCAAATAAATAAAGAAAGTAAGCCTCCAAGTGACATCTAAATACCTGCTCGGGAGTGACCACTGGGAATGCAACATCTTGAAAGGCACACAGGTAAGTCTGTAAACTCCCACCGTCTGTACAAACCCTCCTGCTGGCCCGATCCCCTCAAAGTGCTGCAAGAAATCGAGATGCCATGCAGCTTTGTCGGTCACCGTGGGAACATATATATCCCCTCTAATAGGCAAGCTGAGCAACATACTGACATCCTCAAGTGTGATGGTGAGTTCGCCGAAGATGAAGTGGAAAGTGTGCGTCTTCGGCCTCCATCGATCTACAAACGCTGTGACCAAAGCTCTATCGAATGGAAATCGCTAAGCCCAATCCACCATACGGGCGAACAGAAGTAATCTGGCCTCAAGAAATGAGGTGTGAACCACTCATCTAGAGGCCACATCTCCCGCGTTGTCCTCTTGTACAAAGCCAGCAGAACGGTGCCTTGTAGAAGGCGAAAGCATGGTGACGCTGTTGATAGTGCTGTACAATCAACTTAGGAAGCTGCTGGTCATCCACACCCTCACTCAAAAACACACGTGCACGCACGCGTGCACACACACCCCTTGACACAAGCCTGCACACACGTAGAATCACATAAACCACGCCACCACAAACTCTAGCCACGCTGCCCTTGGCCCCCTCGCTGGTTGTTGGTTCTTCACCGGCTACAATTCGAGTCTCACCTGGTTTCCCACTCCCTTAATTGCCCTTACGCACATCCGAAAAGGCGTAGTGCTTTGTGCGCATGCCCTACGCCTCGGCCCCAAATCTCTCCACCAATCATCGATCTCCTCACTAGCGATAGCCACCACTAATTGTTGTACATTTAATTTCCTAGATCTTATTTGAAGAATTTCCATTCAACAGAGTTAGATTAATAATTCTATTTCATCTAAGTTAATTAGTTATATTTCTTAATGGTTTTAAATAAAGGTAAATAATTTTAAAATTATGAATTGGGGAAATATTACCAAGTAAATCTCTTATTTTAAAACTTGGGTTAAGGGAGGTTTAAGCTCAGGTCTTGGTTGAAGTGGAGTCAAGGTGAGGTAGACTTGGGATAATGAGTGAGAATCGTGGTGTGTGTGTGCGCGTGCATCAGGAAACATGGGAAGTTGGATGCCTTCATTCTTGTATGATTATCGAATTGTCTCTCAAATTTTTGAAATCAGGTGTTGACTTGTGCAAGGAGTTGCAGCTATATCTTGACTCAGAACCCTCTACTTCTGAGCTTGGTCTTCCAAGCAAGTTTACTATTCTTCATTATGTTGAGTGTGCTTGTTTGGTTCTAATTTTGTATAAATTATTTTGAATCTAGCTAAACTTATCACCATGCATTAAAGAGATAATTTTGGAAATAATTTGAAGACCTTGAGAAGTATATTGTCTTGGCTTTTGTATGAAAAAGATTATGATAGTAGTAATGGAAGCTCATGGCAAGGTTCTTGTATTCTTGTAAAAGGAGAGTTTCCGTACTTGTAATATGATTTCAAACTTAAGGACTTTAATCAACTGCCACTTACATCTATGAATTGTAAAACCCCAATCAACCACAAACCTAGTATGAGAAGGGTCTAGTTCAGTACCTTATCTAGTAGCTAACTTTTCATATGAGAACATATAGAAAAGTTAATGGTATCTTGTGCCAAATATGACCCTTGCTTGGATGCTATATGCTCAATTGGAGGAGTAGCGGATGAGTCTGACTACAATGACATGATGAAAACATGTCGGGTGGAGGTGCTTAGTGTAGGGATCTAGGAAAGACTCTGTTCTCTTAGTCTTGTCACACATTAAAAGCAATGCGAAGGGTGTTGATGGGTACTACATGTTGGACTAAGAGTTTATAAGAAAACTGATACACCTTTGCAGAGTAAAACGTGAGTATTCACTCCTTACTTCTAGGATGTGAGCTATAGCTGCAACCAAAAAGGAGGCCCACAGATGGCCTCAACCTTGTGATGCGAAGTGACCAGTAAAAATTTTATTTAAATAAGTCAACCTCTTTTCTCTGAAATGTTTTTTTTTATCAAAAGCTTCATCCTTGACTTAAATTAAAGGTACATCCTTGTATTTAGTTATGATACTGCATGTTACATAATAACCCTATCTTTAATAAATCAACTTGCTAAGTACTTTCGTACTCATTCTCGCTATTGCATAATCCTTGGTTAGACTTAGAAACCTGGAACTCTAGATATGCTTGTTAGACGTTTCAACGGAACAACTAAAGAAAACCTAGCTTGAACTTTGACTAATATGGACATTCGCAACTAAGATCCAACCTATTTCAGTGGTAAAGGAGACAAATAGAGTATCCAAGCCGCAACAGTTTCTCCTTGCTCTTGTGCTCAATCAGTAGTTATGTAATAGGTTTTTGCATCCTACATGTTGTATTTTGAAATAAAATATCGGGTTCTACCACAAGTTGGACAAACATTGTTGATGTAATCCATTTTTAATTACTTCCATGTTTCTTCTATGCTATTCTGGTGTGGGTATTCCTTGAGAAAGTGAGTCTTTGTCAAGTAATGTTTATAGATTGAGTATACTTCTAGGTGGATGGTATGCCAGGTCATGACACAAATCCATAAAATCCATTTTGATTCTTGCAAGGAACACATGAAACTTGAGCGGATTTGAGTGATGATGCATTAAAACTACATAGGTTTCATCACATATATTCATATTTCACGATAGACAAACATAGTTGACATGAGTGTTGTCAAGTACATATGAAATCTGGGAAAAGTTTCAAGGTACATCCATGAAACCTGGTAGTGTTTCAACAAAAATCATTGAAATATATATAGATTTTAATACAAATTCATGAAACATGCTTCAATTCTTATAAAGAATACATGAAACTTGAGTGGATTTGGATAAAGATGCATGAAAGTCACGTAGGTTTCATCACATATATTTGTGTTTCACAATAGACAAACATAATTGGTATGAATGTTGTCAAGTACATATGATTCCTAGAAAAAATTTCAAAATAGACCCACGAAACCTAGTTGTGTTTCAACAAAATCAATAAAACCTACACATATTTCAGCACAAATCCATGGAAATTGCTTTGATTCTTGCAAAGAACTTACAAAACTTAAGTGAATTTTTGATACAGATGTATGAAACCACGCAAGTTTCATCATGCATACTCGTGTTTTACGACAGACAAACATAATTGGGCACAAGTGTTGCCAAGTACAAATAAAACTTAGGAAGGTTCAAAGTAGATTCACGAAACCTGGTCGTGTTTCAACAAAAATCACTGAAACTTACATAAGTAAAACAGTCATAAAACCTATTTCGATTCTTGCAAAGAACATATGAAACTTGAGTGGATTTTGATAAAGATGTATGAACCCATGCATGTTTCAACACGTATACTTGTGTTTTACGATAGATAAATATAACTTTCATGAGTGTTGTCAAATATATTTGAAACCTATGAAAGTTTAAAAGTAGACTCATAAAAACTAATCAGATTTTAATAAGAATCACTGAAAACTACACAAATTTCATCACAAATGCATAAATTTTTTTTTAAAGGTTTAATCACAAATACATAAAAGAATTTTAAAAGGTTTCCATTGACAGAATTGAACATAGGTCACTAGGGTGATAAGCATGACTATATATACATATATATAAAAGAGCTGTCTAGAGTGCTGGGCCCAAATTTTTTTTTTGAAACACTTGCACCATCTACATCATACATCCAAATTTTATTTAATCTTCACTCTCCATTCCTCCTATATCTTTTCTCCTTCCTCATCCTCCCAATCTGTACTTCCACCACCACTGCTATGGCCCCACCTCTTCTTCTGCCTTGTCAGCCATTACCGTCGCCACATCGCCACACCGCCGCCCAACCACAACCCTTCAGTCACCCATTTCTTCTGCGGCTGCCACCTCCCACTGTCTCCACCCGTGAACAGTGACGCCACCACTGCCCACCGTCGAGTCGCTGCCACCGGATAATTAAACTAAGGAGTCATCTAGGTTCAGGAAGAGAAATGTCCAATAATCTTGCCTTACAACACATGAGAAGGCTATATCGGGTTTACCACCTTCTCCCTACACGCATAAAGCATGTGCAAGCCCATACAAACCCTCTGAAAAATCGTCTAAACCATCTAAAAATATTGTCAAGAAAATAAGGACACAGACCAAAGTGTTCTACTGTACTTCACAATTTCAAGTCTTAAACTCACAAATTGCAGCAAACTGTGTCAAAAAAAAATTTCAGCAAAAACTAGCTATGAAAAAGATAAAAGATATAAAACAATATTTACTGAAATATGTTTTTTTTTGTTTCTCGGTTTCTAGATTGAGTTAGATATTAAAATTTCATAGCATGGTAGAACAATCTAGTTAGTCTCTCTCTCTTTTTTAAAAAATTTTTTTGAGAAAGTTTCGGTGAGGATTTGCATTTGATGTTTTGGTCAACATATTAAAATCATATAATGGTCGGCATGTGTCTTCTCAAGGTGCACTAACTTAGAGCTCAGCACATTTTTCTTATTTCTAGGTCTTTTCACAACTTTGCTTTGTACTTTGGATTTGAGCTATTCTGTTCTCTCTTAATGCTATAAACTCGTCTTTGAGAACCTTAATATTTCCTTCAGATAATTCACCTCTCAATGATTTTTTTAAAACAAATTTCACCTCATCTTGCATGGCTTCCAATAGGTTTTTTTTAATTTTATTTTGACACATCCAATAGACATTTATTAATTACTTAAGAACCATACAAAATGAGCATAGGGCATGATAAAAGTCATATTTATCACCTATCAAAAGCCGAGCTCACGCAAGCCTCGCCAATTTTGAGTAGGTTCCTTTGGTACAGTGAGTTTGGCCCAATTGACTAGCTCAAACTCTCTTCACACAAAACCATAACTAGATGGAGCAAAGCTAGGGTGAGTGTGAATTGTAAGCATAAACTTTAATTTCAAAAATATTTATACCGTGTTATCCAGTCTAATAGTTATATTTTGCGAATCTTGATCCTTCACCGTGTGATACAAAATATATTGTCTTTTTTCATACTAGCTTTAGCCTTCACCAGTTACTTTCTTCTCTCAGCCTCTCTCCTCAAGTTCTATATATGAAGGTGAGAGAACTAAAAATACCTTTTTACGTGTCTATTGAAGATTAGTGTCATACTATATATTTTGTACTTGTTGATCTTGAAAGTGTCTCTTCATGTGATTGTTCATATTAGATACTTCTTTTCTTGTGTCAATTAGCATGACAACTCTTCACACACACAATCATTTACTTATTTAAATAGAGAAAAGACCCTATAATTCTAATATTTTGAATCTAGTAATGATTATACTAGACCACTTTCTATTAGAATTAGTCCAACAATCACATGTGACACTTCATATTAATAAAATATTTTTACATGAATGTGAATAAATCAAATGCTTAGGGCTTTTCTAGCTGAATTTAAACTTCAATAATAGAATAATTTATTGGGGTTTCAACTTATAAACCCAATAAATTTCTCTTCACCAATTTCAATCTACTTGGGGCATTTGGTTCAAAGAGAGTTTGTACTCATGGAATAAATCTTAAAATAAATTGAGTGTTTTATCATAGTTTTAGTATATAATCCATAAGTTGAACCTGAAGCTCAACCAAACACACATTAATGGTGAATATATTTACATTGTATTTGTAGATACCACATGTGTACAAATAAATTTATTTGGTGTAAGCTTATATGGGTTGCTTGATGTGTGATAACTTTGAGTTGACCCAAATAGGTTTATAGGATTGGTTCATTGATGATATGTTGGCTACTACTGCCGGGCCTTTTTATCCCAAATCTAGTTTACTAGGTGATGCTTGCCCCCCAACACAAAACCAACCACCGCCCCCACCACCCCACCCTCCAAACCCCACTACACACACAGCTCAAAAAAATCATTCATACACATGGTCCCATGTTCATCTGAATATGAATTTGTGCTATTGGGCATTCTCATTTCAAAAATTACTCTTAGAGATGAATCTTTCGGTCACACTTATATACCGACAACCAAACCATTCCACAATCAAGCATGAGACAATCTCTACATTTGGGATGAGCTTGGCACTTCTCAAGATATATCATCTTTAAGTTGATTTCAAACACAGACGAACATGGAATTGCTTGTTTTTTCTCTCAAACGAAGTTTGGGTAACGTCAAACCGAAATTTGTTTCAATCTGGGATAATTTGTCAATTAATTCCAATCTTCTTTTCCTAACCCTAGCTAGAATCTGCCTTAAAGCAGTAGCTTTGTTGATTCATTGTGCATGGCTTCAACCTCTAGTGCCCGGAAAGGCTATTCAATTATCATCAATAATTAGCTTTCTTGAGATTAATTGTCTAATTAACCCTAGGAAGCACAGGCAATTTGACCTTCTATGATTTCTTCTCATAAAGTAATTGTAGGTAATTGAACATTGTACAAACATTCATTATCTTTTTTGAAGAACACACAACATTTCCACTTCTCTACTACTAGGTTTCTGCCTCCTACTTTACCAACTTCATGTTAGAGGTCATTGAAGTCATTAGTTTGTACACACATTCATTTTCTGAATTGCCGTGGGAACCAAAAGAATCACTGAAGAGGAGATAGAGTTAGGTATAAGTGATACAAGCATATACCACATGGGTGTCTCTTGACTATACTTAATATAACACGATACATATAGTTGGACTGTGGGTTGCCAAAGCATGAACCACTCAGGGCCACGAATAAACGTCGTCAACTCGCCAAGGATTAGCTATTGCGTGGGGTAGCTTACTTGTGCATGCAGGCGAGGTGGCGTCGCATGTTGCTTCTGGGTTGAAAGTACTACCAAGCGACATGGTAACTACATACAAGGACTTATATTATCACATTAAGAGTACAAGCACTAGGATAAATAATTTTTTGTCTAGGAACTTAGATGGTGAAATTGAGAGTGAATAGACATAAATAACTACATATGAAAGTATAAACAGAACTACAGTACATCTTATCTCATTTATATATTTCTCTATTTATGAGGTTCTCTGTTCCTAGTCTTGCCCTAATGCACATGTACACACATGGCAATCTATGTTGAAGTATTAATAGTAGTTTTTTAGATAAAGGAGCTCAATCCCTTTCCCTAAATCCTTAGTGATCACCATCACCCAGACAATCTTATAACCTCTCTAATATTATAAAGATTATTGGAGAGGACCAGTTGTGAAGTGTAAACTCTTCATGCTCGTCCATTTACAAGTTAAGAGATTATAGCAAGACTCGTATCATAGAACTTCAATAAGTAGGGATCTATAAATCTCTGAGACTTTGAAATATATCACCATATTCATTGCGGTTTAACTTTTCTTGCTCTCATTTTCCTAGTGCTAAAATTTTCACTAGTCACATTAAAGATCAAACTGATTATTAACTAAAATTAGGGTTTAAAACTTAGGTAATTAACTTCTGTTTAACCCAAGAAGAAATTAGATACATTTTTGAGAAATTGAATTCAGTCCTAAAATTTTCATTAGTCACATTTGATTACTTATTGATCACCGCAGGATTGCAAACCAACTCTAGTTAATCACCTGAGCCTAGCTAGGAGTTGTTTTGAAACAATTGTTTTCATCTAAATTTTGCAAAACATCCTTTAAGCCAAAAGAATTTTAAAAAACACCCTATATTCACCTTCTCTTTTAGTCGGTGTCCTTGACCCGCGAGGATGACTTGAAAGGTTAGGTGGTCAAGACATCATATATGGTGTCCATGAGAAAAATGATGTACAAGAGCGCAGATGCTACCAGCCACCACAATTGTAGATGACATTATCATGCAAAGGCGGTGGTAGCTACAATCAAGGCCGCATCTTGTTAGTCATACACAACTAATTGAAGTTTGCATTGTCCTTAATGCTGGCCCCTTGTTTACACACGTCCACGACACACGCACCGGGTATAACAGAGTCCAAAAATCCAAACAAGTGCTGATCCCCAGAAGTTCATTCTATAGATACACATATGGTGTGTTTAGTTGTCATCATAATATTGAACGTGACTCACATATGTGAGACAGATTGAGTGAGACAGACTATGAATATGTAATTAGATGGTGTTTGGTTGGTATATGAGATTGTGCAAACTAAGATGAGATGTTGTTCAGTTGGTTATATAATTGATTTAATTAGAAAAATATATAAAATGAAAAAATACTATAAAATCTAGTTAATGTTTTATTTTGTTTTAATAGTTTTTATTCTAATTTAATTATTCTTAATCAACATTAATCCTTGCTAATAATCATTAATATACACTAATTACTATCTTATTTTGGTTTAATAGTCTTTAATCAACCTTAATTTATCTTAAAAATCATTGATATACGTTAATCTTTTTTAATTATGCAATTAGGCCCGCTAGGCTGCGAAGAAATAGTGGGTGGGAGTGTATCCAGTGGGCCAGGTTCACAGCCACTTTCTGCATCTACTCATTCAGACTCAAAATCGTGTATGTTGAATATATGTCCTATTTAGGGTTTCGGTGAATAATGACAAAGAGCGGAACTATCGCGTTTATTAAGAGTGGTTTAAGTTTCAAATCAAAACATGATAATGTCGTGACAAAAACGAAAGATGGTGAAGACCCCATAACCGGTGGCCTAGCTAAAATGAAGATTAAGATTCATTTCTTAGATTTTTACCGATCGTTGGTGGTGAAGTCGACTGAGATTTATTGGTCGTACTATTAAGAAGGATGTAGCCCTAGTAACTTGATCCATCTAATGCTTTGAAACTCAAGTGCATACTTATTAGTCTAGAAGCAAAGTAGGGCAAAGTGTGAATTTCAGAGATAAAAATTGTGCACTAGTTCAAAACTGGTCGTTTTAGTACTAGACCTGGTCGTGGTCGTATCTGTACAAAACCTGGTCGTACCAGTTTAACACATGTTCATATTTAGCTCCAGCAAAAATGAAACCAGAGACATATGCATCCGTTCGATCTATTTGTCTAACTTGACCGAACTTTGTCTGAAATGGCTGGATAACGCAACAAATGTCTTTAAACTGAATATAACCAGAGACGTATACATCTATTTGGACCATTTTTCCGGCCTTCACAAGTTTGTGTCGAACGGTCACTGATAAGTGTCTTAATTTTCAACGGTCACTATTCACATATATTAGTCAGACAATGTCTGATGTGGCCAAACAAAGTTCAGCTAGTAAAAAATTCCTTTGACACTTGCAAACGGCTAGGTTTTATTGGAGGGCTATACATACACTTCATGTGACATTCACTCAACTACGTTTCTACACTCAGAATTCATTGTTAGTTGTTGCTAGTTGATTGCAAAACTTAGAGCATTCAATTCTCCATCCAATTCACAAATTCTTGTATTGAAGAGCTAGACAAGAAAGTGAATTGTATTATATATTTAGCTTCTTGTGTAGAAGTGGATCAAGTGAAGGTGTTTCACTTGTTACTCTTGACGATCGCCATCACCTAGACGGTTTGGAGACGTGTTGGTAATCTCTCCATAGACGAAGCTTATCGGAGAGACCTAGTGTGATTATGAGAGGTTTGGTACTCACCTTTCCGGAGTGGAGAAGGAGCAACCCGAGTAAAGATATCCTTCATGGATATAGAAGCGAGATTCACGCATGAGCGCTTCAACGAGGAGTAGGGGAGATCGGGCGAGTCTCCGAGATGTCGGTAAAAAATTATTGTATCACTTGATTTCTTTCTTGCATTCTTTATATTTGCCTTGACTTATTTGCTTCCGCTTACTATTAGTTCCATATTGTATTTCATCTTCTATCTTGTTAAATGCAACTTGATCCTATATTATTTTAGACTCTTTTGTAAAAACTCGGTTTTCTTTCATATCTTGCAAAAATTGTTTTAACCGAAAAGTTTTTAAAGCCTCCTATTCACCCCCTCTAGTCAGTATCCTCAATCCTACATGTGGTATCAGAGCGTGGTCTCTCTTTTGAGTATGCTTCACCTCCTATAGAGAGGATGGCTTCCAATGAGAGATTTCACCTTGGTCACATCGGACGTGCGCCCATCTTTGATGGGACTAACTATCCCTATTGGAAGGTGCACATGTCCATTTTTCTTGAGGCTATGGGACTTGATATTTGGGACATCATCAAGATTGGTTTTACTCCTCCAGATGATCCGGCAAGTCACTCTGATGATGATAGGAGAAATCTCCACTTGAATGCCCATGCCAAAAATGCGCTCTTTGCCGGCTCTTCCCTAAATGAGTTCAACCGCTCATAAGGTTTGGGCTACCCTCGAGGAGATCTATGAGGGAACCACTAGGGTCAAGAAGGCAAAGTTGCTCATGATTAGGCAAAAGTATGAGACATTCACCACGTTACCAACCGAGTCCGTAGATTCCATGTTCACTCGGTTGAATAATATTATAAATGAACTCAAAGGCCTTGGAGTGGTTTTTACTAACACTAAAATTGTGAGAAAAATGCTTAGGACTCTTTCGGAGAGTTTTGACACTCTTTGGACCGTCCACCAATTCCAGACTTGTCGTCCACCACTCCTACCGATCTTTATGTGAATCTTATCACCCATGACATGCATCGGAAAGACAAAAAAGAGGCGGCCGAATCGTCAGAAACAAGAAGGAAGAACTTGGCATTCAAAGCTAAACCTGGCTCCAAGGATGATTCAAGTGATAGCTCCTCCAATGAGGATCTAACTCTTCTTGTGAAGAACACTCAAAGATTTCTTCGCAAGTTGCACAAGAAGGGAATCAACATTGATACAAGGTCAAAGGGGTCAAAGGGGTCAAAGTCGTCAAACTTCAAGGATATCATATATTATGAATGTCATGAGAAGGGATATATCGCCTCAAGATGTCCAAATAAAAACAAGTCTTGGGATAAGAAGAAGAAAGATCCCAAAAAGTTTTTCAAGAAAAATAATAGTGGAAACAAAAAAGTATGCTTTGGCAAATGGATGTCCAGAGAGAGAGCTCCGACTCAGACTCCAATGACGAGGGAGATTGTTCCAAGAGATTAGCCAGATTAGCTCTTGGTGACAACACATCATCAAGCTCATCCTTTTGCCTCATGGCTAAAAGTGATGAGAAGGTATCTCTTCTTGACCCCTCATCTGATGATCTATTTGAGATGGTTAGTAAGCTAAATGACGCTCTTGGTAAAACAAAAAGAAAGTACAAAGCACTTAAGGAGGAGCACTCCTCCTTATTTTCTCTCTACTCTGAATTGAAAGATTCTCATGAAAGTCTACTTGTCAAGGACTTCACTAACTCATCAACCAAAGTAGATGTTGTCATTTCTGCAACTTGCTTGATGATATACCATGTGTAGCTTCTAAAAGTGATATGTCAACTAGTTGCAATGATCTAATTGACACTCCATGTTAATTTAGCTCTAGTTATCAAAAATTTCCATGTCATGCATCACCTTCTAGCACAAATGATGTAATTCTAAATGAAAACAATAAACTAAAAGCTCAAATCAAGAAACTTAGCAAAGGATTAGAAAATTTCTACAAAGGGAAAGCATCTCTTGATTGTCTTCTTAGTGAGCGAAAATACTCATTTAGAAAGGAAGGCCTTGGATATTTTCTGAAGAAAGGAAAGAAACTAAATACAAAAACTTTTTGTTGTAAAAGCATGCAACTCGTTTTGTTATAGATGTTATGATGTAGGTCATTCACATAATGCTTGTCCTTTAATGACTTCTACTCACTTTGATGCATGCTACATGCTTAAGAGGTCTAAAAAGGGTTATGTGATGGCAAAGTTCGTTGATGCACCCATGCACAATAAAAAGAAGAAATCTATTTGGATACCCAAAACTTTGATTATTAACATTGAAAGATCAAAAAAGATTTGAATATCTAAACGGACTTGATTGTTTGTTTTGTAGGTGAACTATAAGACCACTGAAAAACATTGGGTGTTAGATAGTGGATGCACCAAACACATGATTGGTAACAAGGAGTTGTTCACCTCATTGACGAACAACTCAAGCGAAGATTAAAAGATCACCTCTGACGACAATCACCAAGAGAATGTGGTAGACTTGGGTAAAATTGCTATATCTCATGATCTCTCCATTTCAAATGTTTTACTTGTTGAATCGTTGAATTTCAATTTGCTTTTTGTTGCACAGATTTGTGATTTTGGATTTCGTTGCATATTTTCTCCTGAATATGTTTTAGTTGAAAGTTTAAAAGACAATTCTTTGATCTTCAAAGGCTTTCAATTTGGAAATATCTATCTAGTTGATTTGAACTCAAAAGATGCATCTCTTTCAACGTATCCTATTTCTCAAACTTCGAAAAGTTGACTTTGGCATACAAGACTTGCACATGTTGGAATGCATCAACTGAAAAAGCTTTTAAAATGTGATTTGGATGTTGGCTTGAAGGATGTAAAGTTTGATAAGGATAAATCTTGTAGCGCTTGTCAAGCGGGAAAGCAAGTAGCTACCTCACATCCGGCCAAACGCTTTCTTTCAACTTGCAAACCTTTGGAACTCTTGTACTTGGATTTATTTGGACCTTCCGAGTTCCAAAGTATTGGGGAAAAAATTATGATTTTGCGATTGTTGATGATTTTACTCGCTATACTTGGGTTTTCTTTCTTTCTCAAAAATCTTAAACCCCCGATGGATTTAAAAGTTTTGCAAAATGTGTCTCCACCAAATTTGAACTCTCCATCAAGAAAATCTGTAGTGATCATGGTGGAGGGTTTGTAAATTTGACCTTGTTTGATTTTGGTGATTCCTTGGACATCAAACATGGAATTTTCACTTCCTACACTCCACAACAAAACAGGGTTGTAGAAAGGAAAATTCGAACATTGATAGAAATGACAAGAACAATGCTAAATGAGTATAATAGTCCTACTTGTTTTTGGGGCCGAAGCCGTGGATACGACTTGCTATTCCATCAATCGACTTTACTTGTATCCTCTCCTAAATTTGACTTCCTACGAATTTATCATTGGACACAAGTCAAATATTTCTTATTTCCGAGTTTTTAGATGTAAATATTATATTCTCAAAAAGAGAATGCATGGTGGAAAATTTCAAAGAAAAGTTGACGAAGACTTCCTAGTTGGTTACTCCACAACTAGTAAAGCTTATCAAGTTTTTAACAAAAATACCAATTGCATTGAGGAATCCTGTGATATAGAATTCGATGAATCTAACGGCTCTCAAAAGGAGCAAGTGTCTTGCGATGTTGTTGGTGAAAAATTTCAAGGAGCCATGAACAACATCACCATCTAGGATATCAAACCTAGTGATGATGACCAAGAGGATGATGAAAATAAGAAGTTTAATGAACAACCTACATTACCACTGGTACTTCAAAGCGAAACCTCAAATGAATCACCTCTCATTAATGAATCACTTCAAATCAAATGGAAGCATCACAAATTGAAGCACCAAGACAACATCAAACTATTATCAAAGATCACCCTTTAAATCAAGTATTGGGTGATGTTAGTAAGGATGCTCAAACTCGCTCTTGTATTGCTTCTTATTGTCAGCATTACTCTTTTGTTTCTTCCTTGGAGCCTAAATGTGTAGATGAAGCATTTTGTGATCCGGATTGGGTAAATGCTATGCATGAAAAACTCAACGACTTCACTAGAAATGAAGTGTGGACATTAGTGGAAAGACCCAAGGATCATAACGTGATTAGGACAAAATGGGTATTCCGAAACAAACAAGACGAGGATGAAGTTGTGGTAGGAAACAAAACTCGTCTAGTTGCACAAGGCTTTTCTCAAGTCGAAGGTTTGGATTTTGGTGAAAAATTTGCTCCGTAGCTAGATTAGAGGCTATTCGCATACTTCTTGCATTTTCTTCTAGTTTTAATATCAAACTACTTCAAATGGATGTGAAAAATGTCTTTTTAAATGGAAAAATATCCGAACTTGCTTTTATGGAACAACCTCCCGACTTTGAAGATTCAAAATTTTCAAATCATGTGTACAAACTTTCTAAAGCTCTTTATGGACTTAAGGAAGCACCTTGAGTTGGTATGAATGCCTTAGATATTTTCTTATGTCAAAAAGATTTAAAATTGGGAAAGTGGATACAACACTTTTTACAAAAGTTATTGAGAAAGATTTTTGTGTGTCAAATATATATTGATGATATTATTTTTGGTTCTACTAAAAAATATTTTTGTCAAGACTTTGGTGAGATGATGTCTAGGGAATTCGAGATGTCAATGATTGGAGAGCTAAGTTTTCTTTCTTAGACTTCAAATCAAACAACTCAAAAGCGGAACTTTTGTGAGTCAAACCAAGTATATGAAGGACTTGCTCAACTACTTTGGGATGGAGGATACTAAAACTATTAAAACTCCCATGGCTATAAATGGACATCTCGATATAGACGACAATGGAAAAGTGGTTGATTCTAAACTCTATCGATCTATAATTGGTAGTTTGCTTTACCTTACCGCATCTAGACCCGACATCATGTTTAGTGTTTGTTTATGTGCAAGATTTCAATCATATCTTAAGGAATGTCATTTGATTGCCATTAAAAGAATCCTTATGTATTTGAAATGCTATCCTAGCATAGGTATTTGGTATCCAAAAAATGAAACTTTGAATTACTTGGTTATTCGGATTTAGATTATGCGAGTTGCAAGATCGATAGAAAAAGTACATTCGGTAGTTGTCAACTTTTGGGTAGATCTCTAGTCTTTTTGTCATCCAAGAAACAAAACTTGGTAGCCCTCTCAACCACCGAAGCGGAATATGTATCGGCGGGTAGTTGTTGTGCTCAAATTTTTATGGATGAAATAAACCTTGTTGGATTATGGAATTGCCTTCGAAAGGGTGCCACTCTTATGTAATAATGAAAGTACTATAAAGATTGCAAACAATCCGGTTCAATATTCTATAACAAAGCATACTGATATTCAACATCACTTCATAAGAGATCATATGGCAAAAGGAGATATAGAGATCAATCATATAAAAACAGACATGCAACTAGCGAATATTTTCACCAAACCTTTAGATGAGTCTAGATTATACTTGCTTAGAAGTGAATTAAATCTCATTGATATATCCAATGTGTGTTGATTTTATTTATATCTATGCAACTTTTCATGATTTTTTATGCTTGTTTGGATGGTTCCTCGATTTGAATCCATTTCAAATTGCCTATTTTCAACAAAAATAAAATGATACATTAAGGGGGAGTACTTCAAACTTCATTGAAGACCCACATACCTCATATTTGTGTTATAATGGATAAATATGCAAGGATATTGCTAAGATTATGAATTTTGGTCAAAAAGTCAACAAAAGCCTAAAAGCGGTCAAAGTTTTCAAAATATGCTTCAAACAATTTTCAAAGGTTTTGAAAGCCAAAAATTGAAGTTCAAGCTCAAATGTCAATTTTGACAAAATGCGGAACTTTGGGGATCTTGTTTTGCTTCAAAACATTGCATTCTCTCAAAACAAGATACATTGAGTTTTGACAAAACTTTCTACATGAAACTTTTAGAACTCATTCTTCGAAGATAGTTCATGTTAAATATTTTCTCAAAAGACCTTTGTTTTTCAAGTTATTCTCTTTCAAAGGTCGCTGAAAAAATATCTTTGACCCGAAAATACCTAGAACTTGTATAGTATGAGTTTGGCTGTCTGAGCCAGATTTCTTCTCATATTCAGGCTTGAAATAGTATTGCAAACTCATACAAATCCAAACTCTTCACAAAAACATCGAATTTGGTTGAAAAACTGGCTATTTCATGAACACATTTTGAAAATACCTTTATTACCCTTCCTAACTTTAATTCAAATCAAGTTGAATTCATCCCTTTGCAAAATCTTTCCGAATCGATTCAAACATGTCCTAAATACATATTCTCAAGCTCAAACTAAATATGGGAAAAATAAGAATCAAATTGTATCAAAATGCTAAATTTTGCAGAAGTTTTAAACTGTTTTGCAAGGTTTCAGCAAAAGTCGGACTTTGGCCGGTTCTCGCGGACTATGTCCACCATGTGCTTTTCAATACTAGTATGCCTCATAGAATTGTGCATGCTTTTCTGAAATAGTGTCATTTGCTTCCATTGCTTATTATTATGACTATCCTCTTGTGTGGTTGATATCAAAGTGGGAGAGAGCAAGCCGATTGTTTCCTATATAGCTATATGAGTGTTCTACATGCCTTATTATCTTACTTTGTCCCTTTTGGATGATTAAGCCATAGGGGAAGAGAAAAGAAAAAGCATGATCATGCATATAAGAAAAGAAAAGGCATGGTGATGCTACACATAGGGGGAGTTTATGATTTAGGGGGAGTTTACAAACTTATGACTCTTTTCATGCATTTGATCTTGTGTTTATGCATCATGCTTTTCAGTTGTCATCAATCATCAAAAAGGAGGAGATTGTAATATAGGCTTTGTTTAGGGTTTCAGTGATTAATGACAAAGAACGGAACTAACGTGTTTATTCTGAGTAACTTAAGTTTCAGGTCAAAACATGATAAGTGACAAAAGCAAGAGATGGTGAAGACCCCATGATCGATGGCCGAGATAAAGTGAAGATTAAGGTTTATTTCTTAGGCTTTTACCAGTCGTTGGTGGTGAAGTTGACCAGATTTATTCTTTTAATTTTAAATTTATCGGTCGTACTATTAAGAGGGGTGTAGCCCTAGTAGCTTGATCCATCTAATGCTTTAAATCTCAAGTGCATACTCATATAATCTAGAAGCAAAATAGGGCAAAGTGTGAATTTCAGAGATAAAAATTGTGCACTAGTTCACCAGGGACAAATGAGTATGTCTGGACATAAATTGTCTGATATGGCCGGACAAAATCCGAAATTACCGGACAACGTCCGGCCAGTACATAAACTTGATCGTCATAATAAAAATCTTTGTCGCACCAGTAAAAGAACTGATCGAATCAGTAAAATCAAAACTGGTGGATATGGCCAAACAAAGTTCAATGTTACCGGACAATGTCCGGCTAGTACACAAATTTGGCTGTGACACTAAAAATCTTGGTCGCACTAGTAAAAGAACTGATCAAATCAGTGAAGTCAAAACTGGTCGATATGGCCAAACAAAGTCCAATGTTACCGGTAAATGTCTAGCTAGTACACAAAACCTAGTCGATCAGTTCAAAACTGGTCATATCAGTACTAGACCTGTTCGTGGTCATATCAGTTCAAAACTAGTCGTTTCAGTACTAGACCTGGTCATGGTCATATCTGTACAAAACTTGGTCATACCAGTAAAACACATGTTCGTATTTATCTCTAGCAAAAATGAAACCAAAGACATGCATTCGTCCTGTCTATTTGTCTAACTTGGCCGGACTTTGTCTAAAATGGCAAGACAAAGTCCGGCCAGTACCATCGCAACAAATGTTTTTAAATTGAATGTAACTAAAAATGTATACATCGGTGCAGATCATTTGTCCGGCCAAATATATATCCGTCCAGGCTTCACAATGTTGTGTCGAACAGTCACTGACAACTATATTAATTGTCCAATAGTCACTATTCACATGTATTAGCCGAACAATATCCGATGTGGCCAAATTTTGCAAAATTCGTCTGACACTTGCAAACGGCTAACTTTTGTTGGAGGGCTATAAATACACTTCATGTGGCATTCACTCAACTACATTTTTGCACTCAGATTTCATTGCTAGTTGATTGCAAAGCTTAGAGCATTCAATTCTCCATCCAATTCACAAATTCTTGCATTGAAGAGCTAGACAAGAGAGTGAATTGCATCGTATATTGAGCTTCTTGTGTAGAAGTGGATCAAGTGAACGTGTTTTACTTGTTACTCGATTATTGCCATCACTTAGATGGTTTGGTGGTGTGTCGGTGATCCTTCCATAGACAGAGCTTGTCTGAGAGACCCGGTGTGATTGTGAAAGATTTGGTGCTCACCTTTCCGGAGTGGAGAAAGAGCAATCCGAGTGGAAATATCCTTCGTGGATATAGAAGAGAGACTCAAGCATGAGCACTTCAATGAGGGGCAGGGATACTGAGCGAGTCTCTGAGACCTCGATCGGTAAAAAAATTTTGTGTCACTCAGTTTCTCTCTTGCACTCTATTTCACTGAGAAGATCTCTCTTCCGGGAAATTGGTCCCTTTTCGTGGTGCAGGCATGCCAGTACACATAAGTATACAAATAAAAGAACACAGAGAACACATAATCTTAGAGAAATATGTACTTTATTAATTCTCAAATGAATTACAAGTAACAAGTCTCCTTGGGATTTACATATTCTCACTGCGCCTTTGGAAATGCATCTTTGATTTCAGGAGATTGCATGGTTTATTGTTCTTCAGGGCTTTTGAAAAGCTCATAGTTAATTACATCTGCAGAATAAGCCCGCAAACACCTCTAATTAAGCTGTACTGATGGTCGTCGTCTTCAAGTCTCAAAATAACTTTGCACTTAATGAATAAATGCAATGCATATGCCCATGCATGTAATTATGCAAACACATATTTTCGTCAGTCTATGGTGCTATCACAAAAATGTGGTGAACATAGGAATATCCATCAATGTCCAGCCAAGGGGTTGTTCAGCCTTGTCGGTCACGAACGAATGGATGCCTTCACCTCATCAGTACCTGGCAAGAATAGTGTCCAGTTTCGTCAGTCACGGATAGAAAATATGTTTCCTTTGCCTCATCAGTACCCAACAACATGGAAAAATAGATGAAAATGCCTTGTGATAACGACTTGACTTCTTTAGCTTCAGGAAATACATATTTCATGATAGGTAGCACATCGGAACATTCATCAATGGTTTGGCAATACTTCAACTTGTTTTGACAACTTCAGATATTATTGAACATTAGCTCTCCTTAAACTAACTAGATGAGAGCTTTTCTGGCCTTTGATTGGCCTGAAACTTGGACAAATATTTTCAACATGAACTTGCTGTTCTCCATGAAATTTTGGGGTTGATCGGACTTCTGGATTAGAAGTTATCATCGATCTTCTCCCGTATATCAGGCTGGATCTTAGCTCTGATCAAAATGAATCTTGGGGACATCTGATTGGGTTGGAAATTGGTGGACATGCTTCATTTCAAGTCTTCTATTCACTGTAAAAATTTGGGATAAATCAGATTTCAGGATTATAAGTTATCATTGATCTTCTCCCGTGGAACAAATTGAAATTCTTTTGAACAGAGCCTCTCCTTTGTCGAATTGGAGCAACTGATCTTGGTCGAATTGCAAATTGAACCTGGTCGTGGTCAAATGTGACCCCTGATATTGGTCGAATTGACTCAACTGGTAGTGGTCGAAACTACAGCTCATTTTGATTAGATTGCTGTCTTCTAGTCCCTGCTCGAAAGTACTCGGTTTCGATCGAATAAGCAATTGATTTCGATCATATTGCTATTTTCAAGTCTCTGCCCGAAAATACTCGGTTTCGACCAAAAACGCAATAGATTTGGATCAAATTGCTATTTTCAAGTCTCTGCTAAAAAATACTCGGTTTCGACCAAAAACGCAATTGATTTCGATCAAATTGCTGTTTTCAAGTCTCTGCCCGAAAGTGCACATATGACCTTCAGATCTTTGATCGATCGAGACCTTGGTGGTGATTTTATCTTTTGATCGAAAGTGAACATATGACTTTCTAAATTTCTGATCCAGAGCGAACATGTGACCTTTAGATTTTTGATCGACCAAGACCTTGGTGGCGTCTTGATCTTTGATCAAAAGTGATAGTACGACTTTTAGATCTTTGATTGATGGCTATCTTGGTAGGGTTTTGATCTCTGATCTAAAGTAAACATGCCACCTTCAGATCTTTGATCTACCGAAACCTTGGTGGCTTATTGATCTTTAATCGAAATTGATAGTATGACATTCAAATCTTTGATCGACGGTGACCTTGATGGGGTTTTAATCTCTGATCCAAAGTGAAAATGCGACCTTCAAATCTTTGATCTACTAAGATCTTGGTGACCTCTTGATCTTTGATCGAAATTGACAGTACGACTTTCAGATCTTTGATCGACAGCAATCTTGGTAGGGTTTTGATCTCTGATCTAAAGTGAGCATGCGACCTTCAGATCTTTGATCTACTAAGATCTTGATGGCGTCTTGATCTTTGATCGAAAGTGATGGTACGACTTTCAATTGTTGCTCCATGCTTCTCTTCCTCTTCGTGAATGAACCAGCACGAGCACCGACGAACAAGTCTTCACCCTCTTAATGCAATGCATGGTGATGCATGCTTTAAAATTGATTAACACTCATCCATGGTAACCTTCAGGGTTTTCTTGAGTGGATCTGCAAAGGGAACAAGAAAAGGGGTCTCAGGTCGAACAGAGAGACTCCCTCTACATCTTGTCTTTGTTTCTTTCCTTCTATCCTCCACCCCCCTTCAAAAGGATTAGCACCCTCTAAATAGAGGCTCTGAGTTGATTGCAACCATCCAAGAGATTTTTGAGGGATTTGAATTTGAAAAAGAGATAAGCACTGATTATTTAAAAATTTGGAGATAATATCAATGTTTATCTTTATCCTGTTCAAGTTTGGGCTGAATGTTGGTGCGACCAGGACCTGATCCGGGTCAAATTTGACCAAACTCGAATCTAATTCGAATCTGATCTGGACATGATTCGACCAGACCTGATTCGAATCCGACCAAGATCTGACTCGACAGACCTAGTCCAAGTCTAATTTTGACCAGACCAATTTTTGTTCAAATTCGACCAGTGGATTTTTGGTGGGGTTTTGACCAGGTTTTGACTCACCTTCAAAATTGTATTTTTTTTATTTTGTTCCTTTTGATCATATAATGACTTTTTCTGATGAATTTTATCACAAAAATTCATCGAACACACTCTTTATATTTACCGTAACTTATTTGCTTTCGCTTACTCTTAGTTGCATATTGTATTTCATCTTCTATCTTGTTAAATGCAACTTGATCCTAGATTGTTTTAGACCATTTTGTGAAAACTCAGCTTTCCTTCATATTTTGCAAAAATTGTTTTAGCCGAAAAATTTTTGAAGCCTCCTATTCACCTCCCTCTAGTTGGCATTCTCAATTCTACAATGTACAGACAACCAAACAAAGAGGTGGTTACATCTCGCGAGTCAGACTAACCTGATACAGACAACCAAACATATGAATAGTGGATTTCGATCCAAATAAGTCCATCTATTTCAAAACTAAAGTGCTTTTAAAATGAAACATATCTTTATAGTATTGTTAGATCTCGAACATCAAAACTGAATGAACGGACCAGATCATGTCGAAATCCATCGGGTTAATTTGCCTAGAACTCGAGGAGGGGGGCTTTAACTTCTAATCTATCTGCGGGAAACATGCACGGTAGCTATACGTATAAACCAACACAGAAAAGCCCCGAGAGACATGTACGTGTGCATGCATGACTATCACGGTGCTATAACTATTTTGGAACATTAATAGTACATTAGCAGAAAAATTATGACTATTATAGTTACGGTTGCTATAGCAATACTAGCAGTCCGCTATAGCGTGTAGCATGTAGCGACACTAGCAGCCACTGCGATCATATGATGTTTTGGCTAGATTATAGTTGGGTTGCTGACTCAACAAATGTAATCTTAATTTTTTTTAATGTTGTACTCAACTATATTTAATATATTTAATATTATTTTCTAAAAGTATATGTTTATTTTATATTTTTTAATCTTGATTTTAGGTTGCTTATGTGAAGCTAATATTAAAAACTTATATTTATGTTGTAGACATTGCTTTATTTCATTTAGTATTTTTTTATTCGCTTTGAATATTATTAAAACAATATAAATGATTTAGTATTTTTTTATTCGCATTGAATATTATTAAAACAATATAAATGATTTTTTAAAAATAAAAACCGGGATGTAGGATAACTTCCACGATCTATGATATCATTTTGTTAGACGATGCCGTGACAAAGCAATAATCACTATTTAAAACATTGAGTAAAATGAAACCGATTTTACACTAGAAGCCCTAAGTCAACTTAGACTAGTGGGGCAGAGTTTTGAGAGCATACAATAAAGATAGTCTTTTCCCGAATTCAGATATTATCAGGTTCAATGCAAATAAATTGGATATTCCATGTATCCATTTCCAGCCTAGATGCATATATGAAAACCACGAAAAACAAGGCACCAAAACGACATGAAGAAGAATTACGAATACGATATATGAGGTTGTCTATAAATCAACATATGATTATTACACACGAGGTACCATGTCGACCTTAAACTTATAGGTTTGAAATTTTAGAAAAACATGTGCAAGCTAGGTTGCTGTCAACATTTGCTGAAAAACATATACATTTGCCAAGCCTATGTCTCCAACTCAGAATATCTATCCATTATAATTTGTAACATGTTGTTGGCAACAAGATAGACAAGTGTCAAAGTTTTGCATGTGAATGTTATGACTTGAAATTAAGTTTGAAAGATACAGATAGTTCAAAAAAGACACAACACTCTAGTTAGTCCCACGACTCCCACCAACCTTCACGAGCATGCACGTACGCGTGCGTCCATCTAGCTTGTCAAACAAATGCACCAGCAATTGCCGAAATATTTTTAGATTATTTGTTTTTTCTTTAGTTATCAACTTATATTTAAAATGAAATAGTCATTATATAAAAAATGACATGATATTAGAGTCAAAAATATTGAGTTCAAGACCACATTGTAAATCCCAAGATGTTGAAGTAGAAGAGGACATGGATGATACAAGAAGCACCAAACATACACCACAGTACATGCATGATTGAGTATACATACGAGGAAAAGTGTTGAAAGTACAAAAAAAAAAAAAAACATGAACTATCAGAATACATACATAGTGTTTGTTGAGTTTTATATCCTGATCAATTTACTTAAAGTTTAAGATGTCAGAGAAAGATAAGTAATTAATCTAGTCGTGCTTCAACATTCACTCTCATGTCTAACATTCACCAGATCTATATTAAAACTCTTAATCTCACTATTAAATCCTTCAATTATATGTCAATGGGAATGTTAGTTCCACGGTCATGAGAAATAAACTCCGTTTTTACAAGATTATCAATGATTTTAAAGTAATCTTTCAAGAAAACATAATCATTAGGTGCTTGAGATCAACGGATACAAAAGACTACATCTACAACAAAATGAGAGGAGAATTCAATCCGACTAGGTATATCCGATATTAATACTAATCTTTATTAGAGAGATAGAATTGGATATGTATGGGAAAAGATAAAAGTAAGTGGCATCTATGACTCGAGCATCTAATAGTACACCTTCCTCCCCCACTAAATACTAAAATGCATAGATCCCATCAAAAATTGCACATGCATAAAAGGCTCCACAATTTTTATTTATTTTTTTTTTTTGTAAAATGAGAGATGGTCATACGTATATTCATCAGTAGCACGCATGCTAATTAATCAAAGACTAAATCCAAGGCAGGCATGACATGCCTTTATCTTCCTTTTCTTGAATGTTTTCCTTCCAAGGAGGCAAAGCAAGGAGTCGTAGCCCATCTTGCTTGACTTTCTCACCACATGAATTACATGTCTCCATTTGTGAAGCGCCCCACACCTATATTGCCACCCACTAATGAAACTTTTAAGACACCCACAAAGGTGTACTTCTAGATGTATCCACGTGCGAATATGAGACTAAATATTTGGCATTGACACCTCATCAAATCACTACGGTTAATTTGTGATAAGACAAGTATTATTTGTCCCTATTTTGATTGATTGCATTTTGAGATTACATCAATTTACTTATTCATGGATTTTTTTTTTCTGAAGTTCATGATTAAGTTGAAACATGCCCTAAAAATTGCTGATGAAAATTTTGATGCAATTTTTGGCACAAGATTATTCTGAATTGAAGAATTGGAACTAGAAAGTTGTAGATCTTGTCAAGACAATCCATTTACATATCACAATTTGTGGAGCTCTGAAATTAGAGCTTGTCGAGTTGGAATTAGCTGTGGGACATGGTGGAAAGGGTAAGAAGAAAAGATAAATGAAAAAAATAGTGAAGTTTGGTTAAGTTGACAGAAATTTGACTGATCTAAGAAAAATGAGATTGGTTAAAAGATTAAATATAAAATAAAATATGTTGTTGTTTTTTAAAAATTATCCACACAAATGATAATATTGTAGTTCGTTTACATTGATACTGAGGAAGGTGATTTCTTATGTGATTTTCTTTCTTTTATAATTAGGTTTCTTCAAGTACTATGGGGCAACAGCACAATTTTTAAAAACACTGCATATAGCCATATTTTGATTGTTCAATTTTGGGTCTTGATCTCTTTAGATCTAAACTACTCGAAAGCCTATTTAATCTAGTCTTCCAACTTCTGGTTCGAGCCTTATTTTCATCTTCCTATTTAAAGCTTATCAACTAAGTTTAGTTAGTCTCTGTGCCACTAATATATACGTCCTATACCCACTAATAATGACGCAGAGGATTTTTTTTACTAGGTTTAAAATTGAGGGATCAAAATGAGATCTTTGAAAAGCTTCATTTGCAACTTTAATATATATATAAAGACTACATGATTTGTTTACTAATGTTGCAGTTAATAATCATGCAGTGTGCCTAACATTTTCAAAAGGACGGTATATCCTTGCTTGTTAAAGAATGGAGATTACTGATTTCAGGTGCACTAGAAAGCATCATTTGCAACTTTAATTAATAATTAATTATGCTGGAGAAAAGGAGGCATAGTGTGGTATGATGCATAGATATCTTTATTAATACCTTTCATGTTTATGATGGATTTTAAGAGCCGAAATTAGTGAACTTTTAGATTATTGTCGACCATGTAAGTTTGTCACCCACTGGAGAGATACAGGACAAAAAAATTTCGGCTATTTGAGTTCTCACCTTATAGTTCATAATAAAACCCCAATACAAGGGGATCAAATATAAGCCCACTCTTGTTCGCTCTAAGTTTAAAATATCATAAATATCTATCAAAAAAAATCTAAAATCTTAATTATATCCATAATTTGTATCCTATTCTAATGATCATGATCGACAAGAGTGAAGACGACGAGTCGGAGGACGTAAGTGGGCGGCGGCCATAGTCTGATCCGCGACCTCCAGACGGCACCAAAACATGCCAGCGCGAGCAGGAGTCTTACGTTATCTTTTCTTTTTTTTTTTTTGGCAAATTGCTTTGGGCAGACTTTAGTTTAGGATAGTTTAGAACTTCAGACCTCTATAGCAAAGAGCAGTTTAGGAATATTCCCCACAAATGATAACAAATCATGAGTTTTTGTATCCTTAATCATGCAACAAGGGCATGAATGTTTCAGATTTAGGATAGGTATTTGTGATATTTTAGATTTAGGATAGGCATTTGTGCAATTTAGAGATTTAGGATGGTCAAATTTTCAATTCCCTAAAAATTAAAAGGGTTGTCCAAGATATATGTGTCAAATTTTTTCTTAAAAAATTCACTCCATCTATCTCACATCCACAATTGATTTAATCTCTACCCTCTGTTTCTCTTACACATTTTCTCCCTCCTTCCAATCTTTGTCTCCACCGCCACCGCATCACCGCACTGTCACCCGATCACAACCCTTCCATCACCCATTTCCCTGCGATCATCACCTCCCACCGTCTCCACCCACGGTCTGCAGTACCACCACCGCCTCGCCACCGACCACCGTCTGCTGCCAAGTCTTTGCTAGAAAAGGCAAGGAGGGACTAAGTAAATTCTAGAGGATTAAATCTGAAAAGAGAGATTTGATCTAAGAGTGAAGAGAGATGTATAGAAAATAAAAAAAAAATATGTAACTCCCTATTAGCAAATACCAAAAAAAAAATTACGCAAGATACATATGTGATTTCAACTTTTACAAAGACATTTGTGGTTTGACAATTAACCTGAAAGGTGCATGTGGTCTGTAATGTTGTACAACTACCACACCTACGCCAGTTTTTTATTAGTTCGGAGTGATGGAGACAAATGAAAAGAGGGCAAAGACAAAATTGCTGTTGTAGAACTTCTAGCATATAGTCAGTTTAGTTATTTTAATATATTCTGGCATAATTAAGAACAATTCCTCCATATATACGGCAAAAAGGCTGGAAAACACACAAAATAAAAACTATAGTATCTTTCATGGCAATTGTTTAACCACATATGAATCTTTTATGAAAAAACGAAACCACGCGTGAGTCTTTATGTTTTTACTTGACGACCACTACATAACATGTCTTGGTGTTTTCTTTTTTTTAAAAAAAAAAGATGTATTGATGTTAACATCCATAATTTTTCTTTTTAGGCCAAGTTAACATCAATATCTTTGCAGTCTCTTTCACTCGTAAGATGATCATGACCAAATTTGCATCTGATGCTGTCATCCACGCATTTGCTTCTTCCTTTTCTCCGACAATTAAAAGCAATGCAATTGACTTCACATCATTAAAGTGCTGCATTGCTTATTGCCATTGAAGATTCATAAAGAAATTGCACTTAGGGAAAAACATGCATATCGTGAGCATTTGTTCATGAGTTATCATAAGAGCAACTACATAAATAAATTACACTTATACATGAATCTGGATGATTAAAGTGTATACTCACGCAAAAAAAGGTTGAGTTTTGACTCTCAATCTCTTATTTTTGTCATGTGTTTTGTTGGAGTGTGATATTGACATGTGTAAGATGGTTTGGAGTATATGATGCCAATAAAACTAATATTACCATTTATAATATAGCCTTATGAAAAAAATACATATGTCAATTAATTGGCATTCTCTAGAATTCCCAATAAATGCCAATAAATGGATTTTCACATAAACTCATCCGTTTTTTCATATTCTGGTTGTATTTTTAAGAAATTTTTTATTTTAAAAGTTCTTGACATATCGAATCAGTTTAATTTGAAGTGCATGGATCGGATAAAATCCTCTAGGTGGATTTAATAGGAAGCATCCTTACACACATAGATCCAGCTAGTGGATTTCAAATAATCTCGTCCGTTCATTCCATGTTCCACGTTCAACATCTTACTGTACGTTTAGAATAAATTTATTGCTTCAAAAACCTTGACATCTCAAATGCATTGGATTTCAAACGGATGAGTCAAATTAAAATACATTGGACAAATTTAAGGGGAGCTATCGGGGATCAGCAGCCCTGCACACATATATGCAATCATCAGTTAAACGATGAAACGCCAAACAATGAATTGAAATTTATCATGAGAGAAAATGAGAGACTGATTTCTCATACTACCTAAGCACTCAACCTGAATCATGGATTTTCTGATCAAACAGTCTACCATGCGTTCCATCTCTGCCTAGCCACCGCGATCACGTCAGTAAGAAGAGACGATCGGTACTTAACCTCGGAATTATAAAAAGACGGCTACAACGAACTCACTCTCTCGAAAATTCTAGTAGCCAAAACCTAAATAAAAACTCAAACATGTTTCAATCTCTGTACAGCGACTGTCGGTCTTAATCGTTGAACTATAAAAAGGTCCCCACCATTGATTTTATTTGATTCCATCCTTGCAGCGTCAATTACGTTCCAAAGACTTTTATCTTATCATCTCACATCAACTGTGTCGGCACTGTATGAAAATATTCTGCGACGTTATCTGCTGTCTTCTTCGTGTTAAAAGTTTTAATTTGATGGATGCTTTCACTGTCAATTAATTAAGTAGTACACCTTACGGAACAAATTGCTAATTTGCTGCTGTTCTTTGCATTCGCACAGATGAATCTTTTTTCTTAAAAAAAAGGTAAATTGTGCATTTAGTTTTTAAACTTGTGTGGTTGTATATGTCACTTTAGCCCCTAAATTTAAAATTTAGTTTGACAAATCTAAATTTGTCTCTCTTGATCAATCTGATCACTAAATTTAACTATATTAATCAATTTTATTATTCAGCCAATTAAGTATTGAGATTAAATACAAATTTTACATTTTAGCATCACATATTTTTTATTTATTCAATTTTATCAACTCTTTTATACTAATCTATAAGTATTTAATCAAAATAGTACTACATTATCAATCTCTACTTCAAAGTGATATGTCATCTGAAGCTAATGTGACATTGTCATACGACACAGATCTTATATTAGAAAAGTTAATATGAATTGTCACGTCAATTTATAAGTGATGTGTTACGAAACTATCTCTTTCTGTAAAATTTAATTTGAGTGGATCTAAATGAAACAATTGAATAAATTTAGGGACCTTAGTGATACAACCGCATAAGTTAAGAAAACTATACAACCGCATAAGTTAAGAAAACTATAGCGTGTAATTTACTAAAAAATAACTAAACAAGAAGTTTACAATTAACTTTGCTTTTCCATATATAGTAAACCGAAGTTTATATCTTATTGAGAGGTTGTCAAAATCTAATAGTACTCAGTGGATGACAGATGCTACGAAAGCTAACAGGTTAACCAAAACACTTAACTAATTAAAAAATAACTACTATCGCTATTTAGAAAAGAGTTTTATATCAGAATAGGGCATGCAAAGTAATACAGAGATTTTTTTTCAACCGGCCGTGACAAAAGTAATCCGAACTTGTCAGTAATTAAATGATTCATTTGTAAGAAGACTTAATTTTATCAAATAAATAAGATGTATTTAATAGAGTAACTAAAGAAAAAGTGATACTTTTGCCGAACAAAATATTTGTTCATACATGATATTTTTTATCAAAAAGAGGTAGTATAAATATAAGGGCGGAACAAATTTCATTTAGTCAAGTCAACGTTAGTTCACATTGCTCTGGACGAAAATTTTGCAAAAGAGCAAAATTTATGGAATTGAATTTTTGTAGTTAACCCACTAAAGTGGGCCAAGAACAGTGTAGAACCATACAAATTAAAGGAGTGTGCATTTTTTCCAAAAGATAAAAATCTGAACGCAGCATGAAATCTTTAAGGTCTTGTTTTAATTTCATACTGTGAAATGATGAAGAGGTTGTCAATATACAGGATAGGAAAATAAAGTGTATGTGTGTAATTTGCTGCTCAGATAGAGAAAATTTTTTATTCATAGTATAGTATGAAAATAAAAGATGAAATATATAGCAGCGGTGCAGAAGAACCACTGGCGAGTGTGGAAAGTAAAGATAAAGATGTGATAATCTGATTCAATTTGGATGATCTGTATAAATCATATATGTTATTTAGTTGTATTGTGAAAATTTAGAGTGAGTTGGATACATATATAATGTTTTGAGAGTCAATAATAATAATTCTAAATTAATTATGTTATGTAAAATGAGGAGGAAAGTATAGTAGACTGTGTGTGTAGTGAGCATAGAAATGTAAGGATCCTAGAAAGTTGCGAACGGAATCCAAACACATATGACTTATGGGGTCCTATACAACATACACATAATCCTATACTACTAGTAGCAGAATAACTTGGCTTGAGGTGTTTATGCGTGGTTCTCATCTTCTATGCCCCAAAAGAAGTTGAAGTTTCTACTAAATCAACATTTAACATGGGCTGTATTGGTCGATGAAGTTGGTTTAAGTTCTTTTTCTAAGCAAGAGCTTTTATATTCCACAGAAGAACATCTTGTTATATAGCGGTAGCAGATATAAAACTTTAGACAAATCAAGACTCATGGAGCATAACTAATACAAGACCCTCTACTGTTGGCCTCAGCCCCGCCCCTCTGCTACACGCCCATGTTGGTTACTGGGCTAGCCGCCTAGCCCTTCTGCCAACGGCCTCGCCCCTCGCCCCTCTACCACACGTCCCTATTGGGCCTACCGATCTGCCGTGTTGAGTAGCCTCAACCTCACCCCTCTACCACCGGCCTTGGCCTCACCAACTCACCCCTCTTCCTACACTTTGATGCACACCGTTGCAACACTACCTACCACCTGTCGCTCCGCCTCTGCTGCATGCAGCACTAGTGGTGAACGTTGTTGGCCCACCGCGCCACAACCTACCCGCTCCAAGCTGCCACTCCGCTTCCGCCCTCTGCCGTATGTCGCTCCACACCGGCATACCGCATGCTGCTCCGTTGTTACCACTAGGGTTTTGAGGGTGAGACCGCAAGACATGACTCATGTGTCACGCAAGGCAGTTGAGTTGCACAAGGATGTGGGGTGCCGGTCGCTAGGCCAATTCTCTTGCATAAGCTGGGCTCAGGCTAGATGCAAAGTTGGGCTACAGCATGTGGCCAAAGACAAGGCACACGACCCTGGGCGCAGGCGAGCGAGGGCTTGGCCCAGGTGCGGGACGAGGTCGCGAGGGTATGGCCCACGACGCGGCAAAGCTGGCACGGTCTTCTTCCTTCGTCGCCGACACCGGTACGAGGGACTGTAGGAGAGGGGTTCCTAAGGTCACTGACGGCATAGCCAGGTTGCTGACCCGAGAGCTCTAGCGCTAAATCCATCCTGTTACATAATATTACTTACAAACTACTTATGCATACCGTATGCAAATTCTGGTTTGGTCTACTCCCCGACAAGTTATAACAATCGTGATGTACAACTTTTTATTTTTCTTCTTTTTAACTTTTACATAAAAATAACATAGTTCGTTCTTAACTAATCGACGACAAACAATCCACAAACAGTCAAACACTATGTATAAATAAGGGTGGGCTAGTGCATTCGTGATTTTTGTAATTACAAAGATATCCTTTTAGGTGCACTTACTGCATAGTAATTTGCCACTCCTAGTTTTTCAAAACTAAATATAAGTTCTTTTGCTATTAAAGAAAATCCTTTCAATTTAAGTTCTTTATGAAAATTTACTCACCTATATTTTCAAAACTTTATATAAGTTCATCTAATTTAAACATAAGTACTAACAGATCTATTATATTTACATTTTTACCCTTTGAATTTAGATTCCGGATCTGCCACCAACCACAAACCACACGGTGTTTTGACTTCATGAGATGAACAATTAGTCTCCTGATGTTCTTTTTGAACCAAGTCCATGGCATCGAATAATTAAGCATACAATAAGTCTAGTACAGTACATTTTAACCCGTTCTGGGACACATCTAGCTAGTGAAGTGCCTCTGTCGGTGCGATTTTTCTGCGTGCTACTTCACCACAAAGACTCTGTAGGAGCACATATTTGGGGGTCCATTAGCGGGAAGCAACTAACATCAGAGTGGGGAAGAACGCCGCAGTCTCACGCTTTGTGAGGCCCGGGACAAATTTGATTTTTTTTTTCTTTTTGCAAAACCACCACCACCCTCAAGCAGTCTCACGTAATTGCCTTCTTGATTTACGTGTTGACCATTTTTTAATTATATTTTTTTTCTTTAACACATTAACAAATATTTTTATTGCTCTCTCTCTTTTAATAACCTTCTCAAGAATCATTGAAGTGGTCGATACCTTATGTGGTATTTCGCACACTTAACACAAAATATTCTTTTGAATATGTTTTTGAGGCACTCATGCATTGAATTTAATCTTATAAGAATCTGAGTGTAGTTCATAGTAGACAGTTCCTGAGTGAGGTCTCAAATAAGGGAAAGATTCTCACAGAGCACATACTTGAATGTCCATTTAGCGGGAAGTAATTGATGTGGATATCTCTTCTATACATGAGACATAATTGAAAACAATCTTATTGTGATTCAAATCACATGCAGATCACAATAAAATGTCTCTGAATTAGATCTCACTTAAGTGGAGAGACCCTTATAAAACACATATTTGAGGATTTGTCTAGTTAGAAATAACTAATATGAGACTTCTTCGGTACATAAAATCTAACTAATAGTCATTCAGATCATAAATGAATGGTAATACAACGGTTTAGAGTGCTGATTGGTGTCAGGTGGGAGGGGGGCCTTTGAAGAAGTTTTTCAGCAGCTGGTGTGGCCACCTTTTCTTTTGGCGGGAAGTGCGAGAAACAGCCGTAAATTTGTTGAAAGCAAATACTACTACGTACTTAACGTCGTGTTTACCGATAGAAAAATCGAGGTGATGTGTCGGTGCATGCTTCGTCGTCTTCTCGATCTGGCTTTTGGTACAATCAAATTATTACAGATCTAAGTAAGGATAGGCATGTAAGGTCCACCTGGCATATTGGGCACTGTGTAATATCGGTTCTAGTCTCTCATGGTTTCCATGAGTTGGCTATCCTAAGAGTGAAAACAATTGATATATAGAGTTAAAGCTGTGTTTTTAGATTTCAAAGCAATGCAAACAAAAGCTGATTCATCCACCCACTTGTCGAGGCCATAATATTTCCTACTGCCTCAAATTCAAAATACTCTATAGATTTATATTTTTTGGATAAGTTTTTTTGATAGATGTCATTCAAACATGCATGACTATAATTGTATTTTCATAACCATCTCAAAAGAAGATCATAAGTTGAACTCAAACATATCAAGTATTGGGATTGAGATGCTATGTTTTAGTTAAGCAAAGACAGATGGTGCTTTTTTTTAAGTATCTCAACTAACCGATCAAAATTTAAAATAATCTATCAAATTGATATGGAGAAGAAATTAATATAGTTAATCATATCGAGAAAAATTTTAAACTTTTCACCCATCTTGATCTAGATTATTAATTTCTAATCTAACAATCCAAATAAAAAAAAAGACATGTGTTTTTTATTTTATAAGACGGAGAATGCGAGTCCGAAATATTGATATAGGAGGACAGGCATTTAGGATTGAAGGTGACCATACCCTTGGTTGGTTGGCATAAAGGCCTGCTGGTAGTGAGCTCTTTGGCTCCAACTGGTGCAATCTGCGTTTTTCCAGGTGCAACACGCAGCATAAGCAAATTGAATTAGGCATGGAAAGCAGCAATATTTTGTCCGGCGTAAAAGTACGTAATTAAGCTGGGAGACGAAGGGCACAAAGCAGTGAGATTGAGCTCTAGATTGGCTGAATCATCAACTTGACTCGTCACTAGACCGAGTACTTGATGCGCTTTTTGTTTGTTTCTCCTTCAATGAGCTCGAGGCAAGAGATTAAGATCCACTCGTGCGTGTCTTATTTACACTTGGTGCAATGGAGGATTTTTAGGGTTTGAGAAGACAATGTAGCTCTGCATATAGCTTGTCTGATAGCAGCAGCTCTCTGGTGATTCCTATAAAGACTATGATTTGCTACTCCGTTTCTGTTGATAACTCGTTGTGAAGGTGACCTATCAAGTGGCTCCCATGATTATTGGACCAGAGTTCAATTTCCTGTGTGCCAAGTGGCTCCCGGAGCCAGGTACCAATTACCGGTCAGTTTTTCAATGGTTCCAGCTAGCCGTTTCTTTTTTTTTTTTTTTTTTTTTTGGCAGATCCTCTATAAGCACTAGTACATACATCTTCTAAATAAAGCCATTCAAAAAAACTAAACTAAACCCGGGCAGGACTCTTCATACAAATCACTACAATACACCGTACGCCAGTAGGGTACACCATCAGTATTATCTGCAGATCGCCTGCCCAGCACCCCGCCCGAATTGCCAGGCGTATTACCATCATTTCACAAGGGATCATGATGATGCCCTTAAAAATTTCTCGAACCGGATCACTTACTACCAAGAGCGCATATGCTGCATCAAAAATAACTACTGGGACACACATCTTGCACACAATAATGACCAGTGATCGAATTTGGCACCAGAATTGTAAGGAACAATCTTTGATGTATGTTACAGAGAAAGTATACAAAGTGCCTTGCGAAACAGATGATAGTATCACACCTATCACTAAATCTAGACCTACATCAGGGAGAGCAGGGCATCTTTCATAAGCGAGGAGGTAATTTATGTAATGCCTACTAGAGTTCATAAATCAGGGCCAGCTAGTTCAGAACCCCAGACTAAACCAAGTAAGTCATACAGCAAGTCAAGTTCAGTTAAACTCTTGCCATAGTTGCTAAGAGTTCTGGAGCTCATCTTATCTCTTTCACAGCAGTTTGTTGTTTTTGCCAGACTTGCATACAAAAGATTTTACCACCATCTTCCTTCAAGAGTCCCTCATGCTTGCAAATCTGTGTCGAAAACGAAACTTTATGAGTCAAGCAACTTACCAAACAAGACATCAGACTTCCCATCCCTTCCAGCAGTAAGCAGTACTTGTTCCTTTAAACCATTCTCCAATCTCATGCAGTTGATGTCAGGCTAACCCTGCCATAAAGTAACAAACAAGTACCAAATAGCACAGCATAAAGAAAACAGAGCAATTTAGATACTGAATGTAAGAGGATTGAGTTCAAGACCATGCCTCAACAACGCTTGCTGGGGAGCATCCGAGTTCACACCTGCATGAGCTTTAGAAACCACTTCAATCCCATTGTTTGGCTTTATATACCAAAAGTAAACAAACAAAAAGTTCAGATCTATCTAAAGAAAATGTAATTTTGATAAAAGGGCAGAATGCACAAGAAGCAAGACCTCTAACTCTTCTGGAAGACCACTCTGTGCTACTCCATTGCCACTGAAGTGTGCATTATCAGTGAGAACCTTCCCTGTGTCCGTTTCTGTCCTCTCCAGCAACTCAGCACTATCGCTGCTTCCCAAGCTTTCACTACCCACAAGATTTGACACAACCTTTTCAGCCACACACTTCAAAGTAGTACATACAGCTACAGTTTGAGTAGCGCAATGCTCAATATGGGGAACACAACTACCATGCTTATAATTTGCATCACTAGAACCAACAACTGCCTTCACTGTTGCACTCCTGTAGCCTGATGCCAAGGACTCCAAACTTATCTCAGATGCCTGTGGCGAACTTGAGCAATTCACTGGTTCTAACTTGCTATCAGCAAGTGGAGAAGTTTGAATTCCACTATGTGAACCATTAGAAGACATTTTGATTTGGTTGTTATATGTTGTTTCTTCACCAAGGTTTCCAGATGGAGGTGAACTTTTCTGGTGAGCTGGGCTGATCGATGCCCTCTTAACGCGTTTGCAAGTTTCTGGATCATCCATCACAGCAGAGCCATGCTTTCTCTTGAGCTGAGAATCTGGAGATCCAGTCCCCACGCCATCTTCAGCATCATTTTTATCAGAAAGATGCTGGTGGTTCCCATGTCTCAAAGGACGGGGTCGCTTGTAACCCTCTGGAAATACATAAGATGGGATATGCTTCCTACGAACATGAGAAACAGCTAATTCCATCCCTGGCTTCCAGAACACATACAAGTTAATTTCATGCCTAAACTCATCTACCGTTCTACGAATATCAAATTGTTGGCCTTCTTGTATTTTCACTCCCTCTTTCCTTGATAAGCCCATGAAGAAGGCACAATGTGCACACTGTCTTGAAGAATCCGCATACTCATGTGGGTAAGGATGACATTGCAGCATTCCATATGTATCCCGCTCAATCTGCATATCACAAAGACAAATAAACAACCAACAAAGAACTAGTTTTGCATTCAAAATATAATACATTACATGCGGTAAGGTGCATTTAGAACATATTAATCAATAATGTCCTGATTACAAGCCATACTTTAAAAACAAAGCCAAGACGATACACTAACCTTTAAAGTCAGTTGCCTCAATCGAGACTCAACCCATCCCTTCCAAAGCCGAAGATCTTCTTCATCCTCTGCGATAATGTCAACCTGTAGATAGTTCTTATATGCCTCGAAAAATTGGAAAGGCTCAAACAAAGCAGACCAACTAGCCTTATTCAGTTCAATGTCCTGCAATAAAGAAAAACAGCAAAACCAGTCAAAACAGTAACTACGAACTACAGAAGTAACATCCATAGTGAAAAAGAAAGCATGCCTGACAAAGTTTATTGCCAATCTGGAATTGCTCCATCATAACCCTCAATGTACTTGTTGAAACATTATAGCTGGAGTTCATGCACGGGTATGCTGGAGTAATAATGGGCATATGGTGACATCTGTCACGAGGATTTTTACGTGGATCCCACACAGAAAAACCAAGTTCATCCTCCTCAATGGCACAAAGCATCACAGGATTTGGCCAGCGCCACTGGGTGAAAACTCTGAAGAATCTTGAGACCAGCATACTAGGTACAGCATTAGGATAGAGTTGGCAGACACGAGCAACCAATAAAGCCCAGTTGACACCCCCAAGAAAACCAGTAACCTGACAAGAGAAATTATTGAACATCCTCACAATTCATCCAGATAAGTTAAACCCAACCTACATAATAGAACAAGACTTACATTAGAATAGACACCCCTTCTCTTTGCCCAGTGCTTCAAACATCTCAGTGTAGTGCGAAAGTTCTACAAAAAATTAGATATGTTAGTAGACTGCCAGAGTAAAAAAAACACAGTAGAAGACAAAAAAAAAATTAGATAATGATGCTTTGATTCTAATAACCTCAACATTTGGCACAAGTCTAAGAATTTGGTCTGCCACTCTGCAACCATTAAGACTTCGAACAGTTGCTTCATCGACATCATAAAGAACTGATCCTTGAGAGATGTCCAAATCCTGCAGCAATACGTTAAGCGAAAAATGTATCTCTTGAATAAATTAATGTAAAGGACGAGGAGGGGGGACTACCAAAAACCTGCTTTGTGCACGAAGAACAAAAGTTGTTTCTTCTTTCATATTTTAAGAAAAACAACCGCAAAAGAAAAGAAAGCTAGCAAATCAACAGCAGAGAACTGTAGCATTGGTCGCTGTACAATTGTCCTCTTTATCACTTCATACTGTTGGTCAAGAATCGTCAGTTAACTATGTCATCTCAAGTGGCAAAGGTAGGCATTTATCCCCAAAAGTTTACAGAATATGAGCAAAGTAAAAAAAAAAAAAATTCCACACGCCACAAAAAGCAAAACATGGGGCATGGTAAATGCACTAAAAGTGTAACACGCAACAAGGAATTTGTGAAACCACCACGAAAATGGGGCTAATGACGGATAAGAGACAACTGCCAATTACATTGGAATTTGACTGCATCATAGTTAAATTGTCTGCCTAAATAGTAAAATATCACACAAATATGCAACTAGTAATGCAAGCAGAAATCTGATGTATTACAAAAAGAAGCCCAAAAAAACCCACAACACCACTTTTATATTAGCACTGCAAGATCAGAACTTCAAGTGAATTCTAAGCATCCCTACCAAATAGATTAGCCCTAGAATTTTACAATTTGAATAAAGCATAATATCTTGGTGATTACAATAAAACTATTGCACAAACAACCAAGAACAATGCAGAGGTATCCTACTAACATGATACAAAGAAAAAAACCTCACATAAAGTATGTTCTAAATGCAAAAATACTTGGAAAAGAGAAGTCAAAACATTATCTCACACAAACCATGTATTCCATATAAAGATGATGTTCATCAAATAGGAACAGAGAGAACAGGTCAGTACATGAAAAATTGAAAACATGTTATAGAATGAAAACTTACTGGTGGTACTACTAAGAGAGAAACACTGGCATAAAGAAGGTCAATTGATATTCCATGAAACTTAAATTTCATAACAGGGACATGCGCGTCAGGTACAGGCTGCAATTCAGTCACTTCCTCCATTTGTGCTAATATGTCATGTAGTACAATAAAGAAATCTTCCTGCAGAAAGAGTTGTATATTAGTAGAATGCATGATGGTATAAATATATCATGAAATATAATTGAAAGAAGACATCACCTCTCGATTCACATAAGATGGTCCAATGCATAGAGTATCAATGTCAGCCCCAGGTCCATGAACCTGGCAAAGCAGATATTTCAATGTATGCACCAGAAAATTGCTCTACTAAAAGAGATGATATTCAAATAAAAACTTCAGAAAATAAAGCATAAAGTGCACATACTCCGCAGGAAAAACCTGTTTTTCTTTACAGCATCTATCCACAATAATATTATGCTCTTTTCAGAGATACAGAACCACCATTAAAAAGAGTATGTGAAATAGTAGACAATGGACCAGCAGAGTACTAGAATAGGTGACGCTTTTTCGTTACCCAAAGATATTGGCAGTTTAATAATCGGAGCAGATGATAGACCAGAGAACAAACCTAGATGGTATGGGACAATAGAGGATAACAAGCCAGAAAAGTTCAAAGGCCTTTTTCCAGTGAATCTTCCGAGTAGAGTAGTTACCCGGTTTTGATGCCGATTGAAGGCTTTATTGCCCTTGCTTTTTTGCCTAGTCCGGAGTTTTTCTTCTTGACTATGCTTGGGATTGGGTATGACACTATTCTATACAAAATATCTACTCATGACAGGTTCGACAGGAAGCTTTTGAAAACACAGTACACCCAGGTAAATAAGGAACAAGATGAATACAGAAGTTAAATAAGCATCCCACACCCGAAAGGTACACCACATAGGCCTTCCCTGAAACCCCCAGTCACTAACGTAAACAAAGTAGAAAAAGCACCAATTTCTGTACCGGCTCCGGAAGAGCGAAGAAAAAGGGGATGTTTTGTTAATGGGAACAAAGAACTGTTTATAGCTGTAGCGATATAAATAACTATACTCATCCGAGCCGCCGAAGCCTAGTTTCCAAGCCAATTGAACTTCACCTAGGGACGAGATTCTTCTATCTATGCGTATTTGCGGGCAATCTTCCTTGAAGCCTCAATTGCTATTGGTAATCAGTTCTATCCCTTTCTTTCTTGCTTCTTGCTTGCAGCTCACTCTACCCTTGCTAGTATGTTCGAAAGCACTAGCTGAGCTACACAAAAAGAATGAATATATTCAAGATTCCCTTCCCGGAATGGAGTCAAGAAAGAACATACATCAGAGTCGTCCTTCTCCCGTTGGCCTCAACTCTTTCTTATTCGGTCATCCTATGTGCTTGGCAAGTGGAACGAAAAGAAGGCTTCCTCTAAAGAAGCTGTATCAAAGTGGAACGATCAAGAGATAGGAGTCCTCGACAGAAAGCAAAGAGTCTTCATTGGACACACATTTTTCAGCGATCGGAAGCAACAACTAAAATTTCTCTAAGTTCCTTGAAATTTAGAACACCCTTGCATGGAACACCATATTGCTACAATGGGCACTAAAAATAAGTAACTCAGCAATGTCATGCACCATTTGGACTTATGATATAAGACATGTTGAAATCAAAATTCCTCCCAAATTCTGGTAGAAGGCCAAGAGAAGATCTCTTGTATCAATTAGGTGCTCAAAGAAGATTAAATGATATCCCCATAACCAATGAGGGGAGCAACAACTCGAAGCAAACCCTTCGCGGATACTCTATTCAGAATAAGTGGAATTATTACGCTACACCATTTTGAGTTTAAGCTAGAGTTCATATATTCTTCACTCTGCAGGCATTAGTTAAAGTTTGTGGTTTATCTAGTATTCTTTTGTCTTATGTTTGGTATTTAGACTTTTAATGCCATTTTTACTACATATTTTATTTTATAAGTTTGAATGGATTCATATTGTAATTCTATGAGCTAGTTGGTTGTGATGTATTTTGGAGATTGAGTAAATTGCACAATAGGTCCTTAAACTTGTCTAATTGTACCACTTAGGTCCTTAAAATTGATTATTAATATTGTAGCTCCATAAACTTCTTTGATATTGAAACTTAGGTCTGTTGGTTGGTCAAACAATGGAAAAAATGTTGTGGCTGGCCACACTGCACTCCCTAAACTTGTTTAATTGTACCACTTAGGAAATTGCTTAACTGTGGCACTCATGTTTGTACCATGTCACTTAACGAACGAATGGACCTAAGAGGCACAACAAAGTAAGTTCAAGGACTTGCCTTGACCAAAATTCAAGTTTAAGAAGCTAAGTGACCCCTGGACAATTTTAAGGACCTCCGATGCAATTTACTTTTAGAGCTTTAGACTAATCTACTAAACGAGATGACTTTAAATGTTAATTTCAACATATGAACCACACAAGTGAAAATGAAGTAGGAGGGGCAACTACAAGTTTGGAAAACTAATGTTAGTGTTGCTAATTCCGATCACGCATCAACTTCCTTAGGTACCAAATTCATTTTGTTTGATAAACTTGATTTTCAGGCAAGGGGTTGCAGAGGTGAACCAGTTAGAAAAGCCTTGCAAACCATGCAAATTTTAATACTATGGTGCTGATAATTCTGATAACGCACGAACTTCCTAAGATACACAATGTAACTGTTTGGTGATCTTGATTATCACACAAATTGATTGCAAGAGGATTAGTTAGTGGTGCTTGATGAAGATAAAATGTTGAGCTTCTGAATTAAATCACTAAAATGTCGAAGGATTAATCTTGCAAGCCCTTTATACCACAGTTCTGAGATTTTAAGAGGCAGAATTATACCACAGTAGCTACACAGTGCAAGGAAGAGTATACAAGCCAATAGATGATAATGGCTGTTTTAAGAATGTGGTATCCAAAGATGGAATAGAGTAGTTAGGGTTAAGCGTGGAAGGGGTCTACAACCATATACTTTGTGCTAGCTTTGTATGATGACAACTGTAAAGGTGCATTTGAATCCTTGACTCATTCTCCAGCAGCCATGAGTACATCAATTAGGCAGAGTGACGTGGCACTGCCACGATCATGTGTACTTGTCATATTCATTTGGGTCATCCATTGCAATACAATAGAAAGGTTGCACGACAGGTAGAAGCACCAACACATGCATATACTATTAGGAATTATGGCAAGAAGATCACACATAATTCTATCAAGAATATTTGCACCAGTCCACGGAAAAAGCAATTAGGTCACAGATTAAACTTTACTAAAAACAAGTTATGCATGATTCTGATGGAGTAGCACAGAATGTGCTAAGTCATGGACAAGTTATTTTCATCCAATGGAAAATAAAACAGAATTACTCGGTTTTTTGGGCTGTTTGTTTTTGGTGTTTCTAGTTTGTTTGAGGTATTTCTTTTATTTTGTAACTGTGAACCATTCTAAGATAATAACAGAGGCCATAATTACAAAAATAAGGTAGGCAGATTACTACAGTTAAGCTTTTAGATCAAGATCAACAGGTGCATTTCCATTAGCTTCTCTTTCATTTATCTTTTTCCATTTGTTGTTTCTTTGCCTTTACAACTCACTTTGTTGAAACTGCAGGTACATTCCAACTGTGAAAAGAACAACTTCAAAGTTATTTGCAGGCCCACTCTATTTCTATCTATGTGAACAAAATGTACAGCCAACTAAACCTTGACAACTGCCATAATTCATTAATTAAATAAGAGCATGTAGTAGACAGCAATTTGTCCACAGGAACTAAATAGTACTACAAATTGAGGTGATATTGGCTTTGAGAATTATTCAAATACATTTATACGATAAAACCAAATTTAGTTCGACAAAATTATGCTAGTCAATGGTCCTCTAGGGAAAAAAAGATGCAAGTACTAAAGAAAAACAGTAAAAGCGAAGAACAATAATTACCCCTAAACGGTATGATCCAAAGGTGAAAAGTACAGCATTTGCCTCTTCAACCATTTGATCAGTATATCCTCTCTGACTAGTTAAGTGCTTCACCCACTCCTTTACAATCTGCAAATTTGTAAAAAAGTTGCTCAGAACGTGATAATTTATTAATACTAAGTTAGTTACATAGAATAATATCAAAAGATTCGAAGGACAACTTCAACAGGAAACAAAGAAGAGGACGAAAGTATGGAGTTCAAGGATCTAAGCACAATTCCTTGGATATTGAGATATTACATTTTCCTAAAGAAAAACATAAATATCAGCAGCAAACCTGAAGTGTTAATCAAATGAGGCACTGAAACATTTATACCACCATTGCATAGAATAGGAATAGTCAAAATATCAATAAATAGTGTTTTAAAACAAGGCCGCTCAAACCGTTTATGCACCTAAATAAGTGTTAGCGGCAGGTCTACACTCCACTATGCCGCTCGGCCTCTTATGTGCCATTTTCATGTATATAGTGCTTATCTTTTGTACAAATGTATAGTATACTTAAAATATGGCTATATATCTTGATATTGAATGACATTTCTACACTCATCATTGAATTGTAAGCAATTTCTTTAGTGATTTAGTATATATACAATGGTATTGTACCAAAAAATATCTCTATTGTCTAAAATCTAATATCTAACCACATATAAGGCCGCATACAAGGCTGCGTACCACATAAGCGTTAAGTAATAGAGTGATCACTCGTTTTGCCACTTGCCACTATTTATAACACTGTCAACAAAATACAAAGGAACACAAGCATCCCGTAAATAACAGAGAAATACAAATAGGTAAACCACAGTCACTGAATGCAATCTGCATCTGCCCCAAATTGGTCGTTTACTAACAGGTATACCACAATCACTGATTGTAATGTGCACCTGCCACATATTGGTCATTACCACTTGAAAGATTTCAGCACGACTTACCTCAAAACCCTTACTTGTCCAAGACCATGACTTCACTTGGTAATCGCTTACAACATATCAAAATCATTATATCACACGCAGGATGTCTCATTGAAAGTAGCAAACAAATAAAGGCAGCAAGTAGCATAGCAAGTAAAAGTTTACCTTATCAATCTCTCCCAGCACCTCCTCTCGCCTTGCAGACTCCTCCTCACACTCATAGAGCCCCGCTTCAACCAAAAACTGCAATTAAGAACAATAGATACGCAAACACAATATGTATAAGCAACACAAACAGATAAAGGAAGTGTCAAGAAAAAACTAGAGCGATCTAATAAGGGAAGCAAGGGGCTACAAACCTTCTCTAAGTCGGCCGACCTCTGTTGATCGGCCTCCGCTGGCCCTGCCAACGATATCGGCTTCGTTATGCCGTACTGCCTCGGCGGCGCACCCGCAACACTAGGACCCGCCATTGAATCGCACAGAACTCAAAACCCTTTGATATATCGCAACCAAATCCCTCTAGAGAAGCCGCCTTTACGCGAAATCTAAGCAAATAAAACCCTAATTCGCACGGATCGGCGCCTAAAAGCCCCGGAGGCCCCCAAAATCCCGGCCAAATCACGGAAAAAATCCAAACTTTAACCCGATACCAACCAAAACACGACACCGGCAGCTCAATTTATACTCCCCACCCCGAGATTAGGTGCAGGTGACCAATACAAAGACCAACGAAACCTTTTCCTACAAGGATCCGAACAAACCCAACGCCGAAACCCTCCCGGGCCAAAATCCAAACCCCAACTCCCAAAATTTCCACAAATCCCACACGAAACCCACGGGATCGAGCCGCCCGGAAGCTCAAAACGAGATCAAAACGGCGGGACCGGGCAGCGCTGGCCCGAACCGAGGCGTAACCTTCCAGATCTGAGACGACTCCCGGGCGGATCCGGCTATCCGGCGCCCCACGCGGCGAGGAGGCGCGGCGGCGGCGGCGAAACCCAAGGCGCGGAGAAGGCGGAGGCGGCTAAGAGGAAGAGAGAGACGAGGAGGCGAACGGAATAGGCAGGAGTGCTCGTGTATTTTATCTATTTTATTTTATTTGTGGAGATTTTTTTCTCTCTCGTTTTGGATTTGGTCTCCGATTTTGTTGAGGGGGTGGTTTAAAAGAATACCACTAATCAGGCGACGGGGATTAATTAATTAATTAATTAATTACTATCCTTGTAAAAAAACTCTAATAAACAACTTTCACCTCTTATTTATACGGATCGTATATCAGTCAAACCGTATGCGCGCCCATATTTTAAAAAGAATTCGAATCGAATTCGGATATTAGTCAATCTGAATACGGATCGAATCACTATCAGATACGAATTCGGATCGGATTTCAACTCCAATTGAATCAGATTCAAATCTTATACGAATTTTGCTTTATTTGGTTTGTAAGTTTTTTTACTCAACGCTTAGAATGTTATATTTGAAAATTTCATCACCATATATTCGCAAATAAGTATACATTACAATATGATAAATGAAAATAATAACAAAAAAATTTAATAGATATATATAATTTGTACTATAATAGAAACACAATCAATATAATAACACAATAGATTAATAGCACATAAATCAAACAACAAGTATCATCATAATTTCAAGTAACATGATGACTATTCAATGTAATCACATAACACAAGATATGACTAAATAGTTCAAAATTTAAAATGATAATTCAAAGTACATAAATCTATAATTTTCATCAAACTAACATAACACTATAAGAGTCAAATGAATCATTCACAAAATAAAGATCAGCTAATAACACTATGTCATGTCATTTCCTCTATTTCTTTGAGTTGACCATCTATTTCTTTGAATTAACTGTCTAATTCCTTCACAATTGAAGCAACATCATTTTTTTATGAAATAACAAATAATGAGTTAAAACACATAAAATAATAGTATTTATATATATTCTTATTAATTTATCTTTGCTAGATGTCAATATCCAATTCTTGGTACAAATTAATGCCTCAACAATCTCAGAATCCAAACAGCTACGATATTTGTCAATCACTCGCCCCCCAGCACTAAAAACTGACTCAGATACAACTGTTAATATTGGAATAGCTAAAACATCACGTGCCATTTGAAAAAGAATAGGATATTTTGTCACTTGAATCTTCCACCAAGCAAGAATATCAAAATCCTCATTCTCAGGCCACTTTAGCAATGCATCATCGCAATACCTATCCAATTCAGATTTTTCTTCACTTTCTGCAGTAAATATATTTCAAAAAAAAAGTACTAAGCTTTCTCCTTTTTGACTCCTCCTCAACATTTGTGTCATAATGGTGAGAAACAAATCCATTAGAAGAACCAACATAAGGCTGCACAACACTGATGGAGTGATCAACATACCAAGATGCATATGAATCAAATATTTCTTTGACAAGAAATTTTAAATCAGCGATCTCCTTAACTCCAAAGTACTCACAAATCTCCTGGTAATAGAACTCAATAACCTTCATCTTACATCAAGGATCTAGAAAGCATAAAACTGCTAGAGCTATATTGGTTTTTTCCCAATATTTATCGAATTTTCCTTTCATTACACTTGTCATGGAAGCAATAAACTCATCATTGCCTTTCTTCCGCTTAATAAGGAATAAATTATTGATTTTATTTCCTCCAATATCTCACTACTGATCAATGGCTTGATTTCAACAACTATTAGCCAGTGCAAAAGACTCATAAAGGTGAACAAATTAGTACATAGTTTTTGCGCAGGAGTGAAGGAAGAAGAGACAGGAAGACCTACATCTGTCTGATACTCTGATGAGGATTGAAAAATGATTTCAACAACCATTCAAGAAAAGGATCCTGCTAATCTGCCAATCTAATATCAATGTGAGATGCAACACACTGCAATAAAACAAAGGGCGATGGTCGGAGGAGGAGGCAAGGGCGCGGCGTCGATTAGAGGAGGAGGCGAGGGTGCGGTGCCAATCGGAGGAGGAGGCGAGGGTGAGACAATGAAGCGGCGTGTGCGTGAGATGAGGAGCCATCGAGCCGAGGAGTTGGATTGCTTCATTGCTGGCTTGCGGCGGCCGGCGGGGCATCATAAACCACTAAACCCTAGATTTAGAGACTAGTCGAGTGGAGGAGATTAGACATGAGACAACCTGACGACGTGTGGTATGTGCCTCTGTGGTCGACTAGTCGTCTCGTTGAGTGCACGACTGGCAATAGTAGATTAGCGGGTAGCGGACTAGCGGCACGAGCATGGAGCACGAGTGTTTGAGTTTCAGTTATGAGGTTAATGGGTATGGGTTTCGGCCTTTTAGGAATTTGGGTCTATTTGTATATATATTATATACTATATAGACATACCAGTTCAGATACAGATAATATCCGAATCCGATTTTTGCAAATATTACATATCACATCCGAATCTGAATCCGAATATTCCACCTTATATTATCTAGATCCGAATCTGATTTGCAATCCGAATGCGGATTTTCGGATTCAGATATACTAAAACCGAATATGGGTGTCGGATATTTCAGATAATCCACATCCATTTTACACCCCTACTATTATACTATCTCCATCCATGTAAACTTGACGCATTTGGCTTTTCATGATATTCAATAAACAACTTTTGATCACTAATTTATATTATATTAATAAAATTTATAAAAATATGGTATTATAAAATTAATTTTTACGAAGAATCTAATTATATTATTTTCATGACCAATCTAAATATTTACAAATATATCAGTGATCAAAATTAAAAAAATTTGACTACATATATACCAAAAGGACGAGTTTTTGTTGGTAAGATAGCAATATGTTAGTAAAAAAATTATAAAAATATAATATTATTAAAGTATTTTTTAAAGAGAATAGCATGGGTACCCTTACTACACCTCAACATTGCACAAAATACCCATCCTAACCTACAAATATTGCAAATGCCAATCTAAAATGGTCTTGATAACTTTTTATGCCCTTGTTAGGTAATTAAAATATGTTGAGTTAATCTCCATTATATTAATTATTTTGGTGATTAATGATAAACTAACTTATGAGACTAATACATTTATTAAGTTTATATCTCTTTGTCTCATTCAGATTGTAAGATGACAATAAAGAAGATCAACTTGGAGAGGATGTATGATCAAGTTTTCTTAAGTACAAGCTCCACCAAAGACAAAATTGAAGATTGATGATCCATTTTTTTAAGATTTACCGATAGCCAGATTGTTAGGATTTTGTTTCTCCTAGTTTTAATCGTGCTATAAAGAGAGACTCGGGGTTAGTAACTTGATTATATTTCATAGGGGAAGCTCAAATGCATACATCATTCACTCACTAAATCATCTAAATGTTTTTTAGTTGATTTGAATGGTTAATAAAGACATTGGTGATTAAAGTTCCAAAACATGACTCAAGTGGAGACTTCGAAGTACCTACATTGAATGTTTTGTACTGCAGTAATCTAGGTTGACATAGGTCTTGACTCTATTGAGAAAGTTGTAGTCCTTCGAGATATGTTTCCAACTAGTTAAGGAGCACCAAAATTCGATGCCTGGATAAAAATTTGTGCCCATTTTTCTCCGAGAGTTGCACAGCTTGTCAAAGAGGACCAGATATACAATGGTACAGGACTGGAGGCCCGGTGAAATATAACCGAATGTTCATACTGCCCTTTTAATAGCTAATTTTTTTACCATTACAAATGAGCCGTTATGTCCCACTGGACGTTCGACCAACTATACAGAAATCAGGTTGTTTTGTTGCAATGACTAGTTTTTCTTGTGGGAGCTATAAATAGATGGTTTGGAGTTTTCATTTGTTAGCTTTGGCACTAAAATTCATTGACATATAGCCCAAGCACACTCTAGAGTATTCAACTTTCATATCTTTTATAGAGTGAAGATATTTAGTGAGTTTTGTGCATTCATCAAACATATTATGAGTTAAGGATCTCGCATTGGTTTCTCCTCACGTATTTGAGTTTCTTGGCACTTGAGTGGTATCAAGTGAAGTATTTCGATCTATTACTCTTGATGATCGCCGTCACCTAGACAATCATGGAAGGGCAGTGATATTTCCATTGGCGAAGATTGTAGGAGATGCCCGATGATTTGTGTGAAAAGCTCGGTGCTCACCTATCCGAAGTGAAAAAAGAGCAAACTTAGTAGATATCAAAATGAAACTCACAAGTAAGCGATTCAACAAGGATTAGGGGAGGCCAAGTGAGTTTCCGAGGCCTCAGAAAAAACTCTCGTGTCTCCTTAATTTATTCTCTTACTCTCTTTTATTTATTACACTTGATTTAGTTTGTATATTTACTGTTCTTATTTCTCATCCTAGGTTTGCAAAACATATTTGATCGATTGAGCCATTAACTTCCATTTAAGGTGATTGCAAAAACAATTTTATTTTCATTTGTGCAAAAATTGTATTTATCTAGTTTTTAAAAAACCTATTTACTTCCTCGCAACTCTTGATCCTACAATGGCTCTTCACTGTGTTTAGGAGTTTAAATCAAAACACTAATATTGATTATGTTCTCTTTTTTACAAAAAATATACCCAAAATCCCCAAAACCTAACTTATCAACCCTTATCAGTTCTTATTCGCCTTCTCCCCAAAATAATTGTGTGTGCAGACAAAAGCCACAAATTGTGTAATGGCGCGGCGAAGCTAAACATCATGGCAAAAGGGCAACTCATTGCGGAGATTGCACACCCATAAGCAGCGACTGGTAGTAGGGTCGGTGCAGTCAGTGGGTCTGGAGAAGGTGGACAAGAACTGATTAGGGTTAAGGTTACAAAAATAATTTTTCGTCTAACACACTCAACAAAACTATTATTTGTGTACATGGACAAAATTAAGTCTTGGGTGTTGTAATTTGATGGATTACTCTATTGTTTCCACACATACTTAGATCACAAACACAAATAATGATAGATGAACATTTGAAAAGATAGAAAGAAAGTAGAGAAAAAACATGTGGTCTTTTTTATTATATTGATTCTTTCTTTGCAAAATACAATCATATATATAGATAATAAATAAGACAATCATATAGATAGGACAACTCTAGAAGTATTTAGGTAATGTCCTCATAAAGATAATTATAACATTCCCCCTTAGACATTACCACATCATATTTATGACTCGTTAAAAACTCCATTGAAAAGCCTAATGAAAAAAAATGCTCAGAGAAAATAGTACATAACGTGTGTATTCTTGTGTATTATATATGCTGTCTCATTTAAAAACCTTTAATTAAGAAAAACCTAATGAGAGAAAAACTTAATTAAGAAAAAAGAGTATAGCATTGATCTTCAGAATCTGATCTTCGAGATCAAAGTTATAAACAAATTGAGTAGTAAAATTTAGATAAAGAATTTTAGGGTTTATTTGTTTATTTAGCATTTGCTCTCTCTAAAGTCAATAGTCTTCCCAGTCTACGCATTCTAATGCCATTAATATATTTCTTAAATATAGATGTAGATAGAGACTTTGTGAACAAATCTGCCAGATTGTCACTAATGCAAATTTTCTGTATAACTATCTCACCACTCCATTGACACGTATAAATATGTGGTCACAACATCCCTTAACTACATATTTAAATACATACTTTCTACTAGTGATGTTAAGTAGCAGAATACAATACCATCCATAGCGGGAGAATAGGTGTGCTCAAAATAAACATCGGGTCTTTGCATAACCCTTTAGGCTTTATATCTCACCATCTCATTAATTCATTTGTTGTTTAATAAAGACCCATTCATATCCTACAGAGAACATTTTGTGGCATTCAAACTACAGGTTCAAAATTGTTTTTTATTCAACGAGTTTACCTCAGCCTTAATTGCTTATTTCCATTTTTTTTCATTCAGAGTTCTTTTGGCACTCAGCTATTGATTTACGCTCTGGATCCAAATTATCATTTGAAATTTAGTAAGCAACTGTGGAGGCAAATAGTTATCGACAACAATAGTATTTTTATTATAAGTTTTAAAATGCCCAAGAAGGGTGTGTTTGAGTAATAACTGCAAATGAACGACTGTTCATTGAACACTTGAGGATCGAATCCGAGGAGCAGGTGTTATCGTCTTTCAGATTAAGAATTACTAACTAAATAGGAGCGAGGATGAATTTTGAGAACTATTCTAAAATCTACAACTATGAACTACCAAGCTAGGTTTAGAAGTCAAGAACAAAGGGAATTATGAAAACTAGGGTTTTAAAAATAGAAAGCGATGAAATTAGGATTTTAGAATTTAGAGAGAGAAATCTAGGGTTTCGGGAATTCCATAACCATTGGACGTAATTTAAATCAAAGGCCAGTGGATGAAAAATTAATTTCAAAGATTTTCGAAGACAAATTAAGTCGCTGGTATGGTCACCGATCAACAATCAAAGGATCACTCCCACGGGTCAGTTTGGCGAGAGCCTGTCTCTTATTCTTAAATTCCATGTTAGAGCAAGGCTTTCGCATGTTGCTCGGTTGAAAGAATTTTAAAACCCCTAAAATTCTCATTAGAGCGCAATTGTTGCATCTTACTCAATCGTAGAAACTAGAATTTGGAGAAAAAAACTCAAGAAATTAAGATGTAACTTAGGACAAAAACTAGAGATGAAATCACACCATCTGGACTAGGTCGACCCTAAATCTAGAGAGAAAACTACCCACTAATAGCCATAAAAAACATCAAAGAAGCAAGAAATGAGAATAACATACCAAATTGGATTATCGAAATAAAAATGGTCATCCGCGTTGCTTACAAATCAACGAAGAACAATAAAAACTAGACTAGAACCAAATCTAATTACTGAAAGGCTCTAAACTAACCTAAAACTAAGCTAAAACTAATTGTAGATTGGTTGTGGATGATAAACTAACCCAATTGCCTCTCTATTTATAACACAAAAGTTCTAAAATTGACCGATTAGAACTCTACAATACGTCTACAGAAGAAACTGACTCAAAACCTAACAAAATGGACTCTAAAACACAACAAAACTACAAGGACCAGAAGTGGGCACGCCCGTGCTCAGAGCCAAGCACAGGTCGTGCTCAAGGCCATACTCACCTAAGGGTTTAGGGTTTCAGCTCCATCACTTTGTTATTTTTTTTATTTTCTTCTCCCGCTTCGTTTCCCATCTAAACTTTGTTGAAATGCTTCTAAATTTGGCACGTTTATTCCCTGAAGCATAACAACAAACTCTTAAAACTAGATTGTTGATATCTTACAAATAATCACATAAAATGACGCATTGAATAAAAATTCAGCGTCGAAACAACTACCAACTTTGGGCAAAATTGTATATATGAATTATGCATATCAAGTTTCTCTCGTATTCACAAAATTCATAGCTATCTCAATGTCAACATTTACCAGTTCTTCATTATTTCCCAAAACGATAGAATCTGGTTGTTCCGCATCCCCAGCATTTATTAAAACTATATTGTGCACATGCTAATTTGTTGAGGTTTTTGTCTTCACGACGAACCTCTTCAATAAGTTTCTCAACATTAGCGTGAGTCTATTCAAGGATTTAAGGAGTTGTCAACTATCCTTATTAGACTTTCTTTTCTGTGGATTTAGGTTTTTTTGCACCAATAGGTCTCCCCCACTTCTGGTGTAGAGGAGCATTAGTGGATATACTATTTTCTCGGAGTATTTTTCACTTTCTATAGTGCATTTACTGCAGGTATATATGATTTAGTCACTCTTTTATGATCAATGAATGCATCTAGCAAATTATTTGCTAAATTTTGAAAATTTATTATTTTCTGAACTTCTAGTTTAGCTTGACTAGTGCATAGATCTACATATTGAAGATCTTTTTCATCCTATTAAATTTCACGACATTTTAAATTTGGGTCTTTTCTCCTCCTAATATCGGGAAATTATTTTCATTGAATATAAATCAGCGTACTAAGTTGTAAAAGTCATCTGTCATGGGCTCAAGGTATTTAATAATTAGCAAAATATTATATACAACATATATATCCATATAGATGTATGTTGTGGTGGTATAATTGGCATACATATTCTATAGCCAAAAGAACTTGCAGATATTTTGTTCTTTACCATGCATTAGTTGCAAGGGAAAATAATCATGATATGTAGTGGTTTGATTTGTATTAATGCAACGGGCATGTAAAATTGCATGTTCCCAATTTAATTAATTTAATCAAAGATTCTACTAGGCCATTTTGTGTGTGGACATAAGATACTATATGCTCCACTTTTATGCCCTTTTATGCCCGAAGCCATACATGAGTCCATCAAGTGGAAACATCTATTAAAACCATAAAGTACCCAAAAAGTATAGGTTGCATTTTGCACATACATCACAAACTCTTCAAAAGTAGAAAAGTTATTATGTTGAATATTATGGCTAACAAAATTACTTACAATCTGACACATCAATTTTGTTCAAAATGACCCAATCGCTCTTACCATAATTTGAAAGAATTTGAGTCTTTGAGTCTTTAAATTTCAAACTTATCGCAACATATTTCCCATTAGATCAAATATAGATATAATACAATCCTAAGGCAAAAGGCTAGAGCTATTCAAGAACTTGTTTTCAATATCCAACTAATTTTGTCATGAGAAGTTACTCGATATCATTCTCGATGTCAATTTTAATATAAATACTATTTGTTTTGGATGTCTTTAAAACTTAGAAAGGCATGTTTTGATTCAGGATACAGTAAAGTATCTTTTATAGTTATTTCTGTATCCAAGGAGGATCAATGAAACTTTTTAGAAACACATGATTAACATATTGTAATTTACATTATTGTTACACTACCTTTCTTTCTACTAGAGTTTCAAAAAAAACTTTTCTTCAGGATAATATGTGTGGTACAGCTATCAATTAGATAGTGGTTCCACTCATTCTCCATACGTTGTATTATTAAAGAATAGAAGGGTATGCAAATGAATTAAAAATAAGCATTACTCAAAACATAATTAAATAGTTCAACAAGAAAACACAAAATATATATGCCCCATATAACATTGCAATGGAAACTGAAAAATAAATATGGCTACATAATTTCCATAATCCTCAAGCCCTAACTTAAATAGATCATCATCATCATCATCATGTGGAGTCATATTTGCTTCAGGCAAACCTTTTTTATGTGACTCACTTTTGATCTCCTTGGCTCTTTTTTTTAATTCTTTTCTTTTTGTATCATCCTTTGATAAACTTCAATCAAGTGTTTTGGTGTACGACCAATGCGAGACCAATGACTCTCACAGCCACAACTATAACAAATTAGCTTTAGGCCTTTAGTTTGCTTACTTGGCTTATTGACAGGAGATTTTGTTTGCCTTCATGTTTGTCATGACTCTTGCATTCATTGTAATTTCTATTATCTCTTTCTCATCCACATCCGCTTGGTACCCGACATCTCTCTCGTCCATGCTAGTTATTAAAATTGTGAGCAATAGCGTGTGTTTCAGGCACATGTCGGGAACCAACTGGTCGGACACTATAAGTAACTAAGTGTGTTTTTCTGCCACTGGCAATGCAAAAATCAGCTCAAAGTGATTAGCATGCTCCATACAAGGTTACTAGTGTGGAATGTAGATAAATTTCTTTATCAACTTTATCTTCTGTAATTATATTCAATCATAGGCTTCAAGTTTTGGAAGCGCAAGTTTGGTGAATCATACTAAGTTTGAGGGAGAATAATAATTTTTGTTCATCAAAGCAATTCTTCTTGGATTGCCATAATACCTGTTGATCTTTCTAATTGAGGTACTCATTTGTCAAATCTTTGTTCAAATGGTGCTAAAATAAAAAAAACATAACTTTTGTCTTCTGGGCGTAAAACTTTTAGAACAAGGAACAATTAACTTACTAAAATCATTTGACTAAATTAGATTTCATCATCAAGAGCGCATATCAAATAATTGCTTCCATCAATAGCAAGCTCAGCAAATTCTCTATTTGCAATGTTAGACATATTTAATTCTCTTACAATATTTTGTTTGAGAAAAAGAATAAATCAACAAAACATATATAATATATATGGTAATTCTAGAAACAAATATGATAACATGTTTTTATCAGCAAACATTTCAAAATTTTTCTCCAATTTGATATTTTTCCTTTGAAAAATATAAATAAGCAAAGGGAGAAACATTTAGTGATATATCCTAGAGTAAATCACAGAGATATTTTTATCTTTATTATATTTATGTTATGAACTTTTGAATAATATGTTATTCTCTTCTCTTAAATAAATTATTATCTTTGTTCGATTAGTAAATATGACTTGTTTATGAAACTCTTAATTTATTTGGTGTTGTTATTATATAAAGTTTTTGATCCTTAGAATTGAGACTATCATAATTTCCTACATGTGTAGTAGCATACTTTGATGCTACAAAATGCTATTCTTAATTGAGTAGTAATAAAAGTAATATTCTGGTATGCTATGAGCCATGTGGAAAAATATAAATAGTTAAGATAAAATTTGAATCTCTCATATAATGAGAGATATATCTCTGGGCCTCTCGATATAAATGAATTGAGAAGTGCATGACCATACCGTTTGTGATTGAGTATTAACTACGAGGAGATTAGTTCATTAGAAGATCGAGAAAAGATTGAACTGTATAAGGGTGTCATGTTTTTTTGGCTTAGGTTTAATTTGGTATCGTATGACAAAAAGATCAACATGAATACATTATATAGGTTCATTGGATATACTCTTCATGTATATTTGGATAGTTGTTATGTTCTACTAGGCCATTGTCGACTCATAGTTCGGGTAAGTGTTCCTGGGTCATGCCAAATATGCATGAATCTACAAGATCACACTTAATAGGTTGGAACAACTAAATTTAGGTTGGATTTGTTATGGAGTTTTTCATCTCACACTAGGAGATTTAACGTAAGACTCCACTTGCAATTCGGATAAAATTCGTTATATGATATTATATTACGTCAGAAAACCTTATAGTAGGACTCTTCCTATAAGTCTCTATATAAAGAGAGACATAGCAAATTGTTATGCAACTTTAATTTTTACTACTATTTAACAAAATAAAGTAGCTCGCAATAGGCCAAGCGGTAATGATCTAAAATTAATTCCAAAAAGGCAATCATGTGTAGTTGTCAATTGGGCCGGGCTGTTGCCGGGCCGGCCCGAAGCCCAACATTTTGGCCCGGCACGCGGCCCGACACAACACGGGAAGTTAACGGGCTGTGCTGGCCCGACCTGGGGTACCGGGCCGTGTCGGGCCCCAAAATTCGGCTCATGGGCTGTACGGCACGGCACGGAGAGCCCATTAACACACCGGCTGGCCCGGCACGCGGCGCGTGGGAGAGAGCCCATAGGCCGGCCTGGCACGCGAAGGCCGGGAGTGGGACTGCGGGACGCGACGTGGCCACATGGGCGCGAGACGCGAGGCAACACACAGCACGCGGGCGGGTGAAGCGAGGCAACGCAGGGGGCCGTGGGCGCGTGGCAGGGGCGTAGCCGCGTAGGGCGCGGGCTAAGGCACGTGAAGCGAGGAACGACAGATTTTTCTCTCGTTTAAATCGACAGGCCGGATTTTTTTGAGTTTTAATGAACCATCAGATCTCAATATCTCATGCACGCGAGCAACAGTTCGATTTCAATTCAAACAAACACGCGTGTACGGTAAGATTTGCATTGAAACGAACGATGAACGGTCCGATTTGTAAAATAAAAAAAATTTGGAGTGACCGTGAAGGCGTGAACGGTCGGATTTTTGGCTATAAATACCCTCAAATACACAAAAAAATTTGCAACTCATTTCAATCTCTCACATTTCACTCAAATTTCTCACTCTCTATTAAATACTCTCATTCTTACAATTTACTCAGCTGTTTTTTATTTTAGAATTTTTTTACTTTTAGAAAAACATTTTTATTGCTGAAAAGAATAACTTATTTTTAAAAAAACTATTTTCTGCTTTTAAAATTTTTGATTTGCTCTCTAAAAATCATATTTTCTCTAAAAATTGCTTTTAAAATTTTTGATTTGCTCTCTAAAAATCATATTTGCTCTAAAACTTGTGTTTCCCAAAAAAGGTATTTTTGCGCTCTACAATCATTTTTTTCTCTTTTGAGAAATAATTTTTGCTATTTTATGGATTTCAACACTGTTAATTTCGAGAATTTCAGTTCGGAGGAAAATAATACTAAGAATTTTGGTGCTGTTGAGGGGACTGTTGAATCTAATCCGATGTCATCTCCTCCAACGGCAGGCTCTGCTTCTACGCCATCAATGACATCAAGCTCAATAGGGAGCAAAAGAGCAAAGAAGTCGGAATGTTGGCAGTATTTTGATCCATCCGAGTCTGTCGATCCAAGTGGAAAAAAGGTACAAACTGTTACTTGTAAATATTGCAAAAAAACCTTATCAGCTTCACCTACAGCTGGGACCGGACATTTACTCCGTCACGGAAAGACTTGTGCAAAAAAACAACTACGTTCTCACGGTCAGCAAACACAGCTAAGTTTCGCTGCTGATGGCACTGTAAGTATATGGAACTACACTACGACAGAAGTGCATTCCACTAACCCATATTTTCTAACGGTTGTAACACCCCTGTTTTTCCCAGCCCTAGCCTACCTTGACTATCTGCATATCAGGATGAGATCTTGGTGATACCAGAGTGTTACCCTAAAAAGTTGGCAGCCAAACTCCTTCATTCAAGTCATTTTCGCAGATCAGTCCAAAAGATTCACAAATTAGTCCTTTTCAGATATCTGAGGAACCCCCAAAAGGCTAAAAGTCACAGATCATTTCCAAATCATGATTTGATTCAGTGAAAATCTTCCCTTCACTTTTCTGAACATTTTTCCCTTCTGGGAGAATTTCCAAAACCCTCCCAAAACCCTAGTTTCAGCCTTGTCGAATTTCTAAAACCAGATTACCCTAATTACCCTGTTTTCAGTTCATCTCAAACCTTGCCTAAATGTCCAAAATTTTGTCATCCCTAGCTGCTGATCAATATCTTAAACCTTGTGGATTAATTTAGCAAAATCAAAACGCTTTCTACCTAAGCCAAATGCCAGATTTATAGATTGGTCCCTGGAATCAAGAATCCGTAATTGCAAAACAGCCCTTCTAGTCTTTTGCTGCTGTTTTCGACCAGCGCCTGGTCGTGCCCTCGACCAGTGTGCATCGCCGGAGCCGCGCCGTGTTTTCTCGCCGCAGTTGCTCGCCGCCGACCACCGCCTTTTGTCGCCTGCACTTGTGAGCAAATGAACCACCCCGCGCGCACGTGCCAGCCACGAGTACCGCGCCATCACCAGCGGATAAACGCCCGCGCTCCAGGGCATTGTCTTCGCGCGCGTGCAACCGTTGCCGTGGCAATTGCATGCGTTACGTGTCGTTGCCGGAGCTTTGCTACTGCCTCCGCATCTGCGCCATCACTGGTGAAGTCCCAATGCAATCGACAAAGCCATTAGAGCAGCTACACCGCCAGTGCGCAATCACATCGCCGGTCACCGCTGTCGCAGCTGCACCCGGCCGGTCTTGTCCCCGGCACAAGTTCTCTCGCCGTTTCCCCTCGCAAGCTCCACCTCAGTGCCTATATAAACCCCTTCAGCGCTGTGAAGAAGTACAACGCCAGGACTTAGCCATTTTCCAGTTTGCTCACTGTTTTCCTTTCTTCCCCGACGAGCCGATTTTGAGGCCATCGACGCCAGAGCAAACCACAGCCCCTCACTTCAATCCAAGCTCACCAGTGAGTTCACCACACCCATCTTCCCGTGTCCAAGCAACCAATTGCATCCTAGTGCTCATCATCACCGGTGATCGCCAGAAAACCAGAAACCCCCTGTTCCAGAAATTAAACACATTCCAGTGCTTTTCATCACTCACTCCAGTAGAATCGAATGATCCTTAGCCCTTTCTTAGCAAGCCTATTCAACCAATTTTCAAATTGAAGCAGTGTCGTGCGTTTTCCCAATTTTCGCGCGCCACCGTGGACGTCTCACGTCGCCGGCGTGCCTCGCTACAGCTCTCCCCAAACTGAAGCCACCTACACCTTCCCTGTAACCCCTAGATGGTGTAGTCCAGAGATTATAGCCTGCATTGCTGTGTGGAGCCAGTTCGTCGTTCACCGTCTTCTCCAACTCCGGTGACAACGTCGACGAGCTCGCACGCTTAACCACTGCCCAATTCCTCTCTTCAGAGCAATCCACACTACCCCAGAAGTGTTTCCCCTCGGTCAATTTCAAGTTTAGCTAACTCCAGTTCTCTGTCACCGTGGCTCGTCCTTGTCTCAGGCGGCCGAAGATTTCAACCTCGCCGTTCGTCGCCGGCAAGCCACCCCAGTCAAATTCCTTCCACCAGCAACCTTGTCTTGATCCCGCCTACCTCCCTGACATGTTTGGCGAAGCAATGCATGTGTGATTCGTCTAGACGCATGTGCCCTAGTTCGCTACTGTACAGTGGCATTCAATTTTCTGTGTCCTGAGCTTTGCTGTGATTTTCTGTTGATTCAAGGATTTTTCTGAAAAGTTCACCTTGTCATTTAGGTCCCTCACAGCATTTGGCACACAATGCCACCTCTTGCACCAGTTTTGACCATCTAGAAGCCCTAAATCACCCTACTGTCCTTCTCAGACATTGTCTGTTCACGAACCGAATGCCAACCCTTGGTTTTCGTCGCATTCGAGTCTCGTCCGGTGAACCTAACCCTAGAATCCTTTTCTCCGCTGTTCTGTTTCTGCCCAATCTCCCTCATTTGCATTCATGTGTATATTTTACTTATGTTTTGTGTAAAGCCTATTTCTTGGATGCTTATGTATTGTATGTGTTGTGTGTGCTCTCATGCGAATGCAGAGCAAGGAGCGGAAGATTTGGAAGGAACGTTTGAAGATCCAGCAGATTTCTTAGACCCAACTTGGCAAGGCAAGTCGTCGCCCTTGATCATGTCTCACCCAGTATTCTGAAATAAAGTAGATCCACTGTTTTAAAGATATATGCATGCTGAATATTCGATAGAACTATGTTTAGAAACATGTGAATAGATATGACCTAACTTTCATGTGGAAACCCCTTTTTGATATCGAATCATCATGCAACCTTGTCACCCTAGGACACCATGCTTAGGCTTTAATCTTATTTAAGTATACATGTTGGATGTGAAATGGCTAATATGTGAGAAATGGATTTGAAACCCCTTTTGTGAAATGAAATGTCAAATTAGTATTGATAGTGAGGATTGGTTTGTATGGAGAGGGTGCGGTGCGCACCAGGGAATGTGGATGGCTCCTCACTATTAATTCATAAGGACTAGAACCTTGTGTTGTGCCTCTATGCGGCATGAAAAACGTACCAACCACTTGCCTGGTATGGGACAGGCACGACTTAGTAGCTTTTTGGTATTAGCAGTTCCCTGCATGGTTTGTCGGTCTGGTTTCTCGCGTGGAAACTGGTTGGGCACAGTTCGTCCGTGAGTGATGTGAGTTCAGAAAAAGCATGAGAGGAAAAGGTGGAAAGAAGGAAGACGCCCTATACCTCCGATTAAGCCGTGAGCGGTTGTAATCGTGACGGTCAAATGTCTCGCGTGGACAGACCAAGGCTATGTGTCCTGCGGGAGCATAGGCCAAAGGCTAGGAAGTAAGGCAGTGGGAAGGACCCACAACGGTACTTGAGACTTAATTGTCTATTTACCGGGCGGGGATACTGTTAATACTGAACTGCAAAAGCGTTGTGTGATCTCGGCCTTGTCACATGTGTATAAGTCACATGGAGTTGGCCCGACTTGAAAGTCGAGTGAAGAAGTGGATTTAAAAAGAGGTACACCTTTGCAAAGCGTAAGAAAAGTATCGGATACTCTGTACTCCCAGTTCATGGAGTATGTTCGCGGTGGATTTATCCATGTGGTTCAATACAAGTAACTATTTGGAATGTTTTCATAATATGGTTAATTCAAATGGTGGATCACGGAGAATCGCCATTCACAATGTTTTCTTAAAGTCTATTATAAGGTTTTCTAAAACCCCGCTGTTGAAAACAAAACCCTTATTTGAAAGATCAAAGGATTGAAGTCTATATTATTTATGATTATAAGACTTAACCCCTTTTCTTGATCACTCCTCATCTATATAATTACATTTGTAAATAAATGACTTGCTGAGCATTGTGTCAAAGCATGCTCACCCTTGCCTTTTCAAACAAATCAAAAGAGGGATTCGCCGATCCCGATTCGTTTGGTTATGAAGATGAAACAGAAGATGGGAACGCCCCAGATGATTCGGAGTTCTAGGAGGGTCTCGCGCCGAGTTGAGTCCGATGTGGAGGAAGCCCTACCAGAACCGTTGCTGCCAGAAGTGAAGATCTTTGTCGTTGCTGTTTGCCTTGTTTTGTGTGTTCGGTATCTGGATGCCGACTCTTGTATGGATAAACTTGTTATTTTCATAGCAACTCTAAGTAACGTCATTCTGGGCGCTATGTTAATGTAATATTGGTCCTTGTGACCTCATACCTGTTTAATTATGTTTCATGCAATAACTGCTTTCCGCTCGTTGTGAGTTTTGTAATGGTCCAACCTGTGTGCAATCCACCTGGGCGGTTGCCACGGGATTCCTCAAATGGGGGTCCCACAACGGTTATAAGCAATCTGGGAAAAATCCGATAGAATAGGACGACAGGGGCGGAAAAGAGGCATTTTACTATCGGTTCCACACTAGTCTAACGTTAGTGAAATGCAAATACTTTTTACTATCGGTCATTACTGTACAAACCGATATAATATATTAAATAGTACTATCGGTTTTCCACTTTTAACTGATAGTAAAATTGCGCACTTTATACTATCGGGTCTTACTGTACCAACCGATATAATATATTAAAAGAGTACTATCGGTTTTTCGTTCGTAACAGATAGTAAATTTACTCACTTTATACTATCGATTCTTACTGTATCAACCGATATAATATATTACATAGTACTATCGGTTTTTCTCGCGTAACTGATAATGAAATTACTTACTTTTTACTATCGGTTATTCCTGTACTAACCGATACAATATATTAAATAGCACTATCGGTTATATAAAAAAACCGATAGTAAAATGACTTCATATAAACTAATGGTTATGACAGTGGGGGCCTTATTTTACTATCAGTTTGTGTTGTTGAGCCGATAGTAAAATTGGACAACTTAATTAGGTCGACCCCTGCTCTGCGCTCTGCATGTTGGAATCATTTAGCCGCGCACGACTCCAAGCTAGAGTGATCTGGAGAAGCTAACTAAGAGGTTGATCATATTTCCATCCCCCTCAGTGTTGTCATCTTCTCATCACCTCTCTCTCTCTCTCTCTCTCAATCACTCTTTCACATGCACTCTCCCTCTCTCTTTCTACTTGCAATTCATTAAACTAGATACATGTATCTCCAAACTAGCTAGAAGGCTAGGTTGGCTAGCTAGCTATAGCTTACTGAATTTAAGCAGCTAGCTAGCTGGCTCTTCCAATTAATGCATGCATCAAGTTAATTAGGGTTTCATATATACAAATCCATTTAATGTAATTAAGCAGCTCATGTACACACATATGGCCTAGTTAATTATGTTTCATGCATATATGCATGCCCTGAGTCATTAATTATTTATTTGAATTTGTCAATTTTGTGAAATAATTGTAGATGGACCGAGAATATTGGATGTATGGAATAAAACGTACTACTGTTGAGTATTTGGAGGGTGTGAATGGGTTTATTAAATTTGCTGAGCAAGAAAAGGCGAAGAAGGGAGAGAAAAATATGCATTGTCCTTGTATAGATTGTATGAACTTAAAAAGGTTCGGCAACTCTGATCAGATTAGGAGTCATTTGATTCGTCGTGGTTTTAACGCACGCTATACCCGTTGGATATGGCATGGTGAAGATCTTGAGGAAATGAGCACCGCTACCACTCAGCAGCACCTAGAAGTGGATTGCAGTAATGATGATCATGATCAGAACATTGGTAATGTTCATTCGGAGGTCCATGTAGATGACGATAATTTAGATGAAATATTACGTGATGTAGAAGAAGACTACAGCGAAAATGATTTAGCTAAATTTGAGAAATTAATTGTTGATTCTGAGAAGCCTTTGTTCCCCGGATGTGCAAAATTTACAAAGTTGTCTGCTGTGTTGAGATTATATAACTTGAAGGCAAGCAACGGTTGGAGCGATAAGAGTTTCACGGCGCTATTGGATCTGTTAGCGGACATGCTTCCAGAGGGAAATGAGTTGCCAAGATCGGTTTACCAGGCCAAAAAACTATTGTGTCCGTTGGGAATGGAAATCGAAAGAATACATGCATGCCCAAATGATTGTGTTCTGTACCGTAACGAGTACGGGGATTTGCATGTTTGTCCAAGATGCGGTGCATCGCGGTATAAGCATGGTGACAGAATTTATCACAATGGATGTGATGAGGTAAAGAAAGGGCCTCCGGCCAAAACTGTGTGGTATTTGCCTGTGATTCCCAGATTGAAACGGCTGTTTGCAAATCCGAAAGATGCGAAGTACTTGCGTTGGCATGTTGAAGGTCGGAAACAAGACGGAAAACTAAGACATCCAACTGATTCCATTTAATGGAGAAACATTAACTGAACATTCGGTGAGTTTGGCGGCGAAGTGAGGAATATAAGGTTTGGGCTGAGTACGGATGGTATGAATCCACACGGAAATATAAGCAGTCGACATAGCACTTGGCCGGTTCTTTTATGCATCTACAATCTTCCTCCTTGGTTATGTATGAAGCGCAAGTACATCATGATGTCGTTACTAATTTCAGGACCCAGACAACCCGGGAATGATATTGACGTGTTTCTATCACCGTTAGTCGAGGACTTACATAAATTGTGGAGCGAAGGGGTGCGGGTGTGGGATGCACATAAGCGAGAGAATTTCATGTTGCGGGCGATGATATTTTGCACCATAAATGATTTACCGGCCTATGGAAATTTGTCGGGGTATAGTACGAAAGGAGGCAAGACTTGTCCTATTTGCCTGGATGAAACTGAAAGCATGTGGTTATCGAACTGCAGAAAAACAGTGTACATGGGTCACCGCAGATTCTTTCCTATGCATCACGCCTACCGTAAGAAGAGGAAGTCATTCAATGGGAAGCCTGAGAAAGGATCAGCCCCAGTGTTTGTGACTGGTAAGGAGCTTTACTTGCGCGTGAAGGACATCAAAGTTGAGTTCAGTAAATGTTCTAAACCTCCAAGAAAAAATGTTTGGAAGAAGAGATCGATTCTTTGGATCTGCCATATTGGGAGCACTTACAAGTTCGACATTGCATTGATGTCATGCACGTAGAGAAAAATGTTTGTGACAGTTTGATTGGTTTGTTGTTGAACATTCCAGGAAAGACGAAAGATGGCATCAACGTTCGCCGTGACATGCTCAACATGGGCATAAGGACTGAGCTTGCACCGTTGGAGAAGGGAAAGCGGACATACCTCCCCCCGGCCTGCTATACTTTGTCAAAAAGAGAAAAAACAGAACTCTGTCAGTGCCTACTGTTGGATCAAGGATGCCGACTAGAGGGGGGTGAATAGGAGGCTTTTAAAAACTTTAAAACTTAAAGCAAATAAAGAACAAATCAAAAACAAATAATATAAGCAAGGGAAAGAGAACAAACACAACGATTTTTACCGAGGTATCGGAGACTCGCCCAGTCTCCACTAATCCTCGTTGAAGCACTCAAATCACTTGAGTCTTGCCTCAATATCCACAATGGATAATATCACTAGTGGTTGCTCCTTGTCCACTCCGGAAAGGCGAGCACCGATGCCTTGTACACACTTGCCGAGCCTCTCCGACAATCTCCGAACGGAGAGATCAACGGCCACGCCTCCGAACCATCTAGGTGAGGGCGCTCACCAAGAGTAAAAGGCAGCGAGGTCTTCTCAAGACCTCCAAACACGCACCGAGAAGCTAAGTGAATGCAAAATGCAAAGAACTGAAACTCTCGGTGGATCGGAAAGTCACTCGACTTGATCAAAAGATCAAGATTTTATATAAGAAACTAATGCTCAAGAGTGTATATGAAATGCTGCTGCTTGTTGTTTAAAACTTATGCCCAAAGCCCCTTTTTATAGCCTCAAGAAGCAAATGAACCGTTGGAGCTAGGGCTGAAAATCAGCAACCCAAACTGACAGTCAGTTTGCCTAACTGACAGTCAGTTCAGTGCACAACGGCCGACAAAATTTACAGAATAAAATTTGCTAGCTGTTCGTGGTCGAAAAAGGAAAGCTGAAACCCACAACTGACAGTTAGTTACACAAACTGACAGTCAGTTCGACCACTAACTCGACCAAAAACAAATAGAAACTCAGTTAAAATCTCTGTGGTCGAAACCCCAACTGACAGTCCGTATGGACAAACTGACAGTCAGTTTAGTACAAAAATTTTGAGCCCAAAATACACCCTCTCTGGACAATTGTCAGTTAACACGAACTGACATTCAAACTGACAGCCAGCATGAACAAAAACAGAGATAACTTTAAATCCAGAAATTCAAAAGAGGTGTTTAATAGCTCGTTGGAAAGATAATTTTAAGGGCTACAATTTTGTCAACAGAAGCAAAAGCCAGATCTTCCTAGATCTTTTTAGAAAATCAAAAAACTCTTCTGTTGTCAAAAACTGAACTGAAAATCCAGGTTTTTCAAATAAGTTCAAAACCAAATCCAACCAAAAAGATGCAATGCAATGACCTAGCTTTCTCGGTTTGCATTGGAGATAAAGAGAGGACTTTCGCCACCCCTCTTTATAGTACGGTTAAAACTAGAAAATAATTTCCCTAACCGATCATCTCCAAACGCCAAGATCGGTAAAAATCAAAACTCTTAATACCTGAGGTCTTTCGCATCTTCATGATCTGCGTCTTGTATTTTGCTCTTCTGCATCTTGTGCTTCACTTCAAGTCGGGTTCATCTTGATCATCTTGTATTTCTTCCCAACTGATCCCTGTATCAATCAATCTCAAAAGCACGTTTAGTCCGGAACACTTTGTTTTCATTAATCATCAAAATTAGGGTTAGGCATGAAGGCCTGGATGCAAAATCTCCCCCTTTTTGATGATTGATCACAACAAGTGTTCAATAACAAAATAAATGAAATAGCTCCCCCTGAGTATATGCATCTCATCATATCAGATCATAAACCAATACATATACATCAGGGTACCCATGCCATAGATGTGCAAAAATCACCAAGTCATATCAGAGCATACACATCTTAAAATCAAGTATCGATGTATCAGAGCTCAAGAGCATCATCTCAAGAAAGAAACCAAGTCACACATATATATATATCAAGATAAACACATCATATCCAAAATCACATATATATCATAAACCAAACATAAATCACATAAACCAAACCAAACATATCTCCATGATATAACCATCACAATATCCAAAATACATCAAAGTGACATAATATCCAAAAGTACTATCCAAAAATACTTCTCCCCCTTTGGCATCAAGCACAAAAAGGGAGGCAAAATCAAATACACATCAGAGCCTAATGCTCATCATCTGAAGAGAATCCTAGGACGGCTGTATCTCCGGAGCCATCTGGAGATGCAGTCGAGTCGACGGCTGGAGACGCCGGAGGAGTAGCTGCTGAAGCAGGAGTAGCTGAAGCCGGAGCAGGTACCGCAGGAGCTGGATCAGCAGCAACGGGAGCCGAAGCTGGTGCAACAAGAGCTGGATCAGCAGATCCTGAAGCTGAGCTCGGAGAAGACGCAGCCTGGCGGGCCCTCTTTCGAGGGGCCGAAGATCCAGAAGCAGGCAGGTGACGCAGAATCTCCTCCTGCTGAGCAAGCAAACGAAGCAACATCTGGTGATGCTCCGCCTGGGTGCTAAGGATCTGCTGCTGCACCTGAAGAATCGCCTGAAGCTGAGAGGAAGAAGACGCAGATCCGGTGCCAGTCCCTGCAGCTGGAGCTGGAGAAGACTCCTGAGCAGGAGCCTCGTCCGCTGACTCCCCCGCAGCATCATCATCTGATGCGGGAGAACCAGGGCCAGCAGCTGCAGCGGGGCGAGCACCAAGCCTGCGATCAGCCTAGCCTGGAGGATAGAAGAGAAGTGGATGATGGGGCCGTGGTAGCTCAGTGTCGACGGCCCGGATATGAAGAAGCACCGCCATGATATACGGAGCATATATCAGCTGACGGCGCGGGGAAAGAAGGACGTGCTGAATCTCACTGATGATGAGATCAGCGACGTTGAATGGCTCCTCCTGAAAGATCGAAATCAGGACGTGGAGGGCCAGATAGGTGATCCTAGCCCTATCTCCGCTCATGGGGACCAGAGTGAGACGGAGGATCCGTAGGGCTAGGTCTACATCGCGGCGCAGGCCAGCAATGTGACGAAGCTGGAAGGGGCCAGAATAGAGCATGGCCACCTCCCGACGCTCAAGATCTGGGAGGGTATGGAGCTGACGGCCAGAAGGAGGGGGCATCAGTCCAAGCGCGGACTCCAGCTGCTCCTTCGTGACGGTGTAGACCTGGAGGCCCGTCATGAAGGTCATGAAGTCGCGCTGAGGGGAACACTAGTACAGAAATGCAGTCTTCTATCGGTAAAAAAAACCCTTCTACTATCGGTTTTTGTACCGATAGAGATAGACACGATAGAACAAGACTGGACATTTTCTATCGGTAAATAACCGACAGAAGAAGTTCACTATTCTATCGGCATATTATGAATCTACCGATAGAAAACCCGTCGTATTCTTACGTCCAGCAGTTCGAAAAGTACCACTATTCTAACGGTTAACTACAAGATTACCGACAGAAAAAAGCTTAGTACTCTATCGGCATATTAGGAGTGTACCGATAGAAAACTCGTCGCTAGCGGATTGAAAAGTACCACTATTCTAACGGTTAACTACAAGATTACCGACAGAAAAAAGCTTAGTACTCTATCGGCATATTAGGAGTATACCGATAGAAAACTCGTCGCTAGCGGATTGAAATGTACCACTATTCTAACGGCTAATTATAAGTTTACCGACAGGAAAACTCACACTATTCTATCGGCATATTACAAGTTTACCGATAGAAAACTCGTCAATAGCGATTGAAAAGTACCACTATTCTAACGGTTAACTACAAGATTACCGACAGAAAAAAGCTTAGTACTCTATCGGATATGTATGAGTTCACCGGCAGGAAAGGTCAAACTCTTCTAACGGTTAATTTTGATTGTACCGATAGAAAAAAGGACAGTAGTCTCTCGGTTGTTGATGAATTTACCGATAGAGCAATCACATATACAGTACTTTATTTGCATCACAATACAGTACATTCACATATACAGTACAGATGCAATACAGTATAGATTGGATACACAATACAGTACAGATGCAAGGTAAATTCACAGAACAAATTCACACATTAGGCAGTTATTCACATTTATTCACATATGTATGGACAAATACAGATTGCAATCCAATGTGGACATTTATTCACATATATATATTTATTCACATGTATATGAACAGTCTATGCAGAGTACACCAAAAGGAGAAAATTGTCATGCTGGATGGTTGGGTGCTACTTCCTCCATGACATATTGTGCCCAGATTTGTCGAAGATATATAATCTTTGCATTTTCATATTGGTCTTTCGACATGGCGATCTGCAAGCATGTGTGCATACTGAGTAACTAACTTCGATCCTAATTTAGAACGTGACACCCATTTTTGAAATTTGAGTTAGCTATCGATGCTTACCTGGGGGAATCGGGAAAAGTTTGTCTGCACTAGGTCGTACATGTAGCGCAGCACATAAAACCCGCATTCCCACGATTGCGGCTGCTGATGGCACTGAGATAATTGCATATGCGAATACATGTTAGCTATATATTGTTTCCATAAACTAATTAAGCATAAACAAAAAGTCTCGTGAGTACCTCATATTCTTTCCAAGCTAGTAGGGAGCCCTGCGGTGCGGCATGCCTCCCTCCAGCGGACACATTTATCAAAAGCCCTGCATTTCAGTTAGTATTGCCGGTTAATGTATTATCATTAGCTAGTGAGGTCAAAATTTAAATCAAACATATAAGTTACTTACGCCCCCATATTCCCCTTGAGCACATATTCCATCGATAATCTGTCACGCATCGAATCGAGGTAGTACACCTCGTTCCTCGGCGGACAGATCACGATGAGGATCCAGTGGCCCCTGCATTGTACGTAAAAGAGGACCGCTAGCTCAAAGTACATCTCAGGTGTAACATACAAGATTGAGTTAAATTAGTACGAAATGCACTAACCTTTGGTGGTACGGCACCAGAATGAAGTCCCTGTCCTGCTGCGCCATCAGCGCGCTGGATATGTACTGCTCAGCGTGCGCGGCATCCTGCTCTAGCATCGTGAGGCTTATTTTCTCTGGGTCGAGGAAACCCACCTTGTCACACGCAGCCTCCGATGCTAGCCTGTACATGCACCTGCATGCGAAGGACGAGATTAATATTAATTTCACAGAAAGTTACTCAGTATTCAAATGAACTGCAACATTAATGCAGAGTTAGCAAACAGAGTTAGAAAACAGCAATACATAGCATCATCAAACTCACAGGACTCCAGTCCGTATGATGGACATATCGAGCTCCCGCCAGTTGTAGAGGTCGAACAGATCCTCGTGTGCCACGGATATAGTCCCGGGCTCACGGTGGAACTGCCCAGGCCTGTAGGGAACTAAGAAGTTCAGGCTGCGCCGAGCTCGATGTAGGTACCAGTCGTGGAGGTCTCTGGTTGATCGATCCAATTTCCGCAAAGATGCCTCCGACAGGAGTGGGAGCGCGTTCGTGAACGTCCGCGGCAGTCCCTGTCGCCCTTTGCCCTTGCCTTTGCCGCCCTTGCCTTTTGCCGGGGACTGAGCGCGTACCTTCGAAGGCAAGGGCGAGGTGATGGCGGCTTTCTTCCGAGGTGGAGGCGTGGATGCGCTGGGTGGGGTCGAGGCCGTCTTTGATGTGTCCAGGTTCGCACGAGATCGGCCCTCATGCCCCGAGCTGGGGGCGCAGTCCCCTGGTAGCCCCGCGACAGGCCACTTCAATTAATGAGCACGTATGTTAGATTATGCAAGTTGAGTGTACTGAGTAGGATGTAATCTAAAATGTGTAGGATTTACCGGTTGTATTACAAGACACTTCTTGGGCCACTGTACGTAGGAGCCCACTGCCTCGGCAAGTGTCTGCAGTTCCTCTGTTGGGACTGGCAACGGAGAATCGTTGTAGCCCGGCATGGCCATGTCCACCTGTACCTTTGCGAAACCCAACCGCAGAGGTACACAGTGGACCCGGACATCCGGCCCAGACGGATATACGAAGCCGTGTCCAACCACTTCCTGCCCGGCGCCTACGTGATTCTGTAGGATGCATCCCTCCGGCCCCTGCAAATTTGTAACAATTAAAATAGGTTAGCGAAACAACTCTAACAGAATGGGAGTGGCATCAACTTAAGTGCACAGATGAAGGCTTGCAGTACCTCAAGTAGATCCACTGGATCCGCGAGTACCTTCGAAGCGCAACTGCTTATCCGACCCCGCGGGGTACCGTCGTCCTGGGGATCCGCATCTAAACTCTTGGCCAGCAATGTTTCTCTCAACCGTGCAAACTCTTCCCTCATTTGTGCGACCTCGGTCTGCACCTCAGACTGTACCTCAGCCCGTATCTCAGCCCGCATCTCCGCCCGTATCTCCTCCCGTACCTCAGCCCGTATCTTATCGGAGAGGTCAGCTTCTTTTTCCTTCCAGGTGCGGGCCTTCTTCCTCGGTGGAGCCGGATCTACGAAACCGGCCTTCCACGACACAATGGCTCCCACGGCCCGTGTCCGCCCGGGATGCTCCTTATTTCCTAGAGCTCGGGTGAGGATGTCGTTCTCCCTCTGCGGGGTAAACAATCCCTCCGCTGCCTCCTTCTCGAAAGAGATCTGTTACATTTGAAGGTACCTTGTGAGACAAATTGCCTTATATACACTTGTGCGCACACAGTTTACGAGGTTAGCCAACTTACCATTCGCCTCACAACGTCGGCGTCCCCAGGGGTTGCGAACTGCACAGACCCCGTGGACGACACGGACCCCCTCCCCCTCCACCATCGCTTACACCTCTCATCCCTGATCTCGGAGAGCGGCAACTCAGGGGTGTCGATGACAGGATTTTGTTCGTCTTCCTTCTTCCACTGTTCCTCCTTCCCCGCATAGCCCCGGGATCCGAGCCGATGCGGGTGGTCGTTCCTCTTCTGGATCGCCCTATTCTTCTCGCTAAGGGCCTTGAACTCCTCAGTCCCCTTCTGCTTGGTGAATTCCTCCCATACCTCCTCCGATATGAAGGGGTACTTCTCGCAAGGAGATTTCCCCGCAGCTAGGAAGTTACTGACGAGCCAGCTCTTAAAGGTTTTCCATGTTCCGTTCATGTCCTTCAAGCAGGCAGTCCTAGGTGTATCGTCGGGGATGTTCCACTTAGCCTGTTTCCGAAAAATGCATACAATTAATCACGAGTTAGTTAAACTTTAGTATAAGCCAAGAGAACGTGATTACGAAAGAGTTCAGCGATTTCAGTTCATTTAACCTTCACTTCCGCCCACAACCTATCCCTCTCGTCCGCCGTCACGTCCTTCCAGCTCTGGACGGTGATCTTCACCCTTTCTTTCGCCAACAGCCCAACGTAGGCCGCGTACCTCCCAGCATTCTTTCCAATCGGCCTCCCAAATTGGTTGAACTCACAAGAAAGATCAGTGCGTTTGGCCAAACGCCCCAACGTCGTCGCGCCTCGCCCCACCCTCTTGCGCTGGGATGTAACAGCCCCATCTTCAGTAGTTACGATGGGGTTGGCCCTAGTCGAACAACTAGTACCATCCGATGAAGACGACGACATGTCTTGCCCTACAAAACCTTCAACAAACCATATATATGGCAATTAATTCGCCTTGGACTTCCATAACTCAGCCCAGGACTGGAGACTAACTAGGGCGGCAAAAGGGAAAATAATACAAAAAGAAAGACATGCATAAATTACTTACTGAACTCTTCAGAAATATTTTCTATCGGTAAACACATGAGCTGCCGATAGACCATAACAATTACCTCCACACAAGACAATTTTTCTATTGGCAAACACGTGAGATACCGATAGAACATAACAATGTTCTCTACATATGGAATTTTGTTGACAAGCCACCATTCACTGTCATCACATAACATTCTCGATGATTTGCTACACTAATTAATATTCATGGGCCAGCATTATTATTTCACACGTAAATATGCACACAAGCATCTAAGTGCTACTGTGCATAATCTTTAGCCTAGCCTGTATGTGAGTCATCAGGACTTCACAGCTATTAGGTTGGGAAAAGTCATGTATATAGGCATTTGAAACATATACATCGAAGACCCATCCACATTGCCATATATTCATACGAAGTGAGTAAAAATTCCCAACCAAACTAGTACATTGCATGGCTCATGTCCTTCCAGATCCAAATTAAGTTTTACTACTTGTGCAGAAAATTTTCTATCGGTAAACACATGAGCTGCCGATAGAATATGTGTAAGAACACCTCCAACATATAATCTGCATTACATGGCAGTTGGATACAATTGATCACACATACAGCAGTATAGAGAAGTTAAAATCTCAAAACAGGTTCATTACAGCACTGGAACATATTATGTAAACCCTAATTAAAATCAACATTGCCTGCGGAATGTACATAAGCCAACACAATAGGGAACCCTAGTGTAATTGCAAAACTCCAAGAATTAGTACGTGCAAAACACTAGGATCAAATAAAGAAGATGCTGGAAATAGAACGACGAATTAGGGTATTTACGGCGGCGATCAGTTCTGGTGATGCAGAGGCGGTGTAGAACGCAGCAGCGGCGGGCGAAGGACGAAAATAAGAACCGGTGGCAGTGACGAACCAGTGTCCAGCCGGCGATCGTCGTGTGGGAGAGAGGAAGTGAGTGCTCACGGCGGAGGTTGGGGTTTTCTTCGCTCTCAAAGAGACGCAGTGCTCTAAGGTGGAACTGTTCGAGTGGAGGGAAACTAAAGGGCCGTGTACGAGAAATAAAGTAGCGGAGGAACTTTTCTATCGGTATAACAAAATGATACCGATAGACTTATGTAATTTTCTATCGAAACAACAAAATAATACCGATAGAAAAAGTAAATTTCCCGGAAAAATATTCGAATTAGTGATTGCATTTTTCTATCGGTATAAACAATAAAATCCCGTGAGACCAATTTTCCACAGAAAATTTTTTTAAAGTGCTTGAGATTGGGTGCCATTTTTCTATCGGTAAAAACAACAAAATACCGTGAGAGTAATGAAAAGGTGCCCTTTTCTATCGGTATAAACAAAAAAATCCCGTGAGCCCAATTTTCCCCAGAAAATTTTTTTGATTAAGTGCTTGAGATTTGTGTGCCCTTTTTCTATCGGTAAAAACAACAAAATACCGTCAGAGTTATGAAAAGGTACACAATTTAACATCAAACAGACCGTGGTTGAAAGCTGCAGAATGTTAAAGAAAGAGGGAAGATAGCCGGAAAATTGGAAAATTGACATAAAAAGAAATTGTTCATTCATTGTTGTTTTATCACTTACATAAAAAATAAAACCCAAAATGCTAGGTCAAGGGGTGGTCTTAGCCCTGGCTGCATGTAGAATAGAGTCAGTTAGACTTGCAGCCAGGACGCAGGACTCCTCTAGCGACAAGTTGTCCCTAGGATCAACTACTACCGCGTCAAGAAGGCCTGCGACCTCCGTCAGCTTGGCTATGGTATCCTTCATAGTCAAACCGCAGCCAGCGATGGTCATATCCGCGGCTTTCTTCTCCTCGCGAAGACGCCTCGTCCTCGCCCTAGCATTGTCACCATCCGTCTTCATGCGCTTAATGCGCTGGAAGAGATCGTCAAGGTCAAGCCGTAGCTGAGTGTGCTTGTCTGTAAGGAGCTTGTGCTCCTCCTGGAGGGCCCTCAGGTCAGCCTTCACTTTGGCAGTGTCTTCCACGGCTACCATTCCCTGTGCAAATCAACAGGTCAAGAATGAACTGAACATGGATTAACAATACAGGGGTAAACCGAGGAGATTTAGAGTTCTTACCGGGGAGGCCGTGGATGACGATCCCATGGAGGTTGCCATTGTGAAAGAGAAGATGAGGAGTCCAACCGTTCGAGAATTAGAAAAACAACAAAATACCGCGACGCATGGCGAGGTACTTATAGAGTTTCCAAGGCGACGCATGGCGACACGGTTGAGAATTCGAAGCGGTAGAGTATTCTTCTATCGGTAAAAACAGGAAAAAACCGTCAGACAACAAATACCGTGAGACAAATGAATTTATTCTAACGGTAAAATAGAACAATACCGATAGAAAACGTTTTGAAGTGCCTGAGAGAAGATGTCCTTCTCTATCGGTATAAATAACAAAATACCGTCAGAAAAAAGGGATTTTTGAAGAGGCTGCGATGAGATTTTTGCAAGTGCTATTTGAAGGGAAGAATTAAATATTTACAGGATAAAGGTACTGTACATGTTAGAACTCATGCTGTGGAGTAAAATTGAGATGTATTAATGCTGTGAACTAGCTTATCATTAAATTCTAAAGAAAAATGTACTGCCTGATGTATTAATGATAAGTTCCTCACCTTGCTGCAGAACTTGTGGGCTGTTTGCTTGGCATTTATCCCTGAAATAGAAATTAATCATCAATGGTTCTCAACCCATAATCCTTCTTCGTGGTCATCTCGCAGATACGTTGTTTCGTCGATATCTTCAGTACGGATAGATTGAATGTCCTCTAAAAATGGAGGTATTTCATCGAATTGGTTATACTCCTCTTCGTCGACAACATCTTCGACCCCAACAATACGTCTCTTGCTGTGGAGGACAACATGCAAGTTTGGATTGGCCGGGTCAACGATGTAGAATACCTGTGTGGCTTGCTTTGCAAGTATGAATGGATCGTCTTGGTGTCCGACTCTACCAAGATTGACGAGAGTAAACCCGTAACTGTCAACTTGAACACCTCGAGGGATTTCGACCCATTGGCATCGAAACAGGGGAATCTTAAGTAATCCGTAATCGAGCTCCCATATTTCGTCAATAACACCGTAATATGAGTTCAGCGCCCTTACTGACCTGGCATCCTCGGAAATAGCAAACAGTGTCACTCCGCTACATTGCGTGCTACTCATGGCGTCTTGAACTCTTGTGTAAAATGAATACCCATTGATGTCGTACCCCTGCCAAGTCCCTACAGTGAATCTTGGGCCTCTAGCCAACCATGTCACAGTTTCACTTACGGAGCCCTCGGCAGCTCGCGTGACTCTTTCTTGGATCCACTCAGCAAATTTCCTGTTATGTTCTCTGCTTACCCAAACGTCTGACTTCGAAGGATTCTGTGACCGTAACATTACCTTGTGCTCGTGTATGTATGGCTCGACCTCCGTCATGTGTTGTAAGACCCAAAAATGTGATTTTGCGTACACATCACGAGCGGAGACGATAGCTTTCCGTCTTGTTTCCGGGCTTCAGCATGCCAACGCAAGTGCTTCGCGACTTTCGGATTTGCAAACAGCCGCTTCAATCTAGGTATCACAGGCAAGTACCACACAGTTTTTGCCGGGGGCCCTTTCCTTACCTCGTGACGTTCACTGTCAATCCGGTCCCTACGCGTATACCTCGATGCGCCGCATCTTGGACAAACATGCAAATTGGAGTACTCGTTACGGTACAACACACAATCATTTGGGCATGCGTGTATTCTTTCGATTTCCATTCCCAACGGACACAACAGTTTTTTGGCTTGGTAAGTAGATCTTGGCAACTCATTTCCCTCTGGAAGCATGTCCGCTAGAAGATCTAATAGTGCCGTGAAACTCTTATCACTCCAACCGTTTCCTGCCTTCAAGTTATATAATCTCAGCACAGAAGACAATTTTGTAAATGTTGCACATCCAGGGAACAGAGGCTTCTCAGAGTCAGCAATCAGTTTCTCAAATTCACAGAAGTCATTTTCGTTGTAATCTCTCTACATCACGTAACATCTCATCTAGATTGTCATCATCATCATCTACGTGCACATCGGAATGAACATTACCAAAATTGGGATGATCATCGATATTATTGCAATCCACATCCGAGTCGTGCTGATTGGTAGTAGTGGTGCTTGTTTCCTCAAGATCTTCGCCATGCCATATCCAACGGGTGTATCGCGCGTTAAAACCACGACGAATCAAATGACTCTTAATTTGATCAGAGTTGCTAAACCTCTTCAAGTTCATACAATCTGTACAAGGACAGAGCATATTTTTCTCTCCCTTCCTCTCCTTTTGTTGCTCAGCAAATTTAATAAACTCATTCACACCATCCAAATATTCAAGAGTAGTACGTTTTATTCCATACATCCAATATTTCCTGTCCATCTACAATTAACAAAATTTAACGAGTAAGCCATGCATGAAACCTGCCCGATTAAGTTATGTATATGTACATGTACAGCCTCTTACAACAGATACATGTGTTGAACCCTAGCCTGACGAAATTAACACTAATTAACCTAGCTAACTACACAATACAAGCTAGTTAGCTCCTAAAACATGACGCATTTCCAGCTACCAAGCTCCCAAGCTTAGAGCTACAAACTTGGAACTACACAATACAGCTAGCTTGCAAGTAGAGAGGAAGGGAGATCTAGAGGGAGAGAGAGATAGGTGTCGACGATTAAGCATACCTTAAAGAGAGGGGCGCAATCAACTTCCCTCCAGCCTGCGCTGATCACCCTAGCAGTGTAGCTGGAACTTTCGTCACAAACAGAGGGACACAGAGTGCAACAGAACAAATTAAAGAGCAGCTCCGCAATGGTCGACTGGGGTTTTCCTTATAATGGACATTTTTCTAACGGTAAATACATGAAATAACCGTCAGACTAACTTAGGTAATTTGCCGCTCACATATTCTATCGGTAAAAACACACACATACCGTTAGAGAATATACATTACTAAGCAAATATATGTATTTTTCTATCGGTAAATATGTGCATTTACCGTTAGAATATGCATGACTAAACAAATATATGTGCTTCCTATCGGTAAATATGTGTATTTACCGTTAGAATATGCATGACTGAACAAATATATGTATTTTTCTATCGGTAAATATGTACATTTACCGTTAGAATATGCATGACTAAACAAATATATGTGTTTCCTATCGGTAAATATGTGTATTTACCGTTAGAATATGCATGACTGAACAAATATATGTATTTTTCTATCGGTAAATATGTGCATTTCCGTTAGAATATGCGTGACTGAACAAATATATGTGCTTCCTATCGGTAAATATGTGTATTTACCGTTAGAATATGCATGACTGAACAAATATATATGTTTTCCTATCGGTAAATATGTGTACTTACCGTTAGAGGAGGTACTGTCACCAAACTGGGACAAACATGCACATGCCATTTCTCACATTCAAGGAATCATATCAATGTAACATCAAACAGATCTTACATCAAACGGATCTTAACTAGAAGATAAAGCAATATATTTCAAGAAATGCTAATTTGTGGATTAACTAGGAGACACAAAAATACTTTTCGTAGGTAGTTGGGACTTCATCTTGCCAAAGAAATTACACATGCCAGTTCACAAATTCAGGTACAAACATACACATGCCAGTTCACCAATACAAATTCAGGTACAAACATACACATGCCAGTTCACAAATTGAAGTGCATGTCTGAAACAGCAGTACAAATACACACCTACCTACCAATACAATTAAATACACAAATGCTCCCTGCACATTCAAGTTCATGTCCCAATTAGCAATACATGATACACAAATATACAACAATATACAAATACAACAATTCACACATTCGATGTATATTACAAAAGCCACGTCTGAAATTAACAACAGATCACGACGAGGACCCAGTGGCCCATACATGCATTTTACATAAAAGGGAACCTTTGCAGGTTGCCACAATGCAACTACCGACTACAAGTTAGACCTGATACATCACAAATCCATTCATCCAAAACAGCAAATGTCTGAACCACATTGGACTTAACCATAGGAGTTCAGTTCGAAGACGCCCGAGGAGCTGGAACTGCCGTCGACATACATTTGTACGTAATGGTGATTTCCTCGGACTCAAACTCGATCAACTCAACTCAACTCAACTCAACTCCATTAACAAAAAGAACCTACCTTCCAAGATGTTGTTCTGTGTAGTGATGGTGTAGAATGGCTGTGCAAATAACAACAATTCTTCTTCTCCAAGCAGGTAAGCATCTGGCCACAAGCTGGTGCATGCAAAAACATGTAAGATGCTTTCTATAGGTCCTGATTTGAGAAACACGCCGGGCTTAAGCATCTTCTCGACCGAGCCAACCAAGATCTCGCCCTTCACGTCCTTCCAGCTCTCGACGGTGATCTTCACCTTTTCTTTCGCCAACAAGCCAACATAGGCAGCGTACTGCGATGAAGAACCGTGAAATACGTTGCCCCCCACGAGCATCATCCAAGGACCTGAAAAGATCATAATCATATTGAAAAGAAGACACATCAAAATGAAGGATACAAAAAAAGCAGAATTATTGCCATAATCGGATTAGAATAATCTAACAATATTGCAGAAATTTTACGTACCTTCCTTGGGATGCCGACGTCTAGAGGGCGTCGATGGAGGTGCGGAGGTGCAGCGGTCCCCTGTAGAGGTGCGCCGGCCGTCCATGGAGCTTACGGGTTAGGACTACGAGCCCAGATGAACTGTGAGAATGAAAGAGACATACCCGTGTATTTATACAATTATATATTTTCTATCGGTAAGAAAACAGAATACCGTTAGTAATAAAAACATCTGTAGAAGCCGAATGGTTCTATCGGCAAAACAAATATTACCGATAGGAATTTTTGTACATACTCTATCGGTCTGTACGTACATTGCCGATAGAATATTACTAGTTGTAGAAGGCCAACAGTTTTAAGATATTTTGTGCAATATTCTACCGGTATAAACATGCATTACCGATAGAATAAAACTATTAGAAGACGAACAGTTCTAAGCAATTTTCTATATATTCTAACGGTAAAAGAATCCATTACCGATAGAATAAAAATATTTGTAGAAGGTCAACTATTCTATCGGCGAACTACATATTGCCGATAGGAACTTTTAATATATTCTGTCGGTATATTCATATAGTAGCGATAGAATAAGTCTAGTTGTTGAAGTCGACCAGTCCTATCGGCGCACAACATTCTTCCGTCAGTACTTATGCATCTCTTCTAACGGCAAATATGTTCATCACCGCTAGAGTAAATCATACTATTTATTCTATCGGTAAGTTTCTTAGAAACCGATAGGGAAAATACATCCGTCGGGCTTTTTTGCCCACGAGGCACATTTTCTATCGGTTTTGTGCTGTTTCGCTAATAACCGATAGAAGATAGGGGTTAGTAGACTGCATTTCTGTACTAGTGGAAATAAAGACAGTGGAATAAAACTGGTGAATGGGCCCCTCAGCCCAATGCAGAGAGGAATCGGCGACTAGGTCGCGGATCCCTACGGAGCCGAACAGATCTGCGAGGGAGGCGATGCCTGTGCGAGAGGCGATCGTCCCCCACGACAGAGAGCGGTGGGCGAAGATGGGAGCGCGGCTATAGACACTGGTAAACAGGTCTAGGTGGAGGTTTGTGTAGCAGGTGAGAACCTCGCATGCGTCGCGACCAATGGGATGCGGCGACAGATACGGGTTTGTGGAACGGAGCGTGCGAAGGCGGCTAGCGTGCCACCGGGAATAATCCATGGGGACACGCTCAGGCGGAGGCGAGGGCCGGTTCTCGGACGTCTGACCCGATGAACGCTGGCTGTTAGTCGCATTCTTCCGTCGGCCCACACGACGAGAGGGACTGGGCTAAACAGACATGACGAAAGAAAAAGCAGAGAGGGAAAACAGAGACCTGAACTGAGGCGGCTGAAACCGAACTGAAATGGTCGAGGAAGCAGATGCGAAGAGGACTGCCAAATCGACCACAGGAACGAAGCTCAGCACAGCCAGGAGGTCCACGATCACTGCACACGACGAAGAGGTGTGGTGCAGAGGAGAAGGAGCCATGAACAGAGGAGCCAAACCGAAGAGGTCGAGACCAGAGAGGACGGTGGCGCCGGCGGTGAGGAGCTCACCGGCGACGAGAGGAGGAGCAAGGATGTGGTGGCGAGGCACGGCGAGGAGGAGGCGCAAAGGCGACGGCGAGGGGGCGCAAGAAGCAACGGCGGCGAGAAGAAAGGTGAAGAGGCAAAGAAAGGATCGGGGAGTTTTTAGGGTTTTGGATCCCGCAACTGACAGTCAGTTTGATAAACTGACAGTCAGTTCCAAACTCAGAAACATGGAACTGACAATCAGTGTATCACACTGACAGTCAGTTCACAGAACTGAGTTTTGAAATTGACAGTCAGTGTATGAGACTGACAGTCAGTTTAGGACTCGAACACGACCAGGAGCTTCGACCAAAATCAATTGCACGTAACTGACTGTCAGTTTGTGAAACTGACTGTCAGTTATGACAATGACTTCGACCAGAGACTAATACCAGGCTCCTAAGCACTAAACTGACTGTCAGTTAGAACAACTGACTGTCAGTTAGAAGAACTGACTGTCAGTTTGATCAATTTTGACCAGAAACAAACTAAGACCAGAGAGGGAATAGAATAATAATATTTTTATACAAACAACACATTTAGCACATCAACTAGCATTTGATATATCAATAATGTTCAGTTCACCCCTTAAAAAGCAAAATCTTGATTCATCTAAGGGTTTAGTGAAAATATCTGCTAGTTGCATATCAGTTCTAACATAATTCACATCAATATCACCTTTTGCCACATGATCTCTAATAAAGTGGTGCCTTATTTCAATATGCTTAGTTCTAGAATGTTGAACAGGATTATTAGCAATTTTAATGGCACTTTCATTATCACACAGGAGTGGCACTTTATCAAATATAATCCCATAATCCAAAAATGTCTGCTTCATCCATAATAATTGAGCACAACAACTTCCTGCAGACACATATTCAGCTTCAGCTGTGGAGAGAGCTACAGAATTTTGTTTCCTAGATGACCATGATACTAAGGATCTCCCCAACAGCTGACAGCTACCAGATGTGCTCTTACGATCAATCTTGCACCCAGCATAATCAGAATCAGAGTACCCAATTAATTCAAAATTTGCATCTTTAGGATACCAAAGTCCTAAACTGGGATAACATTTTAAATACCTGATCCGTTTGAGACCTAGCCTTGGTTTTCGCACTAGACTCGCACAGATTCTAATATGCGGAATAGCGGGATCTTACTCGGAAATACCGAAACCCAAAGTAATTGCACAACTCTTTATTTCAAAGAAGGCTTTACACGTCGAACGTTAGACACACTTGTCTACGTCGATGAACTATAAGTGTCTAAAACTCAAATAAGTTCTATGACTCTTCGATTGAATTCGATGATCTAAACTAGACCTATTACAAGGTATTTATAGTCCAATCGTATGAGTACGTATCAGACTTAGAGACCTAAACATATTAGACTCATATAACTAATCCTAAACAGATAAGCTTAGTTATATACATTCGGATCGGATTACAATTCCGAACAGGGAACTAATTCCTTTTCCTGGTCGCGGACCAATTCATGGTCACGAAACCTTTCCGAACACGGTTAACGTCGCGAAGCCGTATGCGATCAGGACTTGGTGGCGAAGCCGCATGCGATCAGGACTTGGTCGCGAAGCCACATGCGATCAGGACTTGGAGATCCTCCCGGATCATGACTCCCTTGTTGAGAAGGAGCCAACCCTTGTTGCGACCTCACGATCAAACTGGAGATGTGGAAATTGGGCTTGTCCATCTTCTTTGGTGTACCACTTTGCCGCACGTGCTCGTTGATCTTTCCGACCGATTCGAAAAGTCTCCTTGGTGCCACTGCGGGTGGTAGTCACCTTCTTTTCCAGAATCACATTTTCATGTAAAGGTTCACCTCGTTGATAGACCAAGTCTTCAACAGATGGTACTATGGTATCTGGCTCATCATCCAACATTGAAGGCTCGAAGAGTTTGAGGTGCTCAACATTGACAACCGAGTAAATATCCATGTATGGAGGTAACTCAAGCTGACAAGCATTATTACCCACTTTCCGCAAAATCCGAAAAGGACCATAACGAATGGGTTTGAGCTTCTTACCTTCACATTTAAGTCTCTCCTTACTCAAATGTAACCATACCATATCACCTTCTTGAAATTGCGCATCAACTCGGTGCCGATCATGTCGCGCCTTGTACTTGAGTTGAGCTTTCAGCAAGTTCTGTTCAACCTCACGATGGAGTCGTTGAATACCTTCCAGGAACGTTTGTGCTCGATCCTGATCAGATGCTTCCTTGCTGTTCTGTGTTGAGGTAGGAATCACAAACTCCAGGTCAAATGGACTCTGTGGTAGAAATCCTAAACAGACCTCAAACGGCGACTTTCCAGTGCTCGATAGTCGATGCACATACGCCAAGTCTCATCTTTCTTTGGTACTAACACCATAGGAGATCCACAAGGTGAACTACTCAGTTGAATGACACCATTGTTCAGCAACTCACCAAGTTGTCTCTTGATCTCTTCATTCTCCAATACTGAGTTGCGATACATACTCAGATTGGGCAGTGTCGCATCGGACACAAGCTGAATTTCTTGCTCGACTGGACGTTTCGGCGGATGACCCTGGGTAGTCTCGAACAGATCACTGTATTTCTCCAGCAGTCCCGACAAACGACCAGAATTCTCTCGGCACGCCAGCGACAATGCTGGTCGAGTACCCTCACCTTGATCAATGGGTCGAATCATGACAAGCACATACTTGTGACATGCATTAACAATTCGTTTGGCTTGATTTGCGGTAATCAAGTTCGAAGTGTTGACGTGGATGTCTCTACTGATCACGAACTTAACTCCGTCTTTGGTGAGGTCGTACTCTTGCGCTCGCCGATGGAAGTGAGCGTCTCGATCATACAGATACGGACTCCCAAAGATCACCTGACAGATATCGATAGGGACAACATCGCATTGCACCTCATCGATATATCGTGCAGAGATCGCAAACTTTAACGCACACTGACTCGTAATCTGTTGGTTTACATCGGATGTAAACCAACCCAGCGGATAGGTCGCGGGTGTGTGGTTGTCTTCAGACCAAGTCGCCGGACCAGTCCAGCGGAGACCAGATTCTTCTGACTTCCTGGATCGAATATCGCTGCGACCACTTCGTGCTTCACCTGGATGTTGATGGTGAACAAGTCCTCCGTTGGGTGATGGTCGTTCGGTGGATCGGAACCCTTCTCCTTCGGCATTGCCATTAGAGACAAGGTCGTATCCGCGTCATTAACCGAATTTACTCGGACAACTTCTTCGTCGAGTGAAGTCGCAGTAGCTGTGGCTGTTCTTTTCCCTGGTCCGTTTTTCTTTGGTCGAAGTTCAGGATGAAGCTTGTAACATTTGTCCTTGGTATGCCCCGTGACTTGACAATGTTCGCAAAAGGCACCCGTGCCCGATTTTGAAGCGTTCTTCTTCGGACTCGGCTTTTTCTTTGTCAAGGTCGCATTTTCCTTCGTGCTTTTGTCGCTGCGGGATTTATTCTTCTTCTCGATCGCCATAGCAGTTGTGCTCGCGGTCGCAATGTCTTGGACACCGAACAGACTTAGCTCAGTACTGATCGATTTCTGAAGTCCAGATGTGTACTTCCGAAATACCTGAGGGTCGGATAGTGAGATGCCAATGACCATTGCTTGTCGCTGAAACTCTGTCGTATAGTCTTGGACGATCTGGTCGCGCCGTTGGTACAATCTGTGCCAACGCTCCCATCTCTCCTCAAGGTAACCCATCGGATAGAATTCTTGTCGCAGAATTCGTTTGAATTGACCCCACGCAAGGTCGTCAGCTTCACCACTGGCGACAAGGGCCTTCCACCATGTCTTGGCGTGGTCCTTCATCTTCAAAGGTGCAAATTTGACCTTTTGAGCGCTCCTAAACCCTTTCAGGTCAAAGTAGGTCTCAAGTTGGTCGATCCAAGAATCCAGCTTCTCGGCATCGATCACTCCATCATATATGGGTATATCAATCTTAGCGTCGACTTTAAAAGATCCGACAGCTAAGGAGGTGTTGGCGAGGTCGTCGGTCTTGTGGTCGCCTTCGTCTTCATCTTCGTCTGCCCTGCGCAAGTCTTCACCAGTCTTCTCACCGATAACCTTCCCTACTTCAGGAGGTACAATCATGGCCTGCTGCTTAATCCAAGCAAGCATGGTTTCCATGTCGGTGGAGAGCTTAGCCACTTTTTCGGCTAGGTTAGCTTGAACGGAGGTATCGTCAGACATTGTCGGAGACGCGGCTGTAGGAACCGTCAATTGATCGCCTGGAATTTCGCCGGAAGTTTTGTAACCCTGGCGAGTCTTCACCATCCACAGGATAGGAAAGTTGCTCTGATACCAACTTGATCCGTTTGAGACCTAGCCTTGGTTTTCGCACTAGACTCGCCCAGATTCTAATATGCGGAATAGCGGGATCTTACTCGGAAATACTGAAACCCAAAGTAATTGCACAACTCTTTATTTCAAAGAGGGCTTTACACGTCGAACGTTAGACACACTTGTCTACATCGATGAACTATAAGTGTCTAAAACTCAAATAAGTTCTATGACTCTTCGATTGAATTCGCTGATCTAAACTAGACCTATTACAAGGTATTTATAGTCCAATCGTATGAGTACGTATTGGATCAAGGATGCCGACTAGAGGGGGGTGAATAGGAGGCTTTTAAAAACTTTAAAACTTAAAGCAAATAAAGAACAAATCAAGAACAAATAATATAAGCAAGGGAAAGAGAACAAACACAACGATTTTTACCGAGGTATCGGAGACTCGCCCAGTCTCCACTAATCCTCGTTGAAGCACTCAAATCACTTGAGTCTTGCCTCAATATCCACAATGGATATTATCACTAGTGGTTGCTCCTTGTCCACTCCGGAAAGGCGAGCACCGATGCCTTGTACACACTTGCCGACCCTCTCCGATAATCTCCGAACGGAGAGATCAATGGCCACGCCTCCGAACCGTCTAGGTGAGGGCGCTCACCAAGAGTAAAAGGCAGCGAGGTCTTCTCAAGACCTTCAAACACGCACCGAGAAGCTAAGTGAATGCAAAATGCAAAGAACTGAAACTCTCGGTGGATCGAAAAGTCACTCAACTTGATCAAAAGATCAAGATTTTATATAAAAAACTAATGTTCAAGAGTGTATATGAAATGCTACTGCTTGTTGTTTAAAACTTATGCCCAAAGCCCCTTTTTATAGCCTCAAGAAGCAAATGAATCGTTGGAGCTAGGGCTAAAAATCAGCAACCCAAACTGACAGTCAGCTTGCCTAACTGACAGTCAGTTCAGTGCACAACGGCCGACAAAATTTACGGAATAAAATTTGCTAGCCGTTCGTGGTCGAAAAAGGAAAGCTGAAACCCACAACTGACAGTCAGTTACACAAACTGACAGTCAGTTCGACCACTAACTCGACCAAAAACAAATAGAAACTCAGTTAAAATCTCTGTGGTCGAAACCCCAACTGACAGTCAGTATGGACAAACTGACAGTCAGTTTAGTACAAAAATTTTGAGCCCAAAATACACCATCTCTGGACAATTGTCAGTTAACACGAACTGACATTCAAACTGACAGTCAGTTTAGCAAACTGACAGTCAGCATGAACAAAAACAGAGATAACTTTAAATTCAGAAATCCAAAAGAGGTGTTTAATAGCTCGTTGGAAAGATAATTTTATGGGCTACAATTTTGTCAACAGAAGAAAAAGCCAGATATTCCTATATATTTCTAGAAAATCAAAAAACTCTTCTGCTGTCAAAAACTGAACTGAAAATCCAGGTTTTTCAAATAAGTTCAAAACCAAATCCAACCAAAAAGATGCAATGCAATGACCTAACTTTCTCGGTTTGCGTTGGAGATAAAGAGAGGACTTTCGCCACCCCTCTTTATAGTACGGTTAAAACTAGAAAATAATTTCCCTAACCGATCATCTCCAAACGCCAAGATCGGTAAACATCAAAACTCTTAATACCTGAGGTCTTTCGCATCTTCATGATCTGCGTCTTGTATTTTGCTCTTCTGCATCTTGTGCTTCACTTCAAGTCGGGTTCATCTTGATCATCTTGTATTTCTTCCCAACTGATCCCTGTATCAATCAATCTCAAAAGCACGATTAGTCCGGAACACTTTGTTTTCATTAATCATCAAAATTAGGGTTAGGCATGAAGGCCTAGATGCAACACCTACATGGTGTCAAAGTTCCATGTGAGTATTCTGCGAACTTGAAAAAACTTGTGTCCATGAAAGACTTGAAATTGGTTGGTATGAAGTCCCATGATTGTCATGTACTGATGTCACAAATGCTTCCCATTGCTATCAGAGGCATTCTCCCAGTCAAAGTCAGAGAGACAATTACAAAGCTATGTTATTTCTTCAACACAATATCTGGCAAGGTACGTAAGCGTGTACTCCTAGCAAGTTAATTAGCTCCATTCGTGGAACTTGTCAGATTTTTTGGATCTGAATATTTGCTGCAACTGTGTCCTTGCAGGTAATTGATATGGATGGACTGGACGATTTGCAACGCGATGTGACTACCACTCTTTGTCAGCTGGAGATGTATTTCGCTCCATCCTTTTTTGATGTTATGGTCCATCTAATTGTTCACCTTGTCAGAGAAATTAAGTTTTGTGGACCCGTGTTCCTGCGCTACATGTATCCATTTGAGAGATTTATGGGTATCTTGAAGGGATATGTAAGGAATCGACATCGGCCTGAGGGCAGTATCATTGAAGGTTATGCCGCCGAGGAGGTGATCGAATTTTGCACCAACTATATGGCCGGGGTTGACCTAATTGGCGTTCCTACGTCCCGGCATGAGGGCAAGCTTCAGGGTATTGGAATGATTGGATTTAAAGCAGTCGTCCCCTCTAGTGATATGTATGCAAAAGCCCATTTTTAGGTCTTACAGCACATGACGGGGGTGGAGCCATACATACACGAGCACAAGGAAATGTTACGGAAACAGAATCCCTTGAAGCCAGAGATTTGGGTCACCAGAGAACATAATAGGAAGTTTGCTGGGTGGATCGAAAATAGAGTCCTGCAAGCTTCTGAGGGCGATGTAGATGAAGATGTTACATGGTTGGCCAGAGGGCCTAGATTTACTGTAGGGACTTGGCAGGGGTATGACATCAATGGCTATTCATTTTACACAAGAACTCAGGACAAGAAGAGTACTATGCAATGTAGTGGAGTGACACTACTTGCTATTTCGGAGGATGCCAAGGCAGTAAGGGCACTCAACTCATATTACGGTGTTATTGAGGAAATATGGGAGCTCGATTATGTATTACTTAAGATTCCTCTGTTTCGATGCCAATGAGTCGAAATCCCTCGAGGTGTTAAAGTCGACAATTATGGGTTTACTCTCGTCGATCTCAGTAGAGTCGCACACAAAGATGATCCATTTATACTTGCTGAGCAAGCCACACAGGTCTTCTACATCGTTGACCCGGCCAACCCAAAGTTGCACGTTGTCCTTCACAGTAAGAGACGTATTGTTGGGGTCGAAGACGTTGTGGATGAAGAAGAATACGATCAGTTCGACGAACTACCTCCATTTTTAGATGGAATCCTTCAATCTGTCCCTACAGAAGATATTGACGAAACAAGTTACCTGCGAGACGACCACGAAGAAAGATTATGGGTGGACAACCATTCTTGACTAATTTGCAATATGTAAGTGACGTATATTACTTGGATCTTTAATCGAAGAATTCTTCAAATCATTTTTCAAAAATTCTTTGGGAAAACATACGTGATGCATTGAGAATCATTTCTGCAAATTTTCATTTCAATTGGAATATATACTTGATTTGAGCAATAAGTGATTCTTTTCACAAATATATATGAAAACTGCAAATTTTCGTTCCATGATTGGTCTTTACTGTTAATTTATTTCAAAATTATTGGAAGTCATTTGCATGGGGTTTCAGGTGTCTTTACAAGTGCAAAATGATGTACTGAGACCCATCTGTAATTGTTCTCAGGAAATACCTTTAGATCAATTTAACAGTATTATACTATCGGTTTCAACCTCCAAACCGATATGAAATACAATGCAAAATGATGTACTGAGATCCTCTGTAATTCTTCTAAGGGAAATCCTTTAGGGTCAATAACATTGTATTTTACTATCGGTTATAACTGTAAAACCGATATGAAATTAAAATATACTATCGGTTTATCGTTCATAACCGATAGTGATTTACACTGTGTTATGAGCCCCTGTTCTTAGTTTACTATCGGTTTAGTGTTTACAACCGATAGTGATTTAAACTGTGTTATGAGCCCCTGTTTCTTAGTTTACTATCGGTTTGGTATAATAAAACCGATAGTGAAAAGTTCACATACTGAAAACCCTAACTTACATGTTTTTACTATCGGTTTTGTGGTTATGAACCGATAGTAAATATTCATTTATTAGGTTATAACCTTGCACGATTTTCCCTCCAGTGCAACTGATCACATTCCAATTTCCAAATACTCGCGCGGAAAACCCTAAATTCGCCGACGTTCGCTTCTTCGCTCCTCTGCGCCACTGGTTCTCCACCGCCTCCGGCATTGCATTGCGCCACCGCCTCCGGCCACTCCAGGATCAACTGTAAGTGTTCTTGACCAAATCGCTCGCGTGTATTGCTTAATTTTGTATGCAATGGTTCATATCCCGTTCAATGGATTACAAATATACACCTAGAGTAAAATTCATGAACTACAAACTTGATAGCTATGAGAATGACAAAATTGATGAAAATCACTAGCAATTTGTCATACAGTGTAGTTCACTATCGGTTTCTTATTCAGAACCGATAATAAATACCTTAAACTGAATTTTCTGTTAATTATTTCCCATTTTCTAATTTTCATCTGAAATTTTGGTTCATTTACATTTTAACATACTTTATATTCTTGCTGAGAGACTAGCATAGTTTGCACTGCTAATCTTATAAATTTTACTGAATTCAAACTTGATTACTATCGGTTTGACTTGGAAAACCGATAGGAAATAGTAGTACCATCATAGTTTGCACTGCTAATTTGAATTTTCTGTGAATTACTTCCCATTTTCTAATGTTCATCTCAAATTTAGGTTCATTTAAATTTTAACAGACTTTATTTTCCAGCAGGGAGATTAGCATAGTTTGCACTACTAATCTTTTAAATTTTCCTGAATACAAACCTTAGTACTATCGGTTTTCCTTTCAAAACCGATAGGAAATAGAGTATGTCTTAGTTTGCACTGCTCATCTGAATTTTCTGTGAATTACTTCCCATTTTCTAATGTTCATCTCAAATTTAGGTTCATTTAAATTTTAACAGACTTTATTTTCCAGCAGAGAGATTAACATAGTTTGCACTGCTAATCTTTTAAATTTTCCTGAATACAAACCTTAGTACTATCGGTTTTCCTTTCAAAACCGATAGGAAATAGAGTATGTCTTAGTTTGCACTGCTCATCTGAATTTTCTGTGAATTACTTCCCATTTTCTAATATTCATCTCAAATTTAGGTTCATTTAAATTTTAACAGACTTTATTTTCCTGCAGAGAGATTAGCATAGTTTGCACTGCTAATCTTTTAAATTTTCCTGAATACAAACCTTAGTACTATCGGTTTTCCTTTCAAAACCGATAGGAAATAGAGTATGTCTTAGTTTACACTGCTCATCTGAATTTTCTGTGAATTACTTCCCATTTTCAAATATTCATCTCAAATTTAGGTTCATTTAAATTTTAACAGACTTTATTTTCCTGCAGAGAGATTAGCATAGTTTGCACTGCTAATCTTTTAAATTTTCCTGAATACAAACCTTAGTACTATCGGTTTTCCTTTTAAAACCGATAGGAAATAGAGTATGTCTTAGTTTGCACTGCTCATCTGAATTTTCTGTGAATTACTTCCCATTTTCTAATGTTCATATGAAATTTTGGTTCATTTAAACTTCAACAGACTTTATGTTCATGCAGAGAGACTAGCGTAGGGCACAACAATTTTAGTTATGAACTTTGTCATGTACCTTTCTTCATATCAATTGATGGTTTGTTCATGGAATTTTAGGTAAAGCCATGTCGGCATCTTCCTCGGCTGATAGTAGTGATTCGGCGAGGGCGAACGTAGATGGCGCTGCCTCGTCCAAGCGCAAGAGGAAGGCGCGAGGCGCAACGATGTTGGGTCGTTTGGCCAAATGCGCGGATCTTTCCTGTGAGTTCAACCAGTTCGGGAGACCGATCAGGAAGAACGCCGGGCACTATGCTGCCTATGTTGGCTTGTTGGCGAAGGAAAGGGTGAAGATCACCGTCCAGAGCTGGAAGGACGTCAAGGCCGACGAGAGGGATAGGCTGTGGGCGGAAGTGAAGGTAAAATTAATCAAAATCACTGAACTCTTGAGTAATCACATTCCCTTGGTTTATCCTAGAGATTAGGTAAGTCCTGCTTATATGCACCATTTGAAACAGGCCAAGTGGAACATCCCGGACGATGGTCACAAGATAGCTTGCTTGAAGGATATGAACAACACGTGGAAAACCTTCAAGAGCGTCCTCGTCAGTACCTTCCTCGCTAAAGGCGAATCTCCATGCGAGAAGTATCCCTTCATAACGGAGGAGGTATGGGAGCAATTCGCCCAACAGAAGGGGACTCCTGAGTTCAAGGTATGAATGGTTCCTTTGCTTGGTTACACCATTGTATGTAGTAAGCAGTGGTGCATTAATTTTCTTGTTTCTGGTACGAAGGCCCTCAGCGAGAAGAACAGGGCAATCCAGAGGAGGAACGACCACCCACACCGGCTCGGCTCTCGCGGCTATGCGGGGAAGAAGGAGCAGTGGAAGAAGGCTGAAGACGAGGCGTCGCATTTCGTCAACTCCCCTGACCTACCACTCTCCGAGATCCGCGATCAGCGATGCAAGCGCTGGTGGCTGGCCAGAGGGACCGTGTCGGCCACGGGGACTGTGGCGTTCCCAAACCCCAGGGACGTCGAGGTCGTGCAGCGACTCGTAAGTTGGCTAACTATGATCACTAGTGTGCGCACAAGTTTGTATATATTTCTTCCTCACAATGGAGAGCTTTCAATGTAACAGATCTCTTGCTCGAAGGAGGTGACCGAGGGATTGTTCAGTCCCCATAGGGAGAACGACATCCTTACCCGGGCTCTAGGGAACAAGGAGCATCCAGAGCGGACGCGAACCGTGAGGGCTATGGTGCCATGGAAGGAAGGCTTCTCGGAGCCCGGGCAAAAGGCGAAGAAGGCTGGCAGCTGGAAGGAAAGGGAAGTGGAGCTATCTCAGAAGATACGGGCAGATGTGACTGCACAATTCGCGGACATGTTCACTCAAATGAACGAGAAGTATGAACGCCTCAGCCGAGTTGTGCAGTCCAAGGGTTTAGATCCAGCTGCCGAGGTCGACGCTGCCAGGCCGAGTAGTGTTGGCTCGAAGGTTCACGTGGATCCGGTGGACCTGATCGAGGTATTGCAACTCTTGAGCTATATATGCAGTTCGGCTGATGCCACTCCCGTTACGTTAGAATTGTTTCGCTAACCTGTTATAATTGTTGCAAATTGCAGAAGCCGGAGAGCTGTAGCCTATTGATCAACATAGGCGACAAACCTGTTGCGGTTGCAAACGGGGTCGTATACCAGTCTTGGGAGGATGTCCGGATCCACTGCGTACCTCTGGAGCCTGGATTCGCAAAGGTACAGGTGGACATGGCCCTCCCGGGCTACAGCTCTTTTCCGTTGCCCATCCCAACGGACGAAATGCGGACAATTGGCGAGGCATTGGGCTCGTACATACAGTGGCCCAAGAAGGGTGTTAGACTACAGGAGGTAAACCCTAGCCATTCTAGCTTACAACTCAGTTAATATACTCAATTTGCAAAATCTAATTTAAGCGTTTGTACTTAAAGTGGACGATGGATACCAGCTCACTTCCTGAGGACACCACCACCGCCACAACGCATGAGCGAACTCCTTCGGCCCCCATGCCTCCTCCGACGGCCTCAAACCCTTCGCCATCAAATGAAGCCGACGGCACCACACCCCAACCTTCGAAGGTATACACTCGCTTCCCGCCCAAAGGCAAGGGCAAGGCCAAAGGCAAGGCCAAACAAAGCCAGCCGGGTACGTTCAAGAACGGGTCCCCACTCGTGTCGGAGTACCTTCTGCGCAATATGGATCAAATAACCAGAAGTCTCCACTAGTGGTACCTGACCCAGTCTAGGCGCCACATCAACTTCTTGGTTCACTTCAGGCCAGCCCATTTTCACCGTGAGCTCGGGAGCATATCGGTGGCCCACGAGGATTTGTTCGACCTCCTCAACTGGCGGGAGCTTGATATGTCTATCATACGGACTGGAGTCCTGTGAGTTTGCTGTTGTCTGAAGTTATCACAGTTCGTTTCATAAATCTAATCACTTTTTGTATGCACTACTTACTAATGTCTACTTTGCATCCAGGTGCATGTATAGGCTGGCGTCGATGTGGGCATGTGACAAGGTGGGTTTCCTCGACCCAGAGAAAATAAGCCTCACGATGCTAGAGCACGACCAAGCACATGCGGAGGAATACATATCAAGGGCACTACTAGCGCAGCAGGACCGAGAGTTCATCCTTGAGCTGTACCACCAAAGGTTAGTACATTTCCTACTAATTTAACTCATTCTTGTATGTTACGCCTAACATATGTATGAAACGGTTCGCTTATATATGCAATGTAGGGGCCACTGGGTCCTTGCCGTCATTTGCCCATGGATGAATGAGGTCTATTACCTCGATTCGATGAGCGACAAGGTGGCGCATGTTTTCACCCTCACATGGCACATAGACGTGTAAGTAACATAGTTGTCTTAAATTTTTCTCTGACTAGCTAATTAATGATAACATATTAATCGGCAATGCTAAATTAAATACAGGACTTTCAAAAATTATGCTAGTGCTGGAGGGAGGCATGACGCGTCGAAGGGCACAACAATTTCTTGGAAAGAATATGAGGTAATTAATACGAATGGAAGTACTCATGATGAGTCTTTTAATTTAAGGTTAATTAGTTCTTTCGAGTTAATGTGGGTTTATGTCTTTGCATATGCAATTTTTCCAGTGCCATCAGTAGCCACAATCGTGGGAATGTGGCTTCTATGTCATGAGATTCATGTATGACCTGATCAGGAGAAACTTTGCCCAATTCCCTAAGATAACCATTTTTCCTGACTCAAAGTCGAACTTTAATTGGATGTGACGTATGATCCTAACTTCATACACGCATATATGCAGAGCGCCATTTTGAAAGAGCAATATGAGTTGCCTCAATTGAAGGAGCTGCGAACAATTTGGGCTCAATATGTCATGGAAGAAGTGGCTATCAACGATCGATAGTAACTGACTTCTGTTGATTGCTGTATTTGTGAATATATATTGAATGTGTTGATTGCTGTATTTGTGAATAAACTCAATATGTGAATAGATTCATTGATGTATTTGTGAATAAACTCGATCAATATGTGCATAAATTCAATCTATCCAATTTGTGAACAATATGTGAATATGTGAATATTGCTGAATTAGTGTATTTGTGAACAAATTGATCAATATGTGAATATTGCTGAATATTTGTAAATATTGGTGTATTTGTGAATGATCCAATGTATCTCTGTATAGCTGTATGTATATGTGCATGATTCCAGTACTAACCGTGCCAGTACATAACCGATAGGAAAAACTAATATTACTATCGGTTATATACTAAAACCGATAGAATAAATATTACATTACTATCGGTTCATATGCAACAACTGATAGAATAAAGTTTTCAGTACTAAACGTGTCTACAAATTACTATCGGTTATATACTACAACCTATAGAATAAATATTACATTACTATCGATTCATATGCAGAAACCGATAGAATAAAGTTTTCAGTACTAAACGTGTCTACATAATACTATCGGTTATATAATATAACCGATAGAATAAAGTTTCCCGTACTAACTGTGTTCAGACAATACTATCGGTTTAGATAATACCCGATAGAAAAAAACATTAACATTACTATCGGTTTAGATCCTAGCCGATAGAAAAAGCCTAAACAATACTATCGGTTTATATACGAGCCGATAGAAAAAATGTATATAATACTATCGGTTTAAATTTGAGCCGATAGAAGAAATAGTCGATAGCGATTAGTGAACGTTGGGAATGTAGATGTTTTACTAACGGTTTTGGAACCGATAGAAGTATTATGCTCCTCTACTATCGTGCCGACCACTATCGGTAAGAGAACTGACAGTAGAGTGGATTTTTAACCGATAGTGAAAAGCATTTCTGTAGTAGTGCTATGACCCTATGGTAGGTAGGGAAGAACTCGTTAAATTTATTGTTTCTGAAGATTTGCCAATTAGTATAAGCAAAAATGCAGCTTTTGAAAATATGATTCAAAGATGATTTTGTCCTCAGTTTAAAAAAGTAACTAGAAACACTACTAGAAGTGATATTTTACAATATTATGAAAAACATGTAGCAATAATAAAAGAAAATTTTTCAAAAGTAACATTTTCTTTTGCACTTACATCAGATATTTGGTCCGGCAACCATAAAAAATGGATTATCTTAGCGTAGTTGCACATTATTTAGATGATAATTATATTTTAAATAAAAGAGTTATAGGTTTTAAATTAATAGATGTTGCACATATTGCAGAAGTTATCGCCGATCGTATATTAACTGTAGTTAGTGAATATAAGTTAGAAAATCATATTGTTTCTATTACTCTTGACAATGCTTCAGCGAATACAAAGGCCATGGACATATTGACTCCAGCACTTCAGTCATATGTTGGAGGGTATGTTCTCCATTTAAGGTGCATCTATCACATCATCAATCTCATCGTTCAAGCAGGTATGAAACAAATGACCGCACCTTTAGATGCTATTCGCTCGGCCGTTGTTTACATTACTTCCTCAAATGTACGTGTAGCTAATTTAAAAATTATTGTAAGGCCAATAATATGACCTAGAAAATTTTGGTATTGATATGAAAGTAAGATGGAATTTCACTTATATCATGTTAAAGCAAGTATTACCATACAAAAATCTTTTAACTTTATTTATTAATGTTCGATTAAATAGTAAGTTTCTTTTTGACTATATTTGGTATATAGCAGAGAGATTTTATAAATTTTTAGAGTTATTTTATGATTCTACTAAAATATTGTCTAGTATTTATTATCCTACATCTTGTTTAGTTTTGTATTATCTTTATGATATTGCAAAATTATTTGAATCATATAGAGAAGACCCCGATTTTTCTGTTGTCGTACAAAAAATGGAACAAAAAATTTTAAAATATTTCACAAGCATATCACATCTTTATTGTTTTGCTTTTATTTTAGATCCGAGACTAAAATTAATTGGTTTGCAATCTTCTTTGGAGCAATTAGGTGAAACTTTAAATATTGATTATTTTGAAATTTATTCACATGTTGTTGATGAAATTTTTCGAGTTTTTCGTTTGTACGAATCTAAGTTTGTCAGTGCACATCGAAGACCAGTAGCACCGGCGCCGCAACAATCGGAGGCGCGAAGAAAGATTGGCGGTATGTTATGGAAGTCAATACGAGGAGGCGGTGGATCATCTTCGCAGAGTTCTAGCCAAGACGAAACATCTTCAACACTACCACCTATGAGTTCACAAGCGGAGCTCAATCGATACCTCGATATTGATCATTCTGTGGATCCTGAGTTTGCAAATGATCATGATGACTCCAACAATGTTCTCTTATGGTGGAAGAACAATCAACGACGATATCCTGTGTTGTCTCAGTTGGCACGAGATATCTTAGTTGTTTCAGTATCAACAGTTTCTTCTGAATCTACTTTTAGTTTGACCAGAAAAATAGTTGAAGACAAAAGATCAATTTAGCACCCGAGATGGTGGAGGCAATCACTTGTCTTAAAGACTGGGAAAACGCTGCCACACGAGAACAACATAATTTGGAGGATACCGAGTTCACTAACGAATTAAAATGGCTAAATATTAATTCAGAATAATTTGTAATTAGTTACTGCACTCTTTTTCCCTTACTAAGATTTTATCCTATTGGGTTTTATTTAGTAAGATTTTAACGAGGCAGTAATATTTCTATATAAGTAATAATAGGTACAAATACTATATATAAGTAATCAATGTACTTCAAGCCCTGTTCCATTTGTGCTAGAGTTGCATCAACTTCTAAGGTCTAAACAACAGCTCCAAAGCTAAAGCACCAAATTCTCTTAGACCAGAAAAAAAAAACCATATTGATCTCGTGGAAACTTGAAAGGTCGATATAATAAAACTATCATCTGATCCAACAACAAGCCATAAAAATTTCATTTATATAAACAACAATTTGCAAGGACTATTTGCATTCTCTTTTCTTCATTGCAACAAGGACAGTCTCTCTTTTATGAGGCCCTTCTCTTATTCAAAGACTGAAAGGAGTAAAGAAAAAGAGACAATACAAGAAAAAAAAAACATATATGAGTTTAAGTATCACCTATTCACAGTTTCACACCGGTGATCACAAAACCCTTCTTTTCTTGATTCTTTACGACCCACAACACTCTCTCTCTCTCTCTCTCTCTCTCTCCGCACACACCACACACCCTCTCTCTATAGTCTACTGTCTACACAATACACACACAAGAAAGCTTGGGGGCGTCCCTGTCAAGCACTCCAGCCGTCCAGCGGTCCAGACTCCAGTCTCAAACTCTCAATGCATTACTCACTGCTTCTATTTCCACCCTTTCATCTATCACTCTCTCTTGTAGCCTCTCTTCTCCTCATCAACTTTTAAGCCATCCTCAGTTCCTCACTAGTCAGGCAGTCACCACTAAAACAACAGCGTTACAAGAAGCCTGCCATAGTGCCATGCACTACTACTCATCAATGGCTGCGGCGCCGCGTCCATTGTTGGTGTCTTGCTGGGGTTGGCCGCGGCGCAGGACGGAAATGTGCCAGAGCGGTACGCGGCTTCGCTGGCTGTGGCTTTCGACCCTCCGCTGGGCTGGGTGTTTCCGAACCCTCGGTTGCGCGTGGCGTACATGGCGCTGCAGACGTGGCGGCGCGCGGCAATCTTCTCCTACCCCGGCAACTTTACGGCGAACTGGGTGGGGCGGCCTCAGGTGTGCCGTGTGCGGCTACAATGGCGTGTTCTGCACGCTGCTGCCTGGGGGCCACCTGGGAGAGTTGGTGGTCGCCGGCATTGATCTCAACCACGCCGACATCGCCGGGTTCTTGCCGGCATCGCTGGCGCTCGGCCTGCCGGACCTCGCGCTGCTCCACCTCAACTCCAACCGATTCTGTGGCGTCATGCCGGACACGTTCCGGCGGCTGCGGCTGCTCCATGAGCTTCGTTGGCAGGTTCCCGGAGGTGGTGCTTTGTGCCGCGCCGCCACAGAACATGCCGCGCCACCGGATCTGCTCTACGCCTCTCCGTCGCCAGCCTCGCCTCTTCGTCTCCTCGACGCCAACACTTGGAACGAACCGTGTTCGTGCCGGCCTGGCACGCACTACGGCCCGCGGGCTATCGTGCCGTGCCGAGCCTGTCCGCCAAGCCAACGGGCCAAGCCGGCACGGCCCGACAGCCCGCGGGCCGGCCTAGGCACGGCACGACATAAGCCATCGGCCCGACGGGCCCGTTCCGTGTCGGCCCAGCACGGCTCAATTGACACCTATAATCATGTGCCATTAAAAGATTTAGATTTATATATATGGAAAAAAGGTAGGTGTTCGAATAAAATAGATCGAATCACAAAATCTCATATGAAAAAAATTAGATTACAAAGAAGTGTACCAATTTGTAGTGATTCATGTTTATAATGTGTTGTAATTTGATAGATTATCCTATTATTTTCATACATATTTGGATCACAAAAATAGATAGAAATAGATAAACATTTGAAAGATAGAGAAGTGTAGAGATAAAACAAATGCTCTATTTTATTAGATTGATTCTCTTTTTATACAATATGTGTTATATATATATACAATATGTGTTATATATATATATATATAAAAGACAATTCTAACACCATATAGATATGACAATACTTGGTGTATATAGATATGACAACCTTAGGAGTATTGAGGTAATATCCACATAAAAATATTTATAACATTTAGACTTTTTAGATGAGCATTTGTGATTTTTCTATTACTAGAATAGGTGTTTGTGCAATATTGAGGATTACCATGGACATCCATATTATTCCTCTATTTTTATACAATGAATCTAACAATATTATTTTTATATAATCAATATAAATATTTATAAATATATTAATGGTCAAAATTTAAAAAAATTTGGTTGCATGGGTACGATAGCAACAAGTTTTTTTTATTTAAGTGAGTATTAAATAATGAGAGATTTTTGTATTAAATTAAATTAAAATTAAATGAAATAACACGGGATTCTTGTGGGGATACATCGGTTGGCGCCGCCGAGGGGGAGCAGGAGGGTGGAAATTTTTCGTTTGGCCTTTTTACAGAAACGTACTTGGGAAGTTTCGTATTTGCGTGTGTTGGCTCGTCATAAGACTGGAATCCAGGTGGCCTTGACACCTATGCTTTGTCATTGATTATACTCGGCGCACCAATTTAGGATATATTTAATTTAGTTCACACCCATAATTGGACTACCATAATTTGTACCCAGAAATGGCCCACCTCTGGCTGTTGTTTTCCGAAATCTTGGTTGGGTGTTCGAAAGCCGTTCAAATTTGGCAACCAATTATTTTCTCTCTTTCTATGATTGGTGGAGCATGGACTGGATAACTAAATTTTTGTAAACACGGCAAACGTTTGATCTGTGACTAAATTATTTTTTAGTAAATTCGCTCTTAGTATCTCTTATAATATAAGAATTCCAATTTTATCTAACTTTTTTTAATTTTGCATTTGAAGTCTCACATTTTGTTTAAGAATTGCAATAAAATCACTATTTATTAATTTCCAAAAAGATGTAAATACAAAATATTTAAAATGTCAATAATTAAGAAAACCATAATACTTCAAGAAAATAATAAAAATATATTATAGTTAGAGAAAATATTTGGAAAAAATCAAAATAAGTAAAAAAAGAATAAAACACAAATAAACAAAAATAATCATAGAATCATAAAATAAAATTATGGAAATTCAAAATTATCTTATAAAATAATAAAGCCATCATGAAAACTATAAATGGGAAAAGAATAGAAAGATAAAAACAAAAAATACTAAACAGAAAAGAAAATAATTAAAAAATTGCTCATAAATAAAAAGGTTCATAAACTAAAATTTTGATATGAATTTTTTATGGATATAGTTTTTCAAAAAATGTACTTTAACATTTTTCATGTATAAAAATGATTAGAATTACAGTTTCATTTATATGTGTGCTATAATTTAGTTTTATTTATCTGATGTACTTTGCAGGTTTAGGATTTTTCATGAATGAATCTGCTATTTGATTCTTTCTAAAAATTTCATTCTTTTTTATTTTATTATCTTTTCAAATGTTTTCTAATAACACTAATTTTTCAATTTAGTGGATAGAGACTTAATTACAATTTTTGTATTGTAATAATGACTAGGGTAAAATTTACTTAAATTTTTTTTGTGATGCCCGACATTTGACTACAACTGAAAATTGACTTAGCTTTTCTTTGGATGGGAGCCAAATGCATCCTTGAAGCTTGTTTGAAATATCGATGTGTGAATCTTAAAAAAAATTGAGTCTTTTTTATAAATAATCCACATAAAATAAATAATTACAAAATAACCCACAGTTCTAAAATTTTACAGAAATAGTCTGCTACACTAGCCTGTTAAATTCTGGGAACTCGACAAGTTATTGAAGGGACTTGTGAAGTGCTCAGGGCTCGACAAGCTGGTGCTCGTGCTCCCTGGTGGTCGTTAGAGGCTGGTCGCGGTCGAGGCGAGGCTTGTCGAGTGCCCAGCACTCGACAAGTCCCTCCTACGCGACATGTAGCTTGTCGAGTTCTCAGGACTTGACAGGATGATGTGGTAGGCTATTTCTGTAAAATTTTCGAACTATGGGTTATTTTTATAATTATTTATTTTTTGTGGGTTATTTATAAAAAAAACTCTAAAAAAATATATAGATAAAGTGTGCATGAGATGAGCCTCATTTTCTGCCCAGATCTACCATTAGATCTAAACACAGTTACCTAATATAAATTATAATTCAATCTAATACAAATCATAAATACCTCTTAACCATTCATATATTTAATCTAATAAAAAAATAAATCTTATATTTTTTATATAAGATTAGATCTTATAAAATTTACTTTCATGTTATATAAATACCATATGAAAGATAAATGAAATAGGTAGGCAGTGGGCTTGTTTGGAATTAAGGAAAATGCAAGATCATTTTGATCACATCTCATCTCTACTTCGCCATATATAAATCTAAAGTCTCAAGCATAGCTCCAAAAAGTACTTGTAAGTAGTCTCACTTAAAAATGTGCATATATTTTTTAAAAATGGATGGCACATAAAAGAAAACGATTGCATGAATATTTGTTTTTTCCTTTATGGTAGAAGGAGGACGGAAAAATCAATTAGAAAATTCATGATTGTGCTACCAAATGTATGGCCAGCATTTCACGATGGCGACATCTGGATGGCCGAGACATTTCAACCACATGCTACAAGGCAAAATATATGATTTGATCTATACATAGATATTTCCCTTTTTATTCAAAAAAAATCTACCAGTGAACACGTGTTGCTTGCCCATGCAACGTAGATGTGGACAATCCAGTACTGCAGGAAAAGCCCGAAAATATTTTTGGTAATTGGGAATGTTCTAGACTGTTGTGTGGCAAGTTGCCTCTTTAATCTGATGCATGTGTACATAAATTCAGCTTAAGTTTTTTTTAATAAATTAGTTTATTTGAGTTTCAATTTATAAGTTTATATTCTTTTATCGATTTCAGGTTTTTTTCTTCTAATTCAATAGAAATTTTCCTTACAGAATAAAATCTGTATTTAATCATAATTTTAACTTATCTCAACCAAACACCACTTAATTAGTTTGATTTCTAGTAGCTTCTAGTCAACTTTTTGTTAATTATTTTTCTTTATAGTTTCTCGTGGTTTAGCATCTCCATACCTTTGAATAATCACTACTTCTAGATTTCTTTAGAAAGCACAAAATCATCACTAATATATACTACTTAATAAAGAGTGAGTTATAATTAGATAATCTGTTCTTTATTTTTCCTAAATACTCTCATTTGATGTCTCTTAGCACTCCATAACAAACTATTTTATAATTTAAAAATTAATAAAAATCTAATAGACGACATTGAGTGTATCCATCTTTTATAATTACATTGGATGTCCTCGATGATAATGACTATTTACAACTCAACTATCAACTATCCATTTGCAACAAAATGATAAGATTTGTGACAAAAAAAAAAAAAGAATTTTTCCAACAACAGATTTTAACACAAACTCTATTGCGGCAACAAAACAAATGACAACAATAGAAAAAAGTTCTAAAATTTCTACAACAAACATAACCAACTTTCCACGAGCGAAGAAACACATGTATTATGTTTGTATATATCCAACAAGCAACAGAAGATTTGAAGCAACTGGGTTTTACTCCTCTTTGATCCTCTCATCAGAAGCATGAGCTGACCAGTTCCCAGCACTACCTTGTGTGAGGTCTCCATTGCAGCCATCCTCCTCGTACACATAGAGGAACGTGAGGACCACAAAGCTGGTGGATTAACTAGAGGCTATATTGCTGACAGAGGAGTCACGATATTAACGAAACCAAAACCTAAAATCTACGCACTATATTTTTGTTTTGGAAAAGATTGCTATCAGACTGTGCAATATTTATAAAGGGTTTTTTGTAGCCACCTTTTAGTCTGAGTGAGTGCCACTGCTCGCCCTATAATTACTCGTCATCATCCAGTGTTCGAAATTCGAGTCGTTTGAGTTGTTCGGGTCATTTCCGGACAGTTCCAAGCGTCAGGAGATTTACTGAGAGAGAGAGAAGAAAGCTTCTCTTAAGCCCGGTAGGCTTTGGACCCAAAGGCCCATTTTTCACAGCTTTGCAAAACAGCCCCTAGTATTTTCTACTTTTTCAGCCACATTGTAATTCTTCCACAAACCCCCCTGAAGTTCCTCGTTTTTACAATTCAGGCCAATTTACACCCAGCATTCTGGGTACTGCCCCCTGTTCGCCGGAAAAGTGAACTCAGCCACCTCAGTTCAAAGTAAGGCGGTTTACACGTACAAAGAACATGATAAATCCAACTTTACATCACAATCACAAATTTAGCCCAGACTGTAAGAAATTGAGGTAAAGCCAGTAAGTTTGTAGAGCTTAGAAGGAGGAAGACAGCAGGCTAGTTCTAGCAATTTCTTTTTCACTCTTTTCTACTTTGCTAATTCACAGGAACAGCAGCAACAGCAGTAGGAGCAACACAGGAGCAAGAAGGAATCCAGAATCAACAGCAAGGTGAAATCAAGCCCTAAGCCTCAATTTTATCAGTTTAGCTGCTCTTGTTAAGAGTTTAAGTAGTAGTAGTAGTTTCTGGCATGAAATTGATCCCCCAAACACCCCAAGAATTATAGATAATTGCTTCCACATGAGGATCACACATCATCACATCACATCATCACAGAACACATAAGGCATTAACACAAGAACACACACACACATAAGCATTCACAGAGCTGCTACAATCCAACCAAAACAAGGGCCAAATCTGGCGCCACAGCCGTAACCAGGCATAGAGAGACTCACTTGGAGCACATCGCCGCTGAGCCGTGCAGCCGGCGCGGCCAGGTGCGGCCGTGGGCCGCGAGAGGGAGGCGGTGACGACGTGGCGCGGGCTACGGCCGGCCGTCGATGAGCGTGTCGTGAGGGGAAATGGCGCGATGTGCAAAGCAAATCACGGTTAGTGTTTCGGCTACGAGACTCTAACGAGTGCGTATGAAGCAACGCGAGCGGCAAGGGCGCCGGCATGCCAGTTAGGGACCGAAACGTCGTCCGAGAAGCCGTGGTCGCCGGCGCTGGAGACGAAGACCGCGTCAAAAGGGCGATTAGGTTTAGGGCGGCTGTGTGCGTGCGTGTGTGTTTGGGCCGAGTGGCTAGGTGGGCCGGGAGCGTCTGTTTGTGAGTGTGTGTGTGAGAAAGCGAGCGACAGGGAGGCGGTTGGACCTGGGCCGGCCCAACCCAAGCCAAGGGAAGTTAGGCCCGTTCAGGCCCAACCAAAATTTTTCTTTTTCTATTCTTTTTTCTTTTTTCTGATTTCATTTATGATTTTATTTTCTAAACAAATGTTTGATTAATTATTGTTTATTTAAGTACCAAATATTTCTAAATCAGTAATTTACTATTAATACTAATATTTTTTAGTAATTAATTCACCTTAATGAATTTCTTATTTCCAAAATTCATGCACTTGAATTGTTTAAAGGTTTTATTTAACTATATATATGTGTATATGTTTCACTTTTCAATGAATATGAATATGATCTAAATTATTTTTTAAAATAATAATTTTTTTTTAAATAAGAAAACTCTCGAAAACTAAGATTCATCTCTTATAATCTATTAAGTGAAATTAATCCATTAGTCAATTAAATTGTTTTAAACCAATCATACTTAATTAATTACTTTATAACCATATTTCAGTAATTAGGAAATAAAAGCTAGTAGTATTTTTCTTTTTGGAAGCTATCCAACCCGAGATTTTATGCAACTCTATTATGCAGTTCAAGTAAACTTAATTTAAAATTTTATCCTATCTGTGAAGGTGATCCTTGTGTTCTTCAATTACGATAAAAGACGATAAGAACTAGATTGGGATTGGGATCCCACGCCGCGAGAAAGGCGAGGGTATTTAGCACTTACACATTGCATCCTTGCATGGTCATCACCAAAGTTCTTCTAAAAACTTATATATATTTAATTGATTAAAATTCTAGAAGCGGATCTGAGCGAAGAGCCCCAAAATCACTTGCACATCTCGGATCCTGAGTTTGTTAACCCAGGCAAATTTATTCCTTACCATATTGAGCATGCTTGATTGAAACTATTTCAATATCATTTAGTCGATAATCTAAATAATATTACCACATTGCATGAAAAGAAATATTTTATGGAATTAAATGTCGGCCCTAGTAGAAGTGCCGTAGACAGTAGTTAAGTGATCTTGTTAAGAGTCGAGGGATGGCTCGTATCTCGTGATAAAGAATAAATGTGAAGTCAAGGATATAACCAACTATCATTTCTACCTAGCGCCGTATTACCCTTATCAACCACAGACCTAGTATGGGATAGACCTAGCCAAGTATCTCATCCAAAAGCTAGTGCACCTCTACATGGGAACGTATATATGTATGTATTTATGTTGAATGAAAGTCATGATCTGAGGACGGGCCCCAAGTTATAGGCTCGACTGGTGGTGTAGCAAATGAGTCTATCCACAAGGGCATGGCGATGCCATGCCAGTGGAGGAATCTAGTGTAAAGATTTGAAAAAAGCTATATTCTCTTGATGGTGTCACGTATTTTAAGAAATGCAGGGTGGTGTTGATGAACACTGACATGAAAATTAAGAGTTTATGTGGATAAAGAGATACCCCTCTGCAGAGTAAAACGTGAATATTCACTCCTTACTTCTAGATTAAAAGTTGTGTTCGGGCAGGAAAAGAGGTCTACAGGTGGCCTCACCATATGGTATTAGTGTCCAGTAGAGTTTTATTTAACAAATTGAGTCTCTTACAATCACAAGTAAATTTTAGCAGAAAACTTATTCTTGTTTAATACAATCTAATATTCCTTTGACTAGTTAAGGTCTGCATGATGCATTTAAACTTAAATTGCTTGCTGAGTGCCTCGGCACTCATTCTTGCTACTTGTATATCTTTTTTAGATCTTGAATACTCCATCGGCGATGTAATGCTGGTGCAGAAAGGAAGATTACTCAGAGGACGACATTTGTGACTCCAACCCAACCTACTTCAACACTAGTGATGAAGGCTAATCACTTTGATTATACCTGAAGTGCCATGAACTTTTGTTGTAATAAACTAAATACTTTGTTATGTGAAAACTAAATACTTTGTTATATATATATAAGTTTATTATATATATAAAACTAAATACTTTGTTATGTTAAACCCTATTTAATTAAGCACATGTTTCTGTTTCACTATTCTGTTATAAACATTTATCGGATAATCTTGTTTTATTTGGAAATGTTCGAAGACCGGACATACTTCCCAGTGGTGGTATGTCAGGTCGCCACAAAGAACCTCTAACATAGAGGAAATTCAATTCAATTTGATACAGCTACACACAAGCGTAAACATTAAAGGGTAAGTAAACATAGTTTTTTCCGTCTACTTTTGTCATTGTTGTCGTGGCCGTGGGCTTTCAAATTTTACATGGGAGTGGCGTCTTGCCAGTCCGGCTGGGCACCGACGGCGGCAACGAATATGCAAGAGTCGCTGCAAGTGGTAGAATAGGGGTGGTGTCTCTCCAGTCCGGCCGTACATCGGCAACGACGTCATTGCCCTAGCACAATAAGAAAAGCATAAATGGGTCAGTGTTCTTGTCAATTCGGCTCGTACACTAATGGTAGTGTCGCGGCTCATGCTGCGCATCAGGAAAAGAGAGATGAGAGAGAGTGGAGGGCAACCAAGAGGGTGGAGGAGTGGTGCTTGAGGGTTGTGGCCGACTGGCCGATGGGGTGTAAGTGGTTGTGCCGCGTCCTGCAGAGGCGGTGGCTTGCCGATTAGGCCACGCATTGGTGGTGGCACTACCTTCACCGTGGCAGCGGGAGCAAGAAACAAGGGTGAGAGAGAGGGAGAGGAGAAAGGAGAGAGAAAGGGGTGGGCCTCATGAGGGAGCCTGGCCACCACTAGCTGCCACACACTACCGCCGCAGCCGTACTGCTATGCACGAGAGGGAATGAGAAAAAGAGAGAAAAGGGGGAAGAAAGAGAGGGTGAGAGAGATGAGGGCAGGAGAGAGAGAAAGCCCACGGGGGCCACATCCCGCCGATCCTAATGAGAAGTTCTATGTTGTAAGTGACAGATAACATGCAAGTTAATGAATGCTTTGTACCATGTTAAACATGAGTGCCACCAACATGTTTTGTTAGGGTAGGCTATTGAATTTAGTATTGTTCTGATGTTTTATTGTAACATAGGGTAACAACCAAAACAATCTTAGTGGACAAGCTCTAGAGTTCAAGCAATTCAACATCCATGCTTGTGAAGCTTTTGATAAGGGGCAAGATATTCACATGCAGGCAGCACCATCACAGGTTGAGTTACTATACAATAGTTTCAAGGTTAAGAAAGAGAAGATATATGAAAATAAGGAGAAGATTATGGAAAAGTATTGGAATGCTGCATCTAAAGAACCAATCTGTCGGGAGCTTCTGTTAGGACAAAGTGAGAGAGAGATTGAGTATTATCGAATTGGTCGAATAATTAAAGGACAGTGTATATGCTATTCATCGTTTTGAATCTGTGGTCTCATGTAGTACAAAATTCTTTCTACTAGGATATATGAAGGCTTTGATTTATGTGGAATCATTAAAGTTATGCATTATTTGGTGTCCTTTGAGTCCCCTTTTATTTGTTTTGAGTGTTAACATTTTGAATTTTCTGCTTTTTTTAATTATTTTTCTCTTTGTTTTGCAATCTCCTGCAATGATTCATGCCACATGAGAGAGAGAGACTTGAGAGAGAGAAATTAAGAGGGGAGAGAGAAGGTGAGGAAGAGGGAGGAGGCCACAGAGTGGCGGATTGCTGCTCCGGTGGGGCGGCGACTCACCACTCTGACTGGTGGGTTAGCGGCACCACCATCAAATCTGGGTTGCGCGAGGGGAGAGAGAGGTGAGAGAGAGAGAGAGAGAGAGTGAGGGGTTTTGGGGGAGGATTTGATCCCTTCTCTGCGGCGGCTAGAGTTAAGAGGGGCACGTAGGCCGTGGGTTGCCCCGATTTGCTCTTTTTTCTGTTTCTATTGTTTCTCTTTTATCTTTATTAGATAACAACAACAACAACAACAACAATAGTGATAATAAAATAAGCGGGTGCACGTTCATCGCAAGTTCATAATAACATATAACATGACAACATAAAAGACAAATCCAATCAGAACTGCAAAAATGTGTTATTCTCATTTCTTTGCATCTATATTGAATGAAAATAGAGATATGTGTAAAAATAAAACACTAAAATTTAACATAAAATTTAAATTGAAGCAAAAGCAAGAAAATTATGTGACCGCCATGTTCTTCATATCTTCTCAACTCTTTGGTGTAGTCTCCCCCATTTTCTATATGTATCAAAAAAAAATTATATAATTTAAAATATGATCAAAGTTGAGAAACTTTATTTAAATTTTACATATAAGAAACTTAGGAATATTTTTTTTTATCATGTTTTACATTATGTCATGTTTTTTGTGGTACATGTAGAAAATTTGAGATACCGTATTAAAGAGTTAAGAAGATATGAAAATGATGGCGGCCACATAATTTTCTTACTTTTGATTCAATTTAAATTTACATTAAGGTTTAATGTTTTATTTTTACATATATTCTTGTTTTCATTCAATATAGATACAAAGAAATGAGAATATTATATTTTTACAGTTTCGATTGGATTCATCTTTTATGTAGTTATGTTATATGTTAGAAACATGCGATAAACATACGCCCGCTTACTAGTACTAACCAATACCAGTGTTGGCCAGTAAGCCTAATAACCAGCCGTTCTCCACTAATTTTAGAACCTAATAGTGCCAAGTTGTTCTACCCATCGGTTTGCTTGCTGGTTGCCCCTCTTGTTGTTGTCTCGCCAAACCTAGAAAAAAGTTGAGACAATTTCGGGAATATCAGTCATTGCAATTTTCTTGGTTGTATTTTCCATTTGGAAAGAACTCTTTCTATATAAAGAGAACATATTTGACCAAAACAAAAAAAGAAAAGACACTAAAGCATTTCATATGATTTATGATCTATGAAATTGTATCACGCAGGCACTTCGCTAGTCTAGCATTACTAGTAAGTTGTAATCCTTCACACCTCACAGTTGGCTCCCATTGAATGTCTACAATTGATTGATGTTTATTACAAAATTAATTCGTTCTGAACAAAAGAAATACTCATTTAATAATGGGACTATATATGGGATCTGTAGGAAAGAATTGGAAAAGAGATTAGAGTACAACCATAATTGGAGCATAGATCAACATTCCACCTTAATAAGGTCCAGGAGCAAACGGAAGAAGCATTTGATGACGATAGCTGTTAGGCGGGGCCTCATTCTTCCATCATATACAGGTATAAAGAAAAAGATCTTTAAGGATTTATTTGGGTACTAGAGAAAAAATTCTAATCTCGGGTGGGATTTTGTAATCACATGGGATCCTCTATTGCACGGGGAAAAATCCCATTAGTGAAATAATTCTGCGTATTGTTTGCGAAGAGGAGGGATAAAAATATCGCCTATTAAAAAAAATTAGGAAAATTTAAAAAATTTTGGAAAAATTCAAAAAAATTCAGAAAAATTCGGAAAAATAGAAAAGTTTGAAAAAATTACAAAAAATTACAAAAAATTTAGAAAAAATCAAGAAAAATTCACAATCCAGTTCTTAGCATCTCAATAGCAATAAGCAACAACATCTGATTCAAAAAACATAATCATCAGTTCAACATCGGATGTCATGTCATCCACATGTGTGTATGTCTATATATATATATATATATATTGTGATTCTCTTCTAGTTTGTTTTAGGACCTTCCACTGCAGTCTCATGATGTTTTTAACCAAGTCCTGTTCAACATCCAGCATAAGACAACAAAACATAATCATCAGCATACATCAGCATACGACAAGTGATTGCATCGAAGGTCCTGCAACAAGCTAGCGAAAATCATAGATCTCTCATGCTAACAGAAAAATAGGACAATATCAGTGCTCTCACCTCACCTTGGGACTTGAGGAGAATTATGAGACTGCAATGGAAGGTCTTACAACAAACTAGAAGAGAATCAATTTAAAGACATGCAAATATAATCATCATCTTTTACCTATGAAGCAATTTCACCCTTGAGCCATATGAGCCGAGCATCTGGTTCCGTGCTGAGAAATATCTCTCTATTTTGCTCATCTTCGAAGACATGCAAAGCTTTTGCTTTTTCTTCAACTGATAGCTCCTCAATTGTCTTCAAAACTTTAACACAATTCTTAAGAGATAACTCATTTACTTCTTTGTTTATCTCCGTGGTTTGCTGCGTCTTGAATTCCACATAACTCTCAAACACCCCAGCAATGTCACTCTGCTTTTGCCTTTTCTTTGTCTTTTGTCTTTTCTTTCCTGAAGATGTGAAATCTACAAGCTGATTTGCATGGTCATCTGATGTGCCTAAACCATCCTAATTTTTAATAGGAGGGTTCATGTCGACATTTGTTGCATCCTTGTCATTGATGTTGACTTGGTCGGCTAAAGGATATGGTCACTCAACTGATGTGAAGTTCATATAGCCGTTAGCAATTGATCCTATTTCAAACGTGAATGAATTCACTATATCATACAAACAAAATCAAAAAATGAATACTTGACCAAAAAAATTACAGTATAAATTTACCATCATAATGAAATCCTAAGTAGTCAAATAGGGGAAAGGCTTAGCACGAAAATTCTTCACTCTGGGATATGACTATTGAGTGCAAGAAAAGAAGTATGTTAAACTAAGAAATGATATTCATATATAAGTTCATATATGTATGATACAGACAAACAAGTTCATATATGTAATAGTTGATTACGATGTGACTGGCTGCTTCAGTTGTCAGTTTTATAGTTCTCAAGAACAATATCAGTGTCATGGTTGGATAAATTCTTTAACCATAACAAATTAAGAGCTAAGAAGTATATTGCAGGAAGAATGAGTAGTTGTATTCTGCTGTGCAACTTTGTTGATTCTTTCTTAAAATCAGAAAGTAGCAAACTAGCAATGGAATGTTGTATTGAATAAAATTAGGATGCATGTTGTGTTATGTCTTCTTATTAATTGTTAGTTTCAGCTAGGAAAAATATGCCTGTTTCAATCCAAGTTACTGCTTAGGAAAATCTCATGTCAAACTGTTTTAGTTTTTTGTTTCTAAGAGTGATAAGTTGACCACTAAATTAGAGTATAATGTACAGGGGGAGGGCTTGGAACAGTGACACACTGAAACCTAAGAGAACTACGAAAAATAAATATAGAAATTTAGCAGCATTTTCCAAGAACATTGGAAGAGTCCCAGCTAATAAAAACTAGGAAGCACACACAAGTATCAGGTGATCACAATCTAACCAAAAGCGTACAACAACTATCATACAAATTTTAGAATTAGCATATGAAGCTATTATGCAAATCTAGGTGCAGATTTTAGAATCACCATATGAATCAGCATATGAATCAATTATGCATGTATATTTTCAATAGTCTCACCAAGATGATATTAATCCAAATTGGCGGTTCAAAAATTATCATACAGCAAGTTCTATCCCATCAAGCACCACTTTGCTTTCTTGTATCTCTTAGTGCCTTGTAGTTGTCCTTCAGCTTCCTCTCACACTCCTAAATCTGGGCTTTTGTGAAATGGACTTTTGGAAACTTTTCGTTGAATTCCTTTACAATCTTGTTCCATGCTTTACTAGTCCATCCATTTTGACTCCTGTATCTTGAGATGTTATGTTCATGAAGAAGATTAACTAACCCTCTATCATAGGTAGGATTCCACCAAGCTCTGGATATGACTAGAGCTGTGAACAAAAAAACAGACACAACAGAATCAGAAAAATAGATATAGTATAATCAGAATGACATAATTAAAAAGTTAAAATATGGAACACGTAAAAAAAAATAGCAACTAGTTATGAATGTAGTCTACCCACATTTAATGTGCAATTCGATCTTGAAGGGCATTTCCATTATCTACTTGCACACTCAATGACTCCACATCACCAGAATAGTTCTCATCTCCTTCAGAAACAGTAACAAACTGAGACGGTGGAATACGTTCTGGTTGTTGATCCAACCAGTCCTTTGACCTTTTTGTTTCCTAATAATATTGTGGAAAACGACAACAGCCGTCGAAATCTCAACTTGGCCCTCCATGGGATAAAATCGTGTCAACTTTCAATATCGGAAAATGGTTTTTTAGAATACCAATGGCTCTTTCTATATGACTTCGCAGAATTGCATAGTCGTGGTTAAACAACTCTTTGTAGTCACTGTAGCCACTTCGTCGAGACATCCTACTCCCAATTAAACTCATTGAGGTGATACCGAACACCACTATAAGGAGCAAGGAATGTTAGAGTGTTAGCATACCCACCATCAACAAGATAGAATTTATCTTCTGGTACATGAAAATCATTTCCAAGGGCAGAATGGAGGACTCTGATATCTGATACTGACCCTTCCCAACCACACGAAATGAATACAAAGTTAAGATCGAAGTTGCATGCTAACATGATATTTTGGGAAAGTTTGCCTTTTCTATTTCTATATGGAGCTGCTCTATCTTCAGATATAGTGATAGAGACGTGAGTACCATCAATAGCATCGAAGCAATTATATATATATGTTGTTACAAGCAAGAAATATTTTGACTAGAGTAACAAACACAATAGGTATTGTGTTTTCATCTTGAAGTATGGCCAAAATTATGGATCTAACACTATCTTCGAGTGGGTTTGACTTGGGCACAGAAACTTGACAAATTTGTAAGTCATACAAGGAATTATATCAAAAATTGCAGTAATATGCCTATGGATGGTTTCACCACTATCTTGGAATGCCTCTTATAGATCTTGATTATTTGCATTATATAAGATAATATCCATGAAAAATCTCAAATTGTTTCTCAACTGTAACACTTCTAGTGTCATGCAATAGACACTCCCTTCTTAATTAGAAAATTTGAAATAACTCTAAATAATTTCGGTTCCATCCGAAACTCAACTTGACATCTTAGCTCATGCCCATTAAGAACTTCCTCAACACGTTTAATGCCAGCCAAAATTGAAGTATGAATAGGCTTTTTTTTTTCTATTATCACATGACAGTAAAAGAGGTAAGACCAAAAGAATCATCTTATCATCCTCTTCCTCCTCCCTCAAAAATCTCACAAATTGTTCTCTTCTAGAACTCATTTAACTACTCAATGCAAACACGATACTAATTAGTCAATGATAGTTACATAGACATGGCATCAAACATGTGCGAGTGCTCTAGTCATCTAGATACACATGCGAGTGCTTTGTTTCACTTAGCCTAGCAATGGCATCTCCAGGATAGGGAGGAAAATTGAGTAAATTTCATTACTAGTGCTTGTTTTACATCTGGTCTTAATGGACTACCTTGCTTTTGACACCAAATACAGAGGGAGTCCAGAAGGCCAAAAGTATCAACATGACTGATGTGATATTATCACTCAAAACAAAGCCATCTATAGACAATCTACAAGTATTAACTAGATTGATCACTATGAAAACACTGCTAGTTATATACACTTACATAGCTCCTAGTAGCAGCATGTGTTCTGTACTTATGAAAACTTGAATAGCAGAAAGCAAAATTAAGCGCATAAATTGGTCGTTTATACAGCCCATAGCCCTCTGAAGCTTGGATTCAAGAAGGCAGAAATACGAAAATGTGTGCATCTGAATACTAGTGCTAGGCAATTGCAAGTCAACAGGTCGCATATAAGACCTTATGAAATATGATTTTCACAACATAATTAGCAGTAGATGATTATTCACCCAAGAATTCAAAAAGGGGCCTGCATATGTCATAACAAGGGGAGTCTAATAGTACTACTAAATTCTATTAACACATAAGCACACTTACTCAAGAATTATAGTATCAAAAGAACATATACTCATCAGTTCAGTTCAGTACTGAGAACATACAGCCATTCCAAAATAGCCATTAATTCAGTTTTGAAATTTTGTAACAATACTCATCATACTAGTTGATAGTTCCGAAATAGCCATCAGTTCAGTTAGATCTAGAAAGAAATTTGTTGGAAACGTCTCTTATCCTACTCGTATTGGGATTGAAATCCTAATCGTATTAGGGTTGGACAACTATTAGGAGTTTTAATCAAATTATATTATATTTTCTTATTATTCTAAATTTAGAATTGGGGATCTATACAAACCCATGAGGGGTGGATTTAGAGATTATTCAATCATCCATTATAGAAACAAGAGAGATATAGAAAGAATAAGAGACTAAGGGTTTTCTGAAGTAGAAGTTTTTTGTAGAGGGCGAGAGTCGAGAGGTCCAAAAGATACAAGGGTTGATTGAGAACGTCGATCTCTTGTACTTTTTTTGAAGTTGTACTTAAGAATTTGTAGTCTTATTCGTCAGTCTTTTCTCTCTCTGGTTGTCGTTGCTTCACCGTTATTATTATGGTTTTCTATATTAGATTATTCTATTCTCGTTCTTGTATTTGTGTGTGTTAAGCCGTATCTCACGAGGTAAAATTGATATGTAGCCGAGACTACCGCTATCCCTAACAATTAGTATCAGAGCAAGGGGAAATCCCTAACAAGTGGTATTAGAGCTAAGGATTCAGTGGAGCTCCCTAGATTGGATCTATTGAGATGATCGGTAAGTGTTGTGGAGGCAAAATCAAGAACGATGTTTGGTGGGTGGAGTCATCTAGTGCAAAAATTTGAAGGCAAGGGTAATTTCAGTGTGTGGCAATCTGTGGTGAAGGATATCTTGATCCAACAAGGATTGATCGATGCCCTTGAAGAAGAAATGTTGGAAAAGACGTCTAATGAATAATGGAGGGCGATGAGTGCAAGGTTGTCAGTATAATCCGACTATGTCTTTCTGATGAGGTAAAGTACTCAGTGATTCATGAAAATTCGCCAAAGAAATTATGAAGGACTTTAGAAGAATTGTACATGGCAAAGTCGCCAACGAACAAATGAGTGCTGAAGCGGCAACTGTACAAGTTACTCATGGAGGAGAGCACACGATTTTTTGACCATCTCAATGTCTTCAACAAATTTGTCACACAGTTGATTAGTGTGGATGAGCTGATCGATGAGAACGACAAGTTCATATTGTTGGTGTCATGGGAGCAATTAGTGATGAATATTCTTGTTTGTAAGATTATTCTCAACTTCAATGAGACAGTTGCATATTTATTAGAGACAGAGTCCTTGAAGAAGCCAGCAAAATTTTCATCCTCAAACAATCAAAAATTGGTTACCATAAGTGGTGCAGACAAAAGTATGGGTCGCTGGAAGATGAATGGCAAGATCAAAGATAGCAAAATCAAGGACAAACATTGTTTCATGTGTGATAAGGGGGGTCAGAAAATGAAAGGCTGTCCAAAATTAAAGGAATTAGAAAGTGTAGTTTGCTCAATAGCGGTGGAGAAGGATGATTCAGATGATCTTATTGTTATTGAACTGGATATCTCAGATGGATGTGGATATTAGATTCTGGTTGTTGCTTCCACATATGTTCGGCCAGTGAGATGTTCGATGAAAGATCTCTACGCCTCATGCTTGGTACTGTTCACATAGCAGATGGCAAGTCCTATGCAGTTGTTGAGATGGGAACAGTCACTTTGGAGATGTATGATGGAGTCACACATTGATGGGGGTTCGATATGTCCCCAGATTAAAGAGAAATCTAATATCCTTAGAGGCACTTCAACTCCATGGTTGCAGGTTATTGTCACAAGATGGGGTTATGCATATCACTCGTAGCAGACAAGTAATCGTGGATAGTATCTGGAACAAAAGAGCATATCAATTGGTAGAAAATAAATCCAATGGTGGTGCAACCAAAGGGAGATCTGATAGAAATCCCAATCAGGTGGAGCAAACTGAGTCATCGTCGGCAGGTATTCAGATCTCGGGTGTAGTTAAGTGCAATATTGCAAATAATATGGTTGCAAACTCCAACGGTCGCAAAGGTGAAGCTGCATGTTGTTGGTTGTAGAAAGTCGTGATGGCACCAACTGTACAGTATCTACGAGCAGTTGGAGTTCAAAGGCGGTACAAATCTATGATATAGAGGGTCATAGGTGTGGACGGTATAACTAACCAAGTTGCATAATAGAGGAGCTCTCATGTGGTGGGTCTGTGTGGTCAAATCCAAACACACATATCTTACAGATATGCATAAGTCCTTTGTGATGGCGGCGCTCCTGCCGAGATAAGAGGGCAAGGAAGAGTCGAGAGCAAATTCTTGGAGGAGTACAATAATTTCAGCGGATAAAAGTTAAGGTAGAGATTGTTGAGAATATCTCTTATCCTACTCGTATTAGGATTAGAATCCTAATCATATTAGGGTTGGACAACTATTAGGAGTCATAATCAGATTGTATTATATTTTCTTGTTATTCTAGACTTAGGGTTAGAAATCTATATAAATCCATGAGGGGTGGACTTAGATATCATGCAATCATCCATCATAGAAGCAAGAGAGACATAGATAGAATAAAAGACTAAGGGTTTTCTTAAGTAGAAGATTCTTGCAAAAAGTGAAAGTCAAGGAGTACAAAAGATAAAAAATTGGTTGAAAGTGTTGATCTCTTGTATTTTTTTGAAATTGTGTTTAAGAGTTTGCATTCTTCTTCATCAATCTTTTCTCTCTCTGATTGTCGTTATTTCACCATTATTATTGTGGTTTTTTATACTAGATCATTCTATTCTCGTTCTTATATTTGTGTTTGTCAGACTGTATCTCATGATGTGAGATCCGATCTGTGACCAATGCTACCGCTATCCCTAACAAAATTTAAGTAAACCGCCATTAACATCTGGGAATACATTTTCTATCCCTGAGAATTCAAGCATTAGTTCAGTTCAATTCAAATCAGTTCAGTACTGAGAATTAAAATCAGTACTGAACCTGAGAATACTGACAATACATTTTCTAAACTTGAAAATGCATTTTCAAATCAGTTCAGTACCGCCGATCTTTGAAGACATTGCTACAAAATTTTCTAATAAAGTACCCATCAGTTCAACATCCTGCCGTGTAAGAAAGAGAAGTACACAGAGATTCCTAACTATGTATCCGTCCTCCTAGCGATCAGATAGTATTTTCTAATAAGGTACAGATAGATTTCTAATAAGGTACAAGATAGATGCATCAATTGCTCCTAGGATCAGATGGTATTTTTAAAAGTCTGTCATGAGAGCGTGGAAAAAAAAATTACCTTTGAGGCTTTTTTTATTTTTGTCCCAGCCGATCTCAACCCAATTTAGATATATTTTTTAGTTAGTTAAATTTATTTCTGAATGAATTTAACTACCTCCGGATTAAATCGGATCCGACACAATCCGATATGCAAACTACGCCTAAATGAGAATGGTTTAGATAAAAGCTTTTTTCCAGCCAACACGGTGAAAAGAGAGATCTCGTGAAAAAAAGATAATATTGGAACTACTATGTGCAATCTCAATCCAAATCCTTCCCCCTTTCCCTACGAAACGAATAAAGCAAAGTCAAAGCATCACGTTTATTTAGCCAAACATAATGAAAGGTTCTAGAAGGTAGCCTAAGCCAATATAAAGGAATTAAACTACAGATGTCTGGATACAACATCATTAATTTGTGTGTTTGAAATGAAAACTCTTCTTTGGATGAAAATTTGTGAGAATTCTCTCTTAGCATTTTTAAAAATTTTAAAAAAAATTTTGCTGATAGCGAAGCGAATAATAAGAAATCTTACAAAATTTTATAGTCTAACTTGATCTAGATTGGGAGAAATAAAAAAGATAAATCATTAATATTACCCAAACGGCAAAATTTTTTAGAGATTTTGGAAAACTTCAATAGGAGAGTTCTCAAGAGTTCATAGAGGAGTTCGCACTAAGATTCCAAACCGGCACCACCCAAACCCATGCTTAGGCCGAGCCGGCCTAACTAGGTTGTGTTGCACCGGGTCAGATTTGCTTGGGTTTGTGGCCAGTTTAATTAAGCCTCGTGTCTTTGATGGGCCTTGTGGGCCTGGAAAAGTTGGGAAAATTTATCTTTTTAAACAGTTATAAATAGTGGGGGCAACGGGAAGGATTTTAAGTGTGTACAAATCTTATGTGAGGATCAATCCCTTATCATCTCATTATTATCAGTTCATTGCAAAACATGTTTACATAAGAGTGAAGAAGAGTGTCCTTGCATAAGGATGGAGGTTTTTTGCTCCATGCTCCACATATTATCACAGCCCAATTAAAATGATCTTGAGGATAAATTTCGATGTCTTATTTTTCGAGACAAAAGATATTAAGACATGGAAGAATTGTCCAATTATAAATCAATTATTCAAATAAACATGATCTTTTAATGCTTGGATTTTCACCTAAAATATCAGGAACTTTTCTGTTGTCTCAATCCATCTATTCAAGCTCCAATCATACAGTTCTTGTACTCTGAAAGATATTCTACTGATCTCCACCGATTCGAGCACCACAATAAACCATGTCACACTTTTTTATTACCGTCGGATTGTTTTTTCATGTAATCATAATCTTCCTATATTCATTTATTAAAAACACCACTTCACACTAATAAAGAGGCTTTATTTTTCCAGCTATTATGACAATAATAAAATAGCACAACTAAAATATTAAGGGTTTTTTTTTATTTTGCTAACGCGCGTGCGAGACTTAATCTAGTACAGGTAGATCGGCTTAAAATACAAGGAATCTAATGAGTCCACCGGCCATTGTACCACTGTTCACAATCTGGGTGCCCTGGAAATTGCCAAAACCCCATCCACAGAGAGAGCCCATCGTTTCGATTTCTTGTCTCGGAGTTTGAGTGCGTGTGTATATCTTTTGTGGATGCAGTTGTTATCAAGATAGGGATGAGGAAAGCTAGCCGACTCTGTTTTCTCTTTAATCTTTATCCATATAGTGTAAGGTTCTATTTAGGATTGGGTGTGGCATATTCTGCTGTGGTTTATAATGCAGCGCAATGTCCTATATCAATCGGGTACTTGATAAAGAAAATACAAAGATTTATATATCATATGATTGTGATGCGGTTCCGAGTGCATCACAATGTCAAATGTAGTCTATATCAATCGGTTCCTTGGTAAGGAAAGTATGTGGACTTTTATATTATATAATTATTTTTTGAGATAATTTTTTTTTGCTACTGCAAAATTTTTATATTCTGTATTTATTATTAGATGTGTCAGTGAGCAAAAATTCTAAATAGATAGTTAGTGAGTTTAAAACATCTTAACAATATAATTATAATCATGTGGCCCATTGTTCAAAAATCAGCACTAGATTTGAAATGGAAGAGATTTGAGAAATCCATCTCAATAGTTCCCATAAAATAGTTTAGAAGCACAAAAAACATAGTCGGTGCTATTTGAACTCGCAATAGAGGATATGTATCCAATTTTCGGATAAAATAATAGCATAAAGATGTACCATTGCTGTTTGTGGTTTCCATGGGAATGGAAAAAGAGAAGTGATAAACATGTAAAGAAATAAAAGAACAACAAAACTCTTATAGAAGAAACTTCTATAACACATCTTGAATTGAGCTTAATTACTTAAGCGTTGGACATCCCGGTGAAATGCAACGAACTTGATCTTTTGCAATTGTGTGATAGGTATAATCTAGCTATAGGAGTGCATGTGTTCAAATTAATTAAGTACATGTTGCAGTAAAGATTTTTTTTTTGAAATAACTATCTTACAAGTGATAGTATCTGTTATGTTGATAATATATCCTACTCCATCCCCAAATTAATAATATTTCAACTAAACACACATGAAAATAAATGAGATTGGGAGTCAAACTTATAACCTTCTTTTATATCAGTGCACATTCGAACCATCTGGGTGCAAATGTGAGTGAAAGTGAATAATATTTTTGGTCAACATGGTGATGTTAGCACTTTGTATTCAATTTATAATTTATGATCTTGAAAAGAACTTGAGGATGATCCTCTCCTTTACTAGGGGTGTCAGATGAGCCGCACCACGTTGGCCTGGCACAGGTTTGTTGGGTCAGTGGGTCGAACCGTGCCGTGCCGTGTCGACCCATTAGTGCGCGGATAGTGCACAAGATGGCTCACCAGTCCAAGGGCCGAGTTGGTCCGGGCACGACATGGAAAATAAAAAAAATAATAGATTTGAAAAAAAATAAAATTTTGAAAATCAATAGGAAAAAATCATATAAATTTTTGTTAAAAAATCTGAAAATTTGTTTGAAAAAAATATTAAACTGAATAGTGATGGAAATAAAAAGATATATAATCTGAAAAAATTATATAAAATTTGAAAAAACATGTTGAGGATAAAAAATTTTAAAAACACAATAATTTCATACTTAGGAAATTTTTAATTAGATGAAAATGATATGCAAATGAGACGGAACATTTAAAAAAAAGGAACAATTTTAATGAGACATAATGATTTTATTAAAAAATTTTATCAAATTGACAAGTATGCATGTATGAAAATTGAAAAAAGAGAATATTTTATTAATGGGATGGAAATGTTACTTCCTCGATAAAAAAATTTTCTAAGTAAAATCCATTAAGATAAAACCTTAGTAAGGAAAAAAAGTATAATAACTAATAAAAATTTTTAAACAAAAATTATAAATTATTCCAAATCAAGATTTAGTACTTTTAATTCACTGGTGAACTCAAGGTCCACCATGTTGTGTTGTTCTCTGGTATTTTCTCAGTCTTTGAGATAGGTAATTATCTCAACCATCTTCAAGTGTTGGATACAATCTTCGATACTCAACTATTCTTCCAGCCATATTAAATGTAGTTTTAGAAGACACTGTTTACACAAGAACAACCAAGATATTCTGTGCCAAATGGGATAACATGGGATATGTCGTTGGTTATTCTTTCACTATATGCGAATGTTGTTGTTGCTGTCCTCATTATTCGCGAACTCGGGATTCGTAGAATGATTAGTGTTGAGGTAGCGATTCAGCTCCGCTTGTGCACTTCTTAGTAGTGATGTTTGCACCGCCTGCGCAGAACTTTGTGAAGAGGATGAAGAAGCTCTGCTTGTTAACGTCTTCCATAGTGCATTACCAACAACCTTCTTTCATTGCTTCGGCTATGATTGAGGTGATACTAGTGGTTTTCAATGTGAGTTGCCAAACTTAGTTTCATATAAACAGAAAACTCAGAAAATTTTGTCAGCAACATGAGCACAAGTCTCAGAATAATCATTATTTAAAGTTATAGCTATCTCTTCTAAAGAAGATAACAAACCAACTAATTTTACTCTAGTATCTAAAATAAAAACAGAACAATAAAGATGTGAAATATTTCAAGAATATTTTACAATTTTATCTTCTATTGCCTTCACTATACAAAAAATTCAGGATCCATTCTACAACTCAAATCATTTTGCAATATCAAAAAGATAATGCAAAACTAAATAAGATATTGGATGATAAACACCAAATAATATTGTAATATATTCATAAAACATATCCAAAAAATTGTAAAATCTTTGAGCAATATTCCAGATATAATCGGTACAAAACTTGGTTTACATCTGAACATTGACAAATAAAATTAAAATATTTTGGTATGGAAGTATATCCTTCAACATGATGTATGTGAAATTCCATCTTACCTTCATGCTGGTGAAGAATTCCTTAGGTCTCATGTTATTGACCTTGCAGTAGTTCTTAAATGCAGCAACACGTGTATTTGAACTAGTAATGAAATGATGGCCGAGCGAATACTATTGAAAGACCCAACTATTTCCTCCATACTTGCTTGGACGATGAGGTTAATGATGTGGTAAAGGCATCTCTAGTGGAGAACATACTCTCGGACGTATGACTCGTGTCGGAGTCAGTATATCCATCACTTTCTTGTTTGTTGAAGCATTGTTAAGAGTGATATATACAATATGATTTTCTAATTTAAATTAATTAACTACATGTAATATGTATTCGGCAATAGCCTCCGCAATATGTGCAATATCTATTAATTTAAACCCTATCACTCTTTTATCATCATCTAAATAGTGTGTAACTACGCTAAGATAATCCATTTTTTATTTGAGGCAGATCAAATATTAGATGTAAGAATAAAAGAAAAGCTAAGTTTTGTAAAATCTTGTTTTAATGAAGCTAATTGTTTCTGATAATATGCTAAAATATCACTTCTAATAATATTTCTACTTACTTTTTTATATTAAGGATAAAATCTCATTCTATCATATCTTCAAAAGCCTTAGTTTCACCTATTCTAAGTGGCAAATTTACAGAAACAATAAATTTAACTAGTGCTTTTTTATTTACTATAAGGTCATAGGTCCAATTACTTATTATGCCATCAAGATTGAGATTTAGCTGTGTTTGCTGAATTTGCGAATGCAGTTACTTTTTGGCATGACTTTTTACGTGATGGAGTAAATCTTCAGTCTCACCTATAGATTTAGTAGTTAATATATTTTTTTTTTGAAAAATTTACAAGTAACAGTTAGTACTGTTTTCCAATCCAGTCGACAGTCTGGCCTGACACAATATACTTCAGGCATTTAGAAGTCCTCGGTCTTTTGGTGTTGACAGAGCTATATTCAATCGCCAAATCTAGAGGTGATGACATCGTCGGTTCAGTTGCGTCATGGCCCTCTTCACCAGAGTCGTAGCTGATCACCTCCCAATATGCAACATCGTCAGTATTGAAGTTTTCAAAATCGATGGTGTTGGGTTCTATTTTGATTTTTTGAGAACAAATGATTTTTTAAAAAAAATATGAGAGAATGCGTATTAGAAAATAGAGAGTATGAGAGTGAGAATGTGGAATAAGAGAGAGATTTGAAGATGTGTGTGAAATTTTGGAAGAAGAGAGGGGTATTTATAATATTTTTGAAGGAAAGAGGTTATTTGAAAATAAAGGATGTGAATGAGTTTTTTTTAAAAAAAATTTTACATCCTAGGAGAGTTTTTTGAAAAATTAAAAAGGCTATAGCATAGTCTAGGGGTAGCTATTTTTGAAAAAAGTAGGAATCTTTTTTTTAATTGAAAGGGGGTCTACTGTTTTAGAAAAAAACGTGCCATGCCAAGCTAGTTGGGCTGTATCAAACCAGGCTATGGCATGTCGTGCCACACCATGCCACCTGTCGGGCTCAATTTTGTGGCCCGGTATGACCCGACCCAACCCATCAACTATCGTATCAGGCCATGTCATGCCGCAAGCATGCCGCTGAGTCAGCTCGATAATGGGCTGACCCGTTTGACAACTCTATCCTTTATTGGAGACCAGCGGCTAAATTAAGCATAGTAGGAGAACTTGTTTGCAGTCAATGTTATGAACTAGCAATGAACGAATTCAGTGTTGTGACAACTTGGTCCATTTAGGTGGCCATTATAGTGAGACTTATGTGTATGTAATATATGAAGTTTAATTCTGTTTTGAGAGTAAGATGGGGGAATGTGTATATATAAGATATAGTGAATCGAGTAGATTAATTTTGAGTTTACTCTTGTAGGTGATGTGAGGAATAAAACATAAGCGACTTAGTGTGTATGTATAGTTTATCTCATATGGGGTGGGTAGAAATGTGTTGGATCTTATGGTACTATAGTGTGCTGTGGGATAAGTAGAAATGTGGATCCTAGGGTGTTACGATAGTATCAAAATAAACCCTTGATCTGATCGTGTTAGTACATGCTACACTATGCGATACCAAATTGTTGGATTCTTCGTGGAAATGCATGGCCCATTTGGGTGGCTCGTGAGCACCAATGTGCATGCAATATTTGAAGTTTATTTCCAAATTGAGATTGCAAGAAATGAAATGTATCAAATACATTAATTTTGAGTTGCTCTTTTTTACAAAATGAGGATAATAGTGGAGATGAGTTTTTATGTATGTAATGTATAAGATTGTAATTTGTAGGTGTTACATTGATGTATAGAATCTACCTCCTATAATATTAAGTTGTTTTTTCTTGGTCCAAAAGGAATCCTCTATATCATCCGGGTGAGTCAAAATGAAATTTTTTTTCCTTTTAACTCCAATGACAGATCGAGCCAAACCATGGAGTAAACTAGACCATAATAATAATAATAATAATTAATAATAATAATAAAAATCTGCCGTTTATTTGGTCTTCCTTGTGTACGGAGGATGAGTTGCTCGCTGGCATAATCCATCTTATCCGTCCCTATCTATATCTAACCCATCGAGATAAGACTTCATTAACCCATTCACAGTCATAGAATCAAAGCTTATCTGTATCCATAACTTTATCGGATCAAAATCCCCAAGATTTAAAGAGGCTAACTACTATACTTGATGGACTTAGATATTTCTATTTCAAATCCGATGTTTGAGAATTGTCCAAAAGTTTTGAAGTAAAAAATTGACCCCAAGGTCATGGGTAGATCCTAACTATTTAATCTGAGTAAAACGGTGAAAATTGCGTGAAAACTACTTGATAGAGTTTAGGGCAAATATGAGAGATCATTCGAGGAAATCCACACGAACACACCATAAAACCCTCTTTACTTTTCACATACCCCCATTAATCTGTTTGAATCACTAATTAGTCCTTCTTACTTATAAAATTGATATCTTATGAGCGTTGTATTGAGCCACATCATCATTTTCAATATAGCATTGGATTATTATTTTTCTTATTTATGACTTTTGATTATGTGTTTAAAAATCTACCATCCAACTCCATTTGAAGCATTGTTACCTAGCAACCTCATAGTTTCCATAACCCATACCATAAGGTTTTTTTCTTGGCAATATCTTCTAAACGTCTCCTATTTGGTTTGGACAAGGATTCTTTGCATTAGTGAAGAAAATATATTATGTGTATTTCATTTTTTTTTTTTGGGAATCGCTATCAAATGATAGACGTTTCATATAATATCCAAGGTGGTGTTACAATTGATAATATTTCAATTTCTCGGGAGGAATTTGTCCACAATTTTTTATCTGCGTGATCTGAAACGTTTGCTTTTAATTCAAAGGATAAAAAGAATAATATACGTGTATTTTTTTTTATCACTGATATAGAGATCCTTCCTGATTCTTGTGGGTTTCACATTTTGTGTTCGCCATGCATTATCGGTGGAGCACAGCTGGCCATGCACAAAACGTGTAAAATTAAACGTGTTTGCAAGTTTGAACTGACGTAGGGAATGATCACTTACATATGCCCATCCTAAAACAACCGTAAAGTGCCACCATCAAAGGAAAGGAATAATGTCCATATAATTAGCACAACAAATTAATATCTAATGTCTTTTAATCAGGGCAAACACACAGTACAACCAACTATACCATGAGGGCAATTAAAAAGAAAAGAAATAAAAATTGGAGATCCCTACCTTAACAAGAATGGTTCCACTTACTTAATTTATTTCATGGAATTGTATATACTGACTGTTTGGTTTACGTGGATTGATCGAAAAATATGAAAATTTTAGATAGTTATATTGGTGGATTGAGAGAGTATGTATAATTCGTACGCACTGATTTAAGGCTTATATAAAGGTAAAATTGCAGATATTGATATTTTTTATGCAATTAGGTTCTCTACTTGCAGTAAAGTACATAGATCTTTCTAGTATGTACTGCTCAGACAGGCTAAGTTTGGCCTCTCCATGGGCCAGAATATTAAGATGAAAGAAGGAAGAAAATCCGTCAACAAGAGGATAGCTTCCTTTTTACTTTTGGCCAACCAAATTGATGAGCGACCTGCCCCTCTGATCCACGAAGAATATTGTTTTTTTATCATGTACAGTTTTTAACATACAATTTTGATTATTGTTATTTTTATATAATATATTAATAAAAATTTATAAATTATTATATTATATAAGTATTTTTTATGAAAAAAATATTCTTGTATAATATTTTTTATTACCTAATCTAAATATTTAACAATATATTAATAGTTAAAGTTAAATTTTTTTTATATTAAAAATATGATATTCCTTTTTGTACCGGATAGAGTGTATAGCTATCCTTTTCTCTTCCATTCTCCACCCGGCAACCTTGGTGTATATATAGATCTACACACAGCACACAAACTTATATACATGAACAACCCTGGATAAGCTCCTATCCATTTCATCATCCAAAAAGGATAGAGATAGACATAGAATAGTACTCCTGGAATGGGAGAGCCAGTGTTCCATGGACGCCATGAACATGGCGGAGGCGAGGGAGACGATCAGTCTGAGACGACTGCATCCTTCTCCGGGGCGTCCAGCGGGTCGTCGCTGTGCTCGTCGACGTCGAACCTGACTGACGACGCGACGTCGTCACCGGCTGGTCATCCGTCGGAGGCGGCGGCGGCGTTGCAGGTGGATTCCGGTGGACCGCTCTACAAGTTGTCGCCGCTGGTTGCCCAGCTTCCTGTCAGGTGGACATTTTTTGGCATCGTGAAAAGTAGTAGGATCTTAGTTGTTGAAACTGTTTTACAAGTGGAAGTATTTAACTATTTGTTCTGGTAGCCACACATAAATGCAGGAGCACACTCTATACACATGTTAACATAAGACACTGAAAATAGAGGGAAACCGAAATTGAATCCGCAACCTCTTTTTGCATCTGCATATGTTCAAACTATTCTGATGTTTGGTGAATTACGTGATTTAGTTTTTATTGACCTGATTTCAGTTAATGTAATTGTTTGGTGAATTATGTGATTTAGTCTTTATTAAAATACAGTAATTGATATATGGTAATCTAAACATCTTTGGGTTGGCAGGCCATGCTGAAAAAAAAGGCCAATTGCATTAGATTTGCTAGAGGTCGGCCTAACTCGGCTATGAATATGATTAGGTGGGTTGTGCTTTCGGAGCTTGGGTGACAAAAGAAAAGAGTGAAAGGACAAAACTGTTTTTTATAACTCATATGGACGTGGATAATTAAGTCATTTTAATATATTTTGGTTGGTTAAGTAACATTTCCACTCTAAACTGGCAAAAAAAAAAAAAAAAGACAAACAGATATGGCCGGTGTACGAAATAGAAATCACGAGAGGTTTACTCAACTTTTCCAACTTTATAACACATATAGAACAATGCTACAAAGCCAAGCCTACAATCACATTTCTTCCATAACAATTCCATCACATTCCATTGGCAAAAATCATCCATAATATATGATCTTTGACAAGTAAAATCAATCCAATTACGACAGGAGAGGGCTGTCCAAGTTCTACCAAGGCAAGTCCCAATCCTTCACATCACTATGTGATGCCACATGTGTACAAGACCTTGCAAAGAAACTTCCATACAACAGGAGGATGAAGGCATCCAAGAGCTTTGCAGCCGCAGCAGCAGCAGGACATGACAACAGCCTGCAACGGCCGTCATCGAATTGTGCGCCATGGCCATGCAGCAAGGCGATAGTGCAGAAGACGACGATAAAGAAGAAGCCCTCAAGAGTTACTTCATTTGGTTGTCTATTGTATAGCAGCAGTGGAAGACCACCTGCATACCAGAGCAAGAGCTGTGCAAAACTGCAAATGCATCTTAGTGAGTTCATGACAGAGTAGGATTAATCCTGCATTTAAATGTGATGAGATAGATTTCCTGTGAGTGAGGTTTTCACATAAGAATTTTAATCTTTCTTTCTTTGGTGATTTATCAATCTTGTTTCTGTATGCTTGGTGTCTTGTGCTCAATACAAAGGTCAAGAATTAGAATGCCTTTTTTTTCGTAGTAGGACTAATTGATTACTGGTTAGTGCATGTACCTGAGAGATCGTTGACAATGGAGTTTGTCGCAGGATTAAATCCCGATAATATCAACAACTACTAACTCATATAACCCGTGGATGAAAGCTTGCTAGGACTTGAATTTTAGCTTTCAGCCAGACAACCTAAAGCAAAACCAACTAACATCAGAGTATATTATATTTTAACAAAACTTAATCTGGCTATACTGGCAAATGCAATTTCTATTGTTTGGTTTAACAATAGGTGAGGCTTCTCGAGAAACAATTATACAATAATACAAACATAATGTGGGAAATCAAGAAAGTCATGAATTCTGATTGCTTTCTAAGAATTGGTAGGGCACCTGGGATCTTTGGTTGAGACCTAAAGTTCAAATCCTGGCAATTGCAAATTATGAGATTCAAGTCATATATTGCAAGTCTATTAGAACCTAGATGCTCCCAGTTTGATATATATTGATAAATTCATTGCTTCTGCAAAAATTTGTGTAACACGAATTCAATCGCTCTATATAAATGCAACGAAGCTATAAAATGTGTTTTGAACAAAATATCAATTATAGAACCAATCATTGGGCCGTTTCACTGATCCCCTGTGACTTTCAGATATGCTCGAAGATAAATCAGCCATTTGCCCAAAATGACGGTTTAATGAAATCTTTACAACCAACACGCTAACAGGAATGTCCTACGAGCAGAACAGAATACTTATTTACCCGGTAGTTTCACCTAAAAAGTTAAAAAGTTAACTGATATAGTACATTGGGTTTGGGAGCTTGAAGGATCTTGTTGCCATTGGCAACCCTATCAGATCGCTCCACTGATCCCCAGAATTTCCAAGTATCTTGAACCCTTCAGCTTCCAATGCCGCTCGTCTCTCTGACTTGTAACGCACTGCAGTCTTGCCGATATCAGAGGTTGCCCTGTAGCACAAACATTGTTTCAGTTAATGAAAAATGAGTGTTGTACCAAAATAACATAGCTTTTGAAGTGCTGCTTCTATCAGCCAGACATCCTAGTACTATTAAAGTTTCTGGAAGTTCAGAGTAAAAGTTTCTTGTAACATGTCTACAAAGGAAACATAAGTGTTGGTGGGGAAGAAAGATTATTATGATTGTACCTCGTTTTTGTGAATCTAATGCATGATGCGAATTAATCAAGGATTTATTTTGAATTACGTGAAATAATATTGTACCATTGGCACTGAAGTTTCACGAAAATCTATAATTGGTTCTTAACATTTGACATATTTCATAGTAGACAACTGTTAAGCATTCAGTTGAAATTTCTAACTGATTGTCATAAAGATGACTCCTTTTCAACAAGCCTCTTCAAGTTTGTAATATACTCCAACTACTTTTAGTGGAGATAGTTCTTCCAAAGGTATCATTTTAGTAACTAGGCTGTTGCAAATGTTGGTATGATCCAAACTAAGATTGGATTAACAGAAAGTAATCTGACATACAAGACTAGAAGAAAGTACCTCAAGATGAGCTTCGTCCATGAATGGTACCCGGCAAACAGAAGATTTTCTTCTGTGGCATTACGCTGGAATTCACTCCGACCGGTCAACAGGATAATATGAAAACCAAGTCCCTGAAGCTCATTATACAGCTTCAAGCTAGACGGCAGCGCAGGTGCCACTGCTGCATTTACCCATTCATCGAACGAGGTCTCATTGAATTCCTGCAATCTGCAAAGAACAGACATCTACCAATTTGTTTTCTCAACAGGGAAAGAAAATCATAGATGACACGGCCTTTTAGAAAAAACAAGATCTATTCGTCAGAACCTGCTCTTCTTGAACCTACCAGACATACTATGCTCATCAAATTCCAGATCTCTACAGCAAGGACAGAACTATAACCTATTTTCTTGAGGCCAAGGAAAATTTAGAAGCTAATGTTCAAGTTATGAACGCAGTTACAGCAACTCACTGCAAGCTAACCATGTCACTTGTACAAAGTACTCTAATCCAGCACAAAAATTAACCTCACATTCAGGAATCATGAGGAATAATTCACAGGCCACGATATTAAAAAAAAGAAGTAAACTTTCTTTCGGTCTTTCCCCAATCATAAGCACAAGAGCAATTCAATTATCTCATTTAAATCATGTCAAACATAGGTAAAAAGAGTAGTTTTAGTACACTTGTGCAAGCAAACAAATTTGAACTAAATCCCTCATCCAATTTGGCTAATTCTTATGAGCTATTGTTATTGCTCAAAAACAACAGAGGGAAGAGACGAGCCAAATTTGGCATTAATCACTTACCCCCACCATTGGCGGCGTAGTAGGGCGCGTTGGAGAGTAGCGTCTCGTCCACGTCGAACACCCATGCCATCCTCGCGCCCCCCTCCCCAGACGCCTCAGCGGCCGCAACAGCGGCAAAGGCGAGGGAGTCGGCGGCAACGATGGCGGAGTCGGACGCGTAGCGCTCGCCCTCCATGTACGCGGCCTCAGAGGCGGCGCAGCGCGCGGGCACGGCGCGCCAGGCGCCGGCGTTGGCCGTCTCCACCGACAGCCTCCAGCTGTCGCAGTATAGCGCATCGTCGTCGGCGACGCCGCCTCCAGAGGAGACGGCGGTGGGGACGTCGGGGAGAGTGCGGAGGACGGTCTTGGCGCCGCCGCCGGTGGCCGAAGCCGTGGCCGCGGCGGCCGCGAGGAGGACGAGGAGGCACCGCATTGTGGCGCTAGGGTTTAGAGTTTTGTCGGGGATTCGTCTCGCAATCGGCGATGCCGCCGTCGGAGTTGATGGGCTTTTTGGTGACTGATCGGGATGGCCTTGTCGTAATTATTCAGGAAAAAGTCGTGGGGGATGTGGGCGCGAGAGCAATTTTTCTCTGATGGTTCTGTCGTAACTGTTCACGAAAGTATTCATTGATGGGGCCCGGTTTGTCGCTTGCGGGGCCCATGCTCTGTGGGTCGGGGTGTGTGGTGCCCTCTGCTCTGCGGGTGAGGGTGGGTGGGGCCTTTGTGGTGTCACCGTGCGGTGGGTCTCTGGCCACGTCGGCGAGGCGGGGGCTAGTTTGCTCACGTACGTGAACAACACATAAAATAGAGTATTGCACTTCGCGAGGATCTATATGACTGGTGGTGCCCATGAATACCCATTACTCCCGCCTGCTAATGGGCCGAACAATAAGATGAGAGCCGTGCATCTTAATTGGGCCACACGATTTACTAACTCGGAGTAAACTTTGGCACCTGGAAAAAAATTTCACATGATCTAGTCATCTAATATACGACCTTGTTCGGGTGGGTCTGGCCTCTTAATTTCTAAGTTGAATATTGAACAACTCGATCAAACAAGAGCAACATCAGTTGGTGGTTTCTTCGAAATTGAGATTGTGCTAGAATTAACTTTACATTTGAATTAGAGTAGCTTTGTGATGCTCCAATAACTATAATTTTTAAATTTATAATATGTCCATAAAATTAAAAATAATTACTTGACTATACTATTGGTTACAATTAATTTTTGTCGGCCTTCTCTGTGCAAGTACTAGCATTGCCACAAGTATCCATGGAGTTGTTACAAATAGTGTTTGATCGGTTGACTTTTTGCAAATAGAATTTAAGAAAACATTTTGGAGAGCCAATGGCTATCCTTACCCACACCAATGTTTCATCCAAAATATTTACTTATGAGTAAACTTAAAAGTATGTGAGCGTGATAGTATATATAAGTATACACAAAAATATGAGAAATATGTACTTTTATTAATAAACAAAATAGATTTTCTCTTAAGATTTACATCATCTCATTGTACTTATGGAGTTACATCTGATATCAGGAAAAGTGTGGCCCCTAATTCTTAGGGTTTTGTAAAGCTCCTAGCTTATTACATCTGCTTGGATTTGCAGAAGACTTTCGATTAAGCCGCTGATGATCGTTGTTTTCAAGCTTCACATATGTCCTTTGTATATACAATGATGCATGGATACAAGTCTAATGCCTCATCGGTTTATGGTGCTATCATATAAAATGGCTTTTGCCTTGGCGGTGCCTAACCAATGTGTTGTTCGGCCTTGTCGGTCAGGAACATAATGGATGGATGCCTATATCTCGTCGATGTCTAGCATTAATATTGTTCGGATTTACAAGTTATGAACATGGTGTCTCCTTCACTTCGTCAATCCTTGACGACAGGACGCATGGATGGTAGGTTGGTGATAGCGCCTTGTCTCATAGCCGTCAGGAGATGCAAATGGCATGATACAGAGGTACATTAGGATGTCCATTGATGACTCCGAATGACGCTCCTAGGATGGGGCATATATGGCTCAGTGTCTAGAGAATTCAGATAGCTCATGTCAATGATCTTAGGATAGATGTAGAGTGATATGTCTTGCGCCTCCCCAGATTTTATCTTTTAGTGCAACGAAAATGGATTTGGATTGACGTGTTTTGCGTCTTTCGTTATCCAATCTCTTGATACAATGAATCGTGATGCCCTTACATGGCTAAATGGGGACTTAATAAAAAAATGCCATGGATTTGCCTCGTGCCCTAGAAATTTCTCCAAGTTTCCCCTCAGGTTAGTAGATTTGTTGGCATATAAGCATTTGTTCATTGTAGAATTGGATAACACCTATGCTGAGCCTCTGCTTGTGCACAGGGCCTCCACGCCATGCATGATATATGCTATGTCAATAACATGTACTCACTGTTGGTGGTCACTTCCATGACCTTAGATGTTGTGGATGAAAGAGGAGGAACAAAGAGGAATTCTCAAAGATGACTCTCTTATAATGTGAGGAGAAGTGTGTAGAGGAAGAGTTCTGTGATACGCCTCTCACTATAACCCTTCATGCATGAGGGGAAGTGGTGATTAGTCCTTCAAGATGGATGGCCTTTCAAGGTGGAGAGCCCTTCTATTTATAGAGGGCCAGGACTGGTTGAGAATATTTAGGGACAATTATCCTCTAACTTAAATTAAAAATGTAAATGATAAACATTGAAGTGAAGAGATAATTATTAGGTTAATCCCTTTTTATTATTAAATTTAGATTTATGCACTAAATTAAAGTATTTATATTATTTAATTCATGCATGATTGACTTGGTTCGATTACATGCAATCAGACCTAGCTCAGGTCTAGTCTAACACATTATTTGAGTCTCCAAATATGTTAACTATATAAATAAGCATTTACATAGACAAATTATATATCATTGCATTCTTATTGATGATGAGAGCATGATAAAATATTCATTTGCCTCATTTGGACACTGAATAAAAAGTTTGACTATTTTTATATTTCAGCCCTTGGGAGATATACATGCAGGTTGCAAACCTTCAAACGGACAGTTCAAGTCATGATGGTACATTGTTTCCATCCATCGTATTCAAAGGATTATAGGAAAGCATGGAACCACTTATTCCATTGAGGGACCCAAAAGTTCCAGCAAGACTTACGGTTCATTGTTATTTGCCATTCCTTTAATTTTTAATGGTATGGGCAGATTAAAAAGGCCACATTGGAGTCATGATTGTCTATATTCAACAGGCCTAACTCTGTGGTGTGACAAAACCAATACACTGGTTTTCAATTAAGTTGAGACACCAAATGGGATAAAAAAAATGCTTGTCACCGAGTGAATTTTATGGGGCAAATTATATGTCATTATGTTCATATATATTGACGAACTGAACACAATTTCATATTTATTCATGTGCTAGAACTTTAGCTCCCGCAGGCCTAAGCATGGAGGTTTTGTATTTTTCCTTTTTCATTAAATGAGATCCACATGTCATAAGTATATGACAAATTTATTACAAAATTTTGTCGAACAACTAGTTTTACAACTAGTTTACTACTTCCTAATAAGTCATACAACTACTGTCTTGGAACCATTATGTAAAATGAAATAGAAATTATAGAAGTTTGCTACAAATATGCATGTGCTACACAAGATATATCGTGTCAATATGCAAGAAGAGGCAATGGCTACGCATCCAGTATCCTTCCTCAAACCATAAATATATGGACAATTTTGGAAAGTGAAAATTTCTTCCAATGGTTTGTGAGAGTGATAAAGTGGGATTAGACCTGCATGTCAACAAAACATCTAGTCGAAAATACAAAATATTGAAATTTTGTAGTAGCATAAAAAAATTAAGGCTATCTAGTGTATAGATGCTAAATTTTTTTTTTAATTTTTTTTTACAATCTACACTATACATCTAGATCTAATTTAATCTCCATTCTCCAATTCTCCTACATCTTTTCTCCCTCTTCTTCCTCCTCCTCTCAATCTCTATCTCCGTCATTGCCCTACCTCTTCTTCTCCCTACCAACTAGTGTCGCCTACGATTGGTGACACCGCCACTGCCTCGCTGTATCACTACCCGACCATAACTTCCGTCGCCCGTTACTCCACGGCCGCTACATCCCACCACCTCTACCCATGACCGGTGACACCATCGCCATCTCACAGCCCTGCCGTGGTCAAAGAAACTAAAGAGAGCGTTACGTGAATCTCAGAACGTCTCATCTAAGAAGAAGGGTTTGTTACAAGAGTGGAGAGATGTATATGTAAAATAAAAAAATAGATACATATCCATTAACAAATACTAAAAAAATTACCCTTGTGGAGATTAGGATTGTGGAGAGCTGGCAATTTGGAAAATTGGTGTTTCTTTCCTGCATGTATTCTTATGTTAACTTACATCAATAAATATCTTATGTTAACTTCCATAAAAAAATTAAGGTTTTTAGGGCATTAAGGGTTATATTAATTAGTTGAACTACGACATTAAATCGATAAACTACTAAGAAATTCATCAATTACATAATTGTATAAAAGATGCAAACTTGGATCTTTCCACTAGCCTGATGATATTTCATTTGTTGGACTATAAAATCCTCTATTTTGAAGCTTCTATAACTAAAAGAAACAAAAGTACATTAAATTAAATTAAATAATTTTTACATAGTAGTGAATGATAGCTTAAGTGGTCAGAACTACTCATAATTGAGTTTTTTTTATAAATAACCCACAAAAAATAAATAATTACAAAAATAACTCACAATTCCAAAATTTTACAGAAATAGTCTGCCACATCAGCCTGTTGAGTTCTAAGAACTCGACAAGATACATGTCGCGTGGGAGGGATTTGTCGAGTGTGCAGGGTTCGACAAGCTACTTGTCAAGTGCTGGACACTCGACAAGTCTCGCCTCGACCGCGACTAACGACCACTAGGGAGCACGAGCACTAGCTTGTCGAGCCCTGGGCACTCGACAAGTGCCTTCAATAGCTTGTCGAGTTTCCAGGACTCGACAGACTGATGTGGTAGACTATTTCTGTAAAAATTTTGAACTGTGGGTTATTTTTGTAATTATTTATTTTTTATGGGTTATTTATAAAAAAAACACACTCATAATTATATGAGAGCTCAAATATTTGATTTTACATAAGGGTTAAGCTACATTTAATGATTTTGTGAAGAAAGTTGACTCCATTTGCCTATTTCAAATTCTTAAAAAAAAAAAAGTGGATGTATAGTACATTATGCCATTGCATGGAGCCGTGGACCATATTCCAATGGGAAAAGATTTGTCATCTCCACTTAGCAATCAACACATGAAATTAACATAGTAGCATCTAGATATCACAAGATCTGCATATATCAATTAACGCCAACTCATCACTTTTACTACCCTCTTGTCATATTGACAATGAAAGGCGATCAAGTCCTTAAGTTTAGAACAATCTGAAAAGATATCATGAGGACCATGCTATGTTTATATTCTTCCTCCACTACAACACATGAGAAAATTCTCAACTTCTTGACATGATGCTAAATAACCACATGAAGGAGGATGATATGCAATTCAAGTATGGGACCAATGGTCCAATCAAGAATCACTCACAAAAGAAAAAAAAAGAAAAATTAGATCTAAAAAGAGTAAGAGCTAAGAAGTAAGCTTTTGTTGTTTATTGCAAGAGACATGACAAGCTTTTCATTTCCTCTCCTCTTTTGCATGTGATAGTATCACAAACGAATGGGAACATTTATTCCCTCTCATGTCAGTAGGAAGAGTTTGGAAGTGAAGATATTCCCAAGAAAAGGAAGATTTTGGAACTAAAATAAATTTATCACAATGTAATCTTTATACTTTCCTTGTACAGGGAATATTTCTTGATAAATGTGCATCTTGCAAAAAATATATAAATTTCAAATATGCAACCCAAAGGACCAATAAGAATACACACCGAACACAAGTACTCTCCTTTCATTGTTTTGCAAATGTTAGCTTCTTTGCTTAATATATGACAAAGGAAAAGGGAAATGTGTACATAATTAACCAATCAAGCAATACAATAAAAAAAGAGAAATGAATGTATCATAAATTATTAGACTAACATACAAGTAATCTAAGAAAAAAAGTGATGACGAAGACGATGATGATTATGGTAATAATTATCCTCGATCGATGCGCACGACCGATGATTAACAAACCCTTCCTTGTGATGTCACCTTTTGTTTCTGCCCTCTTCTTTTCCTTTTTCCTATTTTTTCTTTTTTTTTCTTTTGCTTTTTTCACCAATATCTTTTTCTCTTTAGACATGTAAATTTGAGCACTCAAAATGAAACTTCCATCTTGTTATCCAAATACATTGGGTGAAGAGAAAGATGGAGGGAGAGTAGTAAAAGTTAAACTTGGATTTGCTCCCATGTAGTAGCTTTACCTTTTGTGTGTGTTTCTTGGAAGCCACTCCTATTGCATGGTATGCTTGTGCTTTACTAGTCTTCTTCTTCCTCCAGCCACTCTAGTAGTGATGGTGTATGCTGAGATACTATCATGGTGGTAATGATGGTGTCAGTGAGTGTGTTGGCTCCCCAAGATTTGGATGCTAAATTAAGGTTCCAACCAGATTGCCCTTTTACCCATGATGATCCTGGGTGCCAGATGGCCAGAAGGATGGGTACTGCCACTCTGTGCTGTCTTTACCACCTGATGTTTCCTGCAAAAATAAAAAAAATATGGAGGAAAAAATGTTTGTATACAGTTGTATTAGGAGAAAAGTGAAAAAAAAAACAGATAAAAAAAGTGCTCCCTTAATTTTGAAATATAATGCCCGATTTTATTGTGCATACAGATTAAGGCTAAATTTAATATTGTGGTGTGTTTTTAAAATTTATTTTGACACATTTTTTGGATGTGGTCATTTGATTAATATTAAGATAAAAATAATATTTTACTAAACATGACAAATATCTTTTATAATTATGATCATGTTGTACGGTATAGAACTGTATTGCAATTGCACTTGGTGTCTAAGGAAGTGTAAAATCAAGAGAAGAGAAGAGAAGAAACAAATGGACTATGCTAACCCTTTAGTAGAGGTAATTAATCACTTAATTTGATCTCTTTGTCGACATTGATAGTGGATAGAAGTGGAATAACTCATTGAATACACCAGTTATCTTGGTGTGGGCCTTATATTATGAAACTAGGCAAAGTGAAAGGGCATATTTTGAAATTTAGAGAGTAGATCGGTTTAGTAGACGATCAATTTTTCCATATTAAAAAAAATCTGAAAATGTGATTATGAAAAGATAGTGAGCAACTAATTATAGGGTAATGTACATAGGTTTCACGTTAATTAAGAGCTGGTCAATATGGGATACAATAGCTACTCCATTTCAGTTCCATGAAGAGAAACGGCACAAGGAACAAGAGCAAATAAATAGGAATGTCAAAAAGTTGGCACAATTATTCCATCATGATATGACCAAGACGTGTACCATTGAACTGAATTTTGCATATTTAAATCTACTCCCTCAATTGCAACAAAAAAAAAACAAGGATTAAGAAGATTGTAAGTTGAAGAGAAATATAATAGAAAGTTATTATTTTGTCTTTACTCAAAAGGCTTGGAAAGAAGAGAAATTTTTTTTTAGTGTGAGAGATTAGTTATAATCTTATAAATGACTAAGAAAGAGTGAGAAATAAATAAAAATAGAATAAGAAAAATATTAATAAATTTATATACATGATTTATATTTTACAACAAATTTAAAAAGATTATATGTTATGAGCAACATAATGGAGTAAAAGAGGGAAATATAGAGAAAAAGGAAGACTTATAAATACTACTACTGTTACTTACTCCTTTTGATCGCCTTGAAGTGCAACCCATGATAACTTCTTCGAGGCCAGAAGTCGACCGTCCATCAAATTTTCGCGGTTGGTGTGGTCGTTCACCCTCCTTCATTTTCCACAACCATAATAAACTTGTTTTAGCAAAAAAAAAATTTGTATACAAAACTTGTTCCTTCATATATCTAGGCATATTTTTCATATAAAACTCTATTAAACACATACTTAATCTGCTATTCATTTTCACGTTGTTTCATCTACTGAAATACTTCCACCGTATCTAAAAGTATGATGTTGATTTTTCATGATCTTTAAGATACATCTTTATTATTAATTTTCATAATTATATGTTAGTAAAAAATATAGAAAAATTCAAAAAGATGTAACATAATGAAAGATAATTTGATGACAAATATATTATTATCATTTATATTTGATTGATCTTGATACTTATATATATTAGTGGTAAAAGTTGATAAAATTTGACTGCAAAGATTATAAAATCTAATTTTTTTTTAAAGACGGAGGAGCATTTTGTTAAATAAAATCACTATCTTAGTATGTGTAATCCATCTAAAATGACAATTTTTCTGTCACATAAAAGGTGCAAAAGGACTAGTCCCACCAGATGATAATTGGCTGTGTCATATGCTTCCCGAAGGACAACCGAGCTATGGGGAATACGGGCCGGGGCGATCAGCGTCGCGACGGGGTCCGTCGGCGTGCTGACGTGGAATGCCGCCGCCCCGCATTGCTCGTGGCTGCCGTAGTGGCGCTGGTGGTCGTGCTCCTCTTGATGATGATGATGTCCTTCCACGTCAGCCCTAGTTGCGTGCACCTCTGATGCTCCCATGCCCACCTGTACATATAACAAGCAGCTTAATTATATTACACTTGGCTTAAAGATAATTACATCTGTCACTTAATCCTTTTCTCCGGCCTCTCTATTGGTGGTGAAGGTGAACCGATTTGGGAAAGGTTTCAAAATTTTAAGAATATTTTTTGTGAGATAGTTGCATAATTTTAGAAAATTTTTGCAAGATCATATGTAGGTATATATCATATATATTTGAATCTCTTAGGGTTGGATGCTAATATAATAAAATGATGCTTAGCTAGCCAACTAATTAAAATCCAGTTGGTAAGACAATCGTGTCTCTGGTGAAAATTAGAGTTTGAATCCTAATATCTACGTATATGTGGGTTATTGTGATTATTTTTAGATAATTAAGTTGATAGTATAGATCTTCTATGCACCAAAACTGATGTTCAATAACAATATTTGAAAGTTTTCTTTTAGTCATATATAGAAATCAGGAAAATAATTAAGTAAATCTAATAGAAGTTCTCCTGGTGTAGTACTAGTACACCATTTGTTTCTCCACAAATTAAATTACATGACAACAATGTTACTCTCTCAACATTGCATGTAGGTCAGAAATGCCCATCAGTTTAGGTAAGATCTCAACCTAGTACTCTTCTTCTGCAGCAGTTTTTTCTCACCCTACCTTTCATTGATCAGGACAAACTAAAAGCACATTTACCCCTTAATTTCCACACTCTTCCAAAGACAAATTTATTGGTTGATCAAGAAAAGGAAACAAGCTCTTCTCTTACAAGAAAACCTATAAAAAAAATAATATTAATTATACCATTTATATTGACTCCTCTAAACAAGAAATTCGTATAATACAATTTTCTAGACCATTCGACCAAAATTTGACACTTATGAAGAATATGAGTTTAATTTTAAAGTCCTCTAAACATCTAACAAGATGCTTAGAACCATCCATATTGATCTCAGTCGTTCAAGATTCGATGGGATGGTTCTGAGAATTCTGAACGGCACAATCATGCATTTACAATCGCACGGTAAAGGATCAAAATCCCCAAGTATACTAGAAGAGTGATCAGACTCACCTCCTCGAAACTGCTCCGGTACTGGGCGAAGCCGAACTCGTCAACGCCGCCGTGGAACGCCGCGACATTGGAGGCAGCGGCGGCGGCGGCCGCGTGGTTCCTCCTCCTCTCCACGGCTGTGGCCGTGGAGGCGGCGGCGTCCCCGGCGCCGCACTGCCGCGGCTGTGTCTGGTAGAAGATCTTGGAGACGACGAGTTCGCCCTCGCGCTCCTCCTCGGCCTCGCCGAGGTGGTACTGGTGCATCACCCAGTTCGTCTTCTCCGGCTTCCGGTGCTTGCCGAAGTTGGTGTAGAGCACCAGTATCTTCTTGCATCCCCTCTGCCGGCCGGACACGACCACCGGTCGGGTCTTGCCGGTCTTGTGCCACCGCGTCTCGCTCCGCTGCTGCGTTGCAGCAGCGGCATCGGCAGTGCCAGCCGCGGAGGCCGGCGGCTGGATCTTGCGCCGCTTGCGGGTGCCGGTGGTGTAGGCCTTGGACGGCCGGTGGAAGAAGTGCCGGCTCAGGCCATCTTTGGTCACTCCTGCATGTGTAGTTGCGCCAATCTGAGAATTCTGTGGGTTTCTTTTATCATTGAGTTACATGCATGGACTAGTTAATTCAAAAGTTTAAGATATTGAGAAAACACAGATACTTCAACATCTTTTTCAAAAAAAAAAAGAGAAAAAAAAAATACGTTGTTTGATTTTGGTTTTGGCATTGTTAGGCTCTGAACAACTTATGTGCAATTTGTGCTTGTTTCTCTTTGGGAAAGGAGAGAGGGTGAGCTAGGCTACATGTACACTTGCTGTTAGATATAACTACCTTGAGAGAATGACAAAACCTAACTTTGGAGGATGGGGGCTGGTCTCATGTCACATTTTTAGAGAGAGAGAGAGAGAGAGAGGGAGAGAGAGATGGAGATGCGCAACAACATTGAATGCTAGCTGTATATGCATTGGAAGATTTTGAGTTGTACTACAAATTTTTGCGGATTCCTACAGTGCATGATATGATCTTGCACCTAGGCATGAACAATTAGTATTTATTTATGAATAACAACAAATCCAAAAAAGAGAGAAGAAAAAGGAAAGATATCAGATATCAATCAAGATGATGGAAACAAAACAAAAGAGAAACAGAAAAAGAAGGTGAAAAATCAGTGAAGATGTAGAAAGAGCAAAACTCCAAAAACCCTCAAAAACAGAAAAAAAAGGGTACAGCTAGAAACCTCTTGAAGTAACCACAAATTTGTTGAATTTAAATGTCACATATTCTAATCTCTGATTAATTTAATTTGATTGAATGTGATGCAATTTAACCTGGCAATTTCTCAGGGTGGGTGTAGCAGATGCCATCCTCCCCCTCAATGGGGCGTATGAACTCGTCGATCAGCGGGTGCCCCGCCACGGCCGCCGCCTCCAACCCGACTTTCGCTTCCAGGTGCTCAATCAGCTCCTGGTCCGTTGGGTCGAACTTCACCCCCGCCGGCAGCCCCACCCAATCCTACAATCCCGCAGAACACCTCCAATTATCAACCAAGTCTCCCACATCATCATATATACGCACGTATGTATCTATATTTGTGTATATGTATATGTATATGTACCAGTTTTCGGTCGATCTTGTGGCCGCAACGCGGGCATAGGCTCGACTCCGACATGTACTTGCGGTGCTCCTCGAGCCTCGAGCCGATGAGACGGTGGCCGGCGTCGACGCTGCTGGAGGTTGCTGTTGATGCTGTTGCTGCGCTGTCCATGGCTTCTGCTTCATGAGCAGTAGAAGTATTATATGTAGTATGTACTATTACTCAGTGTAGAGCTAGGCTATGCATATATGATCATATGTAACTAGGAGAGGATTAATAATAGATTAATTCACAGTGAGATGTGGAGGAGGAGAGGAGAGGAAAGGGAAGAGGAGAAGAGAAGGGGGGTTTGGGCAAGTAAACAAGTAATAAAGATTTGGAGACCGGAATTCCATGTGTTGATATCACTTTAACTGAAGGATGAGAGAGAAAGAGAGAGGAGAGAGAAAGTAAAGGTTCGCCAGGTACACACGAAACACCTTTGGACATAAGCTAGATCAAGTTGTCCCTCTATCCATCCATCCATCCGTCCATCTAGAGAGAGAGGAGAGAGATATCTGTCAGCATATGTAGCAGAAAGACAAATTCATTTAATATTTTTTTAAAGTAAAATTCAATTAATAGTACAATAAATTTAGAAATCCAGCTAATATTATATATATTTTGGCTAAGCTCAGGCTAGGTAGACCCATTTTTATCGATTGGATTTTGGTGGTCGTCAACCTGGTAAAGATAGGTGGATGAAACCGATTTATTTTTGTAGGTCAAATTGGGCTAGACTTCAATTTGTATTGAGATGATATGTCAAGTGCTGGCTCTTAATTCCTGTTCCTCCGACCCTTACTACCACCTATCATTGCCACCAAGAAAAGTTTGAGATTCATGAACTGCTAAAGTTTAGCTCGATTTTTGCTTAGATCGAGATCAGCTCGGAAAAATGAGTCGAGTTTGAACATATATATTTTCAACTTAGATGGAAAATAAGTTGAATTCGGTCCTAGGCTAGTTAATTTGCTCGGTTTAGAGTTGATACAGCTTAGTTTTTTTTAAATATCTCTTTATTTAAATTTTATAAGATAGAATTAAATTAGAGTGTTGACTTTTATTTTAAAAAATTGCTATATCTAATAGCTTTGTATAGCCCTAAAGATAATTAGGGTTACGATCTTAACTTTTATTTTAAAAAATTGCTATATCTAGTAGTCTTGTGTAGTCCTAAATATAATTAGGGTTAGAATCTTAACTTTTAGGAAAAATTTATTCTATAACACTATAAAAGTTTTGAAATTGGTTGTGAGACTTATAGGGTGGGTTGGACCTACATGTTAATGAGATATTCAGTAACAAATATAAAATATTGAAATTTTACAATGGTATAAAAAAATTTCCCTCAATTTTTATAGTTAATTATAAATTACAGGTTTATCTAAAAATCTTATTATCTATATTTGACTCGATAGCGACTTGAGTTCGACTTGGACTTGTTGCGAGCTGATCATGAGTCAATTTTTAGCTTGATCTCTAATTTGATGTGACTTGAACTCGCTTAAATTTTAAAACAAACTGAATTGAATAGATCTAATGTGATGGAACTTGAATAGTTCTACGTCGATCTAAGGTTTGGGAGAATGGGTGACAAGTGGGGGTCGGTGCGGCCCACAGATTGCTCACCTTGCCATTGCCGGTGTCATGGTCATCGTTGCTGTGATTGTCCCGATATGCCATTTTTTTTAGAAATTTCCAATATTATTATGTAAAGTTCAATAAAAAACCCTTGCTACATAATAATTAGAATTTTTTTTACAAATAATTCAATAAAAAAAAGAAAAAAAATAACTCAAAACTTTTAAAAAGTTCAAAACTGACCTTTAGTCGCTAACCGGGCTAGCGAATGAAAACCCGCACCATTTAAAATTTAACTAAAACACCCCAAATATTTCTATGATTGAGATTCGAACTCGGGTTTTGCATGTGAGAGTTGAGTCTCCTAACCAGTTAGATTACAACAAGTTGTTTTTATTATAAATAAAACATAGTATATGTAGACAAATTTACATGTTTTCAAGTATATATAGTTTTTTAACAGTTTAAATTTTTTTGGTAAATTGATTGATGTATAAAGTTTCACATTGTACTAGAATTAGAGTTTAACGTTTTTACTTAAAGATGCTAATTAAATCTTAAATTCAATACGTCTGACTTTGATTCTGATACAATGTTAAATTTTATACATCAATCTATTTACCAAAAAATTTTAAACTGTTAAAAAACTATATATACTTGAAAACATATAAGTTTGCTTATATATACTATGTTTTATTTATAATAGAAACAACATGTTGTAGTCTAACTGGTTCGGAGACTCGACTCTCACCCGAGAGACCTAGGTTCTCAGTGCGGGTTTTCAGTCGCTAGTCCGACTAGCGACTGAAGATCAGTCGCGAGACTCAACTTGCGACTGAAGGTCAATCTTGAGATTTTTAAAAATTTTGAGTTAGTTTTCGATTTTCTTTTTTTATTGAGTTACTCATTAAAAAAATTCTAATAATTATCCTATAATAGACATGTGGGCCCTGCGTTGATTTACACAGCAATCGTAAAAGCAGCTCAGCATCGGTACATATAGCAGTGACAATGATTCATCTCCTGTGACTTCTCCTAACTAAGGTTTAGCTACTTAGCCTACTTGAAATTGCATTATAGTTTTGTATTGTATTATGAGATATAGTAATTATGTGTGAGATTTGTTATATTTAGTAAGATATTATTGACATCACAGTAATTATTAAATAATCAATTTTAAAATAATATATCAAATAAAATTTCTAAAATACACTACAATATCAAATAAAATCGTAAGCAAACAAAGAAAAGCAGATTAAGAAAATGACCCATCATAGATGGGTCACATAGGGATAATTAAAGGAACAAGATTAAACTAGACTAGATTATCTGAAAGTTCGTAAATATGTTGCAAAATACATTGAAACTGAACCCTCACAACTGGTCATTGGGGGGGCACTAGATGGTTACAGCTACAAGATAACGCACAGATCCTACTTTTGTTTTGAACAATAAAAAGATGCACATGATAATGATATTTATTAATTAGTATTAATATTGATTACATTTTCTTATCTAATAATTCTTTGCCAAAACCAAAATTCTGTGACCATCATACAGGAACGTATTTTTTGCAAACTCACCTAAAAATAAAAATATGCAAAGCGACAATCTCAACTGTCCGATCAACATGGAAATAAATCACATTGGTCAAATGTCAACTTCTCAAGAAAAATTAACAATCTTAATGTTCTATGATCAAATGGATAATAATGCCCAGACAACTTGAATTATAAGTTCACATACTTTTATTTTTAAATGTGCTTTCACATGATATATTTCTACTACACATGGTTCACAAGTGGTGAATGCTGTCATTATGTATCATGTCTCCCAGTACAAAGATATAAAAAAATAATTAATTGTTTCTGATACATCAAACAATCTGTTTATGTTTTACAAACCATCATTTATACACCCTCTGTTGAAAAAACCATGTCACGTCTGATTTTTTGGGTCCACTAATGAGCAATTTTAACCATTAATTTGTATTATATAATATAACTAAGAAAATTATAAAAAATTTAAATATTATGAGATTATTTTTTTGACAAAACATCTACCTATGCCATTTTCGTATACTCCAAGTTAAACATTTTCATATGGTCAAAGTTGAACATCTTGACTGCATATATACCGTTGCGACAGGTTTTCTGGAAAGAGAGCGTAACATTGTTGTGAACTTGTTAGTACATTTCTCCATGTGAAAAGAGTGAGTTACAGCTTCCCAAATTTATTTGTTTTAGGGAATTTTTTTAATTAACCCCTTAAAAAAACAAATTTCATAAGTAGCCTAAAAAATGACTTTCAGTTATTGGGTTTCGTGCATAACTGGGCTTCAGTCACAGGGCCATGACTAAAAAGCAGGCACAATAAATTTGTCATACTGGCCCAATCCACTACCATGTAACATTTCAATCGCACACTCGTTAAGCGACTAAAAATCCGCAACTTTTAGTTGTTTAATTGGTGTGCGACTGATAGTCCCGCAGCTTTCAGTTGTGCAACTGGCTGATGACTGAAATCTTTATATAAATCATCCCAACATCACTTTGAGCAATTCAAACTCAAACCCTAACTTAGCCGGCAACAGTAAAAAAAAGAAATAGAGAAGGAAAGAAAGAAGAAGAGAAGGATAGAGAAAGAGAGAAGGAAAAAGAAAGAAAAAGAAAAGAAAAGGAAAGGAAGGAAGGAAGGAGAAGGAGAAGGAGAAAGGGGAGCGAGATGCTCGCTGATTTCGTTGTCGAGTATTAGTTCTTTTTGATAAAAATTCTTTAACTTGTAGATGCTAGGGGAATTTAATTTTTCACACCACCCAATAGATTAGGACAGGTAAAAATTTAATTTTCACATCACTTTAGGATTTAGGATAGATACAAATTTATTTTTCACTTCACTTTAGGGTTTAGGATAGATAGTTTCGCATTGTGTAGTTTCGTATCAACTTAGGATTTACGAATGTAATTAAATGAAATAGTTACTATTTTATAAGTATTTACAAATATACCAACACCCTTCTAATAAAAGTAATTCCCAAATTACCCATTAGGAGGCTTTATTTACATTTTGATCCTCTAGAGAAACCCTAATTTGATAAAATACCATAATTTCATATTATAGCCCATCTGAACGTTAATTACTTATTGCCCCATCTGCAGTTTTGTTCACATTACTATTTCCCCCTTTTTTATCCTTTTCATTTTAGTCCCTTCTATTTCCTTCATTTACATACGAGTCTATGCCTATACACAACCTACACCCACGCATGTGTATAACAGACCCAACACCACATTCTCCTCTTAGTCTAATTCACGTTTATATACATATACACACACAAATACACCAACTTGCACACTTATTCTCTTCACTTTTTTCCCAACACATCTCACACTCTCAACTCCCTCTGAACTCAAGCATATAATATCAGCAATGAATGTGAAAGTCAGGAAGACTAATGCATAACTGTAGGATAATATCCTCCTTAATTTTAGTCATGGTCCAGTAAATTTCATCATATTGATATCTTAAGATATATTAATTTTTTTATATTAATTTTTTTTAATTTGTAGCCTAATTTGAGATAAATTTAATTGGACTAGATTATGAAGCAGCCCGATATGGTTTGCGTGTAGTACAAAGACAGTGTAATTCGTGATGAACCATATGGTGATGATCCAAGCGCATGTCCCCATGTGTATGGCCAAATATTACAACCATTGTTAATGTCTTTCAATGATTTATAGATGTGGTTGATTCAATTATTACAACTTAATCCTGCCATGGATAATGTTGAATTTTTTTTTGAAATAACCCTATAAAAAAAAACAATTGCAAAACTAACTCTTAACTTTTTAAATTTGTAAAAATAGCTTTCAGTCGCGAAATCCCCTTCGCGACAGTCTTCAGTCGCTATACGGTATAGCGACTGAAGACGTGGCACGGCACAAATGCCCCGCTGGCACCTGTGCCGTGCCAGCCAGGTTTCAGTCGCTATACCGTATAGCGACTGAAACCCGCAGCTTTCAGTCGCTATACGGTATAGCGACTGAAACGCTTTATATTCCCCAGCCGTCCCTCTCAGAGTACAGTTCAATTCATTTTTCCGAAATTTTACAGAAATTACTGAGAGAGAAGGAGGAGAAGGAAGAGAAGAAAAAGGAGCAGAAAATTCTTTTTCGGAGATTCTTCAAATCGCTGAGGTATATTTTTTTAACTCGTGTATTTAAATTAATTAGATCGTAAACTCGTAGTATTTAGATATGATTTAGAATGATTGTTAGGGTTAGTGTGATTGTTAGGGTTAGTGTGATGGTAAATGCGTGAATGTGATGAAAAAAAATTTAGAGTTAGGGTTAGGGTTAGGGTTAGGGTTAGTGTATGTTCACAGATTAGGGTTAGTGTATGTTCGCAGATTAAAAAATTTAGGATTTCGCAGATTAAAAAATTTGAAGAACCACTAAAAAATGTGATGTTTTTCAAATTTGAATTTTATTAGTATGGACGTAGATTAAAATATTTGTTAATATGTAGATGTAAACATTTGTGATTATGTATATTAAAATGATTGTTATTATTAGGATTAGGGTTAGGGTTCACCGCTGTCGCTTCTTTTAGTTGGGGTTAGGGTTAGGGTTAGGGTTAGGGTTAGGGTTAGTTATCACTGCTGTCGCCCTCACCGTCTTGGTCTTTCCTGCACGGGTTTAGAGCGAGAGGGGTTATTTTTTTAGGGCTGTAGGGAAACATCGTGTTCCCCAATAGCGACTGAAACGGTATTTAAACACCGTGCGTCGTTTTCACACAGTACGACCATTTCATTTTTCCGAAAATTCTGAAATTAGCACAGAGAACAAGAGAAGAGAAGGAAGAGGAGGAGAGGAGAAGAGAAGAGAATGGTTGGTTTTTTTTGTTAGATTTAGGGGTAGGGTTGTCAATCAGTTAGGGTTAGGATTAGGAATCGCGGTCTCATTGTCGTAGTCATCACCGCTGTCGCCCTCAACGTGTTGGCCTTTCCCGCACGGGTTTAGGGGTTATCTTTTTTAGGGTTGTAGGGAAAAATCGTGAACCAAACAATAGCGACTGAAACGGTATTTAAACACTGTGCGTCGCTTTCACACAGTACGGCCATTTCATTTTTCCGAAAATTCTGAAATTGGCAGAGAGAAAAAGATAAGAGAAGGAAGAGGAGGAGAGGAGAAGAGAAGAGAAGGGTTGGTTTTTTTGTTAGATTTAGGGGTAGGGTTGTCAATCAGTTAGGGTTAGGGTTAGGGTTAGGAATCGCGGCCTCATTGTCGTAGTCATCACCGCTGTCGCCCTCAACGTGTTGGCCTTTCCCGCATGGGTTTAGAGGGAGGGGAAAATTTCTGTTGTTTGGAAAATCATGTTTTTTTAGTACAATGAGCAATGTGAGTTCTCTAATTATACACTCTTGTACAGCTATGGAGCAACCCAATACAGTGTACGTTTATTACGGAGCCGGTGTAATCCGTAATGGACCAAACGGTGATGATCTTGGTGGTTGTATGTATGTTTGCAGTCAAATGAGACAACCACAGTCAATGTCTTTCAACGATTTGAAGATGTGGTTAGTTCACCTGTTACAACTCAATGTTACGACGGATAATCTCAAAGTGGAAGGCATGGTTCCGGATGGAAACAAATGGGTGCTGAAGAGACTGAAAGGTGACAAATCATGGGGTTCGTTTGGACGAATTGTGACAAATCCAGGCTATGCTGTCGGAACCATCATACTGTACGTTGAAATGTCAGTACATAGTTCGGAGGGCAGCCATTCGGTTGAAAGAGAAAACACTAATATCTGTACTGGAGGAGGTCGCGATGGCGGTGGCGATGTCGATACTGGTGCAGGTGCCAGTACCAATGCCAGTGCAACTGGCAGTGTACCTAACACAACTGGTGTAGGAAATACAACTCAATTTGGTGGCCATCAAGTAGATGCAGCTGAAGAATTACCAGAATTGGAGGAGAATTTTAATGAAGAGGAGTATACTGATCCGTCGGAAATGTACGAATCTCCTGATGAACCCACGGAACAGCATAATCCTATGAGTGAGTGGACTGATCCGTCATCCTTGAATAACGCTGTGGTTCATGATGAGCTGGGTTCGCGATGGTCTTATAATGAATCAACCGTCCAGCTTGGACAGTTGTTTCGGAGTAAAAAGGATGCAAAGAAAGCCATAACTGCCTGGGCTGTCTCACTAAATAGGCCATTCCGGGTGGTCAGATCAAATTCGAGCCTGTGGACTGTGAGGTGCTTAATCCAGAATTGTCCATGGTACGTACGTGTCTGGCGGCCACGAGATGACCCGTCCTTTCGGGTGACCAGAGTTGACGACCACGGATGTCTGGCTGAGGGCATGGTGCAGCATCATAGAAATATCACTTCCAGTTTTGTTGCCAGTCTGATTCTGTCAGTAGTGAAGGCAAATACGGCAATCACACCGAAGGTGATAATTGCACATGTCGCGGAGAAGTACGGTTATAATATCAACTACCCGAAGGCATGGATGGCTAAACAGAAGACGCTGGAGGAGCTTTTTGGTACATATGTTGAGGCATACAACTTAGTACCGAGGCTGTTGCGGCGGATATGCGAAGCAAATCCAGGCACAGTCACCGCAATTGTTGATACGCCGACAATCGGCTCCGAGGGTGCTGTGATTCCTGGGTGCATGGTACTGCGGAGATTTTTCTGGGCATTCGCACAGTGCGTTGCATCGTTCAGGTATATGAGACCCGTGCTTTGCATTGACGGAACATTTTTGACTGGAAAATACCAGGGAACTCTGCTGACTGCTGTGGCTGTTGATGCCAACGACCAGCTTCTCCCCATAGCATATGCTGTGGTCGAGGGGGAGAACTATAGCAGTTGGCTGTGGTTCTTGGGCACTTTGAAGAATGAGGTTGTGAAAGACCGGGAGCGCGTGTGCTTGATTCATGATCGAAATGGAGGAATGCTGAGTGCGATGGAGTACATGCGATCAGGAGAGGATCCATCGCTGAGTTGGGATGATTTGCAGAGTCGTTGGTGCTCACGGCATCTTGGCGCGAATTTTCACAGTCGTTTCAAGAGCAAGCGCCTGATGGTCGTGTTCAAACGGCTTGCCAAACAGAACCAACAGTCAAAGTTCTCACAAATCTGGAAGTCACTGGAGGAAAGTACGTCGGCGGAATTGCGAGAAGCAGGGGTTGCAGAAGATCGCGGCGATACTGGCACGGGAAGCCGCCGGGGTCGTCTCAGATTCAGTCAGTGGATTCAGCCCAAACCAATGGAGAAGTGGGCGTTGCTTCATGACACAGGTGGGGCTCGATACGGAATCATGACGACAAATCTGGCCGAGGTGTACAACTTCGTCCTCAAAGGTGTGCGATGCTTACCACTCACTGCAATAGTTGAAATGACATTCTATCGCACAGTAGCGTACTACGACAGCAGGGGTTTGGCGGCATCAAGGCTTTTGCATGACCCCTTAGCACACTGGCCCAAAAAGATCAATGATTACCTCGAATTTCGGACAAGGAAATCGTTGACACATGATGTCACAGTACTGAGTCGCTTGCACGGGAAGTATGAGGTTCGGCTAAGGCACAGACATGTCTATGGCACACTGCGGGCTGGTCGGGTCCACGAATGTCGGATTTCAAATGCAGATGCCCAATGCACATGCAACAAGCCTCAACTGCTGCACATTCCTTGCTCGCATGTCATCGCTGCCTGCTCTGTTCCTGGGATCGATCCGGTGCGGTACATATCAACCTATTATACTCTGCAGTACCTGTGGAAGACCTGGGATGGTGTCTTCAATGGGTTTGCGGCGGGGGAAAGCTATCGACAACTATCTCCGGAAGATGCCATCACGTGGATCCCAGACAAGAGGCTCCTCGTAGGCCATGTCGGCCGACGTCGATCCAGGAGGATAAATAACAATATGGATGCAGCGGAGCGTGAAGATGACGTACGTAGATGCAGCGCTTGCCGGCAGCCTGGTCACAGAAGAAATCGATGCCCGCGGGTGACAGGCGCACCATCTTCGTCGCAAAACTAAATGTTGTATTATTTCAAGTACTTAATGTTTTGTTGTGAGTTGTACTGAATTTTCATATATCAGTTGTACTTAACTTCCCTAATGTCTTCTCGTGAATTTACTGAATGTTTTTTTATTTACTCAATGTTTGTTTATGTACTCAATGTTTCAACTTCTCAACCAATATGTGACAACTGCAGGTATGGCGGACGACCATCAGCTTCCCGAGCTGATTTCACAGCACCATCAGGAGCGTCACCGTGCTCGACGCCTTCTACAGGGCATCGTTCTCCCAGCCTTGCGTCTGAGGGCACCGCGTGAGATGTGGCCTCTAGATGAGCGGTTCGCGCCTTATTTGCTCGAGGCCGGACTGTTGCCTTTCGCTCGCATGGTGGATCGGGCGAGGCGATTCCCTTTCGACCGAGCCCTCATTACTGCGCTTGTGGATCGGTGGAGGCCTGAGACGCACACGTTCCACTTCAGTTTTGGCGAGCTCACTGTCACGCTGCAGGACGTCAGCATGCTACTTGGCCTGCCTATCCGCGGGGAGATATATGTCCCAGCGGCCACCGAGAGAGCTGCATGGCGCCTAGATTTCCTACAGCGCTTCGAGGGAGTAGGGCCAGCGGGGGGGTTTGCGCAGGACGCGGGAGTTCCCCATAGTTACCTCCGCGCAGTGCGCGATGCTGCGCTCCCCGTGGCCGCTCCAGAGGAGGTCGTCAGGCGCCACCTTGAGGCGTATTTGCTGTACCTGTTTGGGTGGTTGCTCTTCCCTGGCACCCACGGAGACATCTGCGAGCGGCAGTACGTTCAGCTCGCCAGGAGTATTGCCGACTCGGCCCTGGGCCACGTGCCGAGGTTCAGTTTCGGATCCGCTGTGCTCTACCACACCTACAGGGGGTTGTGCGACGCCACGAGCAGAGACCAGGTCAGCTCTCTTTTCGCTGGGTGCGCCATTCTCTTGCAGATGTGGTCGTACGAGCATTTCCCCATCGGTCGAGCGCTGGTTCCGCGGGATCAGTTCGCATTAGTCGGGGATGGGAGAGACGGCCCCGTGATGGGATGGAGGTGGGCTAGGCTGAGTTTGAGGTGTGCCACAGATCAGGCGCACCTCTGCTATCCTTCGTACGCCACAGACTTTGATCTGCTTCTCGACGACAGCGTCATCTGGGATCCGTGGACCACCGCAAACCTCCAATCCGTCGCTCCAGCCGGCCTTTCTTCTTTTTGTACGCAGGATGAGCCGTACTGGCGCACCCAGGTTCTACTCGTCTTCTCGCACATGGTTGAGGGTTACTCGCCTGAGCGAGTTATGCGCCAGTTTGGCCTACGCCAGGCTGTCCCTGTGCCGCCTCCTCGACAGATCCCGCACCATATCCACGAGTACGTCAAATATGCATTACATTCACATGTTATTTTATACATAATTTCCATCACAACCTAATTTCTTTGTCCGCAGGCAATCCAGGAAGGGTCGAGTGAGGGACGATTTCGTTCATCGACAGCAGCCTTATGTGCAGCAGTGGATGGATTGGGCGCACACACGCACGGTCGAGGAGCACAGGCCATACAGCCACGACATCCATTTTTCCTATCTGTCCTGGTACCGACCTCGCACGATCTACCGATTGACGGGCGGTCCACCCGCCGCGCCTGATGAGCCCATCCCTCCCGCCACCCTCGATGAAGGCTACGACCGACGCCTAACTGGGCGAATCCACTCTTCTGTGAGTTCCTTAGCTCTTTGAAACCTTACTTTCACATGGATTGTCGTTCTATAATTGCATTAATTCGTGTGCACAGCTAGACATCCTCGGCGGCATCTCTACTGGTGCACGAGACATGATGGTCTTGTCCCGCCGCGGACCCGCCATGCCCAGCGACGATGTGTACGCATATTGTTCAGAGGTCGAGCGGCGGGTCGATCAGATTTTAGTCGGTTTCAGAGTGCTGCTGCCACCTCACTTGACCGTGATTCCCCCACCATCACCGTCGGCGCCAGGTCCTTCGTCGCATGTGCCACCAGCGGACCGTCCGTCGTCGTCGCGCCCTCCACCAGCGGACCGTCCGTCGTCGTCGCGCCCTCCACCACTGCACACGGGTTTCGTGCCTGCCGACAGCTCTTCGGATGACGAGCTCGATACTCCTCCATGGCACCAGCCTCCTGACCAGGCACAGCAGCATCCTACACAGTCGACACATGTGCTTCCTAGCTTCCTTCCCGATGCTCCGCCGCCTACGCAGCCGACACAGCCTTCCCAGTCTACGCCAGCTGCGCAGACACCACCAGTAAGGAGGCGGCGCGTCAGGGATCGTCAGCCCCCCTCTCGGTACACACCATCAGAGTATCAGCCCTCCCCACAGAGGGGCAGGAGGGGGCACTAGTCCGATGTATGCTTTTCTCAGACTGTTCAGTTTTCGTATATTTTTGTTAGGTTTCCAACTTTTTGGGGTTTTATGTTTTCTACTGTTCTACTTTTGTATGACTTTGCGTTTCTACTTTTCAGCTTTTACCTATTCATCTGATGCTCGTTTTCGTATGATTAATCTTTGCGACTTTTGCACCTACCATCTTTTGCGCCGAGACGTCTGGTTTCGTACAAATGCGTCGAACCAACGAGACAAAACTAGGTATCAAAAGCACGGTATAAATGCGAAATTGGTATGTACTTGTACGGTCCAGATGGCAAAACTTTGTCGTCTTACTCCTTTTCGCAAATCAGCCTACAATTATCGCGGCTTATACCTTTTAAAGATTTTCCTCGGAACCTAAAAAGGCTAAAACCCACATCTCATCTCCAAACTTCGATCTAATTCAAGGAGTATCTCCCATTCACTATTCTGACCAAGTTTCCCTTCTGTAAGATTTTCAAAATCTCATCCGACGCCTTAGTTTCAAGTCTCGTCATTTTTTGAAATTCTAATTACCCTAAAGTACCCTGTTTTCGAATTATCACAAAATCATCAAATCTTGCCAAATTTCATTCAAACTTCTGCTGAATATGCTCCAGAAATAAAGTTACACTTGTGTGTGAGATTAGATCTCAAATCAGTCATCCCAATTTCAGAATTTACAAAGAAGTCCTACTTCTCAAATGAAATTATTATGAAGTGTTTCGATTGCGACCACAGGGCAAAAGAGGGAGCAGAGAAAGTTTGCCAGGTTTCAGTCGCTATACCGTATAGCGACTGAAAGCTGCGGGTTTCAGTCGCTATACGGTATAGCGACTGAAACCTGGCTGGCACGGCACAGGTGCCAGCGGGGCATTTGTGCCGTGCCACGTTTTCAGTCGCTATACCGTATAGCGACTGAAGACTGTCGCGAAGGGGATTTCGCGACTGAAAGCCATTTTTACAAATTTAAAAAGTTAAGAGTTAGTTTTGCAATTATTTTTTTTATAGGGTTATTTCAAAAAAAAATTCGATAATGTTAGGGTTGAAGGCCTTTTACCATAACAAAATAATTGGGTACTTAAGAAGTTAAAAGCTGACAAGTCATGAGGTTCATTTATGAGAATATTAAAAAACCCAACCTATGGAATAAGAGTGTTTATACTCTATGTGCAAATTTTTGGCACAAGTAGTTCTGAAGGTAGCCATTCGATAACAGGAGTAAGAAGAATGGCTTATGCTAGTAGTAGTTCGAGGGCAAATATTAGTGGCAGTGTAGGTGGTAGTGCTAGTGCCAGTGCTAGTGCTAGTGCCAGTGCCAGTGTCAGTATCAGTGCAGCTATATAAAATGTAGGAATCGAACGTCGAAATCATTTGGGCAACCGTCAAGTAGATTTAGCTGACAATTTACCCGAATTAGAGAAGAATTTCAACGGGGAGTACACTGACCCATCCGATATGTATGAATATCCTCTGGAACCAATAGAACAGCAAGGGCCTATAAGTGAATGGACTGATCCATCAACACTAATGTTAGTTGTGGTTCCTGAAGATCTAAATTCAAAATAGTCTTTCAATGAAACCATTGTGCAGCTTGGACAGTTGTTTAGAAGTAAAAAAGATGAGAAAAAACATCACCAAATGGGCTGTTTCACTCAATAGGCCATTCCGGGTGATTAAATCAAATCCGAAGTTGTGGGCTGTGAAGTGTTTAGTTGATAATTGCCCGTTATACATCTGTGTCACAAGTCCAAAGGATGAGCCTTTTTTTCAGGTGACTAGAGCAGCAGGCCATAGAAATCTAGCGGCGGTATACAATTTCGTCCTAAAAGGTGCGCGGTGTTTACCACTCATAGCCATAGTGAAGATGACATTTTACTTTACAATAGAGTGTTATGACAACCAGAGTATGGCGGCAAAAAATCTGATGGATGATCCCCTAGCATACTGGCATAAAAAATTCTATTATCATCTTGAATTTAGGAGTAAGAAGGCAATATCACATGAAGTATCCGTGCTAAGCCATTTGAATGGGAACTATGAGGTTCGACTTAGGCACAAATTCGTCCATGGTACACTAAGAGCCGGTTGAGTGCATGAATGTAGAATCATAAATGGAGCCACACAATTCATGTGCAACAAGTCTCTGTTGCTTCACATTCGTTGCTCTCATGTGATTGCTGCTTGTGCCCTACCAGGAATTACTCTAACATAGTATCTTTCTAAATATTGCACTCTGGAGTACCTGACGAAAACCTGAGATAGCGTCTTCCACGACTTTGTGGTAAGGGGCAACTATTGAGACATATCGCCAGAAGATACCTTGAGGTGGATTCCAGATAGGAAACTTAAGGTCACCTATGCCAGCCAATGTCGAACAAGATGGATTCATAACGACATGGATGGTGGGGGGGAGCACGAAGACGGACTTCGTAGATGCATAGTATGCAAACAACCTGGTCACAACAGAAATTGATGCTCTTAGGTGGCCAATACATCAGTAGCTATGAGGATCTGAAGCATCTATTCATTTAATGTATCAATACTTGTATTTATACTATTTTTCTCATGTTTGTACTTGTGTAATGTAATTTTTTTTCAATGTAATCTTGTGTTTTTGGTATTGTTTTCAATACGATTGTTATCTTTTATTTTTTTTGTTTTACATATTTTAATGTAATCTTGTGTTTTCGGTTTTGTTATGAGTGTATGTGTTTGTAATTCAATATTGTTATGATTTACTTATTTTAACCTATATGTGCTAATTGTAGACATGGTAGACGAGCAGCAGCTTCTAGAGTTGATTAGAGATCATTGTTGCATCTAGGCCTTTATGTCTAACCCTAATTTTGATGATTAATGAAAATAAAGTGTTTTAGACTAACTGTGCTTCTGAGATATTTTGATACAGAGTTATGTTGGGAAGAAATGCAAAATGATCAAGATAAACCCGACGTAGAATAGATCAAGCACAAGTCGCAAAACACAAAGATGAAAAAATAATCGAGAAATGCAAAAGGAGCTAAGGTAATATTGTTTTTAGTTTTATCGATCTCGGTGTTTGCAGTTCGATCGGTTAAGGACTTTATTGCTTAGTTTTAACCGTACTATAAAGAGGGGTTGCAAGTCCTCTCTAAATCTCCAACATGAATCGAGAAATTACTAGGTTACTGCATTGCATTCATCTTTTCGGTTGGATTTGATTTGAATTTGTTTTGAAAGATTTGGTTTTTAATTGAGTTTTTGACAATAGAAGAGTTTTTCAATTTTTTAGAAATATCTAGGTAGATATGGTTTTTGCTTCTGTTGACAAAAATATAGCCCTTAAGATTATGTTTCAAACGAGCTATTAAACTCTCAATTTGGACTTATGGTTTTAAAGTTATGACTGTTTTTGTTCATGTTGACTGTCAGTTTGAATGTCAGTTCAGTTAAACTGACAGTTGTCCAGAGAGTGTGTTTTTTGAGCTGAAATTTTTTGTACTAAACTGACTGTCAGTATGCCCATGCTGACTGTCAGTTTTCTTTTCAACCTCGAGTTGGTTTATTTGAGTTTCTATTTGATCTAGTCGCTTTTGTAGTCGAACTGACTGTCAGTTTGGATAACTGACTGTCAGTTTGTATTATCAGTTTCCATATACGACCACAAATAGCTAGCAAAGTTTTATCCGTGATTTTTGTCAGCCGTTGAGTTTGGAACTAACTGTCAGTTCCTCATACTGACTGTCAGTTTGCACTGATTTGTTTCCATTTTCGACCTCAAACGGCTAGCTGTGTTTTCTCCGGATTTTACTTCTTTCTAGTCGTGACCCAAACTGACTGTCAGTTTGGTGAACTGACTGTCAATTTGAGCTGCTGATTTTCAGCCTTAGCTCCAACATCTCTTTTGAGTGTTGAGGCTATAAATAGAGACTTTGAGCATTGGTTTTATATATCCAGCAGCCTCACAACCTTATACACTCTTGAGTTTTAGTTCTTATACAAAATCTTGATCTTTTGATCAAGTTGAGTGCTTTTCAGATCCACTGAGTGCTTTCTGTTCGCATCATTTGCATCCTATTAGTTTCTCGGTGATTGTTTGGAGGTCTTGAGTAGACCTTGCTTCTTATTACTCTTGGTGAGCACTCTCACCTAGACGGTTTGGAGGCGTGGCCGTTGATCTCTCCAGTTCGGAGTTTGTCAGAGAGACTCGGCGTGTTGTACAAGGCATCGATGCTCACCTTTCTGGAGTGGACAAGGAGCAACCACTAGTTGATAATATCCTTCGTGGATATTGGAGCAAGACTCAATTTATTTGAGAGCTTCAACGAGGATTAGGGAAGACTGGGCGAGTCTCCGAGACCTCGGTAAAAATCGTTGTGTTTGTCCACTCAATCTTTTCTTGTTAATATATTGAACTGCATTTGATTCTTCTCTTTGCAAAAATTGTTTTAAATTAAAATTTTTAAAAGCCTCCTATTCACCCTCCTCTAGTCGACAGTCTTGATCCTACAATCATCATTAGTGGTGCCACCGTGCACGTCCGCTTTTCTAGGGCACAGTTTTATCGGCTCTACATATGAGAACACCATGGGAGATGTGGTCTCTAAATGAGTGGTTTGCTCCTCACTTTCTAGAGGCCAAATTGCTTCCATTTGCCCGTATGGTCGATAGGGCGTAGCGCTTTCCTTTTGATAGAACTTTGGTGACAGCACTTGTTGATTGATAGAGGCTAGAGACACATACATTCCATTTCAGTTTTCATGAGCTCACCATAACACTCAAGGATGTCAGTATGCTGCTCGGCCTCCCATTAGAGGTGATATTTATGTTCTTACAGTGACCAATAGAGAGCAGCGTGGTGACTAGATTTCTTGTAGCGGTTTCAGGGGATCAGGCAGCTGTTGGGTTTGCACAGCCGACAGGAGTACCGCATTTGTACCTACTCACCATTCAAGATGGTGGATTCCCTACTAGCACCCCAGAACATGTATTTAGATGTCACTTGGAGGCATATCTGTTGTATTTGTTCGGCATGTTGCTATTCCCCAACACCCATGGAAACATCTGTGAGTGGGAGTTCATTCAGCTTGCTAGATTTATTGCTGACTCCAACTTGGGCCACGTGCCTTAGCTCAGCTGGGGTTCTACAGTTCTATGCCATACGTACAGGGGTCTGTGCGATGACACCAGCAGGGAACATGATGGATCACTATTCGCTGGTTGCACCTTGCTGCTGCAGATGTGGTCGTACAAGTACTTCCCCATCAACTGATTCGTTGTGCCGTGGGATCAGTTTGTGTTGGGGCTGGATATCAGAGATGGCTCAGTTATGGGATTGTGGTAATCCAGACTCAATTTGTGTTGAGCGATGGATCAAACACACTAGTGCTATTCTTTGTACACTCAGGGCTTCGATCTGCTTATGGATGATAGTGTTATCTGGCGTCCGCGGCAACAACAATATATCTACTCTGTCGCACCACAGGGCCTTTCATCTCTATGCACGCAGAACTCCGCTTATTAGTGTAACTATATTCTTCTCATATTCTCACATATGATAAAGGTATACTAGTCAGAGCAAGTTATGCGTCAGTTCGGCCTACACTAGCAGGTCCTGGTGCTGCAGCCCCAATAGTTTCCTCACCATGTTCATGAGTATATACATATATCTCATATAGGTTTTAATTTTGTATTCTATTTCAGAAATAAATTTTGTGACTAATTTTTTCTTATATGTAGGTAAACTAGGAAAGAACATGCACGCGACGATTTTTGTCGATCGCCAACGCTCATATGTACAGGAGTGGATGGATCGTGCCCACAGATGGATGGTCATCGAGGACAGAATTTACAGCCATGACATCCACTTTACTTATCTAGCATGGTATCGATCGTGAATATTATATCGATTATCGCCTCAGCCACCATCGTGTCTGACGAGTTCTCAGCTCTTGCTAGCATCGACGAGGGCTTCAATCGATACCGAGCAAGACGTGTCCACTCTTCTATAAGTACTCAAACGCTCTCTACTTTTACTTTGACTATTATTGTCACTCTTTTAATTTGATGTTCTCGATTCATATAGCTCGATATCATTGAAGCCCTATCTGCTAGTGTACATGACATGCTTATTAGGGTACGTGACAATGAGAATGTGCCTAAAGGTGAGATACAGGCAACTTGGACATAGGCGGTACATGTCTGAACCAAATATTGGTGGATTTTAGGGTTCTCTTGCCACCTCACCTGATAGTGATCCCTCCACCTTCACCGTTGGTGGATCGTCCTTCATCCTCGCACCCACAACCAGTTGATTGCACTTCATCGCATGCGTCGCCTCCCCAGCCATGTGCCATGCCGGACGACAGCTCTTCAAATGAAGAGATGGACATCGACGCACATAGGTTTCATTTTGACCAGGGGTTGGCTCAAGACTTGGCTGCGAAGGAGAGTTAGGGTGTGATGTAGCACCAGATCCTAGCACAGAGACAGCAAGCAGGTCCTAGATGGCACCGTGATGCTTCGCATCCCTATCCACATCGGCACATCACTCGGCCATCGTAGCTTGCTGACACTTCACCAGCGACTCAACCTACACAGCAGTAGACCCCCCAGCTGTGCAAACACTGGCGATTAGGAGGCATCGCATTAGGGATCATCGCCCCCCTCTCATTACACACCATTTGAGTATCAGGATCAGTCGAAGAGGAGGAGATAGTAGTTTAAGCATTATTTTGTATGTACTATTTTTTGACTTGTGTATGGCAATGATGTATTTCATCTTTTGCAACAAAAGGAAAACATTGGTATGTCTTGGCTACTTGAGTTATTAAGGTCATTCGAGCTATTTGATTAATTTTATCTTTTGCAGTAAAACTATAACGTTCGAATTATTGGTACATCATGGCCCGAATGAGTACGTGCAACTCAAACGAGATAATTCATGCCCAAAGGCCTGAGGAAAATCAAAATTCATCAATTTTTGCAAAAGTTCACTGGAATCAAGATTCTGACTTGACATAAGGCACATTTTGTCAAAACTTGTGATTGGGAAGCCCTTTCCAAGTAGTTATTTTTGCAAAATGTTTGTAATGTCCTAAACATCCTACTTGCAAATTTTCATGGCATTCCGAGTTGATTTGACCAAGTTTTGACTTTTTGACGAAATGAAACTCAACTCCAAAAATTCAGACTTTCCGTGGTTTTTTCCTTATATTTTCATTTTTTTCTCTGAATCGGTGGGCCATCCAAGAAAAGTTTCTTCATGAGACTTCATCCTTTAATTTTTTTCTCTTATAATATAATTTTTTTGAAAATTTTTGGAGTTGTTTGGATGCCTTTCAGACCTCTACATATGGGTAAATACGTTTCCAAAAACAAAGGAGCCCAAAACTCGCAAAACGTCATTTGAACTATTTGAGTTCGAATTTTTCATTTATCATGGCCCAAATGAGTATGGACAACTCATAAGAGGCATGTCATGCCAAAGGACCGGTGAAAAGTGAATTTTGACCCTTTTTGCAAAAGTCTGCCGGAATCAAGCTTCTTGCTTGACATAAGGCACGTTTCATCATAAATTTCAATTGGGGGGCCATTTCTGAGTGGTTCTTTTTTCAAAATGTTTGTAATTTCCTAAAAATCATATATGCAAATTTTCACGGCATTCCGAGTTGATTTGTCCAAGTTTTGACCTTTTGACGTAACGAATCTCAACTCTAAAATGTCAAACTTTCTATGGTTTTCAGATGAATTTTCTTTTATTAATCTCCAATTTGGTTGGTGATATGAGGAAATTTCTTTAGTGCACTTCATCCTCTAATGGTGCTCTTTTATTAAAGTTTTTTTCAAATTTTTTGGAAGTCATCTAGGTGGTTTTTTCGACCTCTTTATATGGGTAAATAGATTTCTCGAAACCTGGAAACGCAAAGGATCGGAGCTTACAAAACATCTCATTTTGTTCAGCCTTTTCAGCTTTTTCAACTTTTTTGTTTGTCAACTTTTTAGCTTTTCCAACTTTTGTCCTTTTCAGCTTTTCCATAAAGCCTCATCTGGTCCAAAAGCCTACCCCCAGTTGTCATATCTAGCCAAAAATGAATCTCGCATGAAATTTGCTTCTTACATCTGTCACCCCCTTCTATAAATAGGTGTTGTTCTCTCCATTCAGTTGTGTATTAACTCTATCTACTTCTACATCATAAACTCTAGACTTCTTTCTCTTCGTCTGAACTCATGTCTACATCCGGTTCGTCTTCTACAGGATGATCCAACGAAACATATCAACCACCATTGGTAAGTCAATGTAACAAGCCATGCGATGAGTACAGGTCTAACGAAGAAGGAACGCTCTGGAAGTACTACGGCTACACAAAGGTTAAGATTTCTAGGAACAAAGATATAAGTGATCTACCATATTTATCGTATCCTTTTTAGTGTTCAACTTATTGATTGATCACGTTTGTTCTTCAGAAGGTCAAGCCCTAGTATGATTTTGTTCAGTGGATTGATAACAAGATGTCGGAGGAAATTAAGTCATACTACAGGTATTGGAAAAAAATAAAGACTTGCAGTAGAATGTTCGGTCTCCCAGAGAAGCCAAATCATAATGAGGTCGATCTTTACTGTGAGACCGAATGTTGTTGGAAGACGAACGACGACAAATTAACTCACCCTAGAACAACTACCATTGTTAAAAAACCACAATTAGATCCGAGTATGAAACGTCAATTTCCTTTCTAGATGTTTTATTAAAAGTCGTTAATTTATTCAAGTGTTAGTCAATCAAAAATGTACTATCCCCGTTTGTAATAACATTTCTTATTTTAACTACATGTATACGAATTAAGCTGTGACTTAGAAATATATTTTTCATTTTTGAGTTTTACTAGGACGGCCAACTGTTAGAGTTAGGGTTACTGTTTCAGTGGCCACAGTGGATAGAGTCGGGGAAGGGTGGGATATAGAGGCAGTCAGCTCCTAGGGTTAGGGTTATCATTAGTTGCCAATCACTAGTAGCAAAAAGAAATATTATTTGTTTACCAATATCTTGCGACTGAAAACATGGCAGTGGGCATTAGGTGACTCAAGACGTGGCAGCCGTGCACCTAGAGAGTTTTTAGGTTATTTCTGAATTTTGTTTTTTTATTGGGGTATGGCTTTTAGTCGCTTAGCGAGAGTGCAACTGAAAGGTGCAAAATATCGATTGCTTAGAAGGTGCACAATTGAAAACTACGTGGCAATGGGTTGGACCAGCACGACAAATTTGTTGTGCCGGCTCCTTAGTCACGGATCAGACTAGCGACTGAAGCCCGATCGTGCATGAAACCCAACTAAAAGCCATTTTTGTTATTTTTTTTTTCTATAGGCTATTTACGAAATTTGATTTTTTTAATAGATTAATAAAAAAATCTGTTTTAGCCTCTATCCATCACAATCCAGGTGTGAGTCAATTTTCAAGTCCAAATTGCGTAATTGTGGGGCTTGTCTATTAATTACAATTTTGTGGCTACTGAATTTGTTAGTATAATTTGCACGTTTGTATTTCAATTCAAGCATCTATTTCTATGAATGGTGAAGCATCAGTAAATTACCTGCCATTTCCCAACAATTTAAGCTTCTACGAAAACCAGTTAGTGGTTAATACTCAACAAGATATCATAGTCTAGCTCTTGAGTTCAAACACTAAAAAAGTACTATGCTAGTTGAGGGGTTTGATGATAAAGCCTAGACCTGAGACTATGGAAGCGTTAAAATATAAGTGATTATCGGCCTTGTTGATCGAAGAATGCCGATTAGAAAGGGGTGAATAGGCGGTATTAAAATTTTAATCTCAATTAACAATTTCTAATATAAGCACAAATAACAAGTTTGCTATTGTAGAGTGATCAGTTCAATGGCAATAAGCAAACCTTAGATATGAAAATGCAAAAGAAGAAATAACTGATGACACGATCAATTTTTTCCGAGGTATAAAAAATTAACCAATTTTCACTAATCCTCATTAAAGCACTCTACACAAAAGTATCGTCTCGATTCCACTAGTGGTTGCCCTTCTCCTCTCCGGATAGGCGAGCACCGAGCCTTCACACCCAATCATCGAACCTCTCCAACAAACACTGTCGATGGAGAGATCGCCGGACTCCGTGGGTCGTCTAGGTGACGGCAATCACCAAGAGTAACAAGTGAAACACCTTCACTTGATCCACTTCTACACAAGAAGCTCAATGTGTAATGCAGTTCACTCTCTAGGCTTGCTCTTCAATGCAACTAATGTATTGAATACAATTTGTTAGCTCTAGATGCAAGAATATGTGAATTGGATGGAGAATTGAATGCTCTAAGCTTTTGCGACAACTAGAAACAACTGGCAATGAATTCTGTGTGCCAAAAACTCTTGGAGTGAATGCCACATGAAGTATATTTATAGCCCTCCAATAAAAACTAAGTGTTTGCAAGTTTCAGAAGAATCTAGCTACATCAAATATTGTCCGGATAGTGCAAGTGATTAGTGATCGTTGAGTAATTAATGCACTTATCAGTGATCATTTGACACAAACTTGTGAAAGCCAGACGGATACATACTCGGCCAGACAAATGGTCCGGACAGATATATATGTTTCTGGTTACATTCAGTTTAAAGATATTTGCTACGATGGTATTTCCCGGACTTTGTCTGACCATTTCAGACAAACTCCGACCAAATCAAACAAATAGACCAAACGAATGCATATGTCCCTGATTTCATTTTTGCTGGAGTTTTATTAATATGACCATGAACATGTCTTGTACTGATACGACCAGTTTCTGTTTTGCTGGTACGACCAACATTTTTACTTTCATGACCAAATATCTGTTTTACTGATTCAATCAGTTGTTTTACTTGTACGACCAATATTTTTACTATCACGACCAAGTTTCTGTACTAATCGGACATTGTCCGGTAACATCGGATTTTGTCTAGCCATATCAAACAAGTTGTGCCCAGACAGATTCATTTGTCTCTAGTGAACTAGTGCACAATTTTTATCTCTGAAATTCACACTCTGCCCTAATTTTCTCCTAGACTATATGAGTATGCATTTGAGCTTCAAGGCACTATATAGATCAAGCTACTAGAGTTACACCCCTCTTAATAGTACGATCGATAAATCTAAAACTAAAAGGATTAATCTGATCGACTTCCCCACCAATAACTGGTAAAAGACTAGAAAATGAATCTTAATCTTCATCTTTATTTCGGCCATCATTCATGAGGTTTGAGGATTCCCTGCTGCTTATTTTTGTCACAACGTCATCATGTTTTGATTTGAAACTTGAACCACTCGAAATAAACATATTAGTTCTATTCTTTTTGTTTGTTATTAATCACTGAAATCTTAACCAGGGCCTAGAGTCAACAGGCCTATCCCTAATAATACAATAACTTAAATTTTTGAGTGAACTAGTTAGTACCTGCTTTTGCTACTTGACAAGGCAATGCCACTTGTATACCATAATGAAATTTTCATGAAGAGATGTATGTATTCCCAAAGTGGAATGTATCAGGTGAGAACTAAACTTAAAATAGAAGCATGTGAACCATGATATGAGTCATCCAATCAGTGTGCAAATGATTGTTGTCTATTTGATCATGAGACGCTAGTGTCCCAAAGGAAGCTAGCAACACTAGCATCCCATGATGCATATTTAACAAATATGATTCGGTTTCACGCCAAGAAGATAGTTCAAATTGCGAGTTCGCATACTCTTATTTTAAAAAGAGTTTTGACCGGATACACTCCAAAAATAATTATAGAGCCCACAATATAGTGGTATTTATATTAGTCCTAGAAGAATGATGATGATGTAGAGATGTCAATTTTCCTCCAGGCCCGATAACAGTGAGAATTTTTTCTGAATAGGGGTTGGATGGGGGACAAATTATCACTGATAGCTTAATGGGGATGGGTATTGTAATGCACCCTATCTCTGTCCTCGTTAAATTCCCGTAAATATAAGTTTATACATTATAAATAAATGTTTGTCTTACTAAGTACATATATTGTTTTCTCGAATCAATGATTTTGTTATTTTTTTTTAATATAAATGACTCATAATAACACTTTCTATTAATTTTAGTGTTAATAAACTAACTTATAGTTATATAATATACACTAAAATGAAAGAAAAATATCTAAATAATACAACAAATATCTTTATTGAGATCTCATTCCTCACTAAATCCGGTGGGGATTGATATAAAGATAAAAATATCTCTGTAAATGTGATGAGTTGGAAATGGGACCTAAACCTTACGCCCGCCTCGGCCGGTTGACATCTGAAGTATCTATATGACCCTCGGGGGTTTGAATGTGGGAGTCGCTTTGCTCTCCAGGTATACAACTGGCTCTTATGAGCACTAGGTACATAGGATGAGATAGGATAAAGTTATCCATGAGAAAAGAAAACCTTATCAAGCTTCAACCAGCAGGACCAAAGATATATTAGGCCTGTTTAGGTATGAGAAAAATTTTCTATAAGGGAATTTTATTGAAATTTTGTATTAATTAATCTAATATCTTAAACTTGACTTATAAAAATTTTCTAGGAATGAACAAAAAAACGGTCTTTCAAACAGGTCTTAAATATGTTCTATTTGTTAGAGACCATTAAACTGTTTGTCAAATATGATCAAGTTTATGTCGGAGGTTTCAACAGAACTGAAATATCTTGGACAATTTGTTTAGACTTCTTTACCAGATAATATGTTTAATATAAAAATACATAATTATTATATATATATATATATATATATATATATATATATATGAAGTTTTATGTACGGTCAACTCAACCAAAAACTTAAAATATTAAGAAAAGATAGGTATACGAAGTTTCATGTACAATTAGTTCACCAAAAGCTTAAAATATTAAAAAAGAAAAATAATTTACTTATATTTAAACACTCTGCAGATAATGACAAAGACATAAGCCCATAAACATACATTCTTTGAGGGCAGAGAATTCTTGTTACAGGTGGGCAGATGCACCCTCCAGAGACAATTTGGTGAGCACTGCCAGATGCAAAGAAGAGGGGTTGGCCACCATAAGTAACACTTCTCAACTACCTCTGTGCCCTAATTTGTTCAAGAATCTAAACTGAATTGAAAAGAGGTTACAGTGTGAGGCTGGGGCTTGTTTCAGATGCCCAACTAATTGGACCACTTTGGTCCGAAGTTGGAGCTTGATGCTTTCAACACAAACTATCCAAACCTTGAAATTAAAACTTTTATAGACAATTATTATGACATATTTGGTTCATAGATACATTGCCTAAATAAAGTGTTTGACGAACAAAAAATTTGCCATACTTACACACTTCTTTTCCATGCTTAAACACTTCTTACACAAAAAATGTGAGTATAATATGCGAGCCTCGTCGCCACTTTTATACAACATTTCTTTTTGTCAACAAATCAAACGGCAACCACAATAGATGTGGCACGCCAATGGTAACAAACCAAACACACCCTAAATCCATCAAACTGATAACTGCAGAGATGTTTGGCCAACTATCCCTGTTTCTGCTCACAGCATTTTCAGGTGACCTTCATCAGAAAAGAATTGACAGGAAGCAACAAAGATGAGTAAACAAGAACCTTGCATATATCATTGATAGCGTATATAGTAGTTTTAGAGGACCAACAAAATACAAGAACTTAAATTTAGGGTCCCACCATTTTTACAAAAGAAAAAAAGGAACAAAGTTACAAATGAGTTTGGAATCATGAGATTTCCTGAAGATGGCAGTAGAGAACCACTGTTGAACAGATACAATGAACAAACTCATCGTAGCAATAAAGCAGCAGAGCCGAATGTATGTCATATTAAAATGACAAAGAAAAGAGCTGATTACATTTAGAATACAGAAAATACAAGGTACAAAATAAATAACATACTGCACATTGAAATTATTTTGCACAGCTCCGGTAGACTTTCACCTGGGAACTTCCTTTACTATTGCTTCTTCACAAACAGAAGATGGTGAAAGCAGGTGTTTGTCTTCCAGATCGTCGTCTTCAAAATGGCCATTGCTGGTTGTGTTGGACCCATCTAAAGTTCAGGACAGAAATGGAAGTTATAACAATGCGATTGCCCATCAAAAATAGCATGGTTATCACCAAATGTAACAGAAAACTGATGAAATAAGGAAAATCAGTATTAACCTGAGAAATGGCAGTCTGCGAGATGCTTTGTCTCTGTCGACTCCAATCGCATGCTTTCTGGTAGAAGACAGTTGCAAAAGGCACCTGAAACAAGTTTGGATTATCTTCTTTTCCAAACTAAGAAAAACCATGCAGTGTTGCTTTTAAGATATGATGTCCAATTGCAAGGAAAACAATCCAGAACAGAGCTGAGAACAGAAAATGTGCATGTTTTAATATGAACAGGGTTCCCTGGGATGATAAGAGATGAGGGTTTCTTTTGTCAGTTCCATTTCTAAATGTTATTCCTCATCATGGAAAATATTGGTACAAAGGCATTATGACCAGTAACAGTTGACTCAGGATATGCAACCTTTTTTTGAGAGAGGAACCATTGGTGCTAATGAGTGACCACAGTGGAAGGGATGGCGGTCCAATCAGTGTTGGAAAACCCAGTGGTGACTGGTTACTACTATTACCAGATTTCTGGACCAAGATCAAGAAGTAATGCGCCATAGGGTTAGGAAAACAAGTTAGGATTGTTTACTCCCAAGTTATGAAACAATTCAAACCCACCCTATACGAGTCCAACATTATTCTCACATGTAAACATATTATTTCACAATAATCTTTTATTCAAAACTAACTGGGCTATATTGGAAGCCAGCCAGTTTCCAGTTTCCACCCATGTTTACTTCGGGGGTTAACACTTACAACCTTAACCAGCAGGAACAGGGCTAGTTACCACCAGTAACCAGCTGAAAGCAGCTGCCGGTTTCTCTCTAGAACCAGAATGGTTTTTCAAACTTTGGTCCAATATATTAAGTTTGATCTAATAAGGCACCAATAATGTGTTTAGCATATATTTGAAGCAGTCCTATATCATAAGTTTGATCTAAAAAATAGCATTAACACATCAATAGGGATTTGGGAGGGGATCCAGCATATCACCTAGAGTTTGATCTTTTCGGAACCCTCAACTGTGTTTGCAATCACTTTGTAGCTCTATGTAGCTCATCAATTACCCTGAGAATAATCACTATTCTGTGTAGCAATGTTGCCAGGATCAGGATCTTAAGTAGGATTGATTTTTGTTTGATTGGATCGGATCGTAGGATAATGATTCTACCATATTTTGAAAAATACATATTTTTCTTGAAAGTACTTATATTCTAATAGTAAAAGTGAACACAAAAATGGAGATTGTACATCATAATAGTAAATTTTTTGGTGTTTAATTAGATTTATCGACATTGAAGTATTTGTTTACAACTTTACATGTTGATAGTTTTCTTCACATAAACTCATCCACAACTCTCTAAAAAATACTAGACTAGGATCATGATTCTACCAAACTAAAATTGCGATCTTCCACAATCCTACGATCTGTATCATGATGCTAACCGATCCAATAAGATTTCGATTCTATAGCTGATCCAGATCATATAAGTTTCATGGGATCGTAGGGATCGTACATCCAGATCGTGATCCTGACAACCTTACTGTGTTTCCTGTCCATGTCAATAGTTGGTGCTCAGGTTCACCAGGGATAAATTAACACATAATTCTCCATATAAACGATATTTACTCTTACCACATCTCAAACTTTTCTCACATTTGTCCAAGACATTGCAAATTACCTCTATCTGTTTCTCCTAGAACCTTAGCACCTCCATCTTCTATTGAGTCTTGCCAGAGATACAGTGCCTCTAACTTTCTAACCTGAAATTCTTTAACAATCAGGATAGGCCAGTAGTTCAGCTACTATAGAACGAACTGTTAGTGTGACCTGAACAATTCTCCCAACAATGGACAGGTTTGTATTATCTTATGCAAGGTGACATTACGCTTGGCAATAATAAAATTATTCTGAAGTTTTGAACAGGTCAATGCAAAAGGGCGTAAATTTATTACCTATCTTGGCAAGTCGATTAACCCAACCAGGAATCGGTTTTCCAGTCAATCTGGCGCTAAGATCATCCGTAAAGTGGTTGCAGTTTTTTGAGATGAGGTGATAAGAATCCCCATGATATTCTGAAGCCATTCTCTGAATGAATTCTCGAAATTCTAAAGGAGACATATTTGTATGGCCTAGCAAAACTGAACATCTGTATATGAACCCCGGGCAGTTCCTTGGTTCCACCTCAAAAACCCCACTTGTCGGGTAATCATGAGCTCCAAAGCTGTACTCTGATCCTTGGACTGTTTCAGATGGACAAAGAAAAATCATAAACCACTTGCAGACTTGGAGGAAGAACGTGATGCACAATGACGAATCAAATTGTCTGTAATATGGCAACAAAATAACTTTGACAAGTGCATGTTTTCATCATCCTAGAAGCATGCACAACCACAAAGGCATGACAAATACATAAATATTTAGGAAAAGACCATAGGAAATACATACAGCAAAATGAGGTTAATCATTTGATGGTGCAACAATCAGTAATCCTGTGGCATTATTCATTCTATTGTAGATCAACAATAACATGAGAGAGAAATGAGTAATCCTGTGGCACCCTTTTAAGAACTGGGACCAAACAAAACAGAAACAACTACAAAATTCATCACAGAACAGAATTTTGTTGCATGAGCTCCATGATAGTTAAAGCAGAATAGATAAGAAAATAAATGGAAATGGTTGCTCCAACAATGAGCATACATAGGTCATAAAGCACATTTTTGAAAAGCTTGTCATTACACAAAAGTTGACAATAAGAGTAAAAGCATAGTTCAACATGTGCAAATAAATTATTAAAGTTATTATGAAGAAAACACACTGAAAGGCCCTATATTTCTCAAAGAAGAATGCACATGTCAGGTCTGAAAGACTGCCAACAGAGTGTATAAATTTTCAGGTTCAAGTAAAAAATGAAAGGAAGACACGAACAGCATAAATTCATCAAAGGAGGATGCAAGACCAAATTTGCAAAAGCGTGACACGTGCAAAACTCAGGGCACTTCCTGAAATTTCCACTTAATTTCAGATAATTCATAAAAGAGAGTTTCAAATGATGGCAACAAACCTATCCATCCACACACATCATGCAGCCAGTTTTCAGGAAGAACCCTATATTAAAGTTAAACATGTGCAAATAAATATCAAAGTTATTATGAAGAAAACACACTGAAAGGCCCTATATTTCTCAAAGAAGAATGCACATGTCAAACTAGAGTCGGGTCTGAAAGACAGCCAACAGAGTATAAATTTTCAGGTTCAAGTAAAAAATGAAAGGAAGACAAACGGCATAAATTCGTCACAGGAAGATGCAAGACCAAATTTGCCAAAGCGTGACACGTGCAAAACTCGGGGCTCTTCCTGAAATTTCCACTTAATTTAAGATAATTCATAAAAGAGAGTTTCAAATGATGGCAACAAACCTATCCATCCACACACATCATGCAGCCAGTTTTTTTTTCCTTTTCGGAGTATACTGCATCATGTTAAAAGGATTATACTACAAATTCACAACAAAGGTAGTATTAGTTAGGTCTGCATAATAAAATTGGTACAAAAAGTAGGTGGTTAAGGAGTTGATAAGGAAACTTTCTCAATCGAATTAGGCAGAGTTTCTTCAGGGAGGGATCTTCAAAGCAACAATCCTTTGTCACATCTCTATCTTGCAGTGAACCCGATAATATTGATTTCTAGCATTACATAAGTGATTATACAACTTCGCTGTTTTGACAATGGCACAAGATACTGCCGGTATACATCTCCGGTGAAGCGATCACAGAAAGCATTAGCCTTCCCCAACATTTTGAGAAGGTTTATGATATGGTTCTTCCACCATGTCTCACAGCCTCGACAAAGCTCTAAATGACCAAATCTTTCATCATTGTGAACTTTGCCCTTCAATGCCCACCTAACTCCATGTATGATTTGTTAGAAACCATGTGTAACCACACATGCATTTGCTCCTATCTTCCAGCGTCACATGCATGAGAATAGTTCCTTTTCTATTATCACTATTTTAGCTTGTCTGGCAAGCCCGGCACTACTTGTTTGCCATTTTGTCCTAAACTTTCAGTTCAGTTGTAACTTCCTGTAATCTCCTAACTGTATAAATACACTCTAATCCTATTGGAGATGTAGCGGCAAATACTTGCGGTTTTTTCATGGTATTAAAGCCCAAAGGTCTTGAATTTGAAACTTAAACGTGGCAATTTATGAGAAAAAATAATTTGAAGGTCCAGTAGTAAGACTAAGAGAGTTCCAGTGGTGAGCTAGGTCCTAACTCAAGTTGAGTCAACGTCGTAGGCCTCATAAAACCTAGACGTGATTGACTGTCTTTCCTCGTTAGCTTAAACTTTTGGGT